>JAOXJM010000005.1:9435482-9460054 GCA_026413425.1 Tringa solitaria | reverse complement strand
AGGAAAGAATTTCTTCCTAATATCTAATCTAAATCTCCCCTCTTCCAATTTAAAATCGTTACCCCTTGTCCTGTCACTAAACCAGGATTTACTTCTATCAGGTTATGGCTTTTAAAAATGGTGAGGAGGCAATACTGCTTTGAATTGAGAGCTTTTGTTAATAGCAGAATCATTAAAGAGGCCACAGTACCTTTTGTCAGACTTGTTCTGTGTTTCTGTTCTTGTGAAACTCTGGGGAAGTATTCATGTGTTGATTATTTTAAATAGACATTTGAAGAAACATAGGACTCCCATTAGAAAAATCAATTCCACTTTTGCTGACCTTAGTATATTCTCTTACAGCGGAAAAGTTTCTTGAGTCAGTTGAAGGAAGCCAGAATTACCCGTTGTTACTCTTAACGCTGCTGGAAAAATCACAGGAAAATGTCATCAAAGTTTGTGCATCTGTAACATTCAAGAATTATATTAAAAGGAACTGGAGAATTGTAGGTATCCTAGTGAGTAGTTGTGCTAAGACTTAATTATTTTAAGGTTTAATAAGATACTCTGCAGTAACCTTGAAGAATGTGTGTATGTCTGTACTCTATGAAAGAAAGTAGATCACTCAGAGAACAAACAAGGTGTGATTTACTGATGAGGCACTAAAACCTGGACTGTTGGAGTCCATTCTATTAAAAAGAGCTAGAGCTGGGTGATAAAATGATGAACAAATAATTTTCTCTAATATTATGTGCATATTTTGAAGAAGTGCTATATTTAAAGCTCATTTAGCTAACAGTGATATTAATTAAAATAAAATGATTGTTAAGTGTCTATACACATGAGCTGGCCAATTTGCCCTGTATCCTCACAGTGTTACACACATTTCAGGCCAGCGCTGCAGCTAAAAGTGATGATACAAACTTCCCTTTCACGTCAATGCTTCTGGAGTAAAGAATAGCGAGGGACAGTTTATTTTGGTGGCCTTGCCAATTTAATGCTTAGGATTATTTTTAGGCATAAAATAGAAGTACTGCCATTTAATCCCGTTTTATCCTTTGTTTTGAAGAGGTCAGAAACATCTTTGATTCAGAGCTTTCAGCGTTCATGACATTTAATTTATGGTAGAAAGTGTTGAGAGCTCAACTCATTCAGCGATTTTCATTGACACTGTTTATACTTTGTCTCAGTGGAAGTACTGTTTATATCTGAAAAGTATCAATGATATAATGTTGAAACTGGTTGATATTTCATCATCACATCTTAACTGGTACCTATTTGCAAATTTGCATGTTATTGCCTCCCCTCCCCCCCATACTAATATTAAGAAACTATAGCAGTCCCAGCTCTGGTTGTGTTTAATCAGATCAGTACATTCAGTCTGGCATGAAATTTCTAGAACTTTGTTTTTGCAATACTGTGTTCTCAGTCATTTCTCACAAATTGCGTCTTTATCTGTAGTGTATTGTAAGTAGAAATAATATTCTGTAATGGAAAAAATTGTAGGTGGCTTCATTTTTATGGCTTGCTGATGTAATTCAGGATGAGATTTTGTTTTGGAGTAGGTGGAGATACTATGCAGTAAATGCATCCAGAGGACCGTTATGATTGCTGTGTGGCTTCAAGCACATTATTTTGTCCAAAATTGAAGCTTTCATTTCAAGAGCAGCTGCACAAACATAAAATACAGCCCTGAGGCTGGCTTACCTAGATCACGTGGCTTAATTTAGCAACCTTGGACTTAGCTGATACAAAGCTAGTGGAAGTAAAAGGGTTTTGCCTGTTCAAGGACTTGGATTTCGTAGAGCCTGGAGAGTCATATATACAGGGCACTCTAGAGAGAGAGAAGAGTTTGCTTTTTTTGATTTATTTTTAAAGTACATACAGAATACGCATCTATGTGCTGCCTCTCATGTCGTGTAAAAAGGTCTAATTTCTTTGAAAAATCTCGTAAATAACTCCATAGTAGGATTTGCTGTTGCTGATCTCTCTACCGCCTCTGTCCTGATCTATCTAAATGCATAGCAGTGAGTCTTGCCTCCCTGCTTGGAACTTGCTTAATGCATTTATTGCTGCCTTTTACATCAAATAAACTTGTAAAGCCGAGGTTTTAAAGGTCATCTTTTTGTGTTGTTTTTTTTTTTTAAAGTATATATAATGATGCTTTATGTTTTTCTGATTCAGTGCAATTTGATAGAATCATGAAAGCAAGTTCTTTGTGTCTTATTTTTGTAACTGCTTGTTACAAAACGTAAGTCATAAAATTTTGAAATTACTAAACTTTCTTTTTTAACTTTATGGGAAGATGGTAAAAGGGAGGTAAGAAGGAGGGTAGTAGTGCCATCTGGTTTAAGCATCTTTAGATCATTGAATTACTCTGGAGGTGCTTACCTCTTCTAATTGCTGTATAGTTTCTAGGTTTCTTAACTTTGGTGCTGCCATCACAGATGATGTGACTATCACTGCTATCACTGATTGGTGACAAGCCTCCGTATCTTTTTATATCTCCAGTAGAAATTTTGTAATTTAGTACCACTTGGCACTATTGACTGACTGGACTGTGAACTGATTGATATTTTGAACTGATTAGATAACTCTTAAAGTCAGTGTTAAAGTTTTGCTGGTGTAACCTGCACCCATCTTCATGTACAGTTTCTAGAAAGTATGGCCTGAGGCAGCTTGCACAAAATAAATCTGTGAGGTTGGTGGAAGTGAGGACAAAGATGTGGTTTGGTGTGGTGGAAGAGGAGACTATTGGCTAAACTTACATATGTTACTGGCATATGCATCCACCCTGATTATGGCTGAATTGCTGATCTGAAAAGTCACTGTTCGAGAAGGAGAAAACTAGTTCAAGATTCTAGAGAAAGATGTAATTCCTTTCAACTTTTTTAGGGTACTGCTGTTATAGATTCATTGTAAGCAATATCTTTAACAGATCCGTGATATTTATATAAATCAGTATAAGCAGTTGTTTTCTGAAATGCTGATATTTGCTCCTTGCCTAGAGTATACTGACATACCCGTGACTTAATTATTGTTTTAATTTTAGGTTGAGGATGAACCGAACAAAATATGTGAATCAGACAGGATAGCCATTAAAGCCAACATAGTGCCCTTGATGCTTAGCAGCCCAGAACAAATTCAAAAGCAGGTAATATGTCCATTTCTGGTTATGTCCATGAGACTCTCAAAATATTTTAAGTGTGTCTAGAGGCTCTGACTATTGGCAGAGCTCAGTTCCCTTACCAATGAGGTCATTGCAATCCAAGTAACTAGGAGTATATTGTCACAGCTACTTTGGCTATTTTATTTTTTTTGTTGTTTTTTAAAGGCGAATACCATGTAATCTTATGGCTAAGTTCTAGTATTAGACAGTTAAATATAGTAATTCCAGAAAAATTGAGACTGCATGTACACATTGGATTTAAAGTGAGATTTAATTATTTGTGGTGAAAACTAGTAGATATTTAACCCAATGATTTTTTTATTTTTTTTAATCTGACAAGGATAATAAGCATTTTTCTTGGATATTTGCAACATTTGGCATGACTGCTGTGTTTTTTGTAATGAGGAGCCTGTTATTATATCATGTAATGGTTATGTTTCCTTTTCAGTTAAGTGATGCTATTAGTATTATTGGTCGGGAAGACTTTCCTCAGAAATGGCCAGACTTACTGACAGAAATGGTGAATCGCTTTCAAAGTGGAGATTTCCATGTCATTAATGGGGTCCTTCGCACTGCTCACTCTTTATTTAAAAGGTATTGAAAATAAGGGAGATAGTATATGGATTGTAAATTTCTTTTAATCTCTAAATGTTTACTATTACACTTAATTTTGTAGATTTACAAAGTCTACAGTTGTGGCTTTGACTTACGCGTATTGACTTCTTATTAAGGACTTAAATGTTTGTCAAATTGTACACCTGGCATGGTATTGAACTATGTTGTTTATTATTTACTTGACAGTATTTGTTTCAAGGTTCAGCACATAAAACTAATTGTATGAAAGTTAATTTAGTAATAAATACAAAGACAGTATTCTATTTTTTGTGTGTTTCTCTTTCACTTGTCAGGTACCGCCATGAATTTAAGTCAAATGAATTATGGACAGAGATCAAACTTGTCCTTGATGCCTTTGCTTTACCCTTGACAAATCTCTTTAAGGTATTTCTTTTTGAAACATTTCTAAAACAAGTTTAGCATTCTGCCATGCTTCTTGTGAATGCCTACAAAATGAAAACTTAAGAATAGTTGCTTTGAAACTGTTAATAAGGTTCAAACTGAAATCATGAAGTGAGACCTTTCAGGATTGATACAGGGAAGAAAAAGAAGTGTTTTCTGTTTTGTTTTTGTTTTTTAAATAAAAAACAAACAAAGAAAAAAGTGTTACATCACATTTTTCAATGCCTCTTGTCAATATGGTTTGTGTGTGTGTCTTACTTGACTGAATCTTATGTCTTTTTCCAGGCAACCATTGAACTTTGCAGCACACATGCAAATGATGCTAGTGCTTTGAAGGTTCTCTTTTCTTCTCTCATTCTAATTGCGAAGCTGTTCTACAGTTTAAATTTTCAGGTGAATCTCCTTGTTCTTCTAATAGTTTTGCTTTGATCTCATGAAGCTGTTATGCTCTTATTTATAGGATCCATTTGAGGCAGCCATTAAGGCTGTGCTTTATTGCAAAAATAAAATTTGACAGTCTCCATCAACACTGGAGTAAAGGAACAGTAAAGATGGGGTTAATGAACATATTTGCTTGGCTCTGTCTAAACAAAAATTCAAGAGAGTCTAAGCTCTTGTAATAGCAAGGAGGCGTTGTATGGGTAGCTCTGAGCAGAGCTGTGACAGACAGAAGTCAAATGCCTGAGTTTGTACTCACTGTGCTCCTTTATAAATATGTCTGTACTGACAGGAACTCAGTCAGGCAGGTGAAAGTCAGTTAAAACCAGTAGCTCCGTAGCACTACAGTGAGAAGTAATTCCGGTAGCAGTGTGGAGCTTTTTTGTTTTGAAATCAGATCTAAATTTCTAACATTATTAAATTTAATAAGTAAACTATCTGGAAAATAATAAAGAGATACTTTGATGGGGTTGCATATGTTCATGTTGAGACGCAAAATAAAAGTCTGAAGTGTGATGGTCACGCCTTGATTGCTTGGGCTGTTCTATCACATTGGCAAAAAGCTGGGAGCTTATGCTCTCTTCTTCTGAGAGTAAGAGGCAGTATAAGGTTCTTTGTTTATAAAAAGAACAAAGGTATAGTATAGGGTGTAAGCAACTTGTAGTATATTTGGAAATAGTGTATTCCAAAGCCTCTGTTTGGAGGGTTTTTGATTGGGAGGAGGAGGGGTAGTGTTTCATTTTGAAGATTGTTTTCCACACTTTATTGTCCCTCAGTAGATTATAAGGTAGATACATACTACTTACAATGTAGGTATGTTATGAAGCAGTGCAATCAGAAATTAAAATGTAGATTTATACTTTTCCTTCACAGGATCTTCCTGAGTTTTTTGAAGACAACATGGAAACGTGGATGACAAATTTTCATACTCTTTTAACTTTGGATAATAAACTTTTGCAGACCGATGTAAGTATCTCCTAGTTTGCCTCTGTGTAGTGGAGGGGGTTGCCTGAGAATTTAGGTCTAACTCTGAACAATGCAATGTTTTCTTGCATTGGAAGGAATTCCATTCTTACAAAGGAATGGAATGACTGTGAGGAAATAGGGTTTAAGAGAAGTTGTTCCATTGCCTAAGAAATTTGTGGTCCAGTTCTTGAAGTTGTATCTCAGATACAGGTATACCCAGCTGTGCACAGAAATCAAGTTACAGATAATCATCAATGAGCAGATTCTTTTGAGGAATCTGCTGAAGCAACCTGATCATTGGAGAGTCACAGTGCTTAGGTTTTCTGTACCTTTTGGCTAGTTTATGCACTAAGTTTTAGAAAACAAATATCTCAAAGAACTTGAAAGAGTTGAACACAGAAGGCATAACCCTTTGAGTACTTCAGTTTAGCATTTGCTGGCTTTGTCTCATTATAAGAATTAGTAGTTTCACAGATGAAAGATGATACCAAGTCATCAAATCTCAAATTAATTTTGTGCATGCTTTCTACACTTCTAATGCTGATATCCTCCAGATACAGTACAATAGTTTGCCACATGATGGAGCCAAAGCAACCCTATAAATTGCTTTACAGTACATAAGGAGGCATGCTAAGTGTATCTGTGCTATAGTTGGTGGCTTTAGGCTAACGCTGCTGCTAAAAGGAGCTTTGCTGCGCTTTTCTCTTGTGTCTGAGGACTGTTGCCCAGTACAGACATTCATGCAGCTGTGTGCTGAATGGAGTCAGGAGGTGATATGCTTTAAAACTGAGAGGTGGGGATTGGCGGGGGGGACAGAACTGGGGTGGTGAATGGTTGTTGTTATTTCTTTAATTCCAGCTCAGTTTTCCCAACTCACTTTCCTTTGTGGCTCCTCAAGCATCTTTGCTGGTGTGGGGAAGGAAACTACTTTTACAACTATTCCAATATAAAGTAGCAAGATACGATGTCTTCCAAGCATATTTTCTCAACCTCTTATGTTGTCTTTTTCCAAAGACATTTTTAAATTAATTTCACATCAAACTTTATGAGGTCTAAATGATTTAAAGTGCATAGTACTTTCACTTGAAATGTAGGTATGATTTATAACTTGCAGTGCAGTTCCCGTTCAAGTCAGCAAAATACAGTAACTCTGAGGATGTGAGATGAATTTCTTTCACCTGTTTAGTACATGGTAAAATAATAGTGTGAATGTTCCCTTCAAATATGCTAATATTTTAATATTTAAGTTTGGATGTTTAAGTTCTTAGTTTTGTTTTATGTGAGGATGAAGAGGAAGCTGGATTACTGGAGCTCTTGAAATCACAAATTTGTGATAATGCTGCTTTATATGCTCAAAAATATGATGAAGAATTCCAGCCCTACCTGCCACGTTTTGTAACAGCAATCTGGAATCTGTTAGTTACAACAGGCCAGGAAGTGAAATATGACTTGGTAAGTTGTTATAAACTGATCTTGTCAAGTTTAATAATGAATTATAAATTGGTCAGTCATGCTAAAACTGAGTGTATTCTGTTTGTGTGTTCCAGCTGGTTAGTAATGCAATCCAGTTTCTGGCCTCGGTTTGTGAGAGACCACATTACAAGCATCTGTTTGAAGACCAGAATACATTGACGAGCATCTGTGAAAAAGTTATTGTTCCCAATATGGAATTTAGAGGTAACTTTGAGGCTTAATTTTCAATGACACAATAAAAATCTAACTAATTGTAGTGATTTGCAGCTTTGCAGGACTAAGAATTGAGGTTTACCTCTTGTGTACTTTAGTACTGGATTCAAAACAGAATTTCTACAACAGATTGCTGCCCTATGGGCCTTGTAGAATTGTATGAATATATCTAATAAATTTTCTGTCTTACTGAGATCTCAAATTGAAAAGTATAGCAAGTCTAGGTATGTGCCACAAACTGTTCATGACTAAAGTATCAGAATAATTCAAGTCTAAATAAGCATTGATATCAGGCCTACTAAATTGTAATGTCTATTTCTCCAAGTTTTGATGGGCATCTAAAATGCAGTGAAGATGTATTGCAGTGATGAGAATCCTCTCTCTTAAGTCTATGACTCTTGAAGCCTCTTTAAATGCACTTAGTGTTGAGTATGTCCTATCTTTTTTTTTTATTATTTTTTAAATCAGGAATACATGGGCTCATGAGTATGAAAGACTAATTTGTGGGGCAGCAGTAAGCTAAACAGGCTAGTCTGGCAGGATATTTCCCATTAATTTCTATTAATGTTATAGAAAAGTACTTAGAAAAAATAGCAAGTTGATAATAATAGACCTTTTTATCATAAAAAGCAGAGACCTCATTATTTAAACTTCTCTGTATTTCATATTTTCAGCGGCTGATGAAGAAGCATTTGAAGATAATTCTGAAGAATATATAAGAAGGGATTTGGAAGGATCTGGTAATCCACAGATTTATACTAAGAATACTTGGTCTTTAAATATAGCTCTAAAGAGCTGAACCAATTTAGTGAAGCTTTTGTAACATTTTTTAATTTGGGAAGGTTTTTCCCCTCCCAAGAGAGTTTATCGGGTTTTTGATCAAGTTTACTGTCATGGTGTGCCCATCATAGTGTCTTTTTTTTTTTTAACAATGTTTTTATAGGGTTTTTTCCTTAATTGGATTGGTATGTCTCCTGCACTGCACACATTCTTATTTCAGCAAATATAGCCTGTAAGTCAATGCTGAATAGTGGCTGCAGTTGTGTATTTAGTTCCTATGTGTAGAGTTTTAAATAACATGGAGAGACTGTGCCTGTATTTAGTAGTCTATCGCGTTAAAACTGAAATTCTGACTGGTGTTGCATACAAATCTGTGATGAAGCCAGCTGGACACCAGCCAGCTCTTGTACCCAGCACTGCGTTCAGACCAATACAGTAACCGTCCTGAAAACACAGAGCTGTGCTACCAGAGCTGCTTGATCTTCTGATTGTAGCTGTTTGGTCTTCAGCCAGGTCAGCGCACAAATGAACCAAATCTGGATCTGTGTCACAAGTCTGTATATGCTGTTCTGTGCCACTAGCAGTTTGCTGACTGACACTTTTAGATTCATGACAGTTCATAACAGATTTAAGAAATTACTGTACGCTTGCAGTGGATGACAAAAATTGGAGGAAAACATTTTTGAACTTTTTTTTAAGCAAGTGTTTTATCATTCTTATCCAGGATTGGCTGCATTCTAGGTATTTGTGAAGCTTTTATTTGTTAGCTATGCCTGCTTTTAAGATAGTTGAGGCAAGAAGTATTTGTGTTTTTCAGAGATTATTTTAGAAATGTACTCTATTGCATTTAAATTGAGTTGCTTTATTTTCCTTCTCTTACTTCTGTTAGTATATTGTGTTAAAGGCCAGCTGACTACTTTTTTCCTCTCTTGAAACAAGGAATTTTTACAGTTTGGGTTTTGTTGTTTTTTTTTTTTTTTTTTAAACAAAAATATACTGATTCAGTGTGGTGGGCCAGCAGCTTAGCATCACACAGCAGCTTGCTTGCTCCCCACCGTACTGCAATGGGATGAGGGAGAGAGTAGGGAGAGTAAAAGTGAGAAGACTCACTCTTAAAAAGTAACTTTTTAAAAGTGGATAGAGATAAAGAAAGAGGAAGAAAAAAGGAGGTGGTGGGGGGGGTGTGAAGTACTCAATGACTCACTGTCTCACAGAGTAGATTGATGCCCAGCCTGTTCCGGGGCAATGGCTACCTCCCAAAAAACCCTCTCCCCTCAGTTTTTATTGCAAAGCATGACATTATAGGCCATGGAACACCCATTTGGTGGGTTTGGATCAGCTATGCAGGATGTGTCCCCTCCCAGTTTCTTGCCTACCCCCAGCCTGCTTTCTGGGAAATAAAAAGAGAAAGCCTTGACACTGTGCAAGCACTTTTCAGCAACAGCCAAAACACTGGGGTGTTATGAACAGTTTTAGTCACCAGTACAAAACACAGCACCATATGGGCTGCTATGAAGAAAATTAACTCCATCCCAACCAGATTCAGGTGCATAATTATCAACATAGTAAAAAGCCTCCCCCTGTGTATTTACTGAAATGTTCTTCGGAGGGCAGTAAAACCTGTGAATACTCGTGCAGTCTTGGTAAGTGTCCATTCCTCCTTTTGTTGTACAAGTAGTCCCTGTTATGACAGTAAGTAAAAGATTTAAACCTGTTCGTACACATCAGTGGGGAGGATTGAAGGTGTGGCTGTAACTTGAGAAGCTGTATACTATTAGTATATTATTATGATGTTTATTAATATGAAAAGTTGTATACTTTCTCATATCAAAACAATCTTTAATTCTCATGCAGATATTGACACCAGGCGCAGAGCAGCTTGTGATCTCGTCAGAGGCTTGTGCAAATTTTTTGAAGGACCTGTGACAGGGATTTTTTCTGGATATGTTAATTCTATGCTGCAAGAATATGCAAAGAATCCATCTGTTAACTGGAAGCACAAGGATGCAGCTATTTACCTTGTTACGTCTTTGGCATCCAAAGCTCAAACACAGAAGGTACTTTTAAATTTTAATCCATATGCATTCAAATATTGTAGTGTATATGAGGACTGCAGTTCATTTTATGCTGCTTCAGAATGGGAGAAACTGTATTTGTAGTAGTTCAGTGTTGGTGAGATTAAAAGTTGTCCATGATAGAATCCTATCACAGTTGGATCTTGAGGTAGATTGAGCAAGTCAACAACTTTGTGTGACCTTTTTGGCAGGTTTTACTGGCATGTGTGAGGCAGCTGTACGCATTTATAATTATAATTTATACAATTTTGCTGAAGGTTCTCAGTCTCCTCCTGAAACTCTAGTTGCACAGCAATTGCTAATACTAGTGATGTGTAATGTGAACCAGAATCTGCTAGCAATTAAAAAACTCCTAAGTTGTACATCTTTCTTTTTCTGTGCTATTTACTGGAAAATACGGGATAACATCACTTAGAACACCTGATTCATCAATATCCATCTGAAAATCTTGTTTTGAAAATTAATTACATTTTTCATAGGAGAAAACTAAGTAGTCATTATTGTGCTGCTCTAATTCAGAATTGGAGTCCTAAACTTTTCCTTGTTAAAGGGCCTATCACCAAAAAAAAGTATCAAGTTAGCACGATGCTGATATTTTCTATCTAAAATTTTCATTGATTACTACTATGTTACGTGCTGTTACTCCTCAACTGGTAACTTTGAACCTCAGTGATGCTACAGCTGAAGCCTAGACACTAAAAACATTAAGAAAAAGAAATTGAGTGGTGCTGTGCTAAAGATGCAGTTTCAACAATCTCATCACGTGCATCAATGCTTTAGATTCCTTTTATTAAAAGCACATAAAAATGAGTAATAAAACTAGCTGAATGTAGCATCTAAAAATATAGTTGGTTTGCTTTTTCTAGCATGGAATAACACAAGCCAATGAACTTGTTAATCTGACAGAATTCTTTGTGAATCACATTCAACCTGATTTAAAGTCTGCTAGTGGTAAGTTAATTTTGATATGGCGTTTTCTGTGACATATCTACAACCTAGACAGTGACTATTGTTTCTTAAGGCTCAAGCAGTCGTATATCAGCATAATCTCTGAGACAGAAGACTGTTGACACCTGGCATGTAGGAATTGATTCAAATTTGTTTGGCTGGCAATTAATGGGCTTTTAAAGAAGGGTGGATTACCACATGCTATCTGCAAGATCAGAGCATGTATATACATGGTTGCTATCAGATATGTGCTTAAACTTGTTGAATCAAAGTAATTTGATTTCTGTATTCGCAACCTTATGGCAAGCTTCTGTGCTGTAGAAAACCCTGAGAAGTTAAAATACTGAAGGCTGGGTCATAGCCTCTGTCAGCCCATATTAAGGAGATTATGGATGTCTAGATTTAAGCCACATAAATTATGTTATGCTTCAGCAGTTATCTTACGATGTTTGGAACATGGTGGGTTGTCTTGGAATATGTAGGTGGAGGCTTTTTAAATCAGAGCCAGAAAGGGAAATTTCATGTGAAAGAGCTGGACTGTATACTCAATGTTTCTGGGGTGTGATTTGTACCTAAAACTGATACTCTACCTAGCAGTGCCCATACAGAAATGCAGAAACTAAGCAATGTAGGAAAACACTGTATGTATTATTTTTGAGTGGAAAAATCATGACTTAATGTCACCTCTATTTATAGTATATGTTTAGTAATCACATTCATATGAAAAGTATCAACATAATTTGCATATTTTTCTATTGTAGTGAATGAATTCCCTGTGCTAAAAGCAGATGGTATCAAATATATCATGATTTTTAGAAATCAAGTAAGTTTTTCTTTTACGTTAAAAACATATTGTAGTTTGTTACTTTATACTTGCCAAGCCTAATTTATCTTATTTGGCCATATGTTAACTCAACAGGTGTTTGATAGTCATATATGACACTTCATGCTGAATTTTTAGTTTTGAAAGTAAATTATATTGTTATAAATATCCAATTAACATGTAGACTATATGCTATCCATATGCTGTGGGAGCACTGAGCATCTCGGCATGCTTAGTTCTGTGACACAGACTTTTTCAAGTGAATGTTAGTCTAAATATACTTGATTGCTCGTATTGTTGCAGTAGTTGTTAAAGACAGTACAGCAACTTTGTTCTTTAGCCCTTCTGATACATGAGATGCAGTAAGAAAATACATTGAGTTTTATTTTTAAATTTTAAATTACCTTTCTTCATCTCTTATGAAACATCTGTGATTTATTTTTTTTAAGCTTGATATATTTTTAGTTGCCCATTAAGACAAAGTAAAATGGAAAAAGAAACATACATTGGGAATATATGCACTTACTGACAATCAGACATAACGTTGGTGTTTGGGGGAAGTATGCCAGCAATGACAGTTATCTCTTGGTTGTCAAGGTGTGAGGTAGCAACTGGAGGAGCCTTCTAAGGTTTCTTCCTCTGCCAAGCTTTCAGTTTGTAGCTGATGAGCTTAAAGTGGTTATGCTCTAGTGTTGAACCATCTGTATTTTTATGTAACATATGTATAATTTGTTGCTCTGTTTATGTAGGTACCTAAAGAACAACTGTTGGTATCTATTCCTCTCTTAATAAATCATCTTCAAGCAGAAAGTATTGTGGTCCACACTTACGCAGCCCATGCTCTTGAAAGACTGTTTACCATGAGGGGGACAAATAATACTACCCTGTAAGTTTTCAGGCAGAAATAAATTCATTGCTACATAGATTTTGTCCGTTAAGGATGACAAATATCTGTAGGGGATCTTTCATTTTTTAGTATTACCATATTGTAAAATGCTTGAAGTTTGAGTATCTTTCATCATTAAAGAGCTGTGTTTCACTTAACAGCATTACAGCTGCAGAAATGGCACCATTTGTAGAAGTGCTATTAACAAACCTTTTTAAAGCGCTGACACTTCCTGGCTCATCTGAAAATGAATACATTATGAAAGGTAAACGCTTCATGGGTTCTGCAGTATATGAGTAACTTTATTAACTTGAGGTTAAAGGCTTATAGTCATAAACTACTGGCATTTTTATTTAAAAAAACTAATTTATTATGCAAACATGCTTAAGAGGCATGCACAGCCTCCAGTTGTTTACCAGGCTCTATTAAGGCTTCTTTGGCTAAACATTTGGTACCCAAGAGAAACACTACACATAATGGTACTGTGACAAATTATTTCTCAAATGGTAGTCCTTGTGGTCAGGACAGCTACCTGAGCAGTGTCAGTAGGAGATCTGGGTGGGTTATGGCTAATTGTATGCCAAGATTTGAGACTGGCCCAAGACAAACGATGGTCTTTGCAAAGTTGCTTAATCTTCTGTGCTTCATCTATAGAATGGGGATAATGAGACTTTATCCTTTGTCATGATTATAGATTGATTGCTCTTGCAGCAGGTGCTCTTTCTTACTGTACCTAATTCCTTGGGATCTGATTTAATAGTGAAAGGTAAAGGATTTAGGCATATGATGGGTGACAGAAGTCTATGCTTGTCTCCAGAAGATAATACTTTCAATTTATTTGCAGCCATCATGAGGAGTTTTTCTCTGCTACAGGAATCCATAATTCCATATATCCCTTCTGTGATCACACAGCTTACACAGAAACTGCTGGCTGTCAGTAAGGTAAAGAAATAGGCTATCTGAGCAAAATGTTCCCTTTTTACCACTTAGAGCAGTCTTTCTAAAGATTTATGTATACCTTGTTGTCTGTCTTCTGTTAAAAAATTGTTCAACATTTTCTAACTAACATTAAGTTTAAACAGCCTTTGAGGGAAGTACTGTCTTCCTTAAAATTCTTAGTTTTTGTCCAGGCTGGGCTAATAGTCTTGAACATTGACATTAGGGAATGCTTTAGAATAACTGCATCAGCTATCCAAGAAACTTCTACTATGTGTAGTTTAAACTTAGCTGCAGAGTATGAGAAGTGTTCAGTAAAGAATTGACTAGGCAGAGGATTGAAAAGTAACTGTTTTCCCATTTTTGTTTTGTGATACTTGAAGTAACTGCTTGTTAGTTTATGTAGAGCTTCTGAAAAACACTTGTCTTTAGAATATTTATAAAAACTATCTCTCCTATATGCTCTAAAGGTTTTTATGTTTGCTTTTGTCTATGGAATTAATTTCATTAGCATATTAATTAGTAAGTCATAAGTATCCTTCAGAGTCAGTTGAAATAAAAAAAAATATCTTTTGCTAAATAAGTGGCTTGGCTGCAATTTTGGGTTGATTTATTTGTTTATAACTTGTTTTTAGAATCCAAGCAAACCTCACTTTAACCATTACATGTTTGAATCAATATGCTTGTCAATAAGGATAACATGCAAAGCAAACCCTGATGCAGTTGGAAGCTTTGAAGAGGCTTTATTTATGGTGTTCACCGAGATACTACAAAATGATGTGCAAGGTAAATTAAAATCAGTAAGTGCTTGTGCTCTCTCTCTACTGTAATTGATTGCTATGATTTACCTCATGCCAGTTTTTCTGTAACATAGGAAATCCAAGTGAGAACACAGCATGTTCACAGTCCTAATAAACGCTTTTAGGAAGCAGCTGGGTTATTCCATAGGGTACATCAGCTGTATTAACTTTTTTTAAAAAACCTGTATTTTTAAATATCTAACAATCACTATACTGAAGCCTCTTATTATTCTTCTTAATTAAATTGCATTGTTTCCAGTAGTTTGTTTTCCATGTTCTGAAACCTTAACAAATAGAGGAAATAGAAATGATATATATATTTATATATAGTGCTTGCAAATTTTTGTAATAATTAAATTTGGGAAGTGATACATTTCTCCAGGGTTTTATTTCTTGCAGTCTTTATGTTAATATCATAAAATTGTAAGTTCAGTCAATGATCTGTGGGTCTTTCGAACTGACACTGACCATATTTGCTGAATTCGTAAACGTCTTCGTTTCTTTTCCAGAGTTCATTCCGTATGTGTTTCAAGTGATGTCTCTACTTCTGGAAATGCATAAAAATGAAATCCCAAGATCCTATATGGCGTTGTTTCCTCATTTACTTCAGCCAGTATTATGGGAAAGAACAGGAAACATTCCTCCTTTGGTCCGACTCCTGCAGGCTTATTTAGAGCGGGGTGCCAATACAATAGCAAGCGCTGCTGCTGACAAAATTGTAAGTTGGATTGATTTAGTCACAGGCTATGCCTCTAGACACGTTGATTTAAGATTAAAATTATACGGAACTTTTTCATTTAGTGAATAGCTGTATTTGTGCTGAATTTGTGCTTGTACTTTAAATTAATGGTGTTTACATAGAAAGACAAAAAATACCGTGAAGGCAGGCTTTTTGGATGCTTTTCCATTACATGGATAAGATAAATCCTAGGCTGTGATGCTTTTGTCAATTAAGATGTAAAATTCCTGCACTTAGTTTTTGCAAGTAGGTAAGTTTCCAGTTTTCCTGGCTCATCTGCCTCATGTTGAACACTGTGGATCAGGAAAACTCAGAGGTTCTGTTCAGAGCAGTCTTCAGACGAGTGAGTGAGGAGAAACCAAAGTGTTGGGGGATCTGAGGATTAGTGAATTCAGTGGGAGATTTATTCTGCATACTTAGCTTTTGTTATTTCTGCTGCATGATCTGCTATAGTCAGACTTGATTAGACAATGCCATTGATGAAGCAGACATGCGTGTTCAAATTGGATTTGGTGTTCATTTGATCAAGGCTAATCTTAATGCTTAAAGGAACATCACTTGGTCCCCACAGAAATCTGTCTTCCTAGTCCTTAAATGCAGAAACAGAATCCTGTTTTAGGTCATGAAAGCTTTTGCCTTAGTGTATGTCTTAGACAGTAAGGGCCAACTTTCTGGTAGGTTATGTATGAAGAACTGTTGCGTAGAGTTTTATATTTGCTCTGCTTACAGCCTGGATTGTTAGGTGTGTTCCAGAAGTTGATTGCCTCTAAAGCTAACGACCATCAAGGATTCTATCTTCTAAACAGTATTATAGAGCATATGCCCCCGTGAGTATGACTTGAAATTACATTAAAAACTAATTTCTGTGGATTTTTATGAAGTATACAAAAATACCAAATATAATTAATGTTTAACAACTGAAAAATATCACATTTATCAGTGAAGTAGATCTGAACAATTCTTCATGTTTTTTCTGTGACGTTAGCAAAATCCTAGTATGGATTGAATAACTGTTCTTTTAAATTTCCAGTGAATCAGTTGACCAGTACAGGAAACAGATCTTCATTCTACTATTCCAAAGACTTCAAAATTCCAAAACAACAAAATTTATTAAAAGTAAGTTCCTTGCTATATAAAAAGCTTCAGCACTGGTGATGCTAACAGTTAGAACAGACAGCTTTGCTGAATAAATATCCTACCGTGTCCTGTGATTATGCAGATGAAGTGACACTAGTGACTCTTAACATCAGTGATTTGCTTCAAATTATTCGTGTAATCCAGGGTGGGATACCTGGCAGTTGCCACAGCAGGTGACAATTATTTCATGAAAACTGAAGGAAAGGAATTAAAATAAGGGAGAAGAGTTGTGTATTCCTCTTTTTTACTCTGTGTGATATCATTATCTGAAAGTGTCTCCTTTTAATCCTCAACTAATACCAGCAAACTTTCACAACTGCGACGCTTCCTCTTGATTGTTTTAGTGTGCTGTGGGACATGAAAAGATCAGCAGTTTTTAGACAAACTTCAAGGCAGCAAGTTAATGTACTTCACTAAAACTGAACATTTATAAAGATTGCCATTTCTGTCCTCTTGAAAAATCTTGTCAGAATCTATTTTGCTGCTGATTTATTCTTTTGTTTTCATGATGAGTTTTAATTTGACTTTTTTCTTGTTACAGGCTTCCTGGTCTTCATTAACTTGTACTGCATAAAATATGGTGCATTAGCTCTGCAGGAAATATTTGACAGCATACAGCCAAAGTTAGTATGTTTTTGTGTTTGTTTTTTTTTTTTTAAATTTAAGACTGCTGTGTAATTTTTATCTTTTTAAGTAGGAAATACTTGTCTCCTTTAGCTAAAGCTGCAAACTGCTTTTGTCACTAGTTTGACTAGCCAAGTGTTTCTTGTAATGGGGTTGATTTATTTGTCTAGCAATCTTCCTTTTTCTGATTTGCTGCCTACAGTTCCTTGTTGATAGTTCAAGGTATTAATCTCCTAGGCAGATCATAAAAAGGACAGAGTGATGTTTTTATTCTCCCTTTGTGGAAAGCTTGCATGCTTCAGTTTCTTCCAGGCATCTACTGCAACAGAGCAGCATCATGAGAAATTACCTGGTTTTCTCTTTCTCCTAGTGCTTCATATTGTTTGTGTCTGGTTTTCTTTTATAACCGCAAGGCTGATAAACCTTGCTAATAATTTTTCTTTTAATGTCATAATAGGATGTTTGGAATGGTTTTGGAGAAAATTATAATTCCTGAAATCCAGAAAGTGTCTGGACAAGTTGAAAAGAAGATCTGTGCTGTTGGCATTACAAAAATATTAACAGAATGTCCTCCTATGATGGACACTGAGTACACCAAGCTGTGGTATGTAGAACGCTTTGTCAAGTTCTGCTAGCGAGGCAATTTGATTTTTTGGAAAACGTGAGCTATCATCAAAATAAACTCTGTTGGGATTTCTTCAGGCCTGCTATTATTACGAGGCTGAGTTTCAGGCTTTTCATACCACTTTCTTTTCTCAACTAATAGAGCTGTATTTTCACAGTAGATGCCAGAACTGGTTTGAGATTTTTGTGATGGGGATAGCACTGACTGCTAGTGGCAGGTAGCTAGGACTGCATTTAAGGAAATACACACCTTTCTTGTTGCTTGTATTCTTTCTGAAAAGCTAGGCCTAGTTTTGACTTTTAACTATTCAGGACAGTTAAAAGTCAGGACACCGAAGCATAGATACTTATAACCTGATGGAGAGGCTGTAAGCTCTTAGCTTGACAGTAGAGTTTTGGGGAAAGCCACCTGGAAAGATTGTAAGCCAGTCTAGCAGTCTAGGATGCTAGGCAGCGTGAATTTAATGATAATAACCAGATCCCTGAACTAGAACTTTTGGGGTTTTTGTGGTTTCTTGGGTTTTTTTGATGTACTTAGTGAAAAGATGTAATCTGGAAAAGAATTGCTTTTCTTAGGTATGTTTCATAAGAATTTGACCTGATAAAAAATACATTGTTCGTACTTTTAATATGAGCACCTACTACATACACCCACGATTCTTCAAATCCAACTTAGACTGGGCACTTACATTTCAGTAGCTGAGCAAGTACCTGCAAGGGCTAAATTGTAAGGGTTCTGAGTAATTTGAACGTTCTTGTGAAATACACCCTGTCCTTATGTATTTTAAGCACTCCAATTTTATCCTCCCCTCTTCATGCATAGGACTCCTTTGCTGCAGGCCCTCATTGGCCTCTTTGAGCTGCCTGAGGATGACACTATCCCTGATGAAGAACACTTCATTGACATAGAAGATACTCCAGGATATCAGACTGCATTCTCTCAGCTGGCCTTCGCTGGAAAAAAAGAACACGATCCCGTAGGTCAAATGGTGAACAATCCTAGAATCCATCTGGCACAGTCTCTTCACAAACTGTCCACAGCGTGCCCAGGCAGGGTAGGTGACTCTTATACATGGCATGTTAGTGCTGAATTCTGTGGAGGATAAGTGCTTTTTTGATAATGGGTCTCTTGCTAATGTTTGATAATCAGCGAAATGAAGTATGTCATAACCAGAATGCTAGGTATTGCTCTCTTTTATTCTTCAATGGAATATAGCTTTTGTAAGGTTTTTTCCCTAGTAACCTTAGAATGGCTATATTTCCACATTGCTTATTTTAGCAATAAGGTTAAGTATTCCATTTCTTAAATGAGAATTTGACCACTTGTAGGTTTATAACTAATACTTGTCTCCAGTTCAACTGTACATACTCAGGAAATTTCAGGCAACTCACGTTAAATATAAACAAGTTCAGTTTACAGTTAACTATTTTAACTCATGGCATCTTTATTTTGTTCAAGATTTTGGTAAGTAAAGATTGTCCGAGAGATCTGATGATTGCTCCATTCAAATATCCGCTTTAATAACTGAAGTTTTTCTCTATTCTTCTTTCATATTTGATTCAGATAAGTAGTATGTAAAACTGTCGGCATCAGAAATTGTAATTCCAGCAACTGCTTTCACAATGAAAAACTGCTGCTCTCAGGATGTCGTTTGACTTTGTACCATATGTTGACACAGTGATTAACAGGATATAGCAGTAGCTTAATGTATACACACATTGACACTTCTGCTCTGTCATATGTTTTAAGGTTCCATCAATGCTGAGTACTAGTCTGAATGCAGAAGCGTTGCAGTATCTCCAAGGATACCTCCAAGCTGCAAGTGTGACACTGCTCTGAATTGCGTATATTCCACAAGCAAGATCAAAAGTTAAAAGCGGTTTTGTTATACAGAAGGTTGACGGTGACTTTCTTTATAGCAGAGCTCAGGCAAAACGAAAAATGCTACTTGAAAATGTATTGCAGAATCCATCATGTAAAAGATAAATGTGGCTTTAAGCAGAAACTGAAAGAATTTGGTGGTTTGTGTCCTCATAGATAAAAGGTGGCTAACTTCCATTCCCAGTTCAGTTTCAAAGGGAATAGTCATAGCAGTTTGTTATGGGATTTATTTGAAATCTGCAGTGTTTGGATAACATTTTGAAATGTGCGGAGAGCGCTGGCTGTAGAAACTCACTTCGGTCACTAAAATTCCTTTTCATTTTGATGTTGTCCTTTGTATTTCTTTTGTCTTTCTTTAAACTTTATCTAAATTGTGAATAAATAAGAAGTACTTGTTTAAAATGCCTGGCACTGTGCGCTTACTGTTTTAGACGAATGTAGTTGGTTTAAAAAAAAGATGTTTTAAACTTAGAATATAAAATAGTGGGACTGTGAGGATTTTTCTTTATCTTAAGTAACACTTTAAATATATTGTAGGATCATACAGAGCAAATCTAAAACTTTGGCAGAAGATTCAAAGCTATTATCGCTCTTGATATTCATCAACAGGTGCACCCCTTCTCTTTGAACAGGACGTGTCAGTATAGTGCAGTAAAAGCAATTAATATACCCTCGTAGATGGGTATCAGTCTCCCGGTGGATTTTTAGTGATGTACTAAAACTGAAGAAGTCGTCTTAGAGTTCAGTTTAACTCGGATGTTCTCCCTGTCTCCTCATAAATACACTGATTAGGTTTGGTAGCCTTGAATTCTAAGTTTACCTTGTATTTATGGCTGCTTAAGTGACTAGTGAAATGCCCGAGCCTTACTGTGTTCTCAAATGGCCTGGGCACCAAAATACTGTAGGCTTTTAGAGCACTGATACTTCAGGGATATAAATAAATCTGATTATAGAGACTGTAAAACTCCTGAATAAGAGTGAAGTCTCAGACTTATCTGGTATTTAGCAATGTCATACATGACAGACTTTTTTTTTTATTTAGTTACTTGTCCACAGGAATTCTGCAGATGCCTTGAATCAGGACTGATTTTTTTGTTGTTAGAATGCCTGGTGAAGCTGGGCCTTGTATCAAGAAAGTTACTGAATTTACTGAAGGTGAAACATAGGGCAGAATCAGCCGTCTTTCAGTTCTTCCTTAGCGTCTGTGGCTGCCATGTGAGAATGCATGCTGGCCATTTCTCTTAAAATAGAAAGTAATGAGTTGTTGTTAGACAATGGATTTAAATTAAGTGCCTCAAAATGTATTAAATGAGTCAGCATCAACAGGTTTTCTTGAAGCTGGTCTGTAGTGCAGTGTCAGACCCTCTGTTTGTAGGTATGAAGTGAAAGCAGTTCTCAAGAGTGAAATAATACAGTGTTGATAATGAAAAGCATCTGCCTTAATGCTGATGAGAGAGACTGTGATGTGTGTTCTAAGTTTGCCGAAGCGCCTTGCATAATGAATTTCAATAGACAGGCTGAAATCACATGGGAGATGTGTGACATTTGCAAGGAACTGAATGCTACCTCCAATGTCAATGTTAATTGAGCTGTGGTCATTCAAAATCTGCAAGCCAAAAGGATACTCTGAGCTCTCTCTGCTCTGTGGCTTTGTCTTTCCCCTCGGATAAGAGGGAGAACGATTCTACAGAGAACTTGCAGATCTTTTTATCCTGTTGGCCTCAAAAGAACAAGAATTAAATGGGTAGTGGTGGTCACGTTCAGTGATTTGTCGTGCTGCCTTTGCATCTGCCCAAGTAGGCAGCCTGTGCGTGTGTGCTGGGTAACCTTCTGCTCGAGCGGGGTTCTCCAGCACTATGCAATATTAAGGAGCTCATTGTATTAGACCATCATAGTTCTGCAGTCCTAAGCAAGATTTCTTTAGGTTGCTGCAATATGTAAGTGAACAGATGTTTCACTAGAGATGGAACTGGACAGAATTTACAGCAACAAGCCAGAAATTTTCTGAGAGGTAGCCAAAGAAAAATTGGCTCTTCCGAATGGAAAATTATCAGTGGATCTTCATGTTCACCGTCTCGTACTTCCCACAACGTGTGACTTTTTGTTGTTGGACAGACATTGCGTGTGAATAAGTGCCTAACTGACTTCAACAACTACTAGTGGCATTCTTGTCCTTCAGTTCACTCAGAGTTGAGTAAGTTAGACGTTGTAGACATGGCTGTGGCACTGTTAGTGACGTGTTATTTAGCGCTAATGTATTCTGCAAACTTCATAAGGCATGCGAGTCTTTATGTAGAGCACTTTTTCAGGGGAATGAACTTCTCAAGTGTAGTGCAGGCAAGTGGGTGCATCTCTGCTTCCCAGTACAAGGGAATGGGATGGGCAATGCCCTCTCCTTCACTTAGGTGGAGACCTGGTTGTTACTTCTAACACCTCCCATTCTCCAGACTCAACAGGAGGCTACACAATGTTCCAACTGTATTTATCGGTTAAGTTTAGTGGAAACTGATGCAAGCAATGTCGTAACAGTTTTCGCAAGATTGTTAAACTTCTCTGGGCCACCCTTCTGTGTATTCCTTGTTAAACACTTGGGCAAATACCAGCTTCTTTAGAAAGCTCAGACTGGAAACATCTGGTATCGATGGATCTTCTGAGGACTTGGGTGCATCTAATTCAGTATTAGACAATTAACTCCTGATCCTCTTCTGAACCACTTGTTTTCAGAAGTAGCCAGTTCTCCCTTGCAATTGATAATGGTAGAAGATTATTCAGATTCAAGGGGAAAAAGATTACTTGCTCTGTTTTCAGTATGAACTGGGTAAAGGGACACCTGGTTTGAGATCTTTCAACACCACAGAACTCTAATCTGCTGTCCTTTTTCGGAGCCTACTGACTGAATTGTGGTTGTCAACTTCTACATAATGTTCTGCGGCTTTTGTAGCAGAAATACCTTATCGTTGGTTTAAGGGAGGAAAAAAATAAAAATAATCAACCACACCATCAAGACCAGCAGTAGATGTTCCTGTTTTCTTGGGTGGTGAATGGACTGTGGTACTACCAGCATTCCTGCAATGTTGGCAGCACACGCTGAAGCAAAGTTCCAACTCTCTGTTTCTTCATATAAGTATGTGCTAAGATAAGAGTCATTCTCTTGGTGAGCCAGACGTTTCATTCCAAAATCCTCCGGTGAGGCCAAAGCATGTTCTTTCTCTCAGCTGACTTCTGCTTTCGGAAAGTGCGGTTTTCCTTCGGCTCCCGGTACCTTGCTTGAATGTGCTTCCTTCAGGCTGCGTTTCTTTGATTGTTGCCTGGGCTTTTGTACTCGTTCCGTGACCTTAATATTGTCCAAAAGGGGTGAGCCAGAGTGAAGCTGTCAGAGCCTGTCCTTGTGCTGTCACCAGCGTGAGTTAACCACAAGGCATCGTGTGAGATTCCGGCTCAAAGCCGGTCACAGCCATCTAGTTGTTTACAGTTCTTCACCTTTCTCTGAAGTTCGCTCGTTCTTGTACAGAAAAGGTTTATCGTTCAGTGAACTCGCCTTTATCAGCCCCAAGACTGCGTGCTTCAAGCTGTCAGAAAGGCTGGTGAATCATTTTGAAAACATTTTGACAGAATTTTGGAAGACATTTGCAGCACAGCACCTATATACCTGTGCTGGACCGGGTAATGACACGGGCTGGGCTGTGGCAGTGCGGAGATTGAGGCAGCAGCTCTTCCTGGTGGTCAGGTGGTCTCACCTGACAAGGATCTGCCTGGGCCAGGCTGCCCCCAGCAGCCCCTCCACAGCTACAGCTCTGCCCCGGAGCAGCCCAGCAGCTTCCCTGTCCCACAGCTCCCCACGGCAAACCTTGATTTTTTTTTGGTCTTAAACCAGCTTCATCCTTTCTTCACAAAAGCAATAGTTATTTCTTAATCCCTGTTACCTGTTTTGTGGGTTCCATCAACAACAAAAAAAGCTGAGAAAACTGGGGGAAGAGCCGTGGGCATTCTCTTAGCCCCCAGCAGAACTATTACAAAGGCATTTTCTCCTGTTTTGACCATTTGCTTTTAAAATGCTGAGGGTGTTAACTCACAAAGAGATGCTCCCGTGAAAACTTAAATCTAGGTAGCTATCAGAAAGCAGGATAAATGCTTTATTTCCCCTTGGCTTTCTACCCTTACTTATTTAAATGAAGTCATTATTGTCTTTAATACAATTCAGAGGAAATTTGAGGTGTTCCTGGGGAATATGGTCTATAAAAGCAGGTGCCAGCTGGTATGTGAAAAGCTCCGTGGCTGCTGGTGGCAGCTGGTTGCAAAGTGACTATGGGCTAAGTAATAATCTTCTAATTCACATGAGGTCAAAGCTTGTGCTGGACTTACTGTATTGTATTCAGGATGAGAATAGAACAAAATACTTTAATAATAAAGTAATAAATCTTAATAGTAAGTAAAAGCTATTTTGTTACAAAGGAGTAACACGCCAGAAAAACAACAAAGGGGTTTTGGCACAGCTAGTTCATGTGTTTAGCTTCCTAGTAAAGTTTTCATTTTCCTAAAGCTGTGAAGAGAAATTCATACTCGGTTTTTGTGCCTGATATAAGAGGTATTTTGAAGTAAGTATTTAACAAAGAAAATATATTAATAACAAATATCAGATTTCTACATGAACATCTGAAAATACTGTAATTACAGTACTGCTTTCTTCATGAAAGAAAAAGAAAGTTTCAAATACTTTACAAATTATTAGCTAGAAATAGGTCTCTGTCCTTGTTTAAGCTGCTGCATAAAGAAGTGTGGAAAAGTCTTTTGTGACATTTTTGAATAATTAATAATCATAGACATCCTGGAGGAGCCAATATCCTTCAAATGACAGGACAAACGTGTTGGATATTGGAGGTGGTTGTGCCAAGTGTTCCTTGGGCTTTTGAATTACATATGTGTGGGCTTAAATTATGTTCAACTTCCTAATCTGGCTGCAGATACTCTTTGTCCCAATCGTGCAGATTTTACACTTATCCAGGAGTTCACAATTTTCTGGAAAAAAATAACATAAAACTGAATTTTTAATGTAATTCAATCGG
>JAOXJM010000005.1:9411849-9432580 GCA_026413425.1 Tringa solitaria | reverse complement strand
GGCGGGCGAGCCGCGGGGCCGGCCCAGCTGAGCCTGGATGGGGCCCGCGGGCGGGGGGGCGGGGGGAGCAGCGCCGGCCCCTGCCTGTGGGGCGAGCGGTGGGGGCGGCTCGGCCGGCCCTTGGGGGGGCAGTGACAGCGGCGGAGCTGGGGTCCCTGCGGGCTGCGGGATGGGGCGGCGGCAGCGCCGGGCACCCCGAGTGCGAGGGGAGGGTGATGTTGGCGATCCTTCCCCGCCCCAAGTGGCCTGTCGGCTTGGAGGGTGACGGCGGGGGCTCCGGGACGCCCCCCGGGAGCAGGGGTTGGTGGCAGCAGAGCTGGTTTGGGCTCTCTGAAGCTCTTGGAGCAAGCGGCTGCAGCCATCCCGCCTCCCCAGCTCGCCAGAGCGGGTGACAACAGTCGCAGACTCGTGCAAAGTCTCAGGGGCACACGGTCGTGGTGGCAGAGCTCCCGAGAGCGAACCAGAGGTGTCTGACTGTTGAGATAAAAGGTGTAGATGTGGTGACAACAGCAGGAGATGCCCCCACCCTTCTCCTTGCAGGGATTACAGTGCGCACACGGGGACGGCTGGCGTTAGCAGCGTTAGCTTTCCTTCCCAACACCGGCATCATCACACTTTCTCCTCGTTGCCCACCGGCTCTGGCAGCCATGGCTGCCCCGGCCTCACTCTTCTTCTCGCTTTGTTTTGGTCACAACACCGAGTTTTTCAGGAGCTGTAACAGCAACAAGTTCCATTTGAGTCTTTACACCGCTCCTGTCTGGCCTGGAGGTTACCCAGGGCTTGTTTCCTTTGCGTTGTCCGTCTCGGTGGTACTACAGCTGGTAACGTCGATGCCTGTTTTCCTGATTTATTCATCTGTTGGGTATTTTTGCCGCTGCTTTTCTGGCAGGTTTAAGGCAAACCTGGGAGGAAGATCATTTGGGATGTAAAAGAAGGCTAGGTGTATATATAGCAGTGAAATAAAATATCTGAATGAAGCCCTTTGTCTGCTTTCGGAACAGTATGTTTAGAAAATGTTCTTTCTTCTAACTGGAGCACGCAAGTGTAATACATAGTTCCCTTGCGCAAACTGGCAGAAATGTCTTTTTTTTTTAAATACTCGTGAACATCAAAACTTGAGTTTTAATGATGCAGCTATAGCTCTGATGTAATAAAGTGATCTCTTGTTTTTCTGTTGATCATCTCAGATATGCAACAAATTTGTACGTTCAGACTTTTGCAGAGATTATTAACTGGATGTCTGTCTCATCTTGATGAAAATTCAAAAGGTAGATGGGATAAATTTTTTACTATATTTTCTATTTTCTGGTGTTAGATCAGAATCTAGTTTCAAAACTCTTCTTAAAGAATATATGCAAGGTACAGTTCTTTGCATTACTATTATTTTAAGCAGCCACTCTTCCTTTGTTTGAGATTTTTCATAACATTTATCATTAATCATTTTTTGACATTCAGTACCACTGAGTCAAAGTATCAGGTGTTATGTGGCATGATTAAAGTATTCATAGGTTGAAATAAATTTGGGGTGATGTAACTGTACAAAGTCCAAACAAAATTGAAAACTGTTCTGTGCCTTTCAGATCTGACTGAAGAGCAGCAACTTTATTCTGAGGACATAGGAAATTTCAGAATATTTTTTTTAAATTGCTTTGTTTAGGATCCTTGCTGAGGGGTTGACTATTTTATTAGAGTTCTTGAAGATGCAACTGGAAGAATAGAGGAGATCTGTGCATTGATTCCATGTTAGCTGTAGTCAGTATCAGTGGGCTGTTGTGACCTGTTCTACTGCAGGAAAAAAAATAGTTCATTAAATATTTTGTCCCAGTAGTAACTAATTCAGCTTGAAGTAAACGTTTAAGCATTTATCTTTATTCATGATTGACTTACCACTTTCTGGTTTATTATTTTGTGTTATGTTTGGAACTGTCTGGTTTATGTGTACATCTGCTTGTTCCCTCTTTTCCTTCAGATTTTACTTTCAAATTTTAGCTTTTCATCACCTGTTCTCTTATTAATAATCCATGTCTTAGCTCCCAAACTAATTTGCTTAATATTTAGCATTTCCGCCCTTGAAAATTCATTTTACCCGTACTCAAAAAGAGCATAATCTTCTTCTACAGTGGATGTTTCCTTTGAGATGTACCTTGTCTTGCCCAAATATTATAGCACAAGATTTATCTAAGGAGGAAACATTGTTCAGCTCGTGTTTTACATTTTGTTTAAGTAGCTTGAAGTCTGTAAAATTCATAGTCTTTTTTTTATCTTGATTGGTAGTGAATATGTATTTAGTTTCCAGTTGTAAATCGTTAGATGTTTTTATTAAACACCATTGCAGCAGTCAAATGCTTTAGAACTTTATGGTATATATTACAAAGATACCACTGATGTGGGTTTTTCAGAGGTATATTAGGAAGCAAACCATCTCAACAAACCTCCTAGAATTTGTGGGAATTCTTTCTTCATGCTCCAAAATGGTCGAGTGTTGGACAAAAGAGATTCAACCCCCACGTTCAAGTTGTTTAAAACCCCTTTAAAAAGAGGGAGGAGAGAGGGAATCTTTCCAGCCAATATTTTATCTGGGTAGTGAATGCACTGTAATGTTCCCCAGTCTGCAAACAGCAGGTGAAGGTGGTGGTGGTCAACGGTGGTGGTGTCTGCCTTGGATGTGAGGGTGACTTCTGCCTTGAGCAGGGGTGGATTCCCTGCTGCCAGAGCAGCAGATGGCTCCTGCACAGCGGATAAAGGCTTCTGCCCGAGAGAGGGTTGGTTGACGTTGAGTGGCAATAGAGCTATGGGCGCGTGAAAAATACAGGTGAGGAAGGAGTTAGTGGGTAAATGCTGTGCTTTCCCCAGTTCATTGAGTTGTTTCAGTTCTGCCAAGCCCCCACCTCAGGTACCTACGTCCTTCAGCAGGGACAGGACTTGGGGTTTGTGTTCTGGTTGCCCATCTGTGAAATAGGGACAAATGAACTTTCCTGCTTTGAGAGCAGTTTGTTGATAAGGAACGATTAGTCTTCCTTGCTGTGTGACTGATGGGTCAGCAACTGTTCAGATGCACTATGTTACAAAGCATCTGCTTTTCAGGAAGAAATGAATCCTTAATTTAAAATCACATTTCCTATAGCTAAAACTTTGTCTTGGCTATTGTTTATGACATAATTTTTAGTTGGTGATGCCAAAAAGTCCTTGTAATTTGAACCTTGATGTTTTTATCTGTTCTGTTTCTCATTCTCCTCTGTTCTTATTCCATCCAAAGCCCTCCCTGCCTGGTGCTGCTCATCATGAATGAATGTAAGGAAGGTTTTAATGGGGTACAAATGCAAGTTCATAACAAGTAGCATAACGAGAATGTCATAACTTCCAGCCTTCTGGCTGTGTGCATCCTGAGGAATAGGACACCTTTCCATATTCTGGTCCTGACAGTGAATAAAACCTGCTTCTTTGAGGATTTAGTCTCTCTTGAATTTTGAAGTGGTTTATCAGAGTTCAGAGCAAGCCTGTGGTAGGACCCATGTGAGATCCCCCTTTTTGCCAAACCTGTTGTTTAACAAGGCTGGTGTCTTCCCCTGATGAGATACAGAAATGTGCTCTTCAGTCAGGTACACCCAAGTGTTGCCAGTCATGGGAGTGCGGGCTGGGGGGGCTCGAGGGGGCGAAGTAGCCCATCCCTCTGCGGTGTCAGCTATGTGCCACCCTCCTCTCAATGGGTGGTTATCAATTACTTGAAGTTTGCCAACAGTGAAGTCACTTCTGTCACCCGAAGCAGTACAGTTCATTGCAACCATTACTATCAGAAGGCATTTTATTGATCTGCTTTTAAGCCTCTTGCCTCTAGTTCCATCGCTTTAAGCATGAAGAACAGATTAATTCTTTTTCAGTCTGAAAAACTTTTATGTATTTGAAGACTGCTGGTTGCCAGGCCCCAGCCAGCTGCCTTCTCTTCAGCATATACAAGGCAAAATCCTGTAGTGTTTCTCTTATAGGTTACAGTTTTCCAAAGCTGAGTGTTTTCTGCTTTTCCTGCTTTGTTTTTGTTAACTGGCTCCACATCTGTCTTGAAGCACGGTACCCATGTGTGGATGCCCCAGCTGAGGGCTCAGGAACACCGAGTCCAGAGTAGAAGGGCCACTACAGATATCTCTCAGGCTATTTTTCCAGTTTCCATCTCAGTATGGTGATTGCCTTTTCTAAAAGCACCTGTCAGATTTGGCCTGTGTTAGGTAACGGTGTTGCGCTGGTTGTATCTCTTCTCTCACTCTGCTGGTGTCGGTGGTTTTTCTGCCCTGGGTTTGATCAGCAGCCGGTGCCTGGCCAGAACCTCATGCTTGTTCCTGCTGAGACCAAGTGATTGGTTTTTGAGCCTGGTTGGACCACCAGCGGTGGCTGGAGAAAATTCAGTTGCTTTGTACAACTTGGTTTTGGTTCCACCTGAGAATATTATCCATTTCCTTGTTTTCCAGGTGCTTAGTTAAGCCTCCAGAAAAACTTCTGGAAGAAAACTTGAACTGATAGGACTGCGATCATCTCTTCTCCCTTCTTTACTCTCCAGTTAAAAAAAGACAGGCGCTATGCCTTTTTCAGGCACTGTACTCTCACCTGTTCTGCAGGACTCCTCCAAGACAACTGGTTACAGTTCTAAGATTTGTTGTAGGGTTTTGAAATGGCTCTCCTAAGTAAATTCAAGAGCTTGTTTATCTACGTCCTCTTCTAACCTCAATCAAGATTGAGATCTTACCCGTTTAGTGCTGGTAGTAATGTTGCTAGCATCTGTGCACAGTTGGCTTTAGTCATGGAAAAGAAGGATTAAACACTTTGTGCTATATTTGTAAGCAGAATAAAATACGTTTTGATTTCCATTTAGAGCAGTCCATGCAGTGACAGGTGTCATATTCAGTACCAAAACAATTTTATTGTAAAATGGTTTTAGTGAAGTTGATATTTTTATGTGCCTATTTAGGAATGAAGTCATTAGACTGGAGATGTAGCCAAAAGGTAAAATCTCAATCAGATTTTGCAGTTAATAGCTGCCAGAGTTTCTCAAGTTAGTGGCTTGCTTTTGGTTTGGTTTTGTGAATTAAGGCCTGGGTAGAATTTAAGTAGCTGCTCTGTAAGGCTGTTGGGAAGAAGGTTGACTTCTACAGAACTGGAAGCCTTACTACAGAAGGTAAATTTGCACATGACTCTTACAATCCTGCAAGCAGCACTACTGTGAGCTTCCACTCTTCATGTAAGAAAAGTCACTTGGGTTTGGGGAAGGAGAAAGGAAAGAAGATTCTTGGATCAGGGTGGAACTTCTGCTTGGAAAGACAGCTCTGTTGAGCAGTCTGTCAGTGAGAATTTAATGGTCGTACAACTTCTCGTCATCCAAACGGATGAGGCAAACTCAATGTCGTGGTGAGGCATTTACTACAGGAGATCTTTTTGTAGCTTTAGGGAGCAAAATGCTAACTCTCTGTTTTTCCTTTTAGGCATTTTCCATCATAAATATCCTATTCAGAACTAAATCCAAATCTTCACTCTCTGGATCTCCCAAAGGTACAGGAAACTTACTTAAAACGTTAAAGTTTCTTACCTTTTATTTGCATCGTATTAAAGAAACCACAGGTTGTGGTAAAACACGATTATCCACAGGAAGCATCTGTTTTTTGTGTGATCCTCTGGCTTCTATCTGCAACACCTTTGAGAATTATAACACAAAAAAGCCCCAAGAGAACTTTTATCTGAAAATGCTACATTCTTTCTTTCATAGAGGAAGATTTTGATTTCTTTGGCAGAGTGGACTGAGACTGTGTTCGCATCTTTGTGCATTTCTTTGCTTGCCTTTTGGTTACCTTAGTGACTTCTGAAGTTTGTGTTTTAATGTATTCAAAAATTCTGGGAATATTCCAGGCATTGATGTGCCAAAAGAAGATAAAAATCTCAAAACTGGAGTGTGGAGTGGTGCTCTGTCATGTGAAAATCCATCTCTCTAAGTTTAGTATTGTCCATAGGTCATTGAATTGTTTGATGGCAGCCATTACCGTCATAAGGATAAGATTCTGGTGCAACACTATCTCAATAAAATTTAAAATATTAATGTCTGAGTTAGCAAAAAGTAAGTGTGGAAGGGTGGGAAAGGAGCAAATTATGTGATTAGCTGCTGGCTGAGATGGTGGGAGTAAAACATTTCTTGGTTCACGTATCTCTTGATGTTGGAGTGGTTTTAAATTCTGGTAATGCCTTGAGTATTGTACAGGGTCAGTTATTGTACTAGTATTTGTCTTGAAGAATGTGACAAAGCTAATCCTTGATTCAGGGGAAAAATCACCTGAAATACTGGCATCTCTTTGTTTCTCTGTCCACTGGAACAGCCTTTATAAATTGTTAGCCTCAATTTTCTGGATTATGTGGCTTTTTCTTGTTAGGATTTTGTAAGCCTGTTGTAGGGTAGAGGGCAGATCCCTTTGTAAAAGCACTGTAAACCTTTTATAGGCCCCAAATAACCTGTAATTAAATGTGCAATGAGGGACAGTGAGTTCTTATACCCTAGTGAAATACTTCACACAAATCAACTGCAGTATTGTAAACTTCACAGGTAGCTGAAAAAACCCAAACAAAATTCCAGTTTGTTTTGTCAGACTGTTCTTTGAAGTTGCTTGTCAAGGCATGAGCTAAATGTTTTTAAAAAGAAAACATTATATATATTTGTATATATAAACTTGTAAGGTATAATCTTGTAAGTTACTGCTTAATGTCTAAAATTGTCAGAAATTTGTAAAGTGGAATTTCAACAATTCACAAGCTGTTTCTAATGCCTACTTTGCTTTGATTCTGCCTGAATTCAATCTAATGAACTCTGAATCCTGAATTGGTGATAACTTACAGGATGTAGATTCAACTTTTGATTTGAATATAAAAACGTGAGATTGGTGTATTGGTGAAGGAGAGAGAAACGTGGTGATGACGTAGCAATTTATGTAGGAATGACGTAGTAATTTATGTAGAAATAAGCATTATATTCACTTAGGTTAAAAAGGATATATTAGTTGAAAATTTCTTATTTTCATTACAATTCAGTTCTCTCCCTGATAATAAATTTCTGTTCAGCTGTGGCAAAATGCTGGCATGCCCAGGTACTCAGCTACTTGAATGTCTTGGGGATAAACCTTGAACAGCAGTGTGCTCTACAGGTTTTAGATTTCTATTTCAAGTCAAAATATAGCTTATTGATTCCTTAAAATTTCTTTTTGGTTAGGCATTGCAGCTCTTCCTTTCTCCCCCTTTAGAAACAGTCATGGAAAGGAGCACTCACGCAATCCTGTTGAGTACATCTTCTCTTTCTTGTTAAATTAATGGCTCCAGAGGCCAGTATCTGTACGGTAATTTTGGTCATCAAATCATGGCTACACTTGTAATTGCAAAGCATTTTGCAAAGAAGGGTGTGTGGGATTGTTACCACCTTACAGATGCAGAAAGTGAGCTGTGCTTAAACTCTCAATCCTTGGTTTCTGTGAGGCTGGAAGTCTTTTGGGTTCCCAGAAGGTCCAGGGGGAACCAGGCTGAACTCTTCCAGTTTGTGGGGAGGCTGGGGGAGAGCGAGAGTGTGGTGAATTCCAGCGAGGTTTGTGTCAGGCGCTTCCCTGAGTCCCTGCTAGTCAGTTTAGATGTAACGGAGCAGCCAGGCTGTTGGAGAAGCTGGGTGGTTGGGCTCTGTGCTGAGAATAAGCAGGTTATGAGCTATGGACATGTCTGCAGCAATTTTTTTGTCTGCTTGTCTAACATGCACAGCTGAAGTCTATTCAAAATTGGATCAGTTTCCAAAACCTTATTGTTTCAACACTAGGATGTGACCTCAAGTCTCCACATATTCTTGTGAATAACTGCCGAGTTGTCTGTCCTGAATATTATTCTAAGCAGAGGTATTTGAAGAAAAGCTTTTTCAGGCTGAGCACTGATGGCTGTAGCTCTTGGTGGAGAGAGAGCTGGGCAGAGAGCGGTCTGAGCTGCACCGCTGCGAGGTTCTCTAGTAATCTGCTGTAAATATAGAAAGTGAACTAATTATATCCTTGTCAGGGACTTCCCTTCTTGGGGAAAAAAAAACATTACTAGGAATTCGTATACTGTTCTTCTCTGCAGGACTAAAAAAACACTTTTAACGTGTGTATTTTGGAGCTGAAATTCCATGTTCCCTAAAAGCAGGTGATGGCAAATAAATGGAGGATAGTGCCTTGCTTTGAAAGCAAAGTACTTGGAGGCAGAGTTTTCTGAAGCAAATTTCAGACTTCCTTTGCAGCATGATCTGAAAGATCCTGATGTTACTGACTTCAAATTAAAAACTTTTTGTGTCATCTTCTCAAAATTTGTGGATTAGAAACTGTTTAACTTCAGTTACTTTGAAGGGCATTGCACTTCAGCAAGAAAGGAGAAATAGCTTCTTTTTTAATGCACTTCAAGACTTTATAGTCTCTTCCAGGCAATTATTACTGTTGTATTATGTTTGAAAATTTTCAGTGTTTCTGGTGATGCTCCTGGGAATGTAACTTAGTAATTATAAAATTATTACCCTGGAGTCTTATTCTACATACTTTTCATCTTTGTCTTACAACTTCTTGGAGTTCCTTTAGATAGACTCCCTAACAGCATTTTCACGGTTACAGTGCACCCAGTGGGGAACTTCTGCAAATTCAGTAGCCAAATAAAGGATTTGTTTTGAGTAAAATCTACATATAGGTCATCTGAACTAATTACGCTCTCTAGTAAAAAGCGAGGTTATCCAATTGGTAGCATGATAAGCCTAACATGTTTATGATGTTTTTTCAAAGTAAAAATATTCCAGATGGTAGATTTGTTGGTGTATCTGTTGTTTCCCAGTAGCATCTTTCCTCTTATGTAATAAATAAATAAGGAAATAATTTTTTGTATCTGTGACTATATTAACCTAGGTTCTCCTCTTAGGCTTGTTTTGTCAGAAACTAGCTAAAAACTTCACTCTGACTCATTGCTGCTCCTCCCACATTTGGAAGTCCATTCACAGGTTCAGAATTTGAAGCGTACAGAGCACCACTGGAGTTGTGTTGCTACTAATAGATCCCTGGTGGTATCTGGAACAGTGATTTCTCCTTTTCATCTATGAATTGTGAAAGAATAAACCTTTGTTTGCTGCCCTAATAAAATCTGTAGGTGACCAGTGTATGTGTGCATGTGTGTGTGCCTTTTGTGTGTAAAATGTATTTACTTGGCTTTAAAATTTATTTTTAATAAATAAATTGATACGTGGACCGTAAGCAGATATGGGCAGCTGAGCTCTGGCAGCAATGACAGCCTTCTAACGGGCAACCTGTTAGTGTATATTTAGGTTTAACTGTCTGAGCATGAAGATAATGTTGCACCCATGTGTAAGAGAAATCTAATATTAATGTGGAGGAAAGACCTATCACAATACTTGACATTGACTATGCAAGTTCATTGCTTGGAGGTGTTTTTTCTTAAATGAGCATGGATGCCCATGAGCGCTTTCAGCACTTGTTGACAGTGTTGCAAGGCCAAATAACTCTAAAATGATGCTTGATCTGTGACTGAGGCATGTTCTGACGTAAATAGAAGTAACCTTAAAAACACATGTAACCTATAAAGTTTATGAACTCTTATACCTTCGCTTTTCCCAGTCACAGCTACTTCGGCATCTTCTGCTGGACACCGGTTGGGTTCCCCTCATAAATGCCTTCTCCTTGGTGACCCTGGGGGACAAAGTGTATGATTATAATTAAGGGCACATGCTCTGAATAGTTGTTTTGTAAAGCCTGCATTTATTGCTTGCCCTCTACAAGTTAAAAAGTGTAACTTCAAATGGTAGAATGCATGAAATGTAATCTGTTCATGAAAGTTGCTCTTTGTTTAGTATAGAAGAGTGGCTATCAGTTTAACTAACTGGATTTGCTTTGTAAGTGGATTCAGTGATGGGGAAAACAGATGGATAGTTATCTTAAATGAACAAGCATAAATAAAGCTTCTATACTACTTCTCCTTTATAAAATGAAAGAAATGTGAAATTTAAATGATAGGGCATATAGATTGAAATATGTTGTTAAAACTGGATGCGTGATTTATTGCATACCGAATGGACACAATGGATGCTTGATTGGACACTTTTTCCCCTTTTCCCCTTTTAGGTGACAGAGAAGTAATTTCAATAGATTGGTAGTCAGATAATGCTAAATATTTAGTATAATCTTTTTTTCATCTTTACATTTTAGGTCAGCAGTTTGGCTTCATCACACTTGAGTCTGCCTGCATTCAAAGCTGTTTACCTACAGTAATTTGCTCTGGTTGGAAGTGAACATGTCTCAAGTTCAAATTCAGAATCCTTCTGCAGCCCTTGCAGGGAGTCAAATATTGAATAAAAACCCATCTCTTTCACAGCCTTTGAGTATTCCTTCTACTACTAGTTCTTTGCCCTCTGAAAATGCAGGTAGACCTATCCAAAACTCTGCTTTACCCTCTGCATCAGTTACATCCACCAATGCAGCTGCAGGTAAGATTGAGTGTCTCTTAAGTGTCTATATTCTTAGTGTTTATACATTCCTGATGTCTTGTACCTACAAAGACTTTAAAAATAATATTTATCCAGCTACAGTAGCTTGTATAATGCTTTCCCCCCATTGAATGAAATCTGAGACAGATTGAAACATACTTTTCCATGAAGTCCTAATAATTAATTGAAATGTTTGTAATGGTAAAGAATATTTAAAATTGTGTAACATTGAATTCTTAAAATGTTGCTATCCATCTTTTCTACAAGTAGCTTGTTTTAAATACAAAAACAAATATGGTTTTTGAAATAGTTTTAGTTCTGTTATCTTTAGTTCTTTGATGACCAGTTTAATGATAAATGTATTGTGCTAATAAAATATAACACAGAGAATAAAAGGTAATAAATAAAAAATAATAGGGAAAGGTAGGAGAAGGAAAAAGAAATGAAGGAAAAACTGACTTCTTCAAATTATTCAAAGCAGGTGACCATGATGAATACTTAGAAGATTTGTTTCTTGAAATGTACTACATCAGATGCAAGTTAAATGCGAGAGTCTCCTAACTTCATACCTCTGGCTTGCATTAAAACATTAAATGTAATGATGCTTTATTTTTGGCATGAGCATTGCTTGGAAATCCCGAAGTTCAGTAACTTGTTGCTTGTTTGGCTAATGAGTAGAGCTGTCTATTCCAGCAAATCTTTTCTGAGAACTGGTGTATTGCAGACAACAAAATGCTAAGCCAATGAGATACTATTGTTTTTTTAATTAAGAATTTTGTGTTGAGTTCATAGCTACCCATTCATTTATCTGATTTTATGTAATCTTTCAGCTCCTTCAAACATGGCAAACCCCAAAGAGAAGACCCCAATGTGTCTTGTGAATGAGTTAGCCCGTTTCAACAAGATTCAGCCTGAGTATAAGCTTTTGAGTGAGCAAGGTCCAGCTCATTCTAAGGTGAATATACATAGGAGTTTCTTGTTGCTGCTGTTTGTGCTCTTTCACTTTCATAAATGGGAAGGCAAAGTGTATGCTTTTGGTGCAAGGTAGCACAGAATAATGGTGAGGAATGGGAAGCTCCCCAAGGCCCTGATGGTAGGGAATTGTGAAGCTGTTACGTGTGTGCTAAAAAGTTGCTTTCTCTAAGTAAATAAAGGTTGAACTTATCTGTTACCTAAAACTACTTAGGTTTTTTGAAGGGTTATTTATGTTAGCTCCATTATGAGATGCTTGGCTTTAATTTTAATTTAATAAACCAAGGTTTGTCCCTTGCAGACTTTGCTAAAAAATTTTGTATTAAATATGGATGATCTTTTTGCAATCACTTTCTAGGATGATGTTAAGCTTTTGTTCTACATCTTGCCTACTCTCTAAATTTTCTGGGTTCTTCCTGTGGTACATTTTAATATTTTGAAATTGATCTCACCAACTTTAAAAGATGAAAGTAGTTTCTTAGTTCAAATTACCACATGAGATGCAGGAAGATTTATGGCAATCGTGTTTCTTTAGGAAAAATACTACATAAGGGGTTGTAGTTGGTGAGGTACAAATCTATATTTTTTGATATGGAGTAAGTTTTACTACTTAATTTAAGAGTTCTCTCTTTTGCACATTTTAACGGAATGTTACTTTGCTGTTGCTCTGTTTTGGTTGTAAATAAAATGAACCTTTCTATCCTAATTGCCCGATATCTGGAAAACAAGGATCTTGGTATATGTTCTTTAATGCTTGAAGTACAGTATGATTGAACAGCACTGAACATTCATCTGTTCTGGAACAGTTAGTTTGGCAAACTGTTCTTCAGAGATGTGTCTATTTAATCTGACATCGTCTCCTTAAGGGTTTTCCTGGAAAAATGTTTGTTGTATGTTACAGGAATTGCCTTAGAATTGAATAATATTTAGAACTAAAATCTTTTGTCTAAAATACGTGTACATTTGCATTTACAAAAAGTATTAGAATAGTATTCAGAGCATGTGTTCACTTGTGTTTTCATTCTGATTGAAATTAAACTTCATTTAAGTACCAGGGAGATGTTGGCTTGCTGTTGTCTGATTAATTTGTGAAAATTTAGGACAATGTATATCCTTCCTTATCCCACATACTTAAAAAGAAGTGCGACAGAGCTTTGCTCTATAACCAAATAGGCTTATGCTCACCTGTGGGCATGTAGAAGCTTTTATGGTGCAATGTGAACTTACATTTCTTACCTTTCTTCAAACTGCTGAAAAGTATCATTGAAAAAAAACCCACAGTATTAAAGAATTATGTGGAGTAAAAGTCTGCGTTTCAAGGTTGCTGTTCAGAGTAATGTTGGCATATCAGCTAGTCGTGTAGCTGTAACATCTACACACATGGTGTCTTTTGTTTTTTCACCTATATGATCTCATGAAGGGTAGTTGCTAGCTACAATTACTGTGAAATTCTTAGTTCAGTAATCAGGGAAATCCTATTAGTGTCCAAAGTGTTTAAAATCTGGAGATGACATGGTAGTTGAGGAAAGCTTTGATTACTGTATTCTCAACCTTTGCATCACTAAAAGACTCATTGTTTTGCGTAAGAGGGTCTAATAAATTACATGAATTCTGAAGCAGCTCATAATAAAATTAATGTTTTCTATTTTTGAGGTGTTTACAGTGCAACTGACTCTTGGGGACCAGCACTGGGAAGCTGAAGGAACTAGTATTAAAAAAGCGCAACATGCAGCAGCTGCCAAAGCTTTGGAAGGAACAAAATTCCCTAAACCTACGGCTCGTCCATCTCGTAGTGAAGGCAAGAATCCAGGTATACGTCACAACAAACTGATTTTAAAAAATAATTGTAGAACACACCTTCCTGGTTTTGGTATGTATAAGTTGCATAAGGATGAATAAAAATAGTGACTCTGCATATTTAACAATGGCAATTGTCAGGTTTTGTGAGAACATGATCTTGATTTAGCCTTTGATTGTTGTAGGTGATGTGATAAAAATAATCACATTAAGAAGTTAAAAGTGTAGGGTTTTTCCATTAAGTCATTCAGGCTTGAAGAACCCACTGCTTAACTTACTGGTTTGTGTTGTAACACTTGGTAGAATCCTGGAAAAGATGTTTATCCTAATCTTAAGGAAAAAAAAAACCAACCCAAAACTAAGTTAAAAAAAAAGTAATTTACAAACTAGGTTTACATTTCAGCTGCGTAAACAAAACGTGATTGTTTTGCGTTTACTCTTGGTCACTTGAATTCAAAGCTATTGGAGCAGTATTAGTATGTTCAGCAAAGGTTAAAAGTTATCTTTTGTGCCAGTTGTATTCTGATATCACCTAAATTCTTTCTTTAGAAACACTTCCTACAGTCAACAGTGAAACTATTAGAAGCTAGCAAGTACTGATTGTCTGCAAATCTGTTCCATAATTTCCTTTTTCTTTTGGCAATTGCCATATAAAAAAATACCTTGTACTAGATTACACACTGATTTTTGAGCCAGTGAGGCTTGTGATAGAAAAAATGACCACTTACGTGAGTGTTCTTTCTCAAATCAGAGTAGTCAGGGAGTCCATTCTTCATCCACAGGATATCTGCATTGAGAGAAATGTTTATAGCCCTTAGTAGCAATATACCTTCCTTTTGAAAAGGCAAATTGCAGTTGAAAGTGAAGAGCCATAAACCCCTCCTTAGGTCATTGAGTACAAAGAGAAACATTTGATCATTATCAGTAAACAACAGGAACAGTAGGTATGTAACATGTCAATTTAATTTAGAAGTATTTTCTGGGGAAGAGACATTTCTGTTCTGCAGACCACGTTGTTAGATATATAAAATAAATTGGTAGCTTCACAAGTTTAAAGAAAAGTTAAAAAAAGCCAAACAGCAAATGCACTTTTTTGTAATGGGATTTGTCACAGCTGTACAGGGCTGCTAATTTAATATGCATCATATAGACTTATTTTCTTTGTGTTCATTAGCATTTCTATTCAGAATTCATTCAAGATATTTCATATGGCAAAACTTGAGCTCATTTTTCCCTGCTTTGAGACAACATGAGAGTTCAGATTGTTTCAGTTCCTTGTGACTCTCTTTACATTCCTTTTTATTTAGACAGTGTAACCCCCACAGTGGAGTTAAATGCACTTTGCATGAAGCTGGGAAAGAAACCTATGTACAAACCCATCGATCCTTACACGGGGATGAGATCCACCTACAGCTATACTATGAGAGGTGGCACTTATCCTCCTCCACGGTATGTATTGTTTAATTTTTTTGGTTTTGCAGCGTCGTATCTTTGAACTTCCGCTCTCTTCGTCTAGTGCGCTGATGCTATCCTCTGAAAACTGGCTAAAAATACAACTTCCCTTAAGGGGATATTCAGCTTGAAACAAAGCCAGCTTATGAAGCAAAAAGTTTTGATAAGTACACCCTGTTAGTATCTGTAATTTGTCTTAAGTATGTTGTGGGTTTTTTTTATTTAGGGGGGAGGGGAAGGAGAGGAAAAAGGGAACTGAACCAAATGATAAAGCGTTTTTGAGGGCATTCGGATGTAGCCAGCTTCATGAAGTGAATAGCTAAATATTAGCTACATACTTCTTGCATTTCCTTTCTATGTAAAAGCAAAAGTGAAGGAAACAGTTTGATGCTTTGTTGAAAGCTATTTAAATTAAAGCTTCAGTTCAAAGAATTGGATATAGGCATAAGAATTGGGAATTCAAAACATACTGGCCTGCCAAGTCTATAAAAGTGTAGTAACATTGTCTTTCTCTGTTCTACTTGGTTAGAACTGTGTTTGTATTGTAAAACAGAAATGTTGATACTCTTGTTTCCAAGGTCTCTCCCGAAAAATCTTTTGGACCTCAAATCAAAAATTGGCTTTTTAATACTGGTGCTTCAGTGCTATTTCGTGGTTACTGATACCCAAGAGATTCATCTATGTATAGCTCGCGTTTCTGTTTATTTTGTAGACCAAACTATTGCCTTATTTAAATCTCTCTCCCTGCAGGTACTTTTACCCATTTCCTGTTGGGCCCTTACTTTATCAAGTTGAGCTGTCAATTGGAGGGCAGCAGTTTCATGGGAAAGGAAGAACAAGGCAAGCTGCTAAGCACGATGCAGCTGCTAAAGCACTGAAAGTTCTGCAGAATGAGCCCTTGCCTGAGAAACCAGAGGTGGGAATTAATCCTGGTGTTGTAAGCATAAATTGCTAAGATAAACTGAGATATTGTTGTAAATTTTTCCCTTATTGAAAGGAATATCACAGTTAGGAAATCTAATTCTATGTAGCGGTGTTGACCTACTTGTGTCAATAAAACCACTTTGATTTAAAAACATAAATTTCTATGAAACTAGAGTATTCACAAATGAAGTTATATTAATTCTTTTGCTGTCGTATTTTTTCACAGCAGTGCTATAGACCTCTGTCAGATATCAGCACTGGAGGCATAGATAGGAACTAATATCTTATCAGGTATAGATCATATACAAACTTCTGACGAAGTGTGTAAATGGGGTACTTGCATTCTAATATGGACAACACAGAAATCAGACATGGGTTTCCTTCCTGGGCAAAATTTCTGCATGATTTTGTAAAGAACCATAGAAGTTCTAGAAGAGCAGTTCATGGAAATAGTAAACTCATATGTACATTTTGAGATATATATGGCTGCCCAGCACTTTCCATTCCAAGACCCTGTTATTGGTTATTTTTTCATGCTTTCTTGCTAAGTTGCTTTAAGCAGAAAAAGTGCATTGTATGTACACAAGTCACTCATAGCTTCTGGGGCTGGTTGATTGCGTGCGCACTCCCCATATTAGGTGTTGTCTGTCTGCTTTGGCCAAAGACTGCCACAATGAGTGTATTAGTCCTTCCTATATGGGCTCATTATACCTGTCTGAGTTATGAGGGCTTGATGTTAGAACTAGGAGCAGGAGATCTATTGATGTATTCCATGCTGGAATCTAGATCATGTTAAGGAGGCCATGCAATACAGACCTAGAAGAAGAGAGACTAGAAAGAGCAAGAGGAGTGAGAAAACGTGTTATGAAGCTAAGGGACATTGAGCGAAAACTTCCGAGCGTGCTCGTGGGAGAAAGCATTGCTCGGATAATTAGGCAAACCCGCTGGATCCGATGGTTCAGGGAAGAGGCCTAGAAGGCGCTGGCAGTAGTGGTTCATGTAACAGAAAGCTCTCCTGGAGGAATGTACGTTATTGAATGATGGAGGCTACTAAAAGTCAAGGGATTGCACATGCTATCAGGGAGAAGAGAGTGACACTGGGAATAGAAGCTGAAGGAGTGGAGATGAATTCTGCACTGAAATTTAGTGATAGGCAGAGTGTGGTCAGGGACAAGCTAGAGGTCTTCAGGCAGAAGAGGTCAAGCCTGAGGGGGATGTTCCCCTTCAGTGCGGGGGAACCCCAAATTCCTGAGTATTGTTCTGTATCAGTGATACATAACATCCTCTTCTCACCCTCACTCATCCTCATAAGGGGTAACCTACCGTCATTAGCTGTTTTTCTACCTCACGCAGCAACGTTCTGTGTACTGGACCCAAAGAGTCTAACTCTGCAGAAAGTAACGGGATCACGTGTAACTGACTTCTTTTCTGTTCACTTTTTCAGAAATGCTTCTGTACGCGTGACTTTCTGAATATTTGTAGAGTTGTGTTTAAAGTTGAGTAATGTGAGGTCTTCAATACTATTGTGAACGATGCCGGAGAGTGCAAGAAGGGAGAATTATTCTATGAATAAAGCAGTTGCAAGCTCACTGGGAGCTGAATGCTGTCTTGACCCTGCTATACATATGCTGGGCAAGTCACATAAACTTTCACATGCATTTGTCATTTTATTTTTCTATTTATGTTTGACTTGTCTACAAAATGAACAGTAAGAAATGCAGCTATGCTTAAGGAAAACAATCCTTTGAATAGAGAGTACTGTTTTATAATATGTAGTCAGGTAAGTCAGTTCTTAATTTAAAGTTTGGTACTTAAATGCTAAGTTCATTAACATTTGGGGCTTTCAAATGTAGTTTTAGGAAGGTCTGAGGGAAATGCTGGTTTTGTAACAGCGTTTTGATCTAGACAAGATGAAGATGCCCAGAGAAGCTGCAGATGCCCCATCCCTGGAGGTGTTCAAGGCCAGGCTGGATGGGGTTTTGAGCAACCTGCTCTAGTGGGAGGTGTTTCTGCCCAGGCAGAGGGGTTGGAACTTGATGATCTTTAAGTTCCCTTCCAACCTAAACCATTTGGTGATTCTATAAGATAAAATAAGGAATATTTTATCATTAAGTGAGCACTGCTCATTCTTGCATTCAGTGAGGCAAGGTCCGTGAAGGAAACGGTAGTGTAAGATTGTAAGAGATGCTATTATAATGAGTGTATACAATGGAGGCAAATTAAGATTTCACAAGCAGACATAATCCTGATAATTCCTACCTGTCATTTGATGTTGCCAGTAATTTTCCTTTTAAATGTAGTTATTTTTGTGTATCCGATTCATGTGTGTATAAACAGAATATGCTTAAGCTTGAACTCGAGGGTTTTTTGGAGAGGGGAATAATTCTGTAATTTTTTTTTTCTTTTCATTTTACAAATTTTTGTATTTGCAGGATTTTACTCTTATATTTTTAAATTAGAAAATAATCAGTGCTTGAAAAGAAATAATTGAATAAAATTATTAGACTTTAAGGGTAAGAATTGCCATTTCCCACACCTCCTCAGACTGCAAATCTAGAAGCAAGTGGCAGGAAAAAAAATAATTAATAATATTAGCTCTCAACTGGACAAGGTCCTGCCTGAATGACCTGATTTAATTTTAAAATCTGCTCTGCTTTGACTGAGAGGCTGTGGTAGGAAACCTCCAAAGGACCCTCCCAACCTAAATTAGTGTGATTGGAGTTCAGACAGACCAACAAAGCTGCAGTACTTTGCATATGCAAAGACAGAGATGATAAAGCATCAGTTTAAAACTTAGCAAGCATAGAAAGCTATGCTTTCTAGCACGATTGTTAGACAGAAATTCTAACTTTTGCTTGAAAATTCTGAAACCAGAATTGCTTCCATGTATTTTGCCAACTTATTTGGTAAATATCAGCTGTTTTTTATATCCTTAGCAGGGAAGAAATAGTCAGGCAAATAGCTGTGTTGAAATCAACGTAGTTCTAATCAGCAGCTCCACCAGTCTTCATAATTTGCTTAAAGCAGTCTTTGAAGAAGTGTGTGTTGAAAGAGTTCCTAGAGAAGGGTAAATACAACAAACAATTCCATGCTATTTATTTGTATTCTTTTGAACAGATATTAAATAGGAAAAATCTAATTGAATAAAGAGAAGTCCTGATTACCTTTTCAAGGAAAAATGTCTGAATTTGAAAATCTAGAATATATCTAAAATAACAAGGAGGGGAAAAATATTTGTAATTAAAGTGATTGCGCTAATGTTTTGACAGTAAAGGTAGTAACACATCGTTCCTAGAGATGCTGGTAGTAAACTTGCTGTAATACCTAGACTATAATAAAAAAAGACCTTAGTAGTTAAATATTTTTTTTTCTGGGTATATGTTGCTATTGCTTTTGGACTTGCCAATTGCATTTGAAATAGGTTTTAGAATATGATGGTCAAGACTTTTGACTCCTGTATTCAATCTTGGTTTTGCCAATTTTTACCAGTGTTGTGCCTTCTGCTGACGCATAGTATGGTTCCTCTAGCATAGGTGTTGAGGTGTTGCCTCCTCAATAGTCATGCCCTCTGATGCACAGTGCATCTAGCTGGCTCCTGTGGGAGGGGTGCCATCATGTGGTCTTAGTGTTTGCAGAGCCGAAGATTGCTCAATGTACATCTCTGTGTAGAGGTTGGGGACTGGAAGTAGTAGTGGGATCAGAAGTATCAGATGTTATAATTGTAAAAGAACATTGGGCTATATGTGCTCTTCTGAAATGTCTGCAGCTTGAACCTGAAGTACAAGGTCAACCCATAAGAACAGTGTGAAATCTGATGGGACAGTGGGAAGAGTGAAAACCACAGATTAGTTTTACTAATGATTTTTTCTGTGGTGGGAAGAGGCTGCTTTAAGTGGTGGAAAAAAAATACTTCATGTTTTACTCTTACTTATTAGTCTCAGACATTGGGGATGCTTGCTACCATCAAAACTAATTTTAATCAATGAGAGCTCTCTAGCATATTTCTGCTGCTCCAATGAAATATTTAAATCATTTTTGTTACCTGGTTGCATAACTAGTATTGTGGCATGATATAATTGGTGAAATTGTTGCTGTTCATCTTTTTCATAATCTTTCCAATATCACTGCTGGACACTTAGTCTTAAAATGTCTCTGTTGCTGTTACCATGCCTCTTAGTTCATGTTGATCCCAACATCAGTGAAGACATTTTTGGAATCACAATCAAAATTTTACCTGGAGATACGTAGAAGTGCCTGTAGGTAAGCTTCACCTGGCACTGCTGTCCTCCTAGCAGGTGTAAGTTCTCAGAGATGTACACCACTTGATTTAAGGCAAGTTCCTGACAGTATGTTCTTCAGATGACAAAAAGATCTGTAGAGGAAGCACTTACAAGTGAGCATGTTAAAAGACAGGACTATGCCAGGGTCTAATTAGCCATCCTATATTCACATTGGTCCCATTCTCAGAATCTTTATTTTTTCTGCCCTTTCTCTTATCTGATACTGTCTTAGCGCTTTTGGTATGAATGTCCAATCAGTATATGAAAACTGTATTTCATAAAGGTACTTCCATTTGGAAATCAGTTCATTTAACACTTCAGTTTGTTTTTCTATAAATAGATTTTTAAACCTATTGGCCCTTATTCCATTTGTTCTTTCCTGTAACGAGCAGATGAAAATATGAAGGCTTGCTAGCTTTTACACATACACCTTAAATGAGCTTCTTAAGTTTCAGTTCTGTAGTATGTGTGCTGCATTTCTACACATTCACGTAAAATGGCAGTAAAGATTAGACTACTTAAAATTTTGAGAGTTCAGTAAACTGGTTGGATGGATAAAATTCAATTTAATAGGATCTTTATTTTAAATAGAGTATGCTTTTTTTAGGTTAACGGAAAAGAACCAGATGATGAAAATCTCAATAAATCTGAAATAAGCCAAGTTTTTGAGATTGCACTTAAAAGGAACTTGCCTGTGAATTTTGAGGTATGTTTATTTTACAAGCTCTAGATTTGTTTTTATTAGAATATTAAGGGTACACATTAAGTTGAGTCTATTCTAGATAACCCAAACAAC
>JAOXJM010000005.1:9347203-9411840 GCA_026413425.1 Tringa solitaria | reverse complement strand
TTAACATGTCTCGTTAGTTGTGAATACACTTATCTTTGACAGTCACCCTGATTGTCTTGGAGTTTATATGGTAAAGTGAAGAAAAAAGAAAAATCCACCTGTTCACAAATTCGTGCACTAAAATCATAACATGAGTGAACAGCTACATTGTGGTTGTCTGTGCAATCTTTTTTTTTTCCCAATCTTTTTGAAAAATCAGTGTTACACTGAAGAAACAAAACACCAACCCCACATTAATGGTTAGAACATTGAAGTGCAGAGTCGAGGCAAAAGAGTATAGCTCACTCTGAAAGACATTTATGGAAGTATTTGCTTAATTAAGCACTGATGTGGACTACCCGCATGTTGCAGAATCTCACAAATAGGTTTCTTTTCTTGCCATGAGGTGACCTCATGTGTATCTTACTTTCCTTTCCCTTTGGCCTGGCTGCTTGCTGCCTCTTTGCCCCTCCCTGATCATTTTAGTTACCTTAAATCAATAGTTTCCATAGGAGCGTCTCTGTTTTACTAAAATATTAATTTATCATGCTGCTTTCCTGAGCTGGCAGAGCAATGTTTAAGTCAACTATCTGAATTATAATAGTAAGAAAACACAATTGTGTGTAACTAAATTGTTTCTAAAGCTATTCTATGAAATTTTACATGAAGGTTTCAATTATTGCAGATAAGACTGAGCATCACTGGTAAAAATATACTGTCACACAAAGCCAGTTGTGGGTGGAAGTTCTTAATTCATTCTTACTTTTTGACTTTATGGATATTTTGAAGAATGATGTGTTATGAATGGAGTTAAAAGACAAAATCTGTAGTAGACAGCTATCTCTTAGGTGTCTCCAGAATTCTTGGTTTCTGAACTAAAATGCTGGATCCTAAAGAATTGCTTTCTCTGTAATGTTCTATTATTGTAATACGATATGTTTAATGAGGTGATGATAACTGTGTGGAAATATGCACTGATGAAATAAAACGGTCATATTTTAATATTGAAAGAACTAATCAGTAAAATGAGTAAGATGGGTTAATGACTTGCATGTAAATACTGTTTACTGCTTGCTGCATCTGATCTTTTTAAAATATATGTTTATTTGGGTGGGATTATGTTATTTAGAGTGGCTATGATTTATAGCTATACTTTCTGGATTGTATAAGAATCTAAAAACTCTTTATCCATAGTTCTTGAGAGATGTTTGCTATAAACAATGTGCCCTACCATTTTTAATAAGTGTTTATCACGCTTTCACTCAGTTTTTCCCTCTGAAACAGGTGACCAAGGAAAGTGGTCCTCCCCATATGAAAAGCTTTGTAACCAAGGTGTCAGTCGGAGAATTCATGGGTGAAGGTGAAGGAAAGAGCAAGAAGATCTCAAAGAAAAATGCTGCAATAGCAGTCCTAGAAGAACTGAAAAAATTACCACCCCTTCCTACGGTTGAGAAAATGAAGCCACGAATCAAAAAGAAAACAAAATCAATAGTGAAGGTAAGAGAAACAGGTTGGAAATCTGACTGTTATAAATAATCGTGTTTCTGAGTTAATTATAAACACTCTTCAACTGCTGAACCTTTCTCAGCAGTCTGATACTACAAATCAAATGTTATTTTGCTCCCACTCTAAATGGGGTTCTGACACCACTTCTACGATAGTTATCAGTAAATTCAGGATGAAAGAGAAACCTTATAGAAGAATGAGTGGCGCATAAAAATTAAGCTCTGACTTTCAAGCCTTAGACTTTACAGCTTTGGGTTTTGCATGACTTTGCTTGTGCAAATTCTCCTGCAAGCTTGCCCCTCCTAATTTAGCAGGATTAGAATTTGTAAAACTGTTACCAGTGGTAGGTTCTATGTGGTCAGCTCTGACAGCAGAGAAGAATAAATTGAGTGTTTCTCTTTGGCTGTGACAGTATTTCATTAAGCAACTTATGTTTCAGTGTTTTTAAATTCTAGAGATGCATGAATTCAGTGGCATGCTGCATTTTGTCTATTAAACCAAATATTCACAAATTTTGGCTTATTTCCTAAACATTGTTCTACGTAGCTGCAGACAAGTCCAGAATATGGCCAAGGAATGAATCCCATTAGCAGACTTGCCCAGATACAGCAGGCCAAGAAAGAGAAGGAACCAGAGTACATGCTCATCACAGAACGTGGTCTTCCAAGGCGCCGGGAGTTTGTTATGCAGGTTTGTATGTTAATTTGAGAAATCCAGTTGCATGGCTGTAATGTGTTTGTGGGGTTTTTTTGTCTTATGGTAATCAGGGTGTCATGATGATACACAAAGTTAACAGGATTACATTCAAATTTCCATGAGATTTATTAAAAAAAAAAATCTAGTGGGCTACATTCAAGGAAGATAAAGGTTCAAGAGAAGTGATCTGAATCATCGGTTTGTTTTTTGTTGTTTTTTTTTTTTTTTAAATTGTTAGGGCACCAGAAGTCTATGTTGTAGCTGCCTAATGTTTTAATTAACAGAAATATTAATATTCTGTTAAGAGATACTGAGCTGCTTACGTTTTGTAAGGTAAGATTTAGTAACAGGAACCTGGGTATCCTTCATTCCCTCCTTCCCCTGAGTTTTTGTGTGTTGCTTTAGAGTAGAGCACTTTCTACACTCTGCATTGCAAATCCCAATAGCACAGCAGTATTTTTAATACTTAGTATCTAGTAGCCTCTGATACTTAAGTGCATTCTCCAGACCTCTCTCCTATCCTGGCCAAGACAGGAAAGCTAGTCGCTTGCTTTCCACTATGTTAGTAAATCTGTTACTTCAGCTTGGAAAACCTGTATCTGCTCTGGTGCCAGTTTTGAGCGCTTAGGCTGTTGCCAAGGTGAGATGATGAAATACAGTTGTTTGTGTGACTTGTTTGGGTTTTTTGTGCTTGGAGGCCAATGATCATTGATAATAAATGACAACTTGCTTAGAATAATGATCAGTTGAACTGTTTTGTGACTTATGGCATGCTTGAGACACAGGTCACTAGTGAGTGTATACTCATACAACTGTTTAAGAATTAGTTTGGTTTTTTGTCCTTTTTTGTCCAGGTGAAAGTTGGTGTACACACAGCTGAAGGAATGGGCACAAACAAAAAAGTTGCTAAACGCAATGCAGCTGAAAATATGTTGGAAATTTTAGGTTTCAAAGTCCCTCAACCTCAACCTCCAAAGCCAGCATTAAAGACAGAAGAGAAGGTAAGAGGTTCTCACAATCGGTCACTGTTTAATACTACAGGAAAAGTTGAATTGAAACAATAGCAGCTTTGCAAGGCAGCAACAGTGTAGTAAATTCATGTGTGCCAGGAAGCAGTTGTATTGAGGTGACTGTTCTCTAAAAAATTGTGCATTTTGGATACATTAAGAGTTCAATTTTGCAAGTAAATCAAAGTCTCATCAGAAGGCTAAATGCAGGTATTTCTTTATAGAATGGCTCAGAATCTGTGATAATTGATGTATTGGTCTGAGAAACTTGCAGACATGTAGGTTATAGGACTGTGGTAGCAGTAGTTTTACGTAGCCTTATCGCCAACTGCAGTAGAAAGTTCGTTACTCGCCTCTTTCTTTGGCAGTTCCCTTAGCAGGGAAGGAGCCTTGCAATCTCCTATTGATTCCATGGATGTTACCAGGGAGTTAAAATAGCAAATCTGATTTTAGATTTCTCCTTTTCATGTGCATGCTCATTTGTGTCCAATGTGTTGTCCTCAGCAATACCAATAACGAATGTTGGTTTAACTGGCTTTCCTGTGGTATCTAGTTCTCAAAATCTGTGTTCTTAATATGACTTCATTGGTCTGCAGATCGTTTTAGTCATTCAGTGAATAAGAATCACTGAACTTGTCTCTTCGGGGTAGCTGTCTAATAATTGAGGGTTTTGAAAAATACATTTTTCAGTAAAATTTTGACATCTTTAAAACTTGGGAGGAAAAAGAGTTTTAAAGAGATACTTTGTGTTTGGCTTTTTTCCTTTTATTTTTAAGACACCAGTGAAGAAACCAGGTGATGGAAGAAAAGTAACCTTCTTTGAGCCGGGCTCTGAAGAGACTTCAACTAGTAAGTAACCTTATTGAAAGAAGCATGGCCCTGATGGCCTGTGTAAGACGTGTTTTTAGTCCCTTCAATAGTGTCATTTAACACATGGCAATGGGCAGAGGTGTGTAACTGCTGGCTTGCAAACGCAGTCTACACATTGGGAAGGTTTTGTTCAAATCTCAAAGAGATTATTCCTCCCAAACCATGCAGTATTCAGCTTGCTTAGCCACCAGCTGGGTGGAGTCGATGGCCACACCAAAGGTGTGTTTGTGCTAAAGAGTCGGTGGAGCAGTTCCTGGAGGTGCAGCTACTGCTGTTTGCAGCGTCTGGGCTTGTCTTACCTCGATCTGAGGGATCTTGGAACGGGCTTCAACCCGTGTCTAGGGCTTTCTAGGACAAGAAAGAACCAAGCTTTGTTCTGATCCAGGGACCAGGCTCCTTAAACCAACAGCAGGAGTAAAGTGAGGGCAATTTCTGTGGGGGTAAAGGTAAGGGGAGGAGGAGAGATCAGCCTGTCTGGCTCAGCAGAACATTTCTTGGGTATAGGGTGCAAATGAGGATGGGAGCAGATTCCCTGGAAAAGGGTTGGGGTTTCTGCTGTTCCATTGGGAATAGCTTTCTGGATTTGGAAGAATGGTTGCAGGTTGGAAGACTGTTCCAGAAATGTCACTCTTAGCCTGAGGCAGAGTAGCAATGGGAGGGTGGTGCTGAATTTGTTGAGGCAGAGTAAGCTGTGCTAAGTTTGGCCGTATCACCTTACAGACGTTGAGGGAATAACTGCAGTAAGTTGAAGACTTCCTGGGATGAAGATGAGAAAGGGTTTCAGTACTAACTGTGAAACTGGTCTTCCTAAAGCAGAGTTGGAGAAGGAAGGAATGGCCTTGTAGTCCAGAACAACCTCTTAATCTGTGCTTGGTCTCTAATGACTGAGAGCAAGGAACTCTGCCTGCATTTATTTCAGACAGCAGATGGTTATAGTGGTCACATCCACAGAAGATTGGCTGGAACAAAAAAACCCCAAACCTGGCCACCAACTACAAAGGCGTTGGCTTTCTCTAATGTAAACTGTTGGGAGGAGTCCTTATGGAAAGTTTGTCTGTTGCAGTGTATCTGTTCTGTGTAGTATGTTTCAGGTGCTTTATGTATTTCAGTATAGTTTTGTTGTTTAAATTATAAATAGTTGGAATTGACTTGGATTTTGGTAGTGTTTTACTGCATCCATAAGATCTTAGGTAAACTTCCTGACTTCTTATTCAAACTTTGCCACCCCTGCTTTCTTCCATCGACAAATTTTGACTTTCATCCTCAGACCTGAAACAGCACAGTCCTGCTGAACTCCATTTATCTGTTTGGCCATAGTAATGACTCCTCTGTTTACTTCAGTGACACATTCTTCCCCACGTTTCTTGAGCACACCTCTGTTGTTTTCCTCCACAGTCCTGTGTGAGTTCCCCATAAAAAGCTGTTCTTATCCCTCTTAAATCTAACTTAAGCCATAACGTCAATAAATTGCTATTAATTGACTGTGGCTGGATATTCTTGCTTTTTCATACTGTGCTAACATTACATTTAACCTTAACTCCCTGTTTACGTTTTCACAATATACAGTTTAAACTTCGTAGACTATCTGTCACTCTCTTTACAATATTTAACAGTGGCTGTGGTTGTTCTATGGTTTCATTATTTGCTCCTGCAGTTTAAATAAGCAAATAAAAAATTAGTTGCAACCACATTCTAGGTATATCTTTTAGTTTCATGTCTGAGGCATCTGTAAGCTTCAGTGACCTGAAGAAATTGCTCCTAGAGGTAAAGGTGCTCCTTTTGGCAGAAGCAGGTGTTGCACTGAATCATTTATTCAGTAAGCAAACTCTGTCTTGATAATGCTGATTCTCTGACCCACCAAAGGTGAATCAAGCTTGCTAAGTTTGTTAGTGTTTCAAAAGTAATTTGAAACAAATTACATTTTTTCCAGAAGTGGCTTCTGATGCCTATATATGCCTTCAAGTGCCCACAGAAGGGGTCATAGCAATAACCAGCATCTGTTCAGGATCTACTTCTCTCTTCTCAGGTAATAAAGAAGATGAATTTAGGATGCCTTATCTCAGCCATCAGCAGCTTCCTGCTGGAATTCTTCCCATGGTCCCTGAGGTTGCACAAGCTGTAGGAGTCAATCAAGGACACCACACCAAAGAGTTCAACAGGGCAGCCCCAAATCCTGCCAAGGCTACAGTAACAGCAATGATTGCTAGAGAGCTTTTGTACGGTGGTACTTCTCCTACTGCCGAGACCATTCTGAAGAACAACAATTCATCAGGCCACGTACCCCACGGACCACTTGCTAGGCCCTCTGAGCAGCTGGACTATCTTTCCAATGTTCAAGGAATCCAGGTAAATGTTCAGCTTTCCAAGATTTCTTCCAAAGCTATCCAAACTGGTCCAATCTGCTGTTTGTTCTAAAGCTTTTTAGTTCTGCTGGTGACTGATGTATTCTGAGGCTACTTGTTAAGCTGAAATTAATGGAAATGTTTTACTCTACCTATGAAATATACTGAATTTTACAGCTTTTTAAATTTAGTTTTCAAATGTACATTTCTGTACTGCAGCCTCAGCCTTAATTCAGTGCTACTCGGAAGTCTTGGAAGAATAAAACTGAAAGTAACATTTTCTGAAAATTGCCACAATGTATGAACACAATTATGAACTTGAACTTGGCTGATCTGAAATAATTATTTATTTTTTTTTAAATAATCTTTCATACACTAACTTTTGGTGTAAGCTGTACATTTTCTTGTGTTTGGTCCCTTTAATTGCCTATAAGTTCCTATGTTAATATGTTAAAGAAGCTCAGGGGATTAAAAAGTATAATATGGAAAATTTTAAATGCAGATAGCTCTGATCAGACTAAAGGTCCCAGCAACAATCATTATTACGTAGCCACTTTTATTCAGAAGGCTTGCAGAGCTCTCCTGATTACTAAAGAATATGGCAAGTGAAGTCAGACTTCAAAGTAAGGGGTTCTACTGGGTGACAGAATGATTGAAAGTAAGGTTCAGCTTCATATATAGGCAAATACTCTATCACAGTTGTGATAAATTTCCTGTACTTGGTTAACTGAAAAGAACTAAATTCTTCTCTTTTCTTCAGGTTGAATATAAAGACTTTCCAAAAAATAACAAGAACGAGTTTGTATCTCTCATAAACTGTTCCTCTCAGCCACCACTGATCAGCCATGGAATTGGAAAGGATGTAGAATCTTGCCACGATATGGTATGAAGACTATTGCTGAAATGTTTTCTTTTGGGCCTTCAGTGAGATGAGGGGTGCAGTGGATAGACCAAGGTTTCGCATTACTACTGGAGAGCAATGAATTAAATGCTATACAATTCTCTGGCCAATTTCACAGGTTGCTGAAATAATTAATAATATCAGAATCTAATCTAAATAAACTTCAAAATACTTAATAAATGGTCACAATTTTGATCTACAAAAAATGCATTTGTTTTAGCTTGGTATTACTTGTACTAGCATATATTAAAGAAAATGTACAAAAAGGAACTTTTAAAACATAAGAGCGTATCAACTTATTTTCTGTAATAGAAAGGGCTGATATTTCATTGGGAACTGTAACACTTGGATTCACGTTACCAGACTTTCTGCTGGAGCAGAATCCAAAATGGAAGAAATGCAATTCACCATTAGAGAGCAGGAGACACTCTAGATCTGTTAAGCTCCCTTTTTAAAAAAGATCTTTTATTCACAGTAGTTGAAATATTTCTTTGTGAAAGTCTTCTAGACTGCAAACTGTAAGGGACTTTGTCTTCAAAAGCCATCACATACTGCTAACGATATGTACAGGGTCTACTGTAATTTGAAAAGACTTTAGTTCTTTTGGTCTCCAGTGGTGACCCGAGTACTGATTGCAGACTGAATAGTTTGCAAAATGTAAATACACTTAAGAAAACCTGATTTTACTGTTTTTTATACTAAAAAAAAATATCTAATGGCTATAATTTGATACAGATTTCTTTGATCTTTGTCACTTAATTTTGACGTTTTCATACCCATCTCTACATCCTGCTGTAAAGAGCTCCTGTAAGACTAAGCACACCAGTCAGTGCAGGAGATAGGAAGGAAAAGGACAGCCAGTTCGGAGCTTAAACATTATGACGGGGCCAATGTGAGAACCTCCCTCTGCTCAGATATTCAGCTTTCAGGAATGCATGTGCCAGAACTAATCAGGAATATTCTGAAAAGGTGCACCTAAATAAAGTTGAAAAAAAATTTCAGTTCTCAAAGGAGGTGACTTACTTTTGCGTTAGCCATGTCACATTGAGTCTTCTTTTAAACAGTCACATGTGCCCTATCTGTGTTGTATTTTTAATTCTTGTGTAACTTTTTCTGCAAAGGACTTTTTGGTTCTGTATATTTTAATGTCTTTTGTCTTAAGCTCTGCACAGTTTGAGCCATTACTAATTTAGTGTCTTTTTCCTTGATATTAATAGTACTGCTGAATTAATTTTCCTCCAATGTTAAAACAACTGCAATGGGAATCCCCTAGCCACAGTGCCATTCTGGTGTTTAATGTAGCAAGATGAAATTCTACATCATTGCATTTTTTCCATCATAATTATACATCCTAAAAATCTGCCGACAAAATTAGAACATTTACTTTGTTTCAAGTGAGCCCCAGTCCTCCTTTTACTAAATCAATGAAGTGGCCTCAGGTTGAATTGTTGAATGCTCTCTCTTTTCGTCAGGCTGCATTGAATATTTTAAAGTTGCTGTCTGAGTTGGACCAACAAACCACAGAGATGCCACGAACAGGAAATGGACCAATGTCTGTGTGAGTGTGACCCATTGACTTTCCCTTGCACTATTGGAAACCTCTAACCCTAGGAAGTTCTATAAACAAGTAAAATGTGAGGGGTTTTTTCTTTGCCAGAAAAGTTAAAATGCCAAGGGCTGTTATCTTCTTCAGAAGGATGAGAGGGTAGGTTTTATGATCAAGCTTGCAATTTTCATGTATCAAATGCAAATTACTAAGCAGGAGCAAGTGGATAAATGTAATGACTGTGATACAGAGCAATTCTGACTGTGATGCTACTGCTTTTTTGATTTATTTACATATATTTGTAAACAGTGTGACTTTTCAGTGTGTTTAAGTGTTACAGCTGCTCCTCTCTTTCTAGAAATCTTCTGTATGTAAAATGTAAACAATATAAGTTCCACAGCTTGAAGTGTGGAGGGGTTGCAAATAACTCCCTTTGACCAGAAAAAAACCAAAGTTTAGGCCTCTCATTTAGATAGTAAGCTGTCAAAATGGTGGAATTAACAAAGTGCTAATTGGAGGGAGGCCAATTATATGGAAACAAATTGTTGTAAGCATCTTATTCATGGAAATAGTGTTTTATCTCCTAAGGTTTTATCTCCTAAGTAACAGGTGTTTTCTCATTTGTAGATGTGTGAAACAAGAAATGGAAAGTGACCCTCTTCTCAAACCGGCTAACTCAAACACTTTGGGACAAACACTGGACAGCACTGCCTAAAAAAGGCTTTTGACTGGACCCAAACCTGAAAGCACCAGAGAAAATCAAATGCTTCCTATTAATGTAACCTAACTGTTTTAGAGTGCTACAGTCTTTACAACCTACTGTAGTGTCTAAATCATAACCGTTGCTTTTTCTTCAAACAGTGATAAATTTTTAGTTTCATTATGTTGTTTTGATTGAAATGACACTATAAATTTTTCATTTAAAAGTTTCTTAATTGTATCTAGAACAATAGCACAGTTTAGAAACTTTGTCTTCTGAGACTGACATGTTATCTGTGAACTAACTTGGGAAGATCATATCCATGTATGTGGTTATTTTGTTTTTATTGAAATAGCAAAGTTTCACTGGAAACAAACTGTGTGCCCACCATTTTTAAAAGTCCAATATGTTCACAAACGTTAGCTTAATTATCCAACGGTTGAATGAATTAAAACTCTCTAGGAATTTTAAACTTTGTTTGATCATTTTTTGGTTAATTTATAGTTTTCTTGAGTGGGGGGTAGGGGAACTCGAATGCAACGTGACTTTAAATGATCTCTGATCGATGTTTTAAGGATTGTGTGTATAGATGGCACACAGCTCACTACATTACAGGATATGATCTCAATGTAGTGCATATAAAACTGCAGATTGATTTTCCTTGAGTGCTTTATACTGTTTAATTACATCTCCATGTAGGGCTGAAAAAAATTACCTATGTTTATATATAAACTGTGTTGCTTTTGATGTTGTGTTATTGCGCACTGAACTGTGCGCAATAAAGTTTTTTGCATATGGTCCAGGTAAAGCACGATAGCCTTGCAAGTTAAGTACTGCTTCAGTTCATTGTTTACGCTGGAATTTTTTCTCCCCATGGAATGTAAGTAAAACGTAGTGTTTGTCACCAATAAATGGTAATACTAAATTTTTTTGGTTAATTTATTCTTGTATGCCACTACAGGGGCTGCTTTTTTATAGGATTTGTAATGCTTGTGATATAGTACGGGCAGTATTGTAAAGCTATGGAGTAACTGTACAATGGTTATCAATTACATATAAATAACTACTATTTAGTAATGTGGAGGATGTGAAAACCTGGCAAGGTCAAGGAAATTCAAAAGTAATGTGGGTACATTTTGTTATTTGTGCCACAGTGTGTTAGTGCAACTGTATTAATGGGAGCTTAAACTAAAGTTATGATTATGACAAGAAACCTGGCACAACAGGTTGGTATGATTTTAAAGTTTAAGTCTCTACTTTTAAGTTTCCTTGTTTGCTTGTAATTTGAGTCATAACCTTGCCTTGCACTTAGTAATTTTTGGGGGCTAGTACTTTCAAAACAAAACTTTCCCTCTAGCAACAAAATCTGGCACGGTAGACTGACACACGACAGTGTATCATTTGGATGTGAACTACGTTCAGTGTGTACTTTACTGGTGATCTGTAGCAGCACTTCCTAAACTCCTGTTTGCAGCGTGTGTGGTAACTCTTGTCACAGAAAGCAGTTACTGCATTTGCTGTGTCTCAAAGCTAAATGTCTTGGCCATTTTATTTGCATTATCAAAAGCAATTGGGCCACATTAACTGCATATCAAACTTTATTGAATCAAGTTGTTTTCAATCGTTATAAGCAAAAAAAAAAAAACCATTGTAAAGTTTTTTTGGTTTTGTTTCTTTTTTTTTTTTTTTACATTTGTAGAACTAAAATGCTGTACATTTAAAAATTAAAAAGAAACTTGCTAGGCTGAGGCTTTGTATTGGAAATTCTTACAACTTGGAAACTACCTACCAAACATTGCAAAACAGATACCACATTGATAGCAATGTAAATGGTCTGCCTACCTTTATCTGCTGTTACTTAGGAGTTTTCTCTTTGGAAGGAACTGGAGCCTATTCTTCTGACTGTTTTGCACTGTTCATTGGTTGATAATATTGTGTTTCATATGAACCTGAATGAAGGTACTTTGCCATAGACACCTCTGTTCCAATACTCTTAAGTGCATCTGTCATCTTAGAGGTGCTCTGTAGGAGATGGTTCTTTTGTCAAAGAGCTTGTAATCACAGCCTCATGGTGGAAGACTTCAGGTCACTATGTGGATTCTCGGTAAGCCAAAGGGAGTTCTAGATAAGTGTGGTTTTTCTAGAGCACTACAATCGCTTGCTATTCCTGTTGTCTCCTCTGTGCTTGATGCAGCAAAGGCTAGGAAGAAAGATTACATATTAGAGGTAATCACCTGAAGGCTTTTCATCACACTTGTTCAACAGATACTAGAATATTCTATAAAGAATAGAAATAAGAAAAAACTGAGGCGAAGGTGAAATTCTCTGGCTGCAGTAGACTAGCAAGCTAGTGCTGGTATTAAAGCATACATTTATGAGTACCAGGAAAGTCCTGTCTGCAAGACACCTTACCACCTTGGATTTTTTCTTTGAACTTTTTACTTTTGTTTTTGATCTTAAGAAACCTTTTGACTGCAAGTGAATGAGCTGGAGCTTCCAAATATGAATATCAGTGTACATTAGCTGGGGCTTCATGCCACACATTTCAGTAATGATCCCATTATGAAAAAATAAAGTATAGGGTCTGTTCCAAAATTAGTCATTTTCAGATCATAATTGGTTAGGGTTGTTCTCCCACAAGCAGATTTTACCAAGCATTTTTCTTCCCATTATCTTATTTGACTCTGCTTAAATTACCACTTTTTAGTAAAATAATGCATTTTTTTCCTGTTTCTCCATAAGTATTTGGCTATATGGCACTCCTTATCTGAGTGTTCCAGAATCTGCTGTACATTTAGTAAATTGTGAAATTTTGCACTCAAAATATTTAGTTTAGTTCAGCTACAGAGAACTTCCCCTTAATCACTTTCAAATGGGAGTAAGGAAAACAACATATTTAGTGCGATTTATCAGGCTTCTAACTATTGTGCTAACAACTGAGACAGTGATTTTGTTTCTTTTCAGAATTTACCACATTATTATTCCAGCCTCTTAAATCATATAGCCAGTGTTCTGCAAGTAGGGATGCCCTTGAGCCACAGCTTGGAAGTGCAGAGGAAGGAGTTTTGATCCTAAGGGATCTGTTTTAGTAACTTGTAAGGGAGGGTGATTCTCAAGGAGACAGGGGATGTGATGTGGCAGAACAAGTCACTGAATTTCAGTGCAGTTCAGTCCGGTTCATTTGGACCTTTTTTAACACCTGCCCATCCTGCTTCCAAATGTGGAGTATACAGGCTCAAAGGAAGTAGCTGAGGAGTTTGGAAACCAGATTCTGGAAATATTTATGTTCATTTTCCAGTAGTTCAGCTTGTAAATAAGATCAGCAGAGATCAGACAGCGTAGGCAATGCATTTTTAATTCACCAAAGAAAATGTCCTGTCTGCTTGTCCTTCCTTCCACGTCTACAGTCTGACAGTCTCCAGTCTTCATGTTGTTGTTTTCTGGTATTGGAAAGAAAGCACTCATTAATGTTCTCTCAAATTTCAAAGCCTTAAGCCAACCTCTAAATTCTAGCAGCTTTTGCACTGCTTTCCTTCAGGCCTTTTCTTATTCTTACATACAGCCGCACTTAATAGTGGCTCTTGTCTAAAGAAGGACAGTGTGCCACCCTTCTTTGAAGAGGTGCAATCAAACGTCTCTTGTTTCAGTGCCCTGTGAAGAAACCTGAGGAGTGGCTTTGTGGATGCGCTGCATGTGAAACCTGACAAGTGACGCCTTTTCCAGTGCTGTGTTCTCAAGCTTAAAGTTTGCTGCTCAAATCTCCTATTTTAAGTAACAAGTTGCACTCTGAAGTAGGTGTACAAGAAGGAAGGTAGTCCATGTTCATCCAGGGATTTTGTGGTATTATCTGCTTTCTTAAATGGGTCACAGACAAAAAAACTGGATCACATAAAAGTTAAAGGGGAATAATGAAATTGGTCAGGGAATTTTTTAAAAGCAGAATATTTTATTTGTTAGTAGAAAGTCCTGACTACCCAAAGGAAGAAATGCGACTTTTCATGATCCATCATTCTTGGTTTCAGGATGGAGATTTAAAGAAAAGGATTTGGGCAAAATTTATTTTTGGGAATGCTGGACCTGTAGGATAGCTAAAATGTGCCTACAGAACTAGAAGCAGCCTGGATTCACTGCAATACCTGTTTGTTCCACAATATTAAAATACATTCCCATAACTTTGTTGTTTTGTTTTAGGATGTAGACAGCTGATACTTCCTTAGGAATTCTATCTGAAGGGACTCAGGTGGGGAATCTGGCAGCAGGGTAGCTATTCTTGCTCTTAATTCTCTGGCCAAATTTTAGTACCATACATCAAAGTTAAATGTAGCTGTGCTTGGAGTTCCACTGAAATTACTGTTACCTAAGGATCAAACCAAAATTCTGTTCTAACCCAGTGATCAAAGTTAAAAATAGTTTTATTCTGTCCTAGTGTATAAAGACAAATGGTGGAGTTTCCAAAAGTGCCTAACTGCAGGAAGGGACCAGATGTATGTATACCACTTCACTAAACTTGTTCTGTGAAGCAATCATGTAATTGCTGCTTTTATTTTGAAATTCTGCAGATAGAAACCAACAGAATAAGCATGAATCAATGTAATATCTTCCTTAAGGGCTTCTGTAGTTAAATGATTTTATTTTGACCACTCTTCTGTTTAAGCTCAGAGAAAGAAATGCTCCTCCAGAGGTGGTGACAAATCTGAAAGAGTCAACTTCATCTCTGTAGCTGTGACCTGCTGTATTGTTTCCCTCTATCTGCTGATTGGCTACATACACTTATTTAACACCAGGAACTTCTCAGCAAGAACCTCAACATCCCATCAACAGGCTGGGGGAAAAAATTAAGTTGTTAGAGCAAACTAAAATCTCAAGGGTATTAATTTAATCTCTGGATTAGAACTGAATAAAAGCATACAGATTGTGAATAATAATTATCTAAGAGTGTATTTTATTCTCTGGCAAAACAAATCATTTTCTATACCACTAGCAGTATCCTAAAGCAACAAAATTGTATTTGATTAGAAATAAAAAAATCATAGTGCTTTTAAACTTTACTCATTCTCCCACTTCCAATTTCACAGTGTTTTTTAGCAACCTATTATAGAGGATGTTTTAGATTTTAAATGTCCCATATTAATGATGCAGAAAATATCCCTCACGGAGTATGCTTTAAATACTTCCATTCTCTACTACTATTCTTTCATTATCCCTACTGTTTCCAACAAAAACATAGTCTTTTATGTTTAAATGTCTTTTTTTTCCCCTTCCTTTAGCAGAAGGGAGATTGGTGCTTCCCAGAGAAGGCAACCTCAACCCTGTGTTAAGGGACAAAACCTCCCATACCTGTCATGTCAAAGTCCACATGCAAAATCTGTTTGGGGGCATCTCTACAGACAGTAATCCGTATTCCGTGATTCATCATGGATGCAATCTCTCAAATTGCTGTTCTTACTGTTTTAGAGCCACAATCAAGTATGTCACAGTAGGGATATATATTGTGGTCTGATTGCTAAGTATTGCTTTCACTGTTTTCACACAGTAGCTTGCTTTTAATCAAGACGACTGTTTAGCTCTTGGCTAGAAAAAACAATTGGGAAAGGAAGGTATCACTGGAAAAATAAATTCACCAGTATTTTGTAGTAAATAAGCTGTCCTAAGTATAGCTGTCCTACAAACTGCTGCTGCATTTGCATAAAAAGTTTGTCAATTCCCTTTAAAGCTTGTTAAGTGAATAGAGGAACTTTGGTATTAAAATGTAGAGCCACCAAGTTATTTTAATTGCTGAAGTGGATAAAAATGTGAAGAATGTGTGCTACTTCAAACTCACAAAGTCTACATGCATTTAAATAATTGTGTCTTCTAAACATTCTTAGCAATAATTGTTGTGCTTTCTCTTGTACTGTACTAACTTCAAAGGTAACTGTTGTTTCCGGTGAGTGTTTAACTTCTGTTCCCATGTGCTAAAGGGCTGATGTAGAAATCCAATGCTGATTTTTATTTAAAAGAAAAAAGGTTATTTAAGAGCTTTTACTATTTAAGCCCTCCTCGTTCTGCTGGTTCACAACTGTATGCAGATAGGAAAGATGTACCTAGATTAAAGTGATATTTAACTGGGTCAAATGCAAACCTCTTGTCATTCATCAGTCAATTGAATAGAACTTCATTGATTTTAATGGCCCTTTGCCGCATGCTGAACGTGATGCATTTTTGTTTAGGCTGGACAGTAAACAAAGCTGGTCCCATTTCAAACAAGCACTGTGCACAAGCTTACACATACTGCTTCTGCAAGCTTTTCAGCCCATGGTCCTCTGGGCTACCCAGGTAGGAAAAAAACACTGTGGTTCACAGGGATATTTCCAAACTCCCTGTGAATGCTGCCATTACTTCCTGTTTTCTTGTCTGTCAGAATTTTTTGTTGGCACTTCCTTTTGGGAAGCTGGTTTAGCCTTTATTATGCTTGCCCCTCCCTTCCTAGTCGTGGTTTTGGTTTTATTTCATAAAGATGCTTATTCTCTTCCCCTCCGCTTCTCTCCATGAACTCCTCTCCTAAAAGAGTAACATCTCTTAAAGCAGGCAGATTATCTGATTTGTAATAGACAGATTCCTGCATCCGTGAGGTATGTGAAGTATCTTTCCTTTCCTTACAGAGAAAACACATTTCAACAAAATGTTCCATGAGGTCTTCTCCCAAACTCAGGCAGAAGTCGGAGAGCGAGCTATACTCACTGTCAGGCTGCGTGGGGCCCTGTGCTCTTCACCTGGCTACCTTGGAGGGTTGTCATCCTCCAGGCAAAAAATGGTGCTGTTGAAAGATCACTCCAGGTACCACTCTGAAAACAGGTCAGCTTCTAGTAGATGCGTTTTCTCTTCATCCTGTGCTGCCTACCTTGGAGCCTCCTGATCCTAAGAAGCCAATAGCAAGGCTTGTGGTGCCTTCCTGATCACAGCTAATAATACTCAGGTGAACTAAACTACTATTTATCTGTTGAACCACAGCATTTCCATCTGAGTTAAACTGAAAAGGAAAAGTCTTGTAATGTGTTTGAGTCCTTTTTTGAGTTCTTTCAACATTGCAGTTGAAAAGCTTTTCCCATGTAAACGGACTAAAACCAGTCAGTTATTTTTGCAAGATAAAGAAAGCCGTAAACGTTTCTAAAGTCACTTTTAACATCATACTGGTCTACAATTTCCTTTGTCTTTTTGCTCCATCTCTTTCTGACAGAGTACTGTCTTTCATCAATGCATTGATTTGCTAATAATCATAGAGAGTAATCTGTAAGCCATCAAAGCTCCCTTCTCCCTCCAAAAATGCTTTCTGTAGTCTAGCCAATTTTGCAAAATTTTACTGCTGTCATGCAGCATCAGAAATTGCTGTATGCTCAGTACAAAGCTATTAACAAGGCAGTTGCTCATCTAACAGGCCTTTATTGTTTCCACCTTTTAAATGGTTTATCTGAACTTGGAAATATTGTTAAAACATTCTGATCAATTTTAAGGCTAAACGCGAACAGATGCGTAAAATCAGGAAAGGACTGGGTCCTGCAAGGTGGAGTGCCCTGGCTCACTCTTAAGACTCGCTGCAATGGTTGTACCCTAAAAATCTGCAGCATCCCCCGGGAAGATTTGTGTTCATTGGAAAACGAATGTTGGGATCTCTCTGTAAGAGTGCTTTGTGTCCTTGGTGATCCACAGCTACTGACCTCTAAACTGGCTGCTGCCAACAGGCCTGGGGTTCCTCCTACAGTCACACTGTAGCCATGATCCATTCCTACCATTTTTGAAAGGAAATTCTTTGACAGTCTGTAGAAAGAAAAAAATAAAAAAGGTCATTTATGTGCAAATAGGCCTATTAAACTGGTAAATCTGAATACATCTCCCTGCTGGGTCTCTTTTGCTGAAACTCAGCTGGGTCATTCGCAGTCTTCCTTTGTTTCTAGTTTTAGCTGTAGGCTAGAAAAAATCTGGCAGTTTCTTCCTTACTGCCCTTTAATCCATTCTGTGAATTTTGCATTTAGAATTTTTCATATTCCAAAAGACCAGCATGCATGATTTGGCAGGTGCTCACAAGATTTTTTTCAATGCCCTGTCAGTTTGCTGACTGTTTTATTTTGATTATCATAGTGCTCCACAATGAAGTTGCTGACCCAACAGTTCAGAGAAATTTTTTCATGGCTTTCTTGATGCATACCCCTTTTTAAAAAAAGAAAAATCTATACAAAATTTTATGCTGGAAAATTCCAGTCTTTATTAGAAATTTCCTGAATATTGGAAGCATCTGGTGCTGGGTTTTTCATTTAGGTTATTGTGTCGGGAAGTCAGAGGCAGCATCCCAATTGAAGTCTGGATTTCTTAATATTCAGTTCTCATTTAAAAATAACCCTGAACATAACAATGTAGCAGTTGGATGCTGGCATGTGAAATATTTAATCATCCCATTATATTAACAAGGTCTTGTTTAGCAATTCAGAAGCATTACTTCTTTCATCAAATTTCCCCTTCCTAGAGCAAAGAATGATTCTGTACTGGCATTTGGAAGTAGCTGAAAACTACTGTGAGTTTTGCCAGCCCTGTGAAGGCTGGCAAATAACACAAAGGCATTCTTCAGTCGTGGTACTTCTTTAAAAAATACATGTGAATAACTGCCTTTTAACCTTTTACCTTCACTTTGGCCACTCTAGACAGAGTAACTGCTCCTGCGTGACTCATACAGCAAACAGAGGAACACAAGACCGGAGAGGCTCAGCCTGGTGCGCTGTTGCTGCAGTGAACAACCACCCTGTGCAAGAGAAGTGCACAAAAGTCCTGCTCCTCAGCTGCGCAGCAGAGCTTTCACAGGCTGGCTGCTCCAGCCAGCAATGCCCCCTCTGTAACTTAGTAATAAGGAGAACTGGGACTGAGTATGTGCTGACTTCTGCTGCCTCTTGAGGAACTTCCCGAGTTCAATGAGTCCTGCTACAGTGAGCCCTGAGTGAGCTGAAGAACTCATCAAGCTAAAGAGATTGTCAACATTGTTCTGCCAAGGAGAATAAAACCCAGTGAAATCAAATAAATTTGATACTAAGCTCTGCTGCAGCTGTTTAACATCCTAGGACTTCCCATTTCTCCTTCCTTGCCAAGCTAGGCAGCACAAATCACATTTACAGTTCCTTTTGCGTTGTACATGTGACATGGGCTTGCAGTATAACAAGATTAGTTTTCCCTGTAATCCTCTTAAAATGTCCTGCCTTTGATTGTCTTTTCATCTTTTGGTGTTCTGGAACTTGGATTAATGGGATTGAGATTTATTCCACAAGTCCTGTTTGATAAGCTGCTTTCAAGAATTAGTTGCCTACAAACACATTTAATTTGGAAAAAGCATTTTAATGGTAGCTGAATTATGCAGTGTTATGCCAAACACACTATAAGGTCTATATATGTACTTGCAGTATATACTACTAGACAAGGAGGTGAATAAAACAAGACAGGCTTACTCATTTCAGAGTGTCTAAAACATCGTATCTCAAAAAATGGCTTCTCTAGGCAGATTTGCAACCCTTGGCTGTATGTCTGCAAAGTAGCCGACAAATTGACCATGTGCCTTTTCTTGTTCTCATCACATATCAAGCACCATCCTTGAACTACCCCTTCAGGACATATTTACTTTGCAATCAGCTTGATCTGGTGCCCTCATCACTGAATCCCTGTTTAGTTCATAGAAGCTTGATACCAAAGTAACAGCAGGTTTGCTGAAGCACTGATGTGACAAGTCACACAATGCTGACACTTCATACAACTTCAAGTGAGTGAATGAACATATATGCCTGGTGCCGTGGCATAACCACTGTGTATTTTATAAACATAAAAAAACAAAACACAGAGCAATTACATGATTTTGAGCTAATCTAGACCAGACCTACTTACTGCAGAACTCAGTGGTGCTCTGCTCCTGTATTTAGCCCAAAAGACCACCTTGATGATGTAAAATTAGTGTATAGGTTTGTGCCTACTACCTGTACTGCTGTTAAGAGACACTTAAACTTTGACTCCATTTCAATCCCATCTCTTTAGTTGGCCTTTTTCTAAGGATGAAAGTTCCTACTTTCCCCAGGAGTTGCTGGGGAGGGCGGGTCATGGGTGCAGAACATTTCTGAATCATAGAGAGGTGCCCCCTGCTATACAGCAGCCACTGGTGAGAGACGAGATGCTGTGCTTGGCTGACTTTTCTGAACATGAATAGACACACGCACTCTGTGCAAGTGCAAGACACTGAAAATACCTTCAATGTGTACTCAAGGATGTCATGTGGCAGGTCTCCACTAGATATGGATGACTGTATTCACACCCATTTCCAAGGTGAATTTATAGCTATAAAATCACTGCACAAGCTAGTGCTCGGGTTACAAGCCAGGCTGTTCTCATTCCTTTGCTCTCCATTTCATTCCTCACGTCATTCAGTGGCAAGTTGTTTAATGCAACGTAATTTGCTGTGGCCACCTAAAAGCAGAGTAACTGCTGCTGTGATAGGCATTGCCCCAGTGACACAGACCTGAGCTGAAACCACACCAACAGGGAGCCTGAGCTGGGAGAAACATGGCTGTGGGAGCCAGCAGTCCTTCAAACGGGCTCCTGCTCTGGGTTAAGGTTGATCACAGGCTTGATGTTGCCACTTGCATTTGCACATGCCTTTGGACAAGTCACTGAACAGCTCTGAACCTCGGGTTTTTTCCTTGTAAGAAGAAAAAGAAGAGAAAATTAAGATTTCCAAAGCCACACTCGCCCATCTTCACATCACAGAATCACAGAATATTCATAGTTGGAAGGGACCTTTGATATTGACTCCAACCACCAAAAAAGACCCACTACCAAAAATCACACCCACCCACAGACAAACAAAACCCAACAATCTCAGGCATTAGAGTATGCCCTGAAGAGCCACGTCTACGTGTTTCTTAAATGCCACCAGGGATGGCGACTCCACCACCTCCCTGGGCAGGCTGTTCCAGTACCTGACCACTCTCTCAGTAAAGTAATTCTTCCTAATATCTAATTTAAACCTCCCCTGCTGCAACTTCAGACCATTTCTTCTGGTCCTGTCATTATTCCCTTGGGAGAACAGGCCAGCACTCACCTCTCTATAACCTCCTTTCAGGTAGTTGTAGAGGACAATGAGGTCCTCCCTCAGCCTCCTCCAAACTAAACGTACCCAGTTCCCTCAGCCTCTCCTCATAGGACTTGTTCTCTACACCCCTCACCAGCTTGGTGGCTCTGTCCTGGAGAAGTATATTAGAGGCGCCGATGCCCCAAGCCTGGGGTGCCTGCAGCACTTGCCGGGTGTCACTCTGCCTGCCGTTACCTGTCCCCTAGCAAGAAGCCCGGGCACAGCAGCGGGATGTGCAGGCCGCCATGAGGGGAACGGGGCCAGGGAGTTGCTCCCCGTCCTGCCCGCCACCACGAAATGGCGGCCCCAGGCGGCACCTTACGCCATCTCCCACCGGCTCCGAGTCCCCCCGAGAGCGGGGAGCGGACGACTCAACCCACCACCCCCCTCCCGGGAACGGGGCCCCCTCAGCGGCAAGAGGCGGTAAGAAGCGGTGGGCAGGGCTGAAGGCTGCTGCCTCGGGCGGATCGACCGGCACCGCCCAACATGGCGGCGGCGGCGGTTCCCGCCCTCCCGCCTCAGCGCGGGCGGGGCCGGGGCGGGACCCGCCGCCTCTATAAAGGGCCTCGCGCGGGGCCCATCAGCCTCTTGCTCCAGCTTGGCTGAGGTGGGTACAGGTGGTGGGCTGGGCTGGGGGCGACTTGCCGGGTCTGGGCTTGTCCCCTTCCTGGGGGCTCTCCTTGCCTGAGTGGGTTGCTGGCCGCCGGTGGCGTCGCCTACTTCTCTCCCCGCCCGCTGAGGGAGCGGCCGGGCCGCGTGGGCTGCCGGCATGGCCGCCGTCTCTGCTCGGCCTCGGGAGACCTGTACCCAGGTGCTTATCCCTAGGCTCTTGTGATGTTCCCCAGTGAGCGGCCGCCCTTCCTGGGAGGGTCTAGCAGCTGTGGGGGACCGTGGACTCGCTGGTGTGGGTGATGACAGTTTTTTCCCCGTCAGAGCGACAGTGTTGAGCTCTCGGTGTTCAAGCCAGATCATGTCTGATGCACCAGGGGGGAGCGCCGCTGTGTCCCACACCTTTGAGAGGCCCGGTGCTAACTGTTGCCTGTGGTTTCGTCCCCCAGGGCAGAGGGTGCTGGGCTCTGGGAGAGCCGATGCCGCTGGATCCGGCCTGGGAGGAGGGTGGTTGCCGGCTTTGCCTCGCCATGCCCGAGCCTCCGGCAGGTGGGAGTCGTAAGTCCTTAAAGTGACTTCCTCACTGTTAAAAAAAAAAAATAATAATTTTTGTTTTCCAAAGAGTTGCTTCTGCAGTGCTTTGTCAAGTTGGTGTCCCTGGGGGCTGGAGAGACGCGTGGGTTTGACCACTGGCCTAGACATGGTGGAGGATCTCCTGCCGGAGCCTTGCGGCCAGGCCTTTGGCGCCTCGTCCCGCTCCCATTGTGGGCAGGGTCCGGCAGGGCGAGAAACCTGCGGCCTGGGAAGGGCGGTGTGTTGCCGGCTCCGAGCCGCTGACAGTGCCCTGTGGCCGGGGATAGGCAGGCGCCCTGCTGCCGCTCTGGCATGGCTGCGGCGGGCCCTGGGAGCGGGGTCCTGCCCAGTCTGTGCCGGTGGGTGAGCAGCAGCGATCACCACGCGTGTTCAGGGCTGAGCTGTTCCCTCCGCCTGGGGCCTGGCAGCTGCACGGCATTTGCTGCTGCATGTGCGACCTCTCCGCCTTGACCTTGGGAAGGCAGAACGCTCACATGGCCGTAAGGGCTGTTCCTGTAACAGTGCATAGTCTGTTGCCTCTGCCTGCCTCTTCTTCTGGCTTAGCTCTCTTGTGCTCTGCAGTTTTCTCTGGACTTTTGCAGTATTTCCACTCTCCCATGTGCTTGTTTGGCATACCAACCCAGCCCGCTCTTAGGGAAAGGATTTGCATGTATTCACTTATTGCCCATGTGTCTGCTGGGGGAGATGGAAGTGTGGGGCGCAGCTGCTGTGGGTGCACAGCCACCTAGCTCCTGGGGACTTGCTGGTGTCAGTGATGACTGAATTCTTTCCCCTTCAGAGCGACAGTGTTGATTTCTCACTGTTCAAGCCAGATCATGTCTGATGCACCAGCGGGGAAGTGCTGCTGTGTCCCACACCCAGACAGGGCCTTGTGCTGACTCTTCCCTTTGGCTTTACTTGTAGGGGCTGCAAAGGCGACATTGAGGCTCTTGGAGACCTGATGTGATGGTGTTGCTGGCAGTGATAAATTGCGTGATGAGGTCCGTTGCCTGCTTTGCCCCACCAAGCCTGAGCCTCCATCAAGTAAGAATGGTAAGTCATTAAAGTAACTGTTGAACACTGGTTTAAATTATAGTAAAAAAAAAAAGGCAGAGGGAAATAACTTCCTGGAAAGGAGTTCATCCCAGAAGTCTTTGTACCTGGTGACTTGACTGACCTGCAAATTTGAGCATTAGCCTAGGTATCATAGAAGTGAAAGCACAGAGGTTTTCCTCATGCGGAAGCATTGCACCAAGGTCCTTTGTGCCCTTGCTGGCCAACTTGAGGGAGTGTGAGAGGATAGCAGACAGATGTTCAGTGTTTGGTGGTGGCCTTATGTGTGCATGGCTTTGCGACTTCCTCTGCTATTAGTTCACTTGGTCCTTGCAGTCCTGCCAGGGAGGTGGGAGTGTGGCACAGCTGCTGTGGGTGCACAGCCATCTAGCTCCTGGGGACTTGCTGGTGTCAATGATGACTGAATTCTTTCCCCTTCAGAGCGACAGTGTTGATTTCTCACTGTTCAAGCCAGATCATGTCTGATGCACCAGCGGGGAAGTGCTGCTGTGTCCCACACCCAGACAGGGCCTTGTGCTGACTCTTCCCTTTGGCTTTACTTGTAGGGTGCTGCAAAGGCAGTGTTGAGGCTCTTGGAGACCTGATGTGATGGTGTTGCTGGCAGTGATGAATTCTGTGACGAGCAGTTGCCTGGTTTGCTCCACCGTATGTGCCCCTCTGGCTGAGGAGAATGGTAAGTCTTTGATCCACCTATCTTCACTGGTTTAAATAAATTTTAAAAAAAAAGAGGAGGAACCCACCTTTCTGCTAGGGAGTGATTTCTGCAGTGCTTTGACAGGTTAATGTCCTTGGAGATTTGACAGATCTGTGCAGCAGGGGCCCTTTGCTGTAGTCCCAAGTGTTGGACCTGAGTATTAACACTTGTTGAAATACTCAAGCTTCCTTTTACCATCTTTCCTGCAGGGATTTATACCTTGTTAGTTATGGAGCTGAAGATTTTTGAAATGCAATTGATTGGCTTCTAATGCTCAGCTGAAGAGTGTCATGGCTTTGGACTCCTTCCCCCCCCATTTGGCAATGCTGATGCAAACCTCTGTTTTAGCCAGATTGACTGTTTCCACAGATGCAAGGTGCTTCAGTTCCTCATGGGGCTGTATATTGAGGCTACATACATGTCCCTGCACCTCTATTGCAGGGAAATAAAGTGTGTGCTGCACGCTTTTGAGGGCGGGCAGCACTGGAGGGTGCTGTCTGCACATACCATAGTACACTGATTGTGTAACGCCATCTGACATGCGTAAAAGACTTGAGGATCAAAAGTGAAAGAATTCTTGGCTTTCAAAAGACCTCAAGGAAACGGCAGAGAGCTCTGACAGGTCTCAATTTACCTTTAAGGGCATAAGCATAGCTTTTTTTTTTGTTTTGCTCCATTTAAGCAGTGTTAAAATGAGGTGCTTCTTGCAGAGTCTGGGAGCTTTTGTTCTTGATCTTAATTTTCACCCCTCTCTCCCTGAATGGGAGGTTCTCAATGCCTTGAGATGTGTGGATAAAAGTCAGCTTCCAGCAATGCATCTGTTTGCAAGAGAGGGATTGCTTTTGGTGTTCTTTTTCATCCTTTGTTGGAAAGAAGATGAAGGATTTGATGACATCTTCTGAAAGCTTGGCTGTTAGGATTTCACTAATGCTCTAGAAAATGTGCTTAACAGAACTTCATTTGGATAAACAGCTGTTGTCACTGGCTTCATTCAGTCATATCCTTGTGTTGCTGTTTGGCTGCCTGTTGTGCAGCTATCTTATCTCCGAGGAGTCTGAAGTCTCCTTGGTAGCCTGTGTCTGTGAAGAGCATAATTGTGTCCTTTCTACACGGCAGTCTTGAATTCAAAAGGGGTGCGAGTGGTCTGTGTCAGATGGTGAAGCTGGTAGAGCTGTCTTGAGTATGTTACTCTGCTCATTCAGCTCCTCCAGATCTTTACTGAGTACTACTCTAAAAGCTCCCACAATGTAGTTTTAAGAGTGCATCCTCTTTGGAGCGCTTGGCAGTGAAGAAGTTTTTAGTGTTTGCAGAGCAACACTCAATGTCTAATAATTAGAGGGGTGGATTTGAAAGCTATATATTTGTGATTTGTGGTAGAGTGGACTGACAATGTTGGCTGTTTTCTTGACAGGTTGAAATTTGTCAGAAGTCCTGGGACCTGCTGTGATTTTGGTGTACTAGCAGAAAGCTGTCTTCTGCTAATGATGTCCCTCTCCATGCTGCTGCGTGTGATCTCTTGTCCAAGCTACAGCATTCACATCACCCTGCAACAGCTCTGATCTTTTCTCAGAGCTAGCAGGAGTGATAAATTGGTGTCCTGACAACTTACAGAGGGTGTTAAACTTTTATTTCCCTTGGTATGAGGCATTTAACTGTAATGGATTCTGGAACTTGCTGCATGTGTAATGTAATTGGATGCTTTTGTCTGCAAGGGCTGTGTTGACCACCTGACAGCTAATACCCTACTACAGTCATTAAAAATAAGGAAGCCACTTCTTGGAGAGCAGTTGGCAAGTATGGGAGGATGGCCTTCTGTGTAAGGGGGCGGAGGGGATTCATGTTTTGGCCCTCCCCTGTCTTCAAGAAACTTTTAGTAATGTATCCTTGGCAGCCTGTGAAGTGGGGAAGGGCCATCTTGGATGCTGCAGCATGGTGTGTATCCTGTACTGTTTAGAGCCTATTTTTAATAAAATCTGAATACTGGGTGAATTCAGCTGGTGACTGAAATTCTTTTTATATGCCTTCCGGATCTCCTAATTGGTTTTGGGAGTTGGATGGCAATGGTGCTTCTGTGTAGTGAGTGCTTACATGGAGCTGCCAGCTGCCTCAGGAAAGGGGCGTGATCTCATGGCAATATGGTTGAAGTAAAAGTGCTTAGCTGAGGTGTATGGCTGCTGCTGTGCTGCAGGAAGCATCACTAGGGCACAGTTCTCTGTATGAAATAGCTGGGTGCTAAAGGTCGACAACAGGTTGGTCTTCTGGACCAAAGGGAGAGGTATAGTCTGCACTTTGCCTCTGAACAGGGGAGACCTCAGCTTCTCCCTTAAATCCTGCCTGCGGAGCAGCTGGTGTAGCACATAAATCAGTGGGGAGTTTGGCCTGGTAAAAGGTGTAGATGAACATGTTTCCAGGTAAACCACTGGCTTAGCAAATTCTTCCACACATGAGTCTTAGAGAGAAGTGGCAGCAATCTGGGAAGGAAGGGAAGCTGATGTCAGCTTGTGTGAGGATTTGGACACTTCCCTTGCATAATTCAGCTTGTGTTCAGTGAGCAGGAATGACTCTGCTTCTGGCTGGAGAGACTTAGTGGCAGATGTGCTTTCAGATCCTGGAGCCTTCTCCTGGATGTTGTTTGGCCAACTTCCAGGTTTGCAGAGCAGGAGAATTAAATATAGATAGTACATCTGTGCTGAAGTAGGGAAGCTAAAGGTTTTCCTAACATCAGGAGAGGTAATTTCCACATACCAGAGAGGTAGTTGTGAGAGCCCTAAGATGTACTGCTTCCTGTACCTCTGACTTCCATATCCCAGATCAATTGGCTGTACACATCTGGCCTCATGAGGAGTGAAAAAAAGCTGCCAGCACACCGGGGCTGTGTGATGTCTGCACATGTAGAAGGTTGAATGCTGGTGAGTCTCTTCTGCCTCGGGTGCAAAGGCATTTTCCATCTGCTGTGCCCATTAGCCTGGCAGTCAGTAGTGGTGTCTGCATGATGCACAGTCAAACAGGCCTTGGCAGATGTCTTATGCAGGTCCTGTTCTGGTAGTGCTTGTACACCCCATTGGCAATGCAAATGAAGTAAATAGCCCCTTCAGATCAAATTGATGTGAAGAATGGGGATATGTATTGACCTGCAGTGTCTCAGACAGCAGGCTCACATTCAAACCCCAGGCCTAATGATGGAAGTAGCTGTTCCTCATGTGCTGCTGTTGGGAAGTAGCACAGCAGGGATGTCCGTGAGGGATGGGGTTAACCAATCCCCCTGCAGCCTCATTAGGTTCCTGAGGAGCAGGGTCACCTGGCAGGTGTTGAAGGTTCCTGTGTTCCTACTTCTGGGCCTGTAACTGATGGGGCATAGATGCCAACAGGGGGGGCTGCTGCCTGAAAGCAGGTGGGTGCACAGGCAGGGGCTGCAGTGATAACAGCGTTTGAAATGTTTAAGGAATGATTTCCGGTGCCATTTGAAGTATTGCTATGGTATTTTTACTGCCTGATAGCAATAGCCTAATTAATACTCTAATGGATTAGAAGTTATTTACAGCAGCTACAAGTTTAGAGGGTATTTCTGCTACTTAAAAGCATAAATAACAATTTCAGTAGTTATGGGAAGGGATTTGGTGTCTGAGCTGATAGTGGCCTTCAGCATGTATGTTTAGTAGGAAACAGCAAAAGTGAAAATTAGCTACTAATCGGCATTAAAAGCAGTCTTCCATTAAACTGGGTAGATATTTTTCTCATTCAATTAATAAAAGCAGCATAATCTCTTGAAACAACATATTGATGAGGGATCAGAACTGCTGCTAATATAATTACTTTCATGATCTAATGAGCATACCAACCAGCAAGTGTACTTCAGGGAATAGAGTGTGCTGTTTGTCCAGTGGGAGCTGTAAGGACAGATGTAGCTGGAATATGTTCTTTGCATGTTTTATTACTGCTCCAAGAAAAGTTGCTCAGCTCAGGATTCAAGCACTGCTGCTATTGCACATGTGCATAGGGATGGAAGACAGAACTGTCTGAAGATAACTGCCCCACTGGAGGCAACCTGTGAATGCTCTTCAGTCTGGCTTCAGGGGCTAGTTATATGGAGGGACTGAGCTGCAGATCTCTGACCTGGCAGCTCTAGGGGGTGCTGTGTGCATGTGTTCCCCAAAGCTTAGTAAGGGGCCAGATGGAATTTCTACATCAAACTGTCCATTTGTTTGAATTGTTCTCTGTGTGTATATAGCCAAGATGTTTTCACCTTGTCACTGTAGCAGTGTGCTGTAATAAACATCTGGACCAATTAGCTTATCTGTAAGAACAAGAGTGTGACAAAGTGGGGGCAAACCCTGAAAGTAACATCTGAACTTATCAAAGGCCTTTATTTAGAGGAGCAAAGATGGAGGGGGTCTTCTGTACTGATAGCTTTTTGCCTCAAAGCTTTCATCTGCTGGAGTTTCTGATATGCCTGCAAATAACTGGGCACTTTAGCTGTGGCTTCATTTCACATCTGTCTCTATGATGTTTTTTTCTGGAACTAGTTTGAGTCTAGAGACCATCCCCTGATAATTCCCTCCATACCTTTGCTCCAAATTCCCACGTACTATGCTCAAAAATGTGATTGGGGCTGCCTTTACCAAAATTCTGGTCATAATTTCAGGAAAATGAGGATATAAGATAGATGCAGCTGATAAACACAGGCTGGGGGTTGTGTTCTTTAGTACCGTAACATCTTTTTCTCTGTTATATAGGATATCCTACCTTCTGCTGCTTCTCCAAACACCCTTGGTAATGGAGAACTGGCTGAGTACGCTATGACCTCAGGTAATTTTCCTGTGTGTAACTATAAGCTATTCAAAAACTTGAGCTGCAGCAGACTTCCTAGTACAACTGTGCTACAGCCAAGTAATGAAATGGGCCTCCCAGTTAACAAAGAAACCATCAAACAAACTTTATTGTCTATACCAAGCGTGGAGGTAAGATCACCCCACTTGAAAATCTCTTAATATAGTCCTTTAATAAAAGATGAGGGGGCAGGGAGGTTTAATCCTGAGTTTAAAGCACTTTGCAGCTCTCCTTTTCAGCTGTCCTTGGCATTTGTTGCCCTGTTGCTTACCTGACTTCTGCAGGAGCTGGTCAACTCCTGAATGTGTCTACTGGGTGTTTTGAATGAGGAGATAAAGGCCCTGAGGTATGTTTTGGACAAAGGCTGACTTACAGCTTTTTCTCTGCACAGAGCTCCTGGAGACCAGCGATGGATAATCACAGCATGTCCAGAGCTCATATTCTGCTGCTGTGAAGTGGCTGAAGGAAGGCAGAATTGTCAGTTCCATCAATTATAGCAGGAACAGACAATGCGTGTGTACTTGTGCAACTTTATAAAACTGAGATCTGGAGTCACTCAGTGGGAGGGTATGTTTAAGCAAATGTTTACTTTTCTCAAACAGCTCTGTTTCTTGGTGCCATGAGCATTTGAGAGGAAAATAGCACAGATTATTTCTTGGTCTGATGTTGCTTTTAATAGACGTGTTTTCATACACAGTGAGAGGTTTAACATTTATATTCCCAAAGACCCAGACATCTTTTTGACTGCATGGTGATTATTATATTCTCTTTAGACTCATCTATTAAACAGCTGCATTAGCTTATGGGATAGCACAGTCCATTTACACATTGCTGTTAGTATTCTTTGCATTATTTCCCTGCCTCCATTTCTGCTCTTTGATAGATTAAGTTATGTGAAACATCAGATGTGTTGACACTCTACATGTTATCATAGAATCGTCTGGGTTGGAGGGGACCTTGAAGATTGAGTCCAACCATTAACTTAGCACTGTCAAAACCACCATTAAACCATGCCCCACAGCACCACGTCTACCCATCTTTTAAATACCTCCAGGTGGTATGGAGGGTGGGTAATGGAGAGCAATGAAGCAAAACTTGCTTTTGTGATCACCCTAGGAAGGTCCAGATTTCAGGAGATTCAGATTGTCCCGCAGGCAGTAAGGGGAAGACGTTTTTTGAAGCAGAGGGTTTCTTTCTCCTACAGCATCCAGTGTTTTACGGAGATGTTTTGCAGCTATAGGCTTCTGTTCCTCTTCCACCCTTTTAGCCAAATCCCTTGCAGTGGTGGGATGAAGCCAAGTGTCTTGGTTCAGCCTCAGTCTCTCTTGGCACTGTGGGAACTGCTGGTTTGTGTTACAGCACCTGGGGTTCCCAGGCACTTTCCTCCCAAGTGTTGGGCACAGGGTGCATATGGGCTAAGGCCCTTTGGCTCTGCACTGGCTGTCTTCTGGCAGCCTTCACCTTGCAGAAAACTGCAAATTCTTTGTGCTAGACCATGTTCACAGTGTAAATCAAAGCAATTCTATTATATTCCCTAAGATTGATTTGGGTTCATGGAATCAGATTCAGGACCACTCTTACCTGAGAATCTGCCTGATTTCTTTAGTGTTGTATTTAGAAAAATGTCCACTGGATAGTCTGCACTTCACTGTGCCTGTCACTTGCTCTGTTCAGTTTTGAATGCCGTGGCTGGGTCACCTTGAAGTCTTCCCTCTAGTGCTGAGAATAAGCTTGACTTCCTTAGTCTTTTCTCAAAACGAATATTAAAGTAGTGGGCTGTCCTCATTTCTCTACTTTTAACACTCCCTTGTGTTCATGTAACCTTCCTCAGCAAGGATGTCCAGGGTCAGGGAGGTTTTGGAGATGTGGTCTCAGTGTTGACCAGATGAAGCAGCAAAGCACGTTTTCTATCTCAACCAGATGGCAGGTGTCCTTCCAGTGGCCTGAGGAGGTTCAGCTGTTGCATGAGGGTGGTAGGTGCATGAGCAGATGCAGCCCAATGTGGTGCTGCTTGCCCAGATGGATTCCCTGAAAGCTGTTCTCTGAAGGTGGGGTGGTCTGTCAGCACCCAGGGGGTTGCCCGGAGTAGCACACGCATTCTCTGCTCCACACATGCTTGTGTTTCCCACTGTGGGTGGCCATAATGTCTTCAACAGCCTAGTGTTTCTGGTTCAGGGCTGCTTTTTAATTGAAAGGGTGAGGCTTGTGCTTTTGATCCTCCCACAGATAGTGGAATGCTTGCACATCGGTCCAGGATACAGCCTGGCCTGTAGGCAGCAGCTAACTTATGGATTTCTTCTCAGTGAGAAGAAATACTAAGCTCTACCTCTGACCTTGTTTAGCAGCTTGGAGCATGTGCGCTTTTTGTGTGCTGTACAACTGCAGCAATGGCGGACATTGCTTTACCCCCACCAATTTTCCCAAGTCCAGCTGGAGAATTCAGTGGCCTGCTGATGAAGAAAGATGGTTGCTATCTGATGCAAATGGTTGCAAACCATATGCAGGCTCATGAGAGTGTTGCTGTAATTGTTACACGTTACACTGGCTTAGTCTCCATTCATGTTTGCAAGAATGTTGTCTACCAAGAGATAAAAACTTATTTTTTCACTGAGATATAGCACTCACGGGGGCGGGTCCGTCTTGAAAGTGAATCCATTTTTCAGCAGATGTGGATCAGGCCCTTGACACCAATGGAAAGCAGACTTTTCCTTTGAGTATTCACTGTCACTTTTTTTACAGCAGGATATTTATAGGTGCAATTTTCTTGGAAATCTACAGAGGAGGTCTGGAAGTGTCTGAGAAGTTTTGTTAGTCAGCAATTTATGTTGCTCTGGAAACGCCTTAGTAGGGTTTGGGAAAACTGCCTGGAGAAAAAGGTGTTTGCCAAAGGTGCTAATAGTAATGTGCATCCCTTCTTAATTCCTAGCTTACCTAAACCTGGGCATCAGGCACATGCTTCACAACAGCTACTGTTGTGTCATGAGGGTGACATATATTTTGTGCTGCTGGTCATGATTTCCTTCTGTAAACCTTCTCTGTCATTCCGCTGAACTATGACACATACTTCTTGCCAGTCTTCCCTCTGATCCTGGATGATATGTTGGGTACCAAAGTGGTGGTGAAGTCCTTATGACTGAGATTGCTGGCTGTAAAGATAAGTAGGAACATTGGTGGGGGCAAGAGGGTCTCACGTCTCACATTGAGTTACTTGGTGAATGTATTTGCATGCAAACCTGGCTTTTTTTCTCTAGCAGTGCTGACCAGGTAGACCTGCTGTTACACAGCCCTTTGGCAAGTGGAAGTCTTGGTGAGGGAGGGTCAGCTTCTGAGTCATCTTGTTAGTTTGTAAAATAGGAATCTGGTCCTTGCTGTTCTTTCCCAAGAATAAATAAATAAATAGCAAGATATTTAACATAAACATACACATGGAAATTGGTAATAGCTCAAGTGAATTAGGTATTTGATAGTCCATGTATTTCTTCATGAACAGTGAGCATGCATCACCCAAGTGAAAGACCTACCAGGAAAGAGCATGTATAAGGGTGATTTTGAGGTTGACCAGGAAACAGTTGAAGCCACTTGTATGTCTCGGCGTCACTGACTGACCCACTTGTTGAAAATGTTCCTTCTATATTGATGGAGATCTAAGATACAGATAGGGAAATGAATGCAATTCATTTCCAAAAATATACTCTAGTTTCATTGCATGGAATGGGAGTGAATGGACCCTGAATGCCAGTAGAAAATATTGCACTGACATCCCAAGGAGACTAAGGTTTCATCAGGCTCTCTGTCACGAGGGTACATGGAGGTGGAAGGAGCTGTACAGTTGTTATGAACTGAGTTGAAGTCACCAATTCAGTTCATCAGGGCTGGCAGAAACAATCAGATTTTTTGCCATAAATACGGATTCCTCAGTATCATGGCCACAGCCGTTAAAATCACCGTGCCCAGCCCTTTCAGCGAGGGGATGGCATATGATCAATGTCCAGCAGCCTGTGTGGATGGGGTCAGGCATCAGAAAAACCTTTACAGATCATTTTTCTTCCATCTCTTTTCCTGAAGTGCTGAGTATCACTGTGGGTTCAGGACATGATTATCAACATGATTATAATTTTTTAAATCTGAATTTCACACATGGAAGTTTCCTTAAGATTTAAATCGGTGGTGCTTGTGAGCTGCTTTTCTGGCTCCCTTTACTTTGGCAACGTTGGATACTATTAAGCGTTATTGTCATTATCAACAGCAACACAAAAGGAATATTTAGAGATAGTATTAAGATGATTTGGGCTTATAATGCCAACTTCTTGGACTAATTAGGAATGTTGTTAAAAGTCCCTTTAGAGTGTTGTTATATAAAGTCTAGTGACCTCTTCTGTCATCCAGATGTCTACTCCTGACTCTTTTCTTTAAGGCTATGAGTCAGACAGTGTTGATAGCCATGCTGTGTTGCAGATGGAACAGAAATGTACAGCACTTCTATTAATTTTTAAAGTGACTTGGCAGGGTAATGTAGGTCCATGGAAATACAGTTTTGGGAAAAGAAACTAAAGAAGCTCTTAACTTGTTTCTCTGTGATGTGTTAGGATAAAATCCTGGGGCAGCTACTGAACAATAGCTGCAAGGTTTGTAGGCAGCTCTGTTTGTTCAGCAAAATGCCTTCTTTTACCATCCATAGCACAATTAATCTAAATTGTCAAAAATTTCTAGTGATCTCCACACCATAGAAAATACGTAGGGAATCACGGCCCATATCCTGCAGGCAATAGACTAAAGGGCAGCTCCTACCGGAAGACCTAGAGAGTTGGAGTTGGTAGTCTGCCTGTGTAAACTTGTTGTGAGATCCCAGGGCATAAACAGTACAGCAAAAGTGAGCAGGAGAAGGTAAAGTTAACCCATTTTCCCCAAATATTAGCATCCTCTTCATGTATGATTGTATCATTGTTAAAACTTCCATGGTGACTAATTGTGATTTTAATCAACAAAAGAGTGCACCTTCTGATACCAGAATAACAGGAAATGGTTGTTTTCATACAGTTATCCTTACTGATAAGAAGTAAAGGACTGCCACGCTGCAGTCTTTTGAACATGCTGTCTAGAAACATCATCTGCTGAATTGTTTTAGATCAAACTTTTTCTATCCTGTATCTTTCCACAAGCCACTAGGGGCTCTTTAATATGCTACTTCCTACAGTTACTGTAAGAAAAATATAGCAAATTTCTTTGCAATGAAAACTAAATTCCATTGGAAATACCTTGGTGGAGTTTTACAGCTTGTTTATATAAAACACACTTTAACAGTGGATATAGCTGAAATAATAAAAAAGTTAATTTCCGGAGGAGAGGGAAAAAAAATTCAGTGTACCTTATTCCAAGCAAAATAAAGCAAAATCTTTTCCTCTTTGCATTTACTAAATTGCAAAGTGCAGAGCACCCTATGCCTTGGTGACTTGGTTTTGTCCAAGGAACACGAATGCTTGACTGGTCAGTGCCTTCCCATGCCTGTGACAGCTTCTGCTCTCATTTAAGAAAATAAATGTGACCATTTCTGTCATGTAAATTGTATCAATTGAATAAAGCTGTTAGATGGGTGAGGTAGTGTTACAGGTTCTGTTTATTTTCATTCCTGCTATTACTGCATGTTGCTTCCTAGTTGCACTCAGAAATGCCAGTCCCAAAAGAGACCCTCTGTGCTAAGAGCTGACTTCTGTGAGTTTGGGTCAATACTTTGGTTTTTAGCTCTATTTTGCATCATATTTCTGTGCTGCTTCTTAATGTCCTGTGAAGTATTCAGCTATCATCTGCAGAGACCAAACTTGTGCAAACCAGTGTCCTTGAATCTCTTGTGGAAATATACGCATTGTAGATAAGGCCTCTGATTTCATCTAAGTAGTACCTTACTGCAAATAAACATCTGCTTTTTTGTAGATTAGCTGTAACTTTAATAATTTACAAGTGTCAATTTATTACTTTTTCATGTTAAAACAAGGGGAAATGTGTACATTTCAAGAGGCAATGCGGTTCCAAGGCTGAGGAAGGGACCAGAAGCTAGGACTCATTTGTTCTGGGACTAGTCCTACAAATGCTTGGTCAAGTGAAACGACACAGCGATGATGGGGAACTGCCAGCATGAATGAGGCCTCTCTGGGAGATGGGACCCAGCAGGGTCAGGCTGCGCTTACAACACCGGAACAGTAATTTCCATGCCACTTGGTAGGGAGATTGCACCTGATATGTCTGACTCATTGCGTCCATGAGATGTAATGCACTCAGATTATCTCTGGCAGGCAGAGGTGTGGATCAGACCAGGAGGCTTTCCCTTGGTGGACTCAGGAACTCTGCACAGCAGAGATTATGCTGGGGTCTCTTCTCTGACCTCTTTGGCTTTTTGACAATTTGACGTGTACGAAACAAAGTCAGTGTGACTGTGTGATACAGGCAGCACCTGGACCGCAGAGATCCAGACAATGTAATTGGAAATTGGTTGCTTTTTCTGTTAATGTAGTTATCAATGTCAGATAAAATCTTGGCTAATGTTGGCAATACTCAACCTGTTTTCCAACCAGGCAATTTAAATTTCTGAAATGTGCATTGGTACTAGGCAAATTGTCTTTCAAATTTCACCCATGTCAGTCAAATACTAATGTGTGTTCAGTTTATTGGGGAGATTTTTTTAAACCCAATGTTTCTTAGGATGTGCAATCAACTGGCAACTTAAAACCAGGACCAGCTATAGCAAGTATATCTGCTTTATTCTACAGCTTGAATAGCTCATTACAGAGCCTGGTTAATCATAACAGTTATGTCTGTGTGCAGTGTAATATTTCAAGTACCATAGAGAGACACCTCAGTGTTCTGTTTAAGCAGCATCTATATCACTTTAGGATTTACTTTCCATTTGCTTTGCTTTTCTTCCTAACATCTGGGGAGAGGTTTAACAGAGTAAAACATGTGTGGTCTGGATGATAACTGCATCCATAAAACCCTACTGAAGACTATTCCCAACTGCTCCTGTGTGATACAGGGTCCCAGGGGTGGTGCCGGGTCACCCTGGAGCCTGATGCTCCAGCTTGCATATGAACTGTTTGTAATTGCTGACTCATAAAACAGCTCAACTGACTTGACAATTCATTAAATAAATAAATGGGTTTTTCTTTAGCTGTGGGTGGATTCATTTATCCTGAGTTTTACGCTGCATGGAAGGACAATATCCATTTTTTAATTTTCTCTTTTAGGAAAATTATTGTAAAAAAACCACTTTGATGTTTCTCTTAGATTTATAAGTTACAGAAAATGAAGATTTTTTTTTTCTAAGCTATTTCATCTTAATCTTATAAATAGCTACTTGTGAAGAAATGAAGGAGCCTGGATTCTGGCCTATGCTAAGTTGCAAGTGTTGCCTTGTGACTAAAGAGAAGGAGAAATAGTGTCCTGGAGACCCAGGTTCTTAAATTGAGAACACATTAGCCAGCAATGAACTTAATGTGAGACAGGATGATCTGATGGTGAGTGGGAAGACTGATCTTGTGGGGTGTGAACTGGGCTGCTGTTTCTGGGCTATGTGTGCACTTCTTGTTTTTTCTGTAGCATCTTGTGCACACTTGGAGATTCCTCATAGGAAGGGAATAAAATGGTCTGTGCTAAAGAAGACCAAAAGTTTCATCCTCTGGTTGAGCCACAAGCTCTTTGGAGTGAGGAAAGACTTGCTGGGAGAAGGTCCTGGCTGTTTTATAGATGTCCCTGTTGATTTCTTCCATCCTTAAACACCAGCAGCAAAATCCCGTGGGCTACAGAAGCAGGAAGCACTGAGCTGCAGCCCGAGTCAGTGAAGGGAGAGAAGGCTGCTGGTGCCTGCTGCTCCTGGAGCCATCTCCCAGCATGGCGTGGGCTGCAGGAGAAGCGTTGCTGGAGGAGGATGCAAAGGTGCAAGGGCTGGAGGAGGAGGCAGTTGTCTGTGGAGGCAGCTGGTGAAAGCATGAGAGTGGAGCTAGTTTGGGAGGAGTCTGAAAAGTGAGGCACTGCTTTTGATTCAATGTGGGAGAGGGTCAATCATGTAGCTTGCAGAATTGATAGAGGATTTTAGGCATTGTGTTCCTTCTGCTGGCGAGCGTGTCTTGTCATGGGGTTATTCTGCATGTAAAAGATTCCCAGTAATGCTTTATGGAGTCAGGTGTCACCCTGGCCCTTCACAGACTAGAGCAAAATTCCAGGTTTGACTTGAATACAAATCTGTTCAAGGCTTTTCTTCCGCTTAGGGGAAGGAATATGGGTTACCTTGTTCATAGGGTCCCCTCTCACGGCTCGCAGTCTCACAAATTGTTCCTTTATTTTCTCTTAGGAAACGAAAAGGAAAATGAAAACTAGTCCAAACACTGAAAGTACCAGGTTCAGCAAAATTGGCTGGGTTCCTTTCCTTTTCTTTGGGAAAGCAAAAAGCCCAGAGAGAAAACCACTAAAAGCTTTTTATTAAAGTATTTATCTTTCCTATTTTCTAAATAAGACTTCTGGCCACTTTGAACCTTCTCCAACTTTCATTAAAGATAATAGCTTTTTAATGACAATGAGTTTGTTTCCTTTATGCCCTGGGGTGAGTCATGGCCCTGCTCTCTATGGAGAGGCAGTATGTGATGGGGTTGTGTAGTGGCTTTTGGCAGAAGAGAGAAGGCTAACACCCATGTTCTCGATGCCCATGGCCACACTTGAATGAGAGGAATAGGACTTCCCTGCTTCTCTTCTAGCCTGACTTCCCCCCATGGTCTTATAATGCAGCATTATACATGAGAGAAGGCAGAGTAAGCAGGTCACACTTCCCATGTATTGGAGCCTGCTGGAGACATTAGTTTTGCCATGCTGAGGTGAAGCCTTTATCTAGGATGAATGGTTTTGGGGTTTAAATCCAAGAAGGTGTTTGCTCTGCCGTGGTGTAGATCCTCTCGTCAGTACTGCAAGAGTCTGTGTTTTGGGGACAAAACTGGTGAGCTGAAAAACAGTAGATGCTTTGGACCTAGCTGGTCACTCAGCAGGGCTCTGGAGAAGACCACTGTTCTCTGTGCACTCTGCCTGGGAAGCCGATGTGGTTCACCCCCCTTACAGGCAGCTGAGGGTGAGTTTTACAGGGTGGAAAAGGCACCTCTGGAGAAGTGTGCAGCAGTTACTAGCCTGCTGAGCACATGCAGAAAAGTCCAGGTTTAACAAGAAGGATTTTTTTTTTTTTTCTGCGAGAGGTGCTTTTTGGTCCCTAGGTCAATAGTCCAGTTCGGATGTTCTGGCCAAAACTCCCTTCAGTGCTAATGAGATCCCATCCCTTTGTCAGAGTATAGGACTGTTCATGAGTGTTTTGCAGATGGAGTCTAGAACTATTTGGTTCGACGTTCTTCTCTGCTTTGGCAAAAGACAGAAGAATCTCAAATACATGGGCTTGTAATCTGATTTTTCCTCAGATTTTCTTTAGGAAAATCTCTGAACCTTGCTTGGTATCAACTCTCCCATGTCTCTGTGTGCTAAAAACAAGCAGATGTGCACAGAAGGGGGAATGCTGTTTAAAGGTCTTTTAACTTCTATTCTGAGATCTCAAAGGATACTGCAAAGGAGAGAATCGTGGTGCAGAGTTTGAAACTCCTCCAAGTAAAGTGGCATTAGGATCCCTGCAGATGTATTCTTTGCTTACTGGTCTTGATAAAAGAAAATTCCACCTGAATCTTTTCTCAAATAAGCCTCTTTTAAGACTCAATGCTTGGTCCTCCTCCCTTTCCTGACCCCCAACACTTTTTTAATTATGGCTTTCTGCGCAGGGTGCCTGGGGTAAGCAGGCAGACAGGCATTTTAAGAAAGCAGCAGCAGGTGTGAAAGAAAATCAGCTAGCTCCTCCAGTTCTTACTATTATTATATTGAGTTTGTGAAAAGAAAGAAAAAAAATTAATTCCTGCATTAGGATATTTTCACACATGAGACTCTCTTTCTCAGCAGTAAGACCTTGTTACCTGCCTGTGTGAATTTGGTTTTGTCTCGACCGTAAGTGCGTGAATTCATAGTGTGAGTGGGGCTCATGGAAAAGCAAGACCACAGCCACAGCAGTGATTTCTTGTGTTGTCAAAGGTTAGTTAACCTAAAGAAGGACTCGAGAGAGGCAGGACCTTGGAGGTGAGCAAGTGAGGAATTGAATGTTAGAAATGCGACTGGCAGAGTCTGGGACAGTGGCACATCTCGCCAACACAAGCCGCTGGCCAGGCAGCCCCCTTGGCAGTGGCTCTTCAGCCTACAGGAGAGATGATTAAGGGACAATTCAATGGAGATCTATACAATCCTGGGTGGCTCTGAGAAAGTAAATGAGAATGGATTGTTCCCTGTCTCTTCCAATACAAGAAGGAGGCATTCAAATTAAATTAAGTGATGATAGATTCAAAACAACCTCGTGCCCTGTCTAGCGTGGCACACTGTTAGGAGACTGGGGGTGCTGAAAGTTTACATGGGCTCAAAATGAGATGGGAGAGAATTTCTGCAAGATGCGAACTGAGGCATAAGCACAACCTACTAGGAAATCCTGGAGGTGAAATTACCAGAAAGTGAGAGAGCATTCTGGGGAAATAGCACTATACATTCATCCCATTTTATATTCCCTCCCAGGTATCTGCTATTAGTCACTGTTAAAGACAGATACTGGGGGATATAGGTCTTTATTTTGACACAGTGTAACTTTTCTAGTGGATGAATAGAAGCCCAACTTTTTATCAGCAGCAGTCTGAGCTTGAATCCCAGTTTCTGCTCTGGTACAGTTAGGTTAGCTCTGAGAAGGAGTAAGAGGACACTTGCACTAGATTGTGCAAAGGACATCTTTGACCTGTCTGCAGAAAGCACTGTGTGCACTGAGCTTGTTTGTTGAGAGCTGGAGCAGGACTAGGACAGCAGCATCCTCAGGGCCTAGGATGGGATGAAGGGCTGAGACGCTTCGAAGATTTCCTACTGCCAGGGCATGGGGAAGGGAGTTAATAAATGAATGAAGTAAACAGTAAAACCTCAGGTGAATGGCTACAATGGACTAGCCAGGCAGGCTAAATCCTCAGAGACAGCCAGGTGTTTCTTGCATGTGTTCCTTGCTTTTCCTGAGCTGGAGGCTTTTTTCCCTATCTGCCACACACTGAGGGAAGGATCTGGGACAGGAAAACATTCGGTGAACTACAGAATCAGATAAGTGCTGTGAGCACAAAACCACAGCAATTGCTTTGGCCTTGGCGTGAGGCCAGCTTGCCCCTATTCTGCCTGATCAGTCAGGCACAAGCATAATGGACAGTTTGAAAGGGAGAGTCAGTTAAGAATAGCGTGGGGCAGTTCAGTCTCTCTTTGGATTCATGTTGGTGGTCCTCTCCTCTGCTGCACTTTGTCACCAGTTCAGGCAGGCAGGGCAAATGCTGGGAAGAGAAAGAGGAAATGTAGGGCTTGTGTCTGAGTTATAAGTACTGTTGAAAATGAAACAGCTCGCTTCAGAGGCTCCTGAAGCATCATTTCATGAAGGGTGAAAATCCCCAGAAACAGGATGATGGGACAGGAAGAAAGGGATGGAAAGTTTTTACATAATTACAAGTTAGGAGCTCAGCTTCCAAAGGGTGGAGAGGTGACAAGATTTGGCATCCAGTTTTGATTCATACATGTGCTATCTGTGGTTAGAGCAAAGTCCCTGATTATCAACTATCCTAAAAGGTCTTCGCCTCTTTCTGGGTTTCCTGGTTTGGGAGTTTTGCTGCTTCTATCTGATTAGTTAGTTGTAGGAAGCTTGATCATTTGTCCTAGCTTTTCTTTGAAAACATTAAAGTTTCTAAGGGTTTCTCTGCTTCCCTGTTGCTATTTAAAAGCTGAGAACAAAGCTGGTACATGCAACTGGAATTCCTCCTGTGCTCCTCTATGCCTAGCAGGACATAGTCTGTGCGCTAAAACTCTCACCAGCAAAGCCTGGAAAAGTGTGCCCCTGGAAAAGGATGCTCTGTGTGTGAGATAGGAAAGGCAGCAGACCACAGAATAGACTTTGCTGCAGAAATGGATTTTCAAGTTAGTACCTGTTCACAGCAGCAAAAGCGTAGGTGGAAGTAGTGACCTTTGCTTTCTTTTGGACAAGCATTGTTGCCATTGCTGTTGATTTGCGTCATGTTCTGCAAAACTCATGTGAACTGGTGGTGCTTCTTGCTGAAATATAATGAACCAGCAGAGCATCCCTTGTGATAACCTTGGAGAAGGGTTTGAATGAGCTGGCAGCCAGCTCTCCTGTGGCCTTCACATATCTGTAGAAATCAGCTCCAAGAAATCAGATCACTTGGTTGGCTACTTTCCTTCTATGCTTTTACAGACTTGGCTGTGACAGTGGAAAGTAAAATCAGATGCTGTAAACCAGAACCTCCTTTTTTTTTTGATCCTGCATACTGATAGCTCTATAGCTCTGTTAGTTTACTTATTGCTGGAATGCACAAGAATCCAAGTCCTGCACAAGAGACATGAAGTGCAAGGGGCTGTACAAACACAGAACAAATACTGCTATCCTAATGCATTTGGAACATATATAGAAATTATCAGGTGATAGGGGCATAGAGGCAAAAGGGCGAACACTTGGGAATACGGTAAATCCTATTTAAAAACCTGGTAAATCCGATCCAGGCTACATAATTTTTTTTTTTAATTTTTTTTTGTGTTTGTATGTGTGTATGAAAGTTATGGCAAAACAAAGCTTAAGAAGAGGCTGGCATTGGACAGCGTTCCCCGTTCCACAGATGGGTGGGTCAGCCTGTGGTGCAGGCAGGGACACTGATTAACTATCTGGAATGAAAGTGAGAGTAAGTTTCCCTTTGTCCCTTGGAAGGGACATTCCATTTACAACATCCTCCCACCCCTCAGAGTTAACGAAGGGAGTCGAAGGGCCTCTGGGAACTGGGTCAGTGGCAGCTCCAGCACAGTGCAACTTAATTAAGCGAAGGAAAATGAGTGAGAGAGGGCAGGAACCCTGCGTGGCCAGCCAGGAAAGCAGATGAAGCTTTATTTCCACCTGCCCTAGTGATGTTCCCTGTAGGCTGGAGGGCACATCTGCATTGCCAGGGACAGCCCTGCAAGCTGTTCTGCTCCTGAACCTCTCCTTGTAAGATGGACTAGCCATATTTCCTTTCTGTAAAGCACAGTTGCGTGGCTCCAATATTCCTCATAGGGCCAACAGTCCCACTTCTGGGCTCGGCAACTGCCTTGAAAGAAAACTGTTGCTGGGCTGATGTCCAGCACAGCTTAGACCTTGTCTTCCTTTGACATTACCATCTTTTGAGCCTTTAAGGGGAAAAAAACCAAAAACCCAAACCCTAAAAAGTCCTCTAGGGCTATATCAAACCAGAAAAAGAAGGAACTTCTGCTTTCAGACCTTCTCAGACTTTGTTTCAAAACAAAGTTTGCTCCCAATAACTTTAGGTGGGGGTGCATTGAGTGTGAACCCGACTGAGATGTCTGGACCCAGATCAAGTTTTCCTAACAGCACAGGGTCAGTCAAAATTGCAGTCTTTGTGTGGATGCATTGCTTTCTAAAGCTAATTTTCATTCAATCAGTTTTCTGTGCCTCAGGATAATGTGAATGTGTTCCTCCTACCCCAACAATTATTGGCAGGGGGACTTGGAACATGGCAGCATCAGTGCTGGAAACAGAAGCACCTGGGAAGCGTTCTCTGTTACTGCCCCTCAGTTAATTGTGCGGGAGCTGCACAGGCCTCTGGTTTGTGTTGACTAACTAGCTATCTGAGTAATGCAGTCTTTTTTTGAATGTTCTTCCTGTTCTAGATCAAGAATGAGACATACATTGATTAAATGACTTACCCGCGGTCACAAAGTGAGTGACTCATTGGCAGAGGCAAGAATTAACACCTGGTATCGTTAAATTCCTGCTTCCTAGACACCACGGCTTCTTATTTCTAGTGCTCATCTCTTTCCTCTCCTGGCCTTTTTGCCTCTTGTCTGCTGCAGGATTTGTTACCTGTGTGATTTCCAAGGTGACAATATCTGACCACTGCCAAGAAAATAAGACTCTTGTCCTTTGCTACAGACATCTATGGACATACAAAGAAGCAAAAGTTCCTTTTATTTCTTATCTTTTTGGAATGTTTTGCCATGCTGTGCCTGAACTGGTGTGGTGCCAGGTCTCCTCTGCTCCCATGCCTCCAGCATTGCACATTATGAAGGTGTTAGCCTGTCCTATGCTATTATTTTCTGTTTTTCTGGAGTTATCTTTGCTGCAGTCTTCCTGAAGTGGGAAGGCTCTGCCCATACTCACTGTTAGTACAATAGCATAATCAGTTGCAAAAAATGAGTGGGTGGGTTTTGTAAATCCCAGTTCAATATTCAGCAAGGTGTAACATCTGTTGTGATCAATATTTTAGAGCGAGTCTGTTTGACAAAAAGTTACAGTAAAGCCTTTAGCTTCCTACTGAATAGCTAAATAATTCACAGGAGTGGATCTAATCACTTTAAGCTTCTTGCATTTGAAAGTAAGCAGAAAATTCAGAGTAATTTTGTAGAGAGGCAGTATAGCCAGCTGGATCGTGTTTCTTAACAAGCTGCTGTACTGGGAATGAAGCAGTTTCAGGTTTTTAATGGCTCCTGAGGTATGCTGGAGTCTAATCTGGCAAAAACCGGTCTCTTTTATCATTTGGTCTTGATGATATTCTTTATGATAATTTGGCTGGTAAGTGCTAGCAGCCAGTGCAGAGATTATACCCTGTAGTTTTAAAAGTCTGCAGAACGGGAACTATCAGATGCACGGGCACCATGAGATGCCACGGCGGTTAAGGCAAGGAGACGTTCTGGTAGCGCCAGGAAAATGAAGGGTGTTTGTGTCACGAGTACCTCTTGCCGTAAGCCCCTTTTTGGGCGCTGGGTATAGCCGGGGTCCTGCGCGAACTGCCGCCCCTGAAAGCCGTGTCCGCCGGGGACGGGGACGCCGGTGACACCGAGCTGCCCCGGGAGGAGGCGGCCGCCGCCGGGCTCGCCCCGCCGTCCGTGCTGGCGGCACCGGGGCTCCGCCCGGCCGCCTTGCCCCGTTCGGCGGCGGGGCCAGGGCGCGGGGGAGGCGGGCCGGCTCCTTCCCCCCCCCGCTGCCTTCCCCTCCCTTTAAGCCGGCAAAGCGGGGAGTGAAGGTCGGAGGAGCTGCCATGGCGGGCCGGGCCGCCCTCCTGGCGCTGCTGGTGCTGCCGGCCCTGCCCCGCCGCGCCGCCGCCGGCTGTGCCTCCCCCCGGCTCTGCTGCCCCGGCCGCCGCCCGGCCTGCCTCAGCACCGGCTGGCGGCCCGACGGCTCCCACGGGCCCTGCTACTGCGACCAGGCGTGTGCCCGCACCCTCGACTGCTGCCACGACTACGCCGAGGCTTGCCCAGGTGAGTGGCCGGCGGGGCTGCTCCCGGGGGCCGGCTGCCCCCTCCTCTGCCTCCCGGGCTGAGCGGCACCTGCCCGGCCCTCGGGGCTTAAAAAGCATCGCCGGGGTCTGCTTTGCTCCTGGGAAGAGGACGGGGATGCGAGTGGCCGAAGGAGGGATGCTGCGGGCACTTGGCTCCCCACCTCGACTGTGTTTCTTGGAGATGCTGGGGTCCCTCCAGAGCAGAGAGCTGGCGGGGCATGCCAGGATGCTGCGTGTTTGTACAGGACAGAAATGTGAAACGGGACGTTTCCTGAGTCAGAATCCCCCGATCCCTTTCCCTCTTGTGGGTTGAAATACTGTGGATGGGATCAAATCTGCTGCTCCTGTTAGCCTCCACTTCCCACAAAAGACATTGACAGCTCCAGCGTGTGGCTGCAGCTCTGGCATCTGATCTAGCGAGACCCTGGACCACAGTGTCTGTGCCACCGAGTGCTGGGGTCCCTGGCAGCCCTGCCTTCCCGGGAGGCACAGCAGCACTCCATCCGTAAATGTCTTCCACTAAAGGGCAGATATGTATTAAGGAGATAAGTTATTTTATTGAGTGGTGCAATATCACATTCACTTCCCACAAACAACATCCTCAAGGAGTCTTACCCGCTCACATAATGCCTTTCTTTTTTTTTTTTTCTCTAAATCTGCATAGCTGTGCCTTAGCAGAGTTTTGCTCTAGGCAGATGGGCAGGTATTCCTGTGACTTAATTGCCTTTTTCCTTTCAAGAGTGAGCTGGAAAATGGGTGGGAAATAAGTTCATTCCAAAGTGATTGAAGCAAGCTATGTCTGTGAATGAGGAGAGGCTGGCTGGGGCAGGGCACCCTGGCTTTGCAGGGGTGCCAGGGGAGGGACACGTTGGTGCTGGGTGCCCCAGTGCCTTTGGTGTCCGAGCACGGCTGGGCTGTTGGATGCTCCTTGAGCATCTCACCGTGTCTCAATCCTGCTGCTCTGGGCAGTCGTCAGGGATAGCGGGGGTAGACAGGAACCCCTCGTGTCTATTCTTCATAGTACAGAAGAATAATAAGAAAAATGTGTTTGCAGGCCCTCGTTGAGCATCATGAGGGGGTAGCAGAGGGCAGTCGCTGGTCCCTCTCTGTGCTGGGCACCTTGCTGCCAGCGCTCTCCCAGCCCGGGGCCATCCTGTGGCTGCTGGAGGAATAACAGCATCCTGCTTACCGAGATAGGCGAGAAAGCTGGTTTCGTGCAGGATGAGGTACTTCTGCATGATTTCTGATGGTTCCTTTGTGCTCAATGTAAGAGATGCAGTTCTACTTTCACTTCATAGCCTGGCCTTTTGTCAGTTGTTTTCTTTCTCCCACCACAAAAGAGCTACTTTATCAACCTGACTTGTAAAGCAAAATATTAAGGCAAAGGCATTAATATCTGACACCAAACAAAACTGAAGAAAGCAGAATATTCTGAATAAATCAGATGCGCCAAAGGATTATAATGCTGGGTGGCCTACAATCCAATGCACAGGGTTTTTTTTTTCTCTTTTTTTTTGTGTGTGTGCTGCATTACTGCATATATGAAAAGGCTCAATTACTTAAAGAATTGATTTAATTCCTAATCTTTGAATAGGTGTAAAAAGCCGTTTGTGGTGATGACTTTAGACTAAGAAGAATAGCGTTTTGAAAGATCTTCCTAAAGTTTCTGAAGACAAGGGCAGTTTCAAATGAGGCTAATGCAGTAATTAGGGGTTATCTGCATTTGTGGGAGAATAAAGTGAAGTATCAAGCTTGAGCTGCATAGAAAGGCAGCATTTGTAGCTTATGTCCCAGTAAAATCAGTGGGACTCAGGCTTTTGGATGCCTTTGTAAATTGGAGTGCAAATGTCTGAGCATAGTGGCTCTTAATGGATTTGAATGAGTTTTTCTGCCTCTTTAAATAGAGGGATAGATTAGTACTGAAGCTGGACTCCGAACTGAGGAATTCCTTGTGCCTGATCTCAGCGTTATGGGCCAAATGTTTCTGTCCTTGGGTAGTTTGCCTCTTGAGTACTCACAGGGACTTTGGGAGATGGTAGCTTGCAAGTGTAGTCCTTCTCTTAGTACATGGAAGGTGGTGCCTGTTGGCCTGTAGCTGGTCACTATGTGTGAGGCACCCAGTGGCTGCACAAGCAAGGCAGGAAACCTGGTAAGACACGTATTCACTGGTAGGACTGAAGTTTGATGTTGTTAGGAGTGCTGGTGTGGTGCATTTGTCACACACTAGTCCAGCTCAGTCACAAGATACAGAAATCCAAGCAGTGGGACTGTAGCTAACTGAGAATATGTGGGGAAAAAATAATATATGGGTCTAGGCTGACCTGCAAGTGTTTTTGTCCAAAGGTATTGCTCTTGATGGTTAGGTTGTGTTGGTTAAGGACAACTGATCAAGTATATTGTCCTCTTCTTCCAGTTATCCCTTGTGTCGTGTCTGAGTGGAGTGTCTGGAGTGGCTGTGCAGAGCCATGCAAGACAACGTATCGTGTTCGGAGGAGGCACATCATCCAGGAGCCCAGGAATGGAGGAGAGGCATGCCCTCCTCTGGAGGAGAGGGCTGGCTGCGTGGAGTACTGGACTCAGCAAGGAACAGAGTGCAAACAGTCCCTGAGTAAGTCCACTAAAGTAAGTAAGTGTCTGGGGTAATTGGGGGGAGGACTCTTGTTTGGGTCAGCAGAGCCGATCTTTCTGTACAGTATTTGGAGAGAGTTGTTTTCAGACACCAGCATGTTTGCTCTGGGCCTGGCTGGTGTAACTCAGAACTGAGCTCTTCACACAGAGGCTTAGAGATATCCTTCCCCAGACAGTATTTGCTGTGATCTGCTGTGTTTCAAAAGTGAAGTATTACAGGCTTGTTGTGATCTCACTTATGCAAGTGTAAATCTCCAGCAATTTTGATAGAGTTAGTAGATTTATGCGTGTTTAAAACTTGTGTAAGTGGGTGTTGAGCACTTCTTTTTTTCTTTTAAAATATTTTTTTATTTCTTTTATGAGTTATCTACAGAAAGTCATGAAGGTGCAATGGCCATCGTAGGCAAGGTATGTCTTCTCTGCACTGGAGCAGAGTGCAGGCAGAGGAGACCTCCAACTAATTTCTGGAGAAAAAGCCTGATTTCACTTTGTTCAAATCAGCTTTTCGTGACATACCTTTACTGATTTTTTTTAAGAGAACTGCTTGTCATTTTTGTAGCTATTTTGGGGTCAAAATCTCTTTGGTGTGGATGTTGGCTACAACTGACTTCTTTAAACCTGCTGAGAGTTGGTATTAAGTGAATATTGCTTCCCCTCTCTGTCCTTTGGATGTGCCTGATGGGTAGACTTACTCTACGCAGGCAAAAATTTAGCCACAATACAGATTCTCTTTTCAGTGAAATTATTGATGGTCTTGGATAATGTGAAAATACAAAGTTAGAATTGTTTTTGTCTCCTGCTGAGGATAAAATTATATGATATTAAAGGCTCATGTTTACTGTTTTGCAGATGTAAAAAGTCTTACTGCAGTATTGCCACTTACGCTATGTACTCTTTCTCTTTGATATACACAGTCCCAGCGTTAATTACAACAGGAGGGTTTGGAAAAGCCAGGAAAAAAAGAGCAGCAGCTGATGGCAATGAAAGAGCAGGGTAAGTTGGAGGCTCAGCATGGGGGGTCAGTGATACTCCACCTCCAATGTCTCTCTGGCTGCAGTTTTGGGCCCAGTTTTTTGCTGCCCAGAATCTGCATTTCCCAGCAGATGGGAGGTACTTCGCTAGAGCAAGGTGCTGCTCTCCCTCAGTGACAGCAGTGTCTCGGTGCATCTGCAGGTTGTGAGTCTGCCTTGATGTAGGACCAGTACAAGACTGAGATTCAGCTCTTTGTTCATGGCATCGCTGCTGTTTAAGGTTGTGTGATCAAAAAGCCAAAGACCATTCAGTGTGGAATCTGGTGCAGTTTGCACTTTTTTATATATATTTACCCCATAAATGGGGTAAATTTTCAGGGGCAGTTTGCTGTCTTGTTACATATGGGAGCACATCCTGCTCCCGTATCAGCTCCCTTGGCTGTAACATTGCCCGCTTTCCCCTGCAGCACTGTTGCACAGCACAGGTACAGGCAGGGTTGTGTAGAAAGCTCTGTTGCATTTTACCTTCTGAGATGGAGCCATCTGTGTGTGTGCTGCTCTGCCTCCGGGCCAGTGCCTCAAACACAGGGGAGCTGGTGTCAGCCTTCCCAATCCTCTTCTTTTCCAGTTGGAGTCATCACTAGCAGCAGCCCAGTGCTGGTGGGAAAGGTTATCTTCCACTCTGTAACTCATACACAGCTTTGCAAGCTAGTTATTCCCCAGGGGTTCTTATTGCAGTCCGTTGCAGTGGTTTGCCTGTTTCTTGTTGAGAACTGCCATTCCTCTAAATGCTGTGTGGAGTGTCCCAGAGCTGGTCTTGCAGCATGAAGCAGTGGTGCACTTCTTGATTTACTTCCCCACGTGTTGTTGTACATGTAAGTATTTCCATAGTGCATGGGTGCATCCATCCCTCTCACTTAAGTGTCTGTTCACCCTCAGCCTCCCTCACCTGAGACTCCCCATTAGTTGAGCCTTCTCCCTGTAAAATTCAAAAATGTGAGCACAGCTCTGTTGCACGTGTATTTATCCTTGTTTTCTTTCCCTCGGATAAGACAAGGAAGCAAACTGCTCACATGATTCAGTGTGCTACTTGAAGGTGTTTGGAAATCCCCATGATGACTGTTATAGGACCAGTCTAGACTAGAAACCAATTCTCTGCTGCTTTTATAGATGGTTACCAACTTCCTTGGTTTTCCTCTCCAAACAAGGTCAGTTTTTTTGGGCTTTCCTCTCAGATTTGGTTAAAATTGGAAAAACAGAAAAGTCTGAGCAGAGTACAAGTGTTGTGTCAATCTGGTAGTCCTTCCACTAAGATATGACGACCTCACTCTGTCTCTTAGGAAGGGAGATCATCAAAAGGAAAACCTTTAGAGACCAAATCTCAGCTCCTGTCACAAGTGCTCTACAAAACCTAAGTAACTGAGAGTTAGTAATAGAGAAAGTGTGGTTCAGCAAATGGATGCCAAACTTGGAATCTGTAGGTTTTTTTGCTTTAGTTAAATGGTTGACCAATCTGTGTCTCTATTTGTAAAGACAGATGCCAGTCATGCCTTGTATTTTTTGATATGTCAGTTAAAAACATAAGCAGAATAGTGTTATTCCCCATTTAACCTTGTCAAAATGCAAGTACGCCGATGTTTTGTTTTTTATGACCTTGGGTATGGATGCGGGTTTTTTTGTTTTCCTTAATTAGTGATCTTTGGTTACCCAGTTTAGTCTGGCTCTTCCAGTCCTGTGGAGGGCTCCAATTTGATTATTAAGCTAACCTACTCGGTTATTTTGGTTGCAGGTACTGTGTTGAATTCCAGCTTGTGGCCATCACACCGGGCTGTTTGCAGAGCCACCACTCGTACACTCACTGGATGCAGTATCTCAGGGAGGGCCACACCGTCTGCGTGGAGTGTCAGCACCCGGCTTTAGACTCCAAAAGTCTACATTGTTATGGGGATGGCAGTGGAAGCAAAAAGTAAGAGTTTTAGCTTTTGTTTTCATGTTGAATTTTTCATTCTTCTCCCTTGATCTTCTTGTCCCAGTTTCATAATGCACTGCATGCAACTCTCTGGAGCACTCTACATCTATTAACTGGTCTTGTTGCATACCATGAGTTTCTTGCAGAAATGAAATGGCCTGGTGAAACTCACGTATTAAACCAGTGGCAGAGCCAGGACTGAAGTGTATTAGTACCTGCATTTAGTCTGCTAAATCTCACTGACTTCTAAGTGGCACAATTATGGAGTTTTTTTGTTTTAAAGACACTCCATCCATGCTTCTAAGGTTAACAGTCCTGTCAGATGTCAAATGAAACCAAATCTGTTTCTGATTTTTAAGCACTGGGGATTTTGTTTCTACAAGTGGCCCTTTATGAGTATTTCTGGCGAGTGGCAGCTGGCTTAGGGACTTGGGGTATGTGATGGCACCTGAGGTTGGATGGAAGTACTGTTAAATCTTTGCACTTTCAGCATCGTTCCCCTGGAAAGCTGAAGAAGCTTTGGGGCAATTGATGCGGACCACCCAGGTTGTACAAATTGGGCACACTCCAGCAAAGATGAAGGGAATGGTTTGAAGCTGTGAAACACATTTGTGGCAGAGCCAGCAACAGAGGAGTTCTGGCTTCCAAGCCTCTGCTGTGGTCACTGGAGGCACAGCTTCTGCATTGCTTTTATCCTGATACTCTTAACCCCATTGCATCCTCTGAAACTGGTTAGCAGCCCTGCCTGAGAAAATCATTGCCCATCTGTGCTGGGAAGGGCTATTTTTAAAACTAACCTAAGTGTTGAAATAAGCACGTTCACTTGAATTAGGAACTCTAAACTTGGATTGTCAGGCCTCAAGCACACAATGTATTGCACTACCAAGACTGCTAATAATGGCCTTTTTAGACAGGGTTTTTCTCAGGCTTTTAGTAAGAGGAAGTCACGTTACGAGTCTTTTCCTTTCCTGCCTCAGCTTGTTTTGTACAAAGGTTCCAAAAGCTTTTAGATAAAGAAGAAAACAATCTTAACTGATGTGGCCAGGAGTAGCTGTTACCTGCATTCAACATGTAAATCATTATAAAAGCTTGCAATAATGTTATTTTGCTAAAACCTTGGAGCCAGACGGGAACATCAGATTAAGCAAAATTAAAAATATATTCAGAAATTCATTTCCTCATTGGCCTGCAAAAAGAGGGAGACGTTTTTATTTGCCTGATCTGGTGAACATCACGGTACGTGGAATGGAAGCACAAAGAAAATGGTACTGTGTCCTTTAGGAATGATGATCTGATTGTCAGGTGTTGGCAGGCTGAAGACCAGAGAGGGGTAGCAACAATGGAGTTTAACTTTTAACAGCTTTTACCCCTCCAGCATTACTGCCTATAATGTCCAATGAAGTAGTGTCTGTGGCATTTTCTAGGCAGGTATGAGCTCTCATGTGTTTGTCAAGCTGAGACGCTGCATGTGTTCACTCAGGTTCATTGCCAGGGTAGTAATATAGGCTTGGAGGACAGGCAGGGCTGGGCTGGGCTGAGCTGAGCTGAGCAGTGGACGAAGCTCATACCTACAAAAAGCAGCGGAGGTGCACTGGAAGCCACCTCGAACCAGCAGTGCTGGGCAGCTTTGTCAGAGCTAAATGCATGACTGGCAAATGGAACATGAATGATGTCACTGGTCTGCAGCTTCCTCATCCAGTGTGCATGTGAAGCCTCCCTTAGATTTTGCATGCATCTTTTAGATAACTCCCACACATCCCCTAGATAGGTAGCCTCCAGGGCCAAGTCTGGTGTTCTTTATCATTATTTGATCTTACAGTGGTGGGTCAAGGAGATTGTTGTCCATGGCTGGGTTTTTCTTGATATCAACATCTCAAGTGCAAGTATTTACTGTAGGTGTTCTTTATGAACAGAGCTGTCCCCTAATTTGTTTCTAGAAGTAATATACTTTTTTTACCAGATTGCACGGAGGAAAAATTTGACCTCTGTGATCTCTGAGAAGAAGGTGGACTGTTGGTGGGGTCAGCATTGAGTGGTATGAGGGAAATACCTGTGAAAAGGCTTCTGCCTTCTGTTAGAGCAAGTGGCTGTATCTGAGCTTGTGGTCCTGCAAGGGAGCAGTGCTGTGAGGGGGTCCCATGGTGAGTCCTCAGGTTGGGATTTGCTGGCCAGATGTCAAGGGCACAAGTGGGATGTTTGTAAAGAAAGGATGAAGAAGATGGGAAAGCAGCTGCTGCCCTGAGAGAGAAGATGGTGGGAGGCCAAAGCCAAGGATACAGCATGTGTTGAGTTTGCCGAGATCTGCTCATGAGTCTCTGACTGTGTACTCAGTTCACCCTCCTTTTGAAATTTTTGCTGGTGTGACTCTGCCAGGGGACGTGGACAGTTTGTGGTAGCCTCAGAGCGGTGGCTGTGCTGGCTGACATGTGCCATCACATGCTGGCCAGGTCTCTGGGGCTGCTGGCTGGGGCTTTGCAGGGAAGCATGCTCAGCTGCTGCTCTCCCACCCACACCGTGCCTGCGCTTTGCTTCTCGCCCTGACAGCTCGGCAGCTTGTGCCAGTGTTTAGTTCCCCGAGATATTGTTCCAAGAGTGACTCTCAGGAAGGAAAACATCTGACAGAGTTTAAAATAAACTCAGCAATGCTGGTATATTTTGATGAGTATTTCCTAATTATCTTCTTGTGTCTAAGTGGAGTCTGGCTTATAAATGCTTCAAGTTAAAGAGAGATGGTTGTTATTTGTGCCTTCCACCTGTCTCCCACTCTGTAGAAGATGCTAGTTTATTTTAACCCCTGTTATGCAAGCTCAGAAGGTTTTCCAAAGTCCTTGATTTATGGCCAGATCTGTGGGCATCAGGTGAGAATAGCTAGGATAATTTATCTTGCCTTGGCTTCTTTCTTCTAGAAGGTTATAAGATAAACAAGGCAGAACATTGAGCCGGGAAATTGATCTGTTAATTTTGGATTGTCTTCTGAAAGATCTAGAAACAAAGTACAGACTTGACATCTGTTCAATTGTTACTCAGCCTGTGTCTAGGAGGATCAGCTGCTCTTCATCATCTGGAGCAAGATATGGTGGTTGTAGCACAAAAATGTCCAAACTGCAGCAGTTTATGCCCATGCAATAGCATGGGGCGGAGGTACAGAAAGGATGGATGGACCTGATTTATAGCAAAGTCACGATTTGCCTTTCTCACTGGCAAGATGACAGTAAGCAAGTGTAGCTTATGTGTTTAAGGAGTAAAGCCTTTTAAAGGTAAATCTGCAGCCCAGAGTTTTGAAGGGCATGGGACTGCTCTGTGCACAGTGTGCTTTATCTGGGATCTTAATCCTCCCTTTGCAGATCCTGGTATTTTGAAATGACCCCAAGCCAAAAGAAAAATACAGTGAGCCTTTTCCAACCATGTGTGATGCATAAAACCCTGCTCTGGAGCATGACATCTCATTAAACCAGGGGCAGGGTTAACTTTGTGGAGCTAGAGTAATAATTCCAGTTTCCACAGAGCTATAAAGCAATCAGAAGTTAGGGGTCTGTGGGGCTACTCTGCAGGCAGCTCTTCGCACAGGGCAGGAGTTGATCCAGTTGTGGTATTTGTGCTTCTCCAAAGGTCAGGGCTGGGACACACTGATGTGAGGAATTCCCTTAAACCACTAAATGCTAAAATCTGGAAAGGGGCACAGTGCTATAGCAGAATTTCAGTTTCTGTGGCTGTTAGGCCAGCATTGCTTGTGCAGCCACTGATTGTGAAAAATGGCCTGTGGATCTGCTTGGTTGTTTTCATAGGATACTTCTCTGTTCAGTTCTGGTCAATGTATTGATGGACTGCCTGGAAGAAAAGGGGTGCCTGGGTCGTTAGGTTATTTTTTTGTCCTTTACTTAAGAGGCCTGTGAGTAACCTTGTTCCAACACTTGTGGGTCTGGTACCTCCTGCCATCCAGAAGCCATGTCAGTGTGTAGCTGTTAGCAAGGCAGAATAGCTTAGGCAAGTGTTTCATTAACGTGGTAACCTGGAGGTGCTCATGTCCCTGCATCTCTCACACAGACGTGTGCAGTGCACTCTGTGCTAGGTACTTATTCAGCATCTTGACGGCTATGGGTGACAATAGAACTCTGCCTGCTGAGAGGGAGTATGGTGTTATAAAGAAAAATGGAGAAAGAGGTGTTTTGTCCACTTTGCAACCTGTCAAGTGGTTCAGTATAGGAGTTATGAGGATGTCAGCGTGCTTTATGAGTTGTTGCTTGCAACGCTGGGTATCTTGAGGGAACATTTCTGTGAATCCTTTTGGACTTAACATTTACAGTTTGTGCTGCTCTGGGTTCTTCCAGTCCAGTGTCCCTGCCTGATTGTGGCTTTACTTCATGCTATTGTAATCCTATGGGGGTCACCGTGGTTGCTGTTTCTTTACAGTGGTAAAAAGGCAGAATGGGGTCCATGGAGTGAAAACTGACATTGGCAAACTAAATGGAATTTACTGGGTGATTTAAGCCTGGTACAAATGGCTGCCCTGCAGCAGAGGTGCAGCACATTAACTTCTTCCCTCTTACGACTGTGTTTCAGGAATCAACTGTTGCACTGGCAGGCAGTAGGGAACCCTCGATGCAAGGGAACCTGGAAGAGAATTCGCCAGCTGGACACTTGCTCCTGTCCTTCTGTTCACAGCTTCTTGTTCATCTAACTTCTCCTGACAGTCGCAGCAAGTGAGTGCTGTGATGGCTTGTCTGGCACCAACATGCAGCAGCAGTGGGAACCACAACCAAAACGATGACTTCTCCATGTCAGAGGCTATGCCACTTACTTTCAATAGGTTGCTGACTGTACTGGGGTATCCTGAATCCTTTCTGTCTGTGCGTGCTCCTCAATTTCCAAAGAAATCAGGCTGGCTGTGAAGTGCCAATCTCTTTCTGCCCATCTATCCCTGTGATAGGCCTGTCTGACCATGATGACTTCTTGCAAATTCCTCCTGTTTGAGAGGAACGAGATTTTACCTGATAAGAAATTAGACAAGGCCATATGAACCCAGATTTAATTATTGTTTTACCAAAGTCTCAATGGAGAATAAACAATGCAAAATAAATTAACTCAAGTGCCTTCCTTTCGTGGCAATGGCACTTCTCTGTGGATGCTTCCTGCTCGTGCTTATATATCTCTTCCTTTTGTTTTCACTCTCCCTGGTCTTGTCATTTCATATTGATCTTCAGTCTTACAGAGGGTTTATCTTCTGCTGCTGAGATAATGGCAAAACTTAGAAATCTGTAAGAATAGAAGGTACCAGGGATCAGAGGGCCCCTTAGACTTCAAGTTTCAAGGAGCATCTCTGAGTTGCCCAAAAATGCAGTGCAGTCTGGGGCTCTAAATAGGAAGTCATCCCAGCTGTACCAGGAGGGCTATATATAGCCTTGTCTTTTTGACTGGAAAATATTTGAAATATTTTTTATATTCTGCTGATTTATACTCATACTTTTCTAGAAATGAAAATAAAGGAGACTGGAGACATTCTCCCAGTGTGTGTCTATTGATTAATCTGTGTAGTGCCATCTCTTTAGTGCCTGAACCTGATTAATTTATTTCAGCCAATCTTGCTGCTGACTGATCTGCTCCAGCAGGTAAGACTGGAGGAAAAGTCCAGTTCTACTCAGGATGTACTGGTGGAAGTCCAGCACCATGACCTACCACTATGCAGAAATGGACGGGATATTTCTTTTAATATACACGTACTTCTGAATCTGCTTAAACAAAATTACAGAAAAGACTTGTGCTTTGTGACAGAGCACTGCAGTGAGGAGCGTCTAGGTAATTAAATTTGTCAAAACCCAGGTGAGTGGTTGGTGATGGCTCCAGAAGAGAGTTTTAATGCTTGAGTCCGATTCTAGTCTAGGTTTGGATCATGAAACCCACTAGTGACCATGTTGAGCGTCTTTCATGGACATACTAAAGGACACTGAGGATATGTGCTTGAGATGCTTAGAGAAGTATGTGTAGTACGGTGCTGAGAGGCCTGAAAGTGCGTGATGCCTCTTGGCCAGTACAGTAGGGATTTGAGAGCAAGGCTCTGCTTTTTATTGTGTATTACAAGCTGTCTCTGTGGATTAATGACTCACAGTTGGGTGATCTCATCCTAGAGTAGCAAGATTTTTTTTTTTAAAAAAAGGCTTGTGCTTCACAGTTTGACAAAATCTGGAACTAACTTGTGGCCTGCTCAGGAGTCCTCGCTGGTTTTTGAGCAGAGGGATGCGATCCTCTGAGGGGTGGCTTGGGAATAAGTGACTAGAGTACATCATTTGGGCTTTTGCAGTGAGGAACTTCTATCAAGCTGGAAACCAGTTTCATTTTTTGGTGGAGACAAGTAATCATTTAGTCATTGGAAGGTTTTCTTTGTCCTACAGAAGCCCCATATTGGGCCACAGGACAGTAAAGAGGCAGATGGTCATTTCAGGAGCAGAAAGGAACCAACTAGTGGAAACATTTTTCATTTTCAAAATCTACCCAAATTTTTGACAACATGAATCCCTGTTTTTACCAGATGCTTACAGAATTAAGTACTGAAGCTATAAAACATGCAATTTTTGCTTATTAATGCTCAAAAAACTTAGTCTTCCAAATGTTGCATTCACCCCAGTGCCCTTCTTCTACTACATCAGAGCCAGTTGGGTAGGAAAAAACTGTATTGCAATGTTATAAATGATAGTGTCAAGTGGGAAAAGCTTTTATTCTAATCGATGAAACAATGTGGCACCTTAAAGCACCTTAATTGCAATCCCTTTAATTTACTGAGTACTTAAGCATTAGTTGTACTATATTTGTGTGTAAGACTTCTGTTAAATTGTCCTAGTACTTGCTGTCAAATATGTAGTCCTGACATTAATCTGTTTTGTTGTGAACCTTTCAGGAAATGGTGATTGGCACCTGCCATGAGTAAATGGTGTGAAACACCCTCCCCGACCCCAGCCCTTGTTGAAAATAGAAGACGACCCTCCAGCTTCAGTGTCTTGAGAATAAGTGAGCCTTAAGAGGGGCTATTTTGATAATACTTCATCATATTCCAGCACAAACTGTAGGAAACTCTAGCTGGTTTCAATATAAATTTGATGTGTAGAAGTCTGCAGAACCAGTCTCTTAAGTGAGTGAAGGTAGCTGTGGAGAATTGAGAAGTTTGAAGATAGGCTGCTCAGAAATAAAATTCTGGTTCAGATTGCTACAGAATCTGAGTTTGATTTTTTTTTTCTTTTTGGAGGCTGACAGTAAATTTGCTAAAATGCATTTTAGGTTGACTGTAACCACTTGTGAATTCATGCCATAGTTGATGATTAGTCCTCATAGACAGAGGAAAGATAGGGATTTAGAAGTGGTGAAATGTTTTTATACCTCCTAAGTGAAGAGTTTTGATCTTTGATTTTGGAATTTTACTGCAAGATTGAAATAATCTGAGTCGAAATATTTCATTCAGCCCCCTCATTGTTTTCAAATTTCTGCTTTGAGGAAGATATTGGAGAAAAAAAACTCTAATTTTTGAATTGACCAAAATGATGTATATATTGATAGTGTTCTGTTCTGGGTCCTGCTTGTGAGACAGCTGTGATGCAAAATCAGTAAACACAAAATAGTCTGTTCCTGTGGCCAATGACTTGTTGGTCAGGGCTTTCTTTGCTGCTGCCTCATCCTTGAGAGCTGATAACATGAGGCCCTAAGAAGAGCTGATGATGATGGCATGGTGGGACTTTCAGTCTTTTGCTTCTGTCACCGTAGTCTGGGGTTGCAGGAGCGTGAAAGAATTAGCCCATTAGGAACCCTCGTAGCAGCTCTATTTCTACACAGACTATATCACTTGACGAAAGAAGACATTGCAAATGCTTCAGTGTATCTGCACATCCGGCAAAAGGGCTGTGCAGTGCGCTGGCTTCACCTCCACACCTTGGGTAACTGTACAAAAGAATCCTGCTGGTAAGTTCCTGGGGAAAGGTAGGACAGATGCAAGTGTGCGTGAAAGAGAGAGAGCAAGAGTCAGCCTCTTAAGTAGAAGATAATGAAGCGGTCAGATCACTTTCCCTAAAAATGAAGATTATCTCATGGTGTAGACACATGCTGGGTCTTGCCTGTTTTCCTCTAGGGGCTTTATCATTGTCCATCATAGTAATCTCCATGATTTCTACAGCCTGTTTTTTGGGAAAGATAAGACTATTGGAAATCCAAGGCAAAATACTGAAAAATTACTTTGTACAGTAAACAAGCAAGGCAGCTTCACATCGAGGAGAGGCTGTTCACTAAAGATGACAGCCGTTCCCATGACAACGCTAAAAACCTTTCACCATTGGGTATCAACAGGAGAACATCTCCCACGGCAAGTACATGAAGCCAGGAGTTTAGTCCTCATCTTCCATAAATCTTCCTGTTGGGCACTGATAATGAGGAACCGGCAGTTGTGCACATGCTGCTCCACCTTCTCGGCACCAGCCTGGCTGCAGATGAGAGGAAGAGCAAATAAAGCTAAAGCGCCAGCAAGTTGGATTTATGTAAAAGGAAAATTAAGCTCAACTGATGTTACTACACTTTCGTCTGGTCTCCAACTGAGGATCACAATTTTTAGTGATGAAAAGCCAACTGAAAATCCAGGCCATTTTGCAAACGGCTGAAGAAGCCTTGTGATTTCCTCTGTTGTAGAGCAATCTTTCATTGTCATGGGACAGCGAGAGAGGGAGGCCCTGGGAGAATTCTGCTTTTTTTCACCCTAACCGTGTAGTGTCCAGCCTGTGATTCATGAGTTTTCTTCTGCATTTGAAACAGAAGATGGTAAAAGACCATTTTTCACCATCAGATCTTCATTAGGCTTATCAGTTCCCTGACTGTCATGGTATGTGGGTCTGAACTTCTGCAGTCATCTGAATGTATGACTTTTTTAAGGAAAAAGCTCTTATGCATTTGTGAAAGAAAAAAGACCTAAAATGTGCCCAGAAAGCTCAGGAGCCAAAGGTAAAGAAAAAGAACAATAAAAAATTGTAATTTTCTTAAATACCCTTGTTGCTCTAAAGACAAACTTCTTTTTTCTTTTGCTCAGTGGCCAGAGGAGTGGAGCACGTTCGTCTAGAATGGAAGGAGTTAGCAGAACTTCTCCATAAATACGACAATTCTGTTATCTTTAGCTTTTCAAACCTATTTTTTTATCCTTAATTTTGGGTGTTTTGAGTATTTAAGTATTAGATCACTGACTCTTTTTTTTTTCTTTCTTTTTTTGTTTTACTGAAGTTTTTTCTGAAGTCCTTTCCAGTTATAAAATTAGTTGCTTGGTGATTGTTTTGGTACTGCAAGCAGAGGAGTAGAGGTGAGAAAGGAGAGTCTGAACAATTCTGTTCTCTAAATATGTCTCTTGCAGCTTAAAACCACAACCCAAAGTATTAGCAAGGGACTTCTTTTGAATTTTTTAAACACTTGCTCTCCCATTCTTAAGCTGGGTGAAATACATTCACTTATAAAGGCTGTTCTAGGTATTCTGCAAATCGCCGCCTTTTTAAATCCCGGGGATATGCAGGGTCTCCAGGCTGCTGGTCTGTAGTACCCCAGTTGTTCTCATCCCGTGACGCAGCTACAGAACTCACTGTGACACCAGTGGAACCTAATCACGCATTCAGCCGGGATATGCTTGGCTGCATCTTTTAAACATCTTCAATTGATACTGGAAAGGAAGAAAGGTGGAACCATGGTGCAGTTAATGTTACGATATTACCCTTTTTGGTGAGTTCAGGCACAGTATGTGACTCCACTCTCCCCCAAAACCAGGAGTTCCTCACCCCTGTCCATGCTGGAAATGAGATGCAAGGTTTCATTTTATCACATTCCCTAATACTCAGGGCTGAAGAGCTCAGCATCGCTCTGGTCCTGTGCATTGGTTTTTTTGCTGTTACTTGCTGCGCTCAGTGCTTGTTTTGCTTGAGCTCTGTTGTGGCCTTTCCATACTACTGATTGTGTGCTTTTGAATTACTGGAAGGGTGTTGCAGGGTGATGCCTGCACTAATGGGCTTTCACCTTCCTCCACTTTCATAACAATCCTCGTACCAATTAACCAATTCTTGATTTATTCCTTGCATCGTATTTCAGCCATTAACAGATGGAGCAGAGTCCATCTGAAAAATGGGAGTTGCTCAGCCCATTCTGCTGGCGGTGAAAGCTGATGCTGCCCTGACTTTGCCTAACCCTGTGCCTTTCTGCTCACCCACAAGTGAACGCTCAGGTCTCCTCTTTGAGAGCACGAAGTGCAGCTGGACATCTTCCCCCTCCAAGTATGAGTGTGTCCGTCACTGTGGTGGGCTCCCCTGAAGCAGCACCCATCACCCAATTCTGCAACCTGGCTGCTGGGAGCAATGGTGAGATGCAGGAGTGCACCTCCAGGAAACAGTTGTCAGTTGTGCTAGAAGGATGGTAGCTGGAGAGGCTGGATTTCTCCAGCATGACAATAGGACGCTCTTACTTGTTATCTCTCTCTGTTTTAATTCCGTCCAGCAGCTGGATGCAATGTGGAAGCAGATCCCTAAATGCATTAACAGTGAGGGTGCCTTCAAGCTTGATTTCAATTCAAGGGGATAAATGAGTGAGTAGTTTCTCAAACTCACAGGCTCATGCGAGTACCTCACCCACCTCTCCCCTTGGGCTTCCTGCTGGGTCATTGATTGTGCTCCTTCGGGCACAGCAGTGTGAGAACAGCCTGTAATCACCGGGGGAAAAAGCTGATCATGGGTAGTTATGAAATCCCACAGACCGGGAGCTTGTGTTCTGCCTGGCTTTTCCCCCTTGGTTTGTCTGTTCAGGGTGAATCCTGACAGGTTCATGGGTTCATGTGCTGAGCTCCTCTGCAAGCTGCACTCTGACTATTAATGTCATCTGCCAAATTTAGGAACAGTCATAAGTCACTCATTTTTCTAAGGCAGGAAAAAAGCTTAAATACTTCCAAGAAAAGCACCACTGTTTATTATGCTCGCTAGGCTGGAAAGTCTTAGTTACAGTGTGTACTGAGGACTGACAGCCAGCCCCAAAAAGACATAGGCACACAGGCCCCCAGAGCACAACCACCACCCAGGGCTTGTGTGCAGGGGGGACAAATGTAGTGTAAAACAGCCTCTTCTTGCCTTTAACAAGTAAACGAACGAGAAAGGGAGAGCACTCTGGGCAGCGGAGGGAATATCGGGGTTTTATGAAGGATTAAGTTCCCCTAAAAATGAAATTATCATCAGCTGGGAGGTTGCTAAAATGAGCTGCAGTCTTCCCTGCATAAAATGACCCTTTATACCCATAAGCCTGCTGCCAGCACGGGTCTATGAAATATTAACACTCCCAATGTAAGACACAATTTCTTCTTCTTCTTGTCTTCAGAACTGCCTAGCTGCTGGGAGAGACATGTGAAACCACTGCCAGGGGCAGTGACAGGCCAGAGAAAACCTCCCTGGCAGCTACCACCCTGTGAGACCTGGTTTGATAAGAAAAAAGCAGGGGGAAAAAAAGAAAGTCTTGGGAAAGAATCTGCAAAATTTCCACTTTCTGCCACAGAAGAGTGGAGCGTGAACTGCAGGACCTGGTGGGCATAAACATCTCGGCTTCCAAAAACTGGTTACGCTTTTGCTGTCAAACAGCAAATGTCAAACAGAGAAGTAAGTATATGTGCTAGCCCAGCCGGCCCTAGCAGTGCCTCTGTGTGCGTCACTGTGTCTTCATTACCCACTTACGCTGCTTCCTTATATGAGCATTGCTTTGAAAATAATATATACTCAGAGAATATAGAGGCAGGTCCTATAAAGCAATGTTCATGCTTGCTTTGTTCCTCCAGTTTACTTAAGAAGAGATCTTTACCTCTTCTTAGTTTTTGAAGGTCTCAATTTTAATGAGTAAGGCCTTGAACCTAATGGGGATCTCTAAATACTCTGAAGAGCATTCCCTTGACTTTAGAGAGGCTGCCTTTACCTATATTGGTAAAGTTAACCCTATATCAATGTATCAATGGGAGCACAGCTCCTTTGACAGCTGGGTGTCTCCCGTGCATATACCCTGGCTGGTGACAGCTCAGAGAACGAGACAGGTGCCTGCTCCTTTGAGTCTGCACACAGAGCACCCCTTCCTGAGGTAGTTAATTCTGAGCTAGTTTGATTTTGAGTTTAAATAGTCTCTATTTGCCAGAGGTAGTTCAATATTTATGTTACCCTAATCCATAAAGTACTGTGCAGAATTTACTGTGTATTTCTCATATCACATATGGAGCAGTTGACCTGCAAGTCAGGAGTAAACTGGACCAAAGAAGGATCCAGCAGGTACACTGTGCTGTTTGAGATGTTGAATGTGGGAGAGGAAAGGCTATAAGTGAGCCTGGGCGGTGGGCTGGTGGTGTAGGACATCTCCCCAGTCTGGCCCTGCCTGGCTGGGCAGTTGCATTTGTGTCTCTTGAGGCTCCCATTGCGATATCAGCATTTCGGGAATAGCTGTGATTTTGGTCTGTTTATAGTGTGGATGTGTTTTTCTTTCTTTTTTTCCCTTCATATAAAAATAATCCCCTGGGATTGATACTATTCCTTATGAATGATGGCCCTGCCTGTGTATAATCATGAACACCTAACCATCCAACCTTGGCTGGCTCACAGGGCACGTGTGGAGATTTCTCTAGCGTACCAGCTGCGTGGCTCAATTTCTGTGTTAAAACACAAACAGACTGATGGCAGATGGGAGCTTTGGGTTTGAGAATTCATTCAGCTCCATTAAGATTTTTTTTTTTTACATTTAGAAATTGCAATATTAATGGTGGTTAACAGAAGTTTCCTGGAAACAGAGATGACAATTCAAAAACAAAGTACAATAAAATTGATGTGGTTGTGGGTGTTGGAGAGAGGGGAGTGTTTGCCATAACTGAAATCAGTAATTGATGTTACTAATGTAAAGATGATTGCGTGTTGACATGGATTACAGCTGCCCTGAGTTGGAGTTTGAAGAAAAGCGGTGCAATCACAACAGACCTGCGTGTCACCTGATCTGTGAAGGAGAAGGGAGAACATCACGGGAGAAACAGGGCAGCATGACTACTGACTGCCTGGGACAGCTTGAAACAACAAATACATTTAAGGGTTCCCCACCACACAACTGCCAGGTGAGCCCTGATCTTCACTGAGCAGCACCAAGTCAAAAGTAGTCAAGTCCCTGCCTATGGCAGGGGGGTCGGACTTGATGATCTTTATGGTCCCTTCCTACCCAAACCATTCTACGATTCTGTGATTCTATGGGATTAAATTCATTCAGTATGTCCTAAGTGTCACAGGGTTGCTGGGCAGTGGCCTCTGCCTGCCTGGTGAAGGGGAAGAAGGATGCCAGGCTGTTAGAGGCGGGCAGGGGCAGGGGGAAGACCTGCTCTGCTAATTGGGAGTGTGAGAAGTGCTCTACCACGTTCTGTATCTCCAAATGTGCTTCTGTCTGGCATTTCAAGCACCCAGAAACGGCCTCCAAAGTAACAACACAGGAGTGGTTGCTACATTTACGTATTGGTAGCGGTTTATTAAACAGCTGTAATTGTGCAAATGCAATGGCAAATATGTTTGCTTTATGGCAGTACATTTCAGTAAAAATGGCTTAATGACTATATTGAAGTAATTTATTGGGAAATGTGGAAGCTGTGCAATTAAGCAAATGCATTTTCCAGGATTATGATCATCCAGTTCTCTATATATCCCGTACGCCTGCCATGGATTTATTAATTCCTGTGCACCTTTGATAAGAAGTAGGTACATGTAGCATAAATACAGATTTTTCCTCCTAGCTCATGGATATGCAAAAGTGGTTTTCTCTCGCTTTGGTCTGGAAAGTAACCTCACTTTCATGGAAGAGTGTGTGATAGGCTCAGATGTCTTTAAAATCAATGAAATCCTTTAACCCTCTCCACAAGTGCACAGCCTTGAGCCAAACTGAAAGACAATGTATGTGAAGAGGTCTCTCCTTCCTCCGTCTCTGGGGCTGTCTTCTCACCTGCTGTGTGCAGGATTTGATTAAAAATCCCATCACTTCAGTGTGTTTGGGGTCTCAGGTGGAAGCTTGAGATGATTAGGAGAAGCAGCCCTTTACTTGAAATCGGCGCAAAAAAGTCTTATGTGGAATCAGTGTGACAAGTAGATGTTCAAACTCCTTATTAGTTGCAGAGGTTTCTAGGGTGGGGCAGAATTTCTTCAATAGTCTGTATTCTGCTTCGTGTTCCCGTCTTACATCAAACCCCACCATCCTCAGAAGAATCTCAATTGCTTCCTGTACTGCTCTTACGCCAGAGGCTTTCTGCAAAACTGGGTGGGAGTGGATTTTCCAAAGGCTCTGATGAAAGTCAGGTAAAGCTGAACATTTGACTGCCTTCCATGCCTTGAGCAGGCAACATTGTGTGGGCAGGAACCCAATAGAGGTCAATCTCCAAGGGGGCTGCAGATGGCTACATGGTGAGGCCAGTAGTGTCCGCCCTGGACTCACAAGGGGTCTGGAAGGGTGTAAAATGGCCGGATCCACAAAAGGCTTTATGTGCCTAGGATAGGAGAGAAATGCCAATTATGGAAGGTTTTTGTCAGCATTGACTCCATCACCTACTGATCAAAGGTGAGAGGGAAGGGGGGGTCAGAGATGATTTAAGATCCCAAACTGCAGTCACACCTGCTTGCTCTCAGATCTCTGTCCTTCAAGTACAAACAGAGGGAAATCAAAACGAGTTCTCAAATCATCTCATGTTCAGTCTCCTCCTTGACTTCTGTCATGGCGGGGAGACGGTAAAGCTTAATAAGGAAATTCATTTTACACAAGATCCCGGGTCTGCAGATAGCTACGTTATAATTAACTGTGTTAATTTGTGTGCCTATTTTGCTCTTTTTTTAAAATCTTTGCATCTATTAATTATTGCAGAACAGTTCTTACTGATAACTCCCCGGCAGTTTGCACTGCTGTTCTGAAATTATAAAATGATATAGTTGGCAGAATGGGTACAGACTTGTACAGTTAATTGGGTTTTTGCAGAAGGAAATTACATAGTATAATAATATGCCCAGGGTGCCATGGGAAGTGCAATTTCTTATTGCTTTAGTAAATAGGATTGGGAGAATATGAGCTCTGGATTATAAATTGTCTTGGAATTTATCCCAAAGCTGCAGTAGGTTTCAAACCCCTGTCACTGAGCCCTAGCATCACAAACTCATTGCTCTGAGGACCCCTGGTTTTGTGTTGTTT
>JAOXJM010000005.1:9274493-9347103 GCA_026413425.1 Tringa solitaria | reverse complement strand
CCCCTCCAGCTCATTTACTTAGGTAACAGGTTTAGCAGCAGAGTCCCAGGGTCACTGATCTGGTCGGGTGGAGTTGCAGGAATCATGCAATCGTAAAACAAGTGGTGGGTCATGTTGGCTAACAAGAGGTGAGCCGTCAAAACCCAGAGCTTTGCTGGGGGGGGCAGAGCATTTCCATTTCTCACCTCTTTTTTGAGGAAGTAGAATCAGATAGAAGCCATTGAAGACGTTTTTCTAAGTGAGAAAGGTTGGTGAGAATGAATGTTTTTCATTTCCTGCTAAATTCGTCTCAAAACCAAGGCTTGCTTTTTTTTTTTTTTTTTTTGAGCTTTTTATTTCTTTTTTTCCAACCTGAATGTACAATCTTGGGTCAGCTTGAAAGTTGTTACAAACTGGGTAGCTTTGGTGTCTGTGAAGACTTTCTTAAATAAAAGCATGAACAACTTGAAGGAGATTTGAAGGATAAATGGAGATTGAAAGTTTATTTCTAGTAAGAAGCCATTTCCTTTGAAAAGAGCAACTCCTCCCCCAAAAAGTTTCAGTAGCAAATCTTGATTATGGCTACCTGCTGCCTTAGCTGGAAATGTCAATAATTTGATATCAGCCTCAGCACTTTGATGTCTCTCAAGTGCTGCCAGCTGCAGCGTGGTCGAGATACCTGGACCCTGATTCCTGGTTCAGCTCCTGGCCTCCCACACTCCCTTGAGACTGCAGCTCTTTTCCTCTCCGTTTCATCTTCTCAGCTGTCAAAGGGGGGGTTGTAAACTTTGCCTTTTTTTTGAAGGGCTCAGAGTCCCTCAGCAAGATGCTCTGGATGCAGGCAGCAAGCTCATTTCTTCCTGTGTATATATACAATGTGCAATCTCCTCCAGCCGTCTCCACTAATCTCATTAAAGCTCTGTTTTTATGAGTTGGGGATTTGTAATTTTTTTGTTGTTGTTGCTGCTACTGATGGTTTTTTGCATCACCACTCATTCTTGTAATTAAAGTGACAGCTCTTGAACTAGTATGTCAAAACAGCACGGTTGAGGTAGAAAAGTACTGGGAAGATCATCTTTAATCAGCAACAATGATTCATGTTTAACTGGGTAGATGGTAAGTCCTACATCTAGCTGGCTCACAGTGAAGTTTCCCCAAGGACAGGGTGTTGTTAAGAGTTTTGCACAACTGTCTATGCCCCACCACTTGGGGTTTTTGATGGAAACTATTTAATATGCAGTTTCTGTCATTGTGTCAGAGCTGTAGCTGGGGAGCTCTCAACCCTAGCAAATCTTTTCAGACTTATTTTCTAGAAGCTGTACAAAAAGAGAAATGTAAAGGAGATGATTTTGGTTTGAAGATCAGTTGAGCCCTCCAGCTTGGTTGGAAATTCATTGTTTCCAGGAATCCCAGGTCTTTGTTCCTCAGTCTCTCAGCTTCCCAAAGCCAGGTACGCTAATCACAAGGGTATCTCAGTGGAGAAATCCCAAGTGTGGGTAACATTTGAGGCTACATGAACTGTGCATCTCCCCTGTGGTGTGTGGGGTGAGAGGGGCTCCAAGGGCAGAGCAGCACAGGGCGGTGCAAGCATCCCAGGATGATTGACTTGCTGATTGCTCCCACTCCCCTCCCAAACCTAGGGCTTGGTCTAGTTCTCACTTTTCCTCCTGTTTTCCCTGCTCTGTGCTCCTCTAGTATCAGTCCACATGGCTGTAGATGCCATGGTGTACGTATTTGTGTATACTACATATAAACTGGTCTGCAGTCCTTCGAAGGTCCCGCTGCTCAGTGTAGCTGCTTGCCTAGAAGGGTTTCTTTTTCCTCTGTGTGCCCAACGCAGGGCCATTCAATCTGCTGTACCCAGACAGCTGCTGTCCTTAATTTTTCTACATAGTCTAGCTCCAACACAGCTGATAGCATCCAACCAGCAAGTACTTCTTTTCCCTTTTGTACACTTAGGCTGCTGTCCCCACCATTAGGGAGGTGCTGTAAGATCCTGGGGTCAGCTGGGGATACGTCAGGGTTATGTTAAAATGTCTGAAGGGCTTGTTTGGCCTTTGGAAACCCTGAGACTGAAGAAAGGGGCTCAGCCTGGGGGCTGACACAGGGAACACCCTGATCAGCTCTTGCTCTTTGTTGTTCTTATGTCTTTTATTACAGATTTGCACCTGAAACTCACCTCTGAATTTCTCCAACTTTCTGCTAGGGCTTTGTGAATATGTGTGGAAAACACATACCCTTCATGTGTTCAGCTGGGCCTGATTAACTGGGATCCTTGTGGTAGACCCATGGGAAGTGGGAGTATCTTCAGTGGTCATTTAAGAAGCCCTATCACTGCACAGAGACATCACGGCAGCCTGTGTGTGGGGAGGCCTTTAATTTCATCCTGCTTACAATGGCTGCTCTCCAGCATCCTGGTTTGTAGGGTACAAGAACCCTAGATTAATGGCGATATTTTTATATTGCCTTAAATAAACTTTCATTCTTGATTAGGGCTTTGTACTTCATTACGTTTGTATGTTAAATGTAGTATTTATTCGCAGTGCTATGCAATCTTACAATAATAACATTTGATGCTGCTTATGATTACAAGGCTCAAGTTTCAAGAGCTGAAAGGGTTTCTAGCTGGAAGGCATCAGCCTTCCAGAGCTCAGGTACCATATAGCACAGACCTGAGCTAACAGTTCATTTTTCAATAACGTTTCTAGCGCTGGAGCTACCGACCTTTGTGAAAACGCCACCGGAGCAGATAGCCTGGCGTTGGTCCAGCGTGGCATCTTCTGTGTTCCTGCGGTGTTTTACTTCCGAGAAAATATTCTCTCCCTCTCTCTCCACATATGAATGAAATCTTTGATTTCAACCCTCCTGATGGGTAAACATGTGTACTTTAACTGAAAAAGAGGAGTGAGTAGGTGGGGTGTGGCAGTTCTTCACACATGTGCTGCCCTCTGAAGGTCACTGAAATGGGAGTTTGGTTCTCAGGTGCAACAGCTGGAGTAGTGCAATGGCTACATGAGGGCACTTTGGGCAATCTAAGTGCTGCTAGGATCTCTGCCAGAATGGAGATGAATATACATGACACGCCTGTGAATTGCTCAAAGAAATTAGTGGGTGGGAGGGGAAAGAGAAGGGGGGAGGTGGAGCTGCCTTTTTCTCCTGTGCTCTCATACAGTTGAAGGCTGATGACTGGGAGCTATTGAAATGCTTATAATGGTCTCATTATGGGCAGAAAATGTAATTAAAAGGGACAGCCATCTTTCTCCAAATTCAAAACACTGCAGTCTGTCTTTGAAAGCAATTTTGGCTATTAGCACAGGTGGTAATGTCCCAGCAATTGAACCCAATCTAATTTCAGTGTCAAACTGCTAAGGAGAAAAAATGAGGGCCCTTCCAGATGCCACCTGACAGAGCCACCATGTCTGGAGGGAGAAACGGGAGCGTGAAGCAGTGTGCAGAGCTCGGATGGGACGGGATGGACCGAAGGTGGGAACACTTGTGCACGAGTGTGGGCACCCACCAAAGAGAAGCAGAGGCTATCGTCTGTGCCATATCTGCTCCCCTGGTGCTGCCTTGCCCTGAGATGGAGGTATGATGGGCACACAAAGCAGCACGTGATGCCGTCTGCAGATGGCATCGAGTGTATTCTGTTTGCTGGAGATGGGCAGTTCAGCCAAGTGTTCTCCAGAACAATAAGCAAATCACTCACATCTTTGTCTTGTTTTGCTTAGATGTTAAAGCAACTCCATGTCCTGGGAGAAAGGATGTTTCTTGAATTTGTCAGCAAAGCTGGGATGTGTATGAGAGAGGCAGCAGAGTGAAAACAACCCTCCCTTGGAACCAGCGTGGCTGTTTCCGTCTCTCACTGGCGCATGGATGGCTTCAGACAGCTGTGTCCTTTCTGTGAAGAAAGAGGGAGGTTCATCCAGGTTTGCAGGGAGCCTTTGGGTAGGTGTAGAGTTAGTCCAGAACAGGGCTCTTTGGTGCTCTTCAAGACTTTCCGAAAGACCTTCAATTCTTCAGAGCCCTGAAATGGCAGGAAATATAGTTTCACATTCCTCAGGCATTGTGAGATTGAACAAAACGTTTTTGATGAAGTAAACAATACTTCAACCCTTGGTGTATTTTCTTTGAAAGAAAATCTACAAAACTCTCCTCTGTCCCTCTATCGTTCATTTATGTGTGTTGCTTTTCTTCTGGGATCAAAAGCAGAGGAGGGGAGGTGCAGAAAGAAAATAATCTACCTGGGTCTTTCTCATCCCGTGAAAAATGGAGTTGTTAGAGCTAATGCAGGTGAAAGAAGTCCCTCTACTTTGATGCCCTGTGGCTTAGTGCTAGGCTGTGTGTTGGGGGACTCTACTTCAGCATTAGCAGAATAGAGTGCCTGATCCACCCAGCCTTTTTGTGTTCAGCCACTGAGGTATGGTGAGCAGCCAGAGGCCACCGCTGAAAATTATCTACTGCTCCTCTGTTAGGTGGGGACTGACAGTTCAAGAAACCCTGCTCAGAAAAGCCTATGCACAAGTCAAGTATTGCTAGGGGAACTAGTGGAAGTTCTTCAGTACCATCTTATGGTACCTGGCCAAGAGCTCATCTGAAGCGTGTCCCCGTGGTCTTTATATTTAAGACTTCATGTGTCAACTTTGCAGCCTGGGAAGGGGAGGGTGCTGAAGGAACGTGAAAGGAAGGAATTAAGAAAAGTAAAATAGATAATTTTTTGTTCATCTCCTGAGACATGAAAGAAGATTTTTGCAGCTAATGAATTATTTCTGAAAACCCTAGTAATAGCTGCAGGCAACATTAACTTCAAGTTTCCCAATGAGCAAGCATCACTTATGTACTGATTTAAAATTCTAATCTATTTTCATTTGCAGTAGCTCAACTCTAACATGACTGGGGGTCTGGAAAGAGGCCAGAAGAAGTAGCCATGTTTCCAACAGTTTAGTAATCTCCTTAGATACAGGAGTGGAAAACAGTGGCCAGATCGTATTGAAGCCTGGGGCAACCAATTATCTCAGCAGAGAGACTCCAGAGCCCTTCATAAACTTTGGGGATGTGGTGAGTTTCTGGTTGCTGCAAGCACAGCGGTGATTTCAAGCTAAGCAGAAAAATCAGTTGTGTCATAGGTTAAACAGCTCCGCTGCTATTTAAAAACACAGTATGGGACCCCAGCCCTGCTGAGAGCAATGCAAGTTTTGCTCTGGACTTCAGAGACACTGGGGTTTCTGCAGCCTTTTTAAAGAAACCCTACGGCCAAACTGGAGTTAAAACCCAGCCAGGAATGCAGACTGGAATACAGCAATCCACCGATGTCTGATCCCCTCCATGTCCCCAGGTGGGAAGGTGGGGATTTGAAGTCCCACCTCACACCTGTACCTGAGGCTGGTGGCCATCGGGGGGATGGGGAAGAGGGAAGGCGCTGCTCTGGCTGAGACTCCAGGGTTGGGTTGGCATCCTAGTGGCACTGCTCAGTGACTGAGGGATGTGTCATCCGAGAGAAAAAGAGAAACAGATGGTAGAGGGAGTTACAGTGGGAGGAAAACCCAATTAGAAGTCCCAGCATGGTTTGTGGTAGGGATATGGATCTTATACCTTGAGTAACAGCCAGGAAAAGAGAGGCACCCAGCTTTTTCACCCATGGTGGAGAAAATTCTTATTTCAGGCAGAGAATTTTATTGAAAAAAAGCTTTTGTAAAGCTTTTGAGAGATTCTTCTCTGAAGGGAGAGCAAATAAGGTAGATGCAATAGGCGAGATGGAATTAATACATCCAGAACATGGGCTCGTTATTCCAATATAGGTTGTTTTTAGGTTCCCTCTCCTGGGGTGATGCTTAATATTTAAGACAGTAGCCTAGGAGTTGGAAATCTGTAATCCCACCCCTGGGGATACCCTTAGCGCCTCCTGGCATAAACATCCAGTGCCTTTGGGGTCATTCACGCCCCTGTTTTGGCTATTCAGAAGTTAGTTTTCAGAAGCAGTGAGTATTAGCATGAGCTGAAGTTGGGCAGCCATCACCTCTCAGCCTCAGTTGCTGTAAAATTCCTCATCTGTGAAACAGAGTTTGTAACTTTTCACCGTGCTCAGGGACTGGACACCAGTTCTGAGGGGTGGGTATACTGGGAGGCTGCAGTGGTGTGTTTCGTGGCCTCTGATGTGGGCTGGGCTGGGGTGAGGAGAGCCAAGCGTGGGGTGACAAGCGCGGTAGGGCTCTGCTTGCTCCCAGTGGTGGGAAGAACACATGGTGTTGCTAGCACGCAGGGTACTGCTCCTCCCTGCGAGGTGGTAAAGCAAATGCACGGTCTTTTCATAGTCCAGAGACCATGAAAAGGCTAAAGAAAGCACATTTCAATGCTCTCAGCAAGTGCTTGGGGGATGCTGGGCTCAAAACCAGCTGGGACAGTAACTGTGGAAAGGAAACTGTTCTGAACAAGGGCTTGTTGGCAGCTCTATGTGCCCAGAGGGGGAAAACCCCCCACCCCACCCCTATCCATTTGTGCATCTGGGTGTTATTCAACTTGCAAAATACAGACCTTGAATTTCAGAAAATATCCGATCTGTGTTTTCTGGTGTGATTCTTGCAGTGTCATCGCTTTGCTCGTGTTATGCTGGAGGGGGACTGCTGCAGCCTGCCCCCAGCCATGCCCAGCCGCCCGAAGAGCAGGCGAAGGCACGACTGCTGTGCTGGGGTTTTCTAACTTTCACACGCTTGATTTGCTGTCAAAGCAATCTTCTTTTCTTCCCATACAGCTCTGCAGTCGGTAGTGGTGTTGCTTTGCAGGTGAACTGCACGGTGTGTACTGAAGCATACTATTTATAGGAGGGCAAGGTGTCTGTTTAAGGAGCCGGGTACATATTCTGGGAGCAGGATGAGAAAGAGCAATTGAGCAAGAAAGAGCAAGAGGTTTCTGATTATATTCCCTGACAAAAGGGCTAGGGAATAAAATCAGAAACATAACTCCCGAATAACGTCAAATATGGCAAAATTAACATATTTTTATTTGTTCTTTCTTGCTGTGAGCATTTTTTCCCATGAAACTGTGTTCATACCCAGTAATGCACTCTCAGTTATCTTGCTGAAGACACTATATAGTTCTCAGATCACTAACTAATGTTAATAAAGTATTCTTATGAAATCGATATGTATTTTCTCCTCATTGAAGGTGCTCAGGAAGAAAGGATCAGAGTTAAACATAGGACCAGAGCTCAGGCATTGTTAGGCCTCACCATTACGCTAAAGCCATCAAGTCATCTTGAAGCTCATAATAGCAACAAAGGTGGAAAGGACTGCCCATCCTTAAAGCTTTTTGCTTAACATAAAAAAGTCCAAGAAATGCTGTTTGGTGAGTTTATTCTGGAACTCTATGAGAGTATCAACTGCACACAACCTATTAATGATGTAGGTATATATTAAGAAGACTGCAACACAGTATGGGACTCTTAGTGCCCTGGAAATCCTCTTTGAGTACCCCAGTACATCTATAAACATCTTCCTACATTTTTGGGTATGGTCCAATCAGCAGAGTATCCTATCTCAGCTTCCATTCATCCACCCTGACACCAGAATACCAAAAGCATTTAGTCAGGAAACAGATACTTGCAAAATCCTTCCTTCACTTTCTCTTAATTTTTGTTATGTAAATTCTATATTTCCTGGAATAGAGGCTCTGAACTGCTGAACTCCAGCTGAAGTCAACCCAGCCAACAGGCTCATTTATATTAATAGGAAATCAACTGTTCCTTTTTGCTGGATCCCCAGTGGAGCAGCTGGTGGTCTGCTTTTTCCATGCAGCCATCCTATTCCATACTGAAATCCCTCAGAACTGTTTGTTTGCTAGAAAAATGTTAGTGGAAACCAATATTGCTGATGTGAAAAACAAATAGAGCAAACCACATATTCTTCTGGTCAATTAGACATTCAGAAAGTTGTCAAATTTTTTGTATACTATTAGCTATCACTTAATAACTGTCTTCCAACAGCTTCATGGCTTTTAATGACTAACGATAAAGAAAACCAACCAAAACCACATGAAACAGAACAAAACAGAGTTAGAGCTGGTTTGGTCACAGTATTTGCCAGGAGCTTGGATTTCAGAGTTTGGATGTAGCTGCTATAACAGATCAGACTAAGAGTTCTTTCCCTTACTTAGCCCAGCTGGTCAGCACTGGCTGTTTGGGGAATGTGTAAGAAAAGCTACATGGAACAACTTATGGGACACTCTGTGGAGAAGAATGAATAATTTTTGCTTTATACCACTAGCTTTCTAATTTATTGATTCTTTGTCTTGTACTGTGATTTTTTTTTTTTCAAATTTAGTTGCCATTTAGCATGTTTAAATTCTTTGGAGCTCCTGGGACATGCAGACTTTCCCATTAGTGTGGTGGACAGTGCACAGCTGGTCTGAGGCTGGAGAACCACTCTCATCTTGAAGGTGGACGGGGGCCCAATGGATGGCTGAGGTTAGTGCTTGGATCCAAATGACAAGCAGATTGCACATTTGCATAATGATGCAAATGAGTGACCTGACCACAGCAAGAGTAGCATGTCTTTCCCGGCCCCTCGTTACCATTGTACAAGATGGGACATTAGCCATGAAGGTTAGAGAAGAGGTCGACTTCCCATGCTTTAACTAAGCCTTGAGAGAGAAAGAGAGACTCTTTGGGATTTGTTTCCTGCATAATGCTGCCTGAGGCGCTGTGCTGGGGGGGGTGGGCTCCCAGGTCGGGGGGGTAAACCCTGTGGTTTGTGCTCCTCCTTGGCATGGTTGCAATGACCTTCCTCTACGGCTCAGCTGGACGCTTGCTGTCACCTACGCTGTGTTGACTGTGATGGAGTCACAGCAGTGGAAGGTGGCAGTTTCTGCACAGCCACACAAGCACTGAGTAGTACCAGAGGCTTGGAAGGTAAGTTCACACTTGTGTAGCGTTGTACGTATTTGATAAGCTCTATCTCAAGCTCCTGCACTTTGGGGACTTAATTTTTTAAGGCTTTTTTTTTGGCTTTGTCAGTCTCACGTGATTCAGAAAATAATGTTTTCAATTTATTGTATCACCTAGCTATTAAATCTGCCTGTAAAGAGGAGTAAAACTAGACCATGAACATCTACGGGAATTCATTTTTTTTAAATAATTTAAATTTACGCTTTCTCATGCCTGGATCAATCTTCATCTCACTGTCCCCTAGTGGTCACCTCTCCACCATTCAGGCGAGTGCTAGAAGCTACATCACTGTGCACTTCATTTTAAGACTAATTATCATCAAGACATGAAAACAGCATTTTACATTATGGGTTTTTTTTTTTCTGTTCAGCACATAGACCAATTCATTTTAGCTAATTATTGTTAACCACGTCTGCTAACATTATAAAAACGGCACTAGGTATACCAAAACATAAGCCTACCTTTAGATTAGAGATGTGGGTTCATTGTTTAATTATATAGGGATTAAATTTTATGATGCAATGTTGTGCAAAAATGCTCTTATTTTCCAAAACTGAGGTTAATCCTCAGTGTTTGTGTTTCTATGCAGAAACCACAAACCGTCATTGCTGTGACACACGGATGCCTGGATGGTTGCAGATGATACTCTGGGGCAAAGTTACCTCTAAACGCTCTTGCTTGCTGAATAGTAATGATGTCGTGTCTCTTAGTAGCTCACTTTCCTTACGGAAAGGAGGAAGGTAAGTGGAAAGAGACAGTGTGGAAGAATCTAATCCATATTTTATAAACAGAGATTTTCCTACAAAAAAACCTTGTAAGTTATTTAAATTGTTACTGACTCTTCTGAAATGATCAAACTATCTTGAAAAGCTGAACCTTTCCTTATGTTCATTTGTGCTGAAGTGCCTAAATATCTTCCTTTGTTTTGGTGCTACAATATGATGTTACGTGGGAGCAGAAATGTCCCTGGAGAAGGCAGTGACACCTCTAGGAGCAAGGGCCATGCTGCATCACTTGTGCTTTCAGCAGCCCAACTTCCAGCACCACACACCAAGTTAAACACTGGAAAAACTCCACTGAGGCAGCAGGAGCAGACATGGCAAGGAGCACCCACACGTTGGTGAGGTGCCCCTGCAGCTGTGCTGCTCTTCTGGGGTCCTTCTGCCCCAGCGGGTGATGGGGAAGAGCTGGATGAACCCCACCACTGTTCGAGGGATGTTGCTGGGGCTCCTGTGCCCTGACTTGGGGTGTGTGCTCCCTCGCCAGATGGTTTTATTTGATGAACCTTTGGGATTACTGGCTGTTGCCTGGCTTGCTGCGAGGAGAAATTGTCTTGCTCTGGTGATTAGAAAACACATAGGGTGGTTTTGTAGGTGTTTTAGAAGATGGTGTGTAGCACAGAAAGAAACAAAAAGGTGCCTATTTCAGCCTAAACAAGAGGAATCACAGGAAAATCCACCCAGCTGGGAAGGAAGGGATAGTGAGGTGATGATGGAGCCAGAGAGGAGAAATTACCTGAGGACATGGACTGCAGGAGATGAAGGAGAGGAGACTAGAAAAGCGAAAAAGCTGCTGCATTTCATTCATCCGTGTGAATTCTGGAAAATGCTTTATGTTGTTTGTAGAAAAGTAAATCCACTGATGTTGGCCCCAGAAACGCTTAGCAGCTGGTGCCTGAAGTGACACTGAGGGGGCAGTGACCACACTGTGGCCACTGAGCTGACACCAGTGACGTGGGCTGGGACAGATCTGGCTTTCCACGTGGTGTTTCTGTCTCGTGGTTTACTTTAACCTGCCAGTTGGTGTATGGCTTTGTAAAAAGCACGTCATGTATGTAACAGGGCTGAGGGGATGTGGGGTGAAGGGTCTAGGCAAAGCAAAGTTTCTGTGGTGTATGTTAACTGGGGCAAAAATATTTCATATCTATAGATTTAGCACACAATAATGAACCACAACGCCTCAGGAGATAGGCATTATTTTAATTGACTTGATAAAGTAAATCAATTCATAGAGAAAACCTCCTTGGACAGCATAATTACAGATAGTGGATTATAACTCAGGAGCTTGCATGCTCAGGCTGGCAGGCAAATAACAAGAAAAGTCATTAGCAGAAAGTGGAAGAGGAAGACATATGTTATCAGAATTTCTCCACTTTCTTGTTGTTCATTTGTAAACTTCCCTTCAAGATCAGTGCCTTAATCTTATTAGATGTCCTTGTCACTGCTTGTTATGAAATACTCAACTGATCATTTAGATTTCTCTTAAAAAGATCTTACTAAACTGAAAATGAACACAAGTAATGCAGAAACATGCCATTAAAATGCTGTGAGATTTGTCCACTTGTGCATTTAACTGTCTGTTTTCCATTTGCAAATGTGGTGACTATAAAATAAGATGAAGAAATCTGCACTTAGTCTTTTTCATTTGATTTCTACGTGCAGGAACCTGTAAGGGTGTGTGGAGTGCAGAACAGCACAAACAAGCTGTTGATTTGGGTAGAAATGTGCTAATTTAACTGACCTTAAATTAATATCTCCCTAAATCAGAGGGTTCAGCTTAGAGCTTAGAAGACTCTTACAGAAACTGCATTCCTGAATAAAACAATTTGGATGTAATCAACTCAAAGAAAATATTCCTGAGCAGTTTGAATTACCTTTGCTCTGATGACTTGCATAATGTAACCAACCCAGTGCTTCGTCTAATGGAGAAGAAAACAACAGCAGCTCTAGCAGAAAGCCCAAGTTTTTGCCTCAAAAGCAGCCTGTTTGTCTCATTTTCACACCCAAAGCTCTTTGTCTCCAAACCTCGGCTGTTCTCCCATCTGCGTCTGGTTCTGCATCTGCACGATGGCACGAAGAAGATGCCGCTTTCCAGGCGCTGTGTGTGTGACAGGGGTGTCCCCGTGCGCCACACGTCCCTGCGCCACGCACAGAGAAGCTGGGGGATGCCCCGGTCCCTGCGCCCGGCCGTGGCTACGGGTCGAGTTTGTCCATGTGGGGTGAGGACCGAAGCCCGCAGGTTTGTGCATTGAATCCGTCAGACTTAAAGCAGGAGGTGTCAAGCTCGGCACCGCTTTCCTGAATCACGGCCTTATCCGTGAGCAAATAACATATGTCTAAACCTGCTGTCAGTTGCAATGAGCTAAAGCAGAAACTCAGTGCCAGCTGATGGTAGCTATATTTTTGGCCAGAATATATGACCACGAAACAGAGCAAATAAAGGCTTCGGTTTTATCCATACCTTTTTATTTATTTCTGTAGTCTGTAGTAAGGGACCATTGCTTTAAAATCCTTAGACATTTGGACATATTTTACAAGACAGTACAGTTTCTGAATGTCACACATTGATCACAGTTTCATACTACTACATGCATATAAAGACACTGATTTTTTTTTTTTAAATAATTTGTTTACGGAAACAACTGGAGAGGTCAATAAACTTCAACAAAGAATGAGTAAATCAAAGTTACAAAAAAATGTAAGACTAAGTACACTAGTATATGGCTAATGTTGCTGTAGTCACCCCAAAGTGCCAGGGTATCGAAACATTGCTTAAAAGGGGAGAAAACATCTTCTGACACATTGCCCCGTGGGTTGATCCAATATAATCCAATGAAGAGATGGTGCAAGATGTGCAGGATCTGGGCTGTTGGGCAGAGGCAGGAAGCACTGCCCTTCATTACAGACATGCTGAGCTGGATTCCCCATTGCTTCCCCATTGCACAGGTTAAAAAATAACTGAAGTGCAAGGCAATGGAGAAACTTGTCATAGTCTGCCCTTACTCAAGCTGAGTCACAGTTGGATTCAGTTTCCAGGTACAAAAGCAAGTCAATCTACATGTACTAGGAGAGCCACAGGAAACGTAACATTTTTCCAGTTTTTATTTGTTGTTAAATATCACATTTTTCTTTTAAAGGGAACCCCACAGCTTTCTTATCTTTCACTGACCATGGACACTCACCGCTGCCTGGGGCTTGTGGGCCACTATGCAGGTCCAGCAGCCATCCTGTGCTTTTGGAGAAGGAAGACCTGAAGCTGTTCCCTGGCCCCACGAAAAGCTGAGGAGCCACCAAGTGCAGCACAGTGACAGACCACCCCGGCGTCCTTCCGTGGGTGTGGAGTCGTTATTAAACAGCACTTGCAACAGTGCCTCATGAAGTGTTTTCTCCCCATTCAGGAACTGCTTCACTGGCCTGATTAGAAAGCAGGATTCTGCTGCAGTAAGTTGGGGTATGTATTTTTAATGCTAATCTAGTTGGAAAGCGAGTTTGGTTGGTAGCTGTGGCTGGCCTTTCTGATTGCAGTATCATGGCTTCAAAGTTCAAAGTAACATGAAGATACTGTTCTCCCCAGCCTCCATCCCTCCCCCAAGAACACACCAGTGGGGGATGTTTCAATGCAAAAGCAATTTTCTGCATCCACCACCAAAAAGCCAGAAAGAATGGGGAAAAAAATTGTTCTCCGTCTTTGCCACAAGCCAACAAAACTGATATAAACAAAACAAATCCCAGTGGTCACATGAGCCAATGTGTGGCTAATGGTACTTTGAGGCAGTGAAATATAACAGGAAGAAGAGGCATTAAGGGCAGAGCTCCTAAATAAAATACGGAGAGTAGAGAAGAACTGCTGAATCCTAAAATAGTCTTTTTCCAATAGGACCAGAGGTTGTGACACAATCAAAGGTTTTCCAATGGCCCATCTACCTATAGTGTCCTTTCAGCATCAGTAAGTCCCTGGACCAAGGGCTGAGAGTGTTGAACCGTGTGGCTGAGCTTGTGGTCCAGTTGTAGGGACAGTCATCTGTGAATCTGGGATGCTGCTTGTGGCATCAAGCCCATGAAGAGTAAGCTGACGTGGAGGGATGCTCAGTCAAGATTGCGATGACATGATTATCATCCTCTTGCCTGAAGGATTCCCTCCTTTCCTGGGCTTTCATTGACCTGGCTCTGTTTCCCATTCCCTCACCACCTACCTCATACATGCTGCAGACACACACCTCCATCCCTGAGGTCATACTGAACTTTTAGTTTTCTGTTAGCTTTTAGAGATACAGGTCCAAATTCTTTACTGGGCTAAACGGGGCACAGCTCCATTGACCACAATGGGCTTTTACAGCAGCAAAGAATTTGGCATTTCATGCGTATTTGGCTCCCTGACTTCCACAAGGCTCTAGTTTTGGTGGGTCTTTGTACTGAGCCCAGCCTGATTATTATTTTTTGAAGGTAGTGTTGCTACAGTATTGAAAAGACCCCTTTAAAAATGTCAAAGGTTAATCCTTGTTCAGTCCTACAGAATATCAATAGTATTACTTCTAGTTAAAAAGAAAAACGAAGCTTTCTCTTCTAAGCTTCTAGACTGAAAACTTCTTGTGCGATGAAGCCGGAATCAAGCAAAGCAAAATTCTGAGTAGTATTTACAGATATGAACACTTGTGGCACCCTACCATTGGTGTCAAAGGACACTTATTTGTGGCTTAGGTAATACCAGCAACAAAGGGGAAACACACCCTAAATGCAGACTTTCAGTTTTCCTAAGGTTTCCTTTGTCTGGCCAAGACAAAGTTTCAGTGCAAGAGCCTAAACCTGATCAGCATGGGGTGTGAAACACGTGCTGGAAAATAAACATCTCTTCTTTGAGGGGCTGGTTGGTATTTGGTCGTTTCTGTCGTGGTGCAGGGGGGTTACCTGCAGGGGTGAATTTAAGACTGGTCTGACTAGAAGCTTTCTATGGCTTTGTTGACTATGCTCAAACAAGCTTACTGATATGGAAGGTGCCTTTTGAAGGAATTTATGTGATCGTTGATGATTGATATGGCAGGCTATTGTATTAATTGCTTAGAAAAAAAAAATCCCACCCAGTTTTAATACCTTCATGTGTAAATGGGTCTTGCTGATACTTAATCACCTGCAAAACTGTGTCTGCTGGTTATTCTGTTCTTTTGGGTGATATCTGGACTTTCTGAAACACATGCTTTCCCAAATTAATTCTGTTTTGGGTTTATTGGCTAGTGTGGTGGGCATAGAAGAAAATCACACACACAAACTAAAGGAAATGGGACCAAACCTCCATATTTGGAAAAAACATGGTCACTAACCAGACTGCTGGGTGGACTGAAAAGGTAATGTATGTGCAGAGCTACGGAGCTGACCTGAAGCTCTTTGTCGTGCTAAACTTCAATAGGCCATGAGATAGCTTCAGAGTGCACATTCATCTCATGGACTTTTTATTCAATTTATGTGATGGTACAGCTATAAAGGAACAAGGAAGATCATTGAGTAAGCAGGTACATGGACGGACTTTACCATAATCAAAGGCAAATCCGATCCGTTTCTGAATGTGTTCATTCAGGTTTTTCATTCCTCCGTAATGTTTTCTCATTTCCTGATTTTGTCTGCGACTGAAAATAGAAATTCCAAAACCCAGTGGGAAATGAAACTCTTGACCCTTCTGTTTTAACCCAGGCAAAATTCTCCTGAAGGTGAGAGCTTTGCCTGAGCATTGTCAGGTCAGTGCCTTAAAATAAGAGCCTGAATTTTGATGCGTATCCCAACTCCATCATAATTATTAGGACAGTCAGATTCAAATCCTGTCTCTTCTTTATGCTCTCAGCTTATTCTACATAGATTTGGAAAAACACAGAAGTCCAGGCTGTGGCTAGCACTGAAGCCAGTGGCGTTCACTGACATTTACACTGCCATCACTGAGGGTAGAGTCTGGCCCACTCTGTGTTTCTCAGGAGGAACATCTTAGCTTCCATAGCCAGTCCCTGGTTATTTTTAAGTATCACAAACAGGAAAATACAAAAACAGGACAACATCAGACAAATTCAGTGACCTTTTGTAGACACATTTCCAGGAGGGATGTTGCAGCTGTTTTTCAGAACAAAAGAAAATAACAACAACAAAAAGGTTAGGGGATCAGCTATGTAAATGAACACCAAGAAAGCATCTAATATATTATTCTGTAATACAAAAAGAAGAAATCTGACTCAATTGCCCTATTATAAATTTGCTAAAAATACAGATATATATTTATATTTTTATATATATATAATTTTTTTTTTCAAATCTGAACAGAAAAATAGACTACTCTGGAATGCATGAAAGTCACATGACTTTTCCATACATCAGATACTTATAAAGCCAACACAATGGCAAACAGGAGGTACAGAGGTAACTAGAACATCTGTACTTTATTCAAGAACTATTTAAAGCCATATTCTCCCCAAGTAGGTGATCCTAAACAACCTAAGGTAACACTTGTTCAAGTCTCATTACCATAAGCAGAAGTGACTGACCAAACATTGTGAAGTTGGAGCTAATTTGGAGTTGCCGGGGAAGCCCACCTCCCCATCTCACTCCCACCTGAGCTGCACAGGAGGGCGTTGGTGCCACACAGTCTCCATCGCTCGGCTACTTTATTCAGTAATTCTACTGTTTGCTTGAAAATGAGGTGTCAAAAACTATGGGAGATCATGTTATGTGGAGCTTACCGACAGAAAGAGAACTTGGCTTTAGAAACCTTGTCTTTGTGATGAGTTTTAAATACCCTTATTATTTACTATAAACTGTACCAGTCATAATTCTGTCAAGACATAAATATACAATAGGTACAAATATTAACAATACATTACAATTTTACAGAAGAGAATACTGTTTTCCTTAGAAATGTGTATCTTATTAGCTGCAAGGGAAGAAAAGGCTACAGTTTATCACAGCCATAGTTGCCAAAGAAACCGACCACCTCGGATGTGTTTCTGCGTGACTTGCACAGACAGATATTCCCCGGCACTTGACACACGGCATGTTCGGGAAGGGAATGTGCGTTCCGCGGGTTTTCTTTTCCTCTTTTTTTTTTTTTTCCTTCTTCTACCTTTATTGACTCTTGAACCTTTCAGAAAAACGTGGATTTCACAGGAGACTGTTTTGTTTCATTGTTTTTTTTCCATAAGTGTGCTTAGGTGAAAGTTCTAAGAAAAGGCACTGAGAAATCTACTGCAATGTGACTGCTGTTTTCCTTTGTTCAAGGCTAAAACTCAAAGGATCTTTGCCTCCTGGTTAAGAAAACTGCACCCATTCCTTCCGCATATATATATATTCTATATATATATATTTATATATATGTATTAAAAATTATGTTGATGGCATAAGATACAAGCAAGCGCAGACATCACACGTACATAGTCCTTTCAGATATGATGTCTTCTGCAGCAGCAGGTAAAACTCCGTCAGCTTGCTTGATACGTGATGCGCAGTAAATTCGCAGACCTGAATGCCAAATATCAGTGATTAAACTGCACGCTTTAGCTTGATGCAAGAGATATTGCATATTTTCACCAACTGCTATGAGCTTTGGGAAACACGTATCAAAAAAACTATAAAATGAAATTGTCTTTCTAATGTCTATAGGATTTGGTGAGCGTTATAGTTTCAAAGCACTGCCTTTCCCTTTGTAATGAGTACAGATTTAGTCTACCAAAGCTGTATGTGAGAGTAGATTTCCCAGTGCTTACATTATATATATGTGTATTATGCACACACACACATATATAGATACATACTTCATATTCAGACTTTATTTCATTAAAATAAATTAAACATACTTCCTTTTTAACTGGGCACAAAATGAGAGCTACATCGTCATACACAAATAAGAAAGAAATGCTCTTCAAGCATATTATATGCTTAATTTTAAATTATTTGCTTTCTATAAGAAATCTATAGGACTTTGGCTATTCAGACTTAAAAGGTAGATTTTTAATGATACTTTTGAATTTGGCTTTCAAAAGTGACTCAATAAAATGCTACTTTAACGGTAGGACTAAATAGATGATATAAAGTGTGTGTCGTGAGTGATCACACAAGGCAGACAGAGGGCCTTTGGTTACAAGGAGAGTTGCACCAGTTGATTATCAGTTAAAAAAATGATAGAATTGTTGATCTATGCATTTTCGTCAGTGCCATCTATAAACCAAATACATCAATTTGGATGAGAGTGTGGTAAATACTACACTATATGGCTATATTTAAATACGCTCACTTTCGTGATATGTAAAATATGACTTTTTTTTCCACATGAAAGCATCAGCTCTAAAAATATTTAACTTGGAAATCACTATTACTTACTTTATCAAAAAAAATTTCCCTGATTTTTCTTCTTTTTACATTTGTGCTGATGGCAGACATGAATGATCACTGAAACATAGAGATTATGTTAAGACTGTTCTCTTTAAGATTTCTTGTTGCCGCTCTATGGCCTTGGAAAACCACAGAATAAATCAGTATTTAAAGCTTATTTGCTGGAAAGTCACTTTACTTTTTCGTGACGACTCAATCTTAACTAGTATCTCAGCAATACGTCGGTTCCTCTAAGTACACTTGTATTTACTATGGCCAAATCCTAAAGTCCTTCACCAGGCAAAGAGCCCACTCAGAGGAACGGTGGCTTTGGCTGAGCGAAGGCAGAGTGAAAGCTAACGAACCTCAGGAATTGGCCCCGTGTAAATACTCTGGGGAGTATCGTTTGCAGGCGTAGGTGCCTTGAACTTACGTTGAGTACCTCCTGCATCACTCTCTGCGTGGCACGCGGTCTCTCTCGCGGCCGGCGGGCTAATTCGTGAGGTGGTGGCTCAGGTCTTACTCACGCCTTCCCCAGGGTCTGGCCTTGCTGGGACGCAAGGGTGACGTCTGAGCGGGGACCTTGGGCTGCGCCCCACCGCCCGGGGACGGGCTCGGCTGAGCAGAGCAGAGTGAACTCCAACGTGTGTACAGTTTTGTGCCAAGGAGAGACCTAACAAAGCTATCATCGTAACCCATAATAGTTCCTAAAACATATATGTGCTTATTGCTTTTGTCCGTACATGCTGCATTCACTATTACGGATTACAGACAGAAGTACTGTACAGCTTGGACGGACAGACATTTACATTCAGGACTAACCAACGGCTTTTTTTTTTTTTCTTTTTGTTTTTTTTTTTTGTACATTAGGAAGGAACAAAACGCAGCGGATTGGGGCGGCTCGGGGTCCTCCTCCCGCCTGTGCCTCCGCTCCCGCATCCCGGCTCCCAGCACGTCCCCGGACCTGCCGCACGCAGCTCCTTACACGCCCCGGCAGGTACTCAGAAATAGGTCAGGAAACGCTCATTGACAGAGTTATTTACAGTTGAGTTTTACAGTAGAAACAGAGAACAACATAAAAGATTACCATCACAGTTATCACAGGACAGGTTGTGACTTGCTACGGGTGTGTAACAAATCACGGTCACGACAGGAGGCACAAATTAAAATAGTGCTTGGTTAAAGTGCTTGATTGTTACACTCTGCTATCCTACTCCAGCATCACAACAACAACAACAAAAAGTCAACGTAAAGTGCTTTTCCCCCCCCCCGAGATTAAAAACCAAAGACAAATTATTTCCTACACAATTTGACATAACTTTATTGAAACAATAATATTTTAAAAACCTAGGCTGGTGGCTGCTAGTTCTGTTCATTTAAAATGGTCAGATCTTTTTTTTTTTTTTCTTTTTCTTTTCTTTTCTTTTTTTTCTTGTTTCATTTAAAAATGACTGGATGTTATTAAAACATCGGGCCTGATTCTCCTGTCTCTCGCCGCAGCTCTGCGGGAGCCGCTCCTGCCCGACCTCCTCGCGAGAGAGAGCACAGCCAGGCCCGGGGCGGGTCGCTAACGAATCCCTCTTTTTGCATATTTATGTAACGCTTGCATATCTTTCACCGCGCCGCTCGGGCGCAAAAAGCTTCAGACCGACCGGTTCCTCTCCTACGCCAAGGGCGAGACTTTGGCTGCGCCTGGAGTCGGCGTGCGGGCGGGAAGGGGAGGCCCGGGGAGCCGTCCCGGTAGCCCCGGCACGTGCCACGGGGGCCAGCTGCAGCGTCAGTACCGTCGCCGTGCTTGGCCGTCCCCATGGGGCAGAGCAGCAAGCATCTCCCTTCCGCGGAGGGGTAGGGCGAGAGCTGAGCTCTCCTTCCAGCCCTACGCTCCCCGGCACCGGGAAGGGGGTCTGGCTGCGATGCCTCTGGAGACTCCTGCTTCTGCATGGCTCCTTCACACCTTCCCAACGTGGGTCCCCTGAGGGCCACGCGCTGGCCCTGGGGCAGGTATCGATTTTTAAGCAGAGGGTAAGTGCAAGTTTCACTATGTCCTAGGGGATGTTTGGAATTAGATACAAGTGGTGCAACTCACCCTGCTGATATTTCAAAAGAAAATGTCAGGTCCTACAGGATATCGTATTGTTAAACACACACAGAGCATTTTAATAATTGGTTACTCTAGACCGTTATTTGTTTTAAATGGTTTTCACTTGGATTTTCCAATAATGCAAGTGTTCCCTGTTACCTTTAGACATAATATCCATCAGAGAAAGCTGTAGATGGGGAACAGCTGCCCTGAAGCAGTGAGCATTGTGTTTTTGATAGCTTTATACCAACCCCAGCAATTTATTCCAGAGTTCAAATCTGGCTGCCTTGGCATCCTTTATGGAACTAATGCAAATCAGATGTTAATATTTCCAAAAGGAGCTCTAGCGTTCAAGGGGAATAGATGGATATTTGGTCACATTGGCTTCACTGGACAACATGAAAGGAGATCAATGTGTGATCATGATTTGCAATCCTTATTTTTGACTGATGTGGGCAACGTCTTTAGAGTTGTTTCAGAGAAGGACATTTTCACAAACCCACACTGGACCTCCCCCAGACTTTTAGAAACAGGTGGCTTGTTTCAGCCAAGTTCATGCCATGCAGAAGCTCTTTTTTTTTGTGTTGACTGTAAAGACATTCCTTTAAACTTTCAGTAAGTTCTTTTGGAGCCCATCTCAGATGCTTTGATCATGTGTGTTAGCATGTCCTCCGCTGCCTGGTAATACATGGACTTCTGGGGAAATGTGATTTTCTAGTCTGACAGTCTCCTGATTGCCGTGGGTTCTTCCAGTGATACCTTCCATAGAGTAAATGCAGTTTTGCCCTATCAGCTTAGGGGAGGTGGGTAAAGCAGCAGCTTCTAGATGGTTCTTCTCTGTTCTATAAACATTGTCCTTTTGCTTTAGATAGCCACTGTTTGTTACATTGTACTTGGGACTCACATTTCCGGGTGGACTTGAATCATAAAGCAGCTGACCTTCATCATCAGTGTCAGCATCTATGTATTTGTGTATACCAGCATCATGGAAGTTGAAAGCTATGGCTGTCTGCGTCTCTGGTGACTTTGGGGGTGTTCTCGCACTCGCAGTTGTGTAGATCGAGGTTTCTGGGCTCATGAGAGATCTGTCAGAGAGTAAGGAAGTATCTGTGGCAGCAGCAGCAGCTCCTCGGCTCTTGAGAGGGTCTGGATATATTCTCAGTACATTTGATGCTGGTACTAATGTGCTGGTGTCCTCCTCCATGAAGTTGACTTTCAGAGATCTTAGTTTTAAAGGGTTACTGGCCTTTATGGAGCTTTTGGGACTTTCTATGAAAAAAGCAGAACGGTGACTGCCTTCAGAGCTCGGGTTTGTTTCCACAAATCTGGCACCGCTCCCCTCTGGCCTGCTCTGCTCCTGAATCACGTTAATGCCACCTTTGCAGGGAAGGGTAGCGAGTGGGCTGTGGGAAAACCTCCCGGAGTCAGGGAACTCCGCCGCACAACTTATGAAGCTGTCGATGCTGGACATGCTCCTCATGTCAATGATCCCATCAGTACGAGTCGTCAGCAAGGGCACCATAGGGCCGGGAAGGGTTTCCATTTCTAGCTCTTCCTTTTGCTTTCCAGGTTGACTCGACTCTTTAGTATTAAGGTTTGGCTGGGACTGAGTCTTTGCCATTTTGTTATACATGTCCTCTAGCTGTTGGACATTCAGGTGCTGGGGACTTGAAGATGACCTGGCTTTTTCTGGAGATCCTTGTTCCTTAGTTTCAAAAGATTTACTAGAGCTAGTTTCAGAGAGCGTTCTCTTGGTCCATTTCCATTTGCTGGGAGATAAATGATTGTCCTGAACTTTATCCTTTTTGGCTATACTTTCTCCATTCTTTTCAACCACAATGTCCATGAGTTCTATACTACGAGCAAACGCATCCTTCATGTTCATGGAGACAATACTGCCATTCCTTTTTGCTCTTTCAAGAGCTTCCCTGCGCTTAATGGCTTTCTCCTGCCTTTTCTGCTCTTTGTAGAATTCAGAGAAGTTATTGACAATAATTGGGATGGGAAGAGCAATCACCAGCACTCCAGCAATGCAGCACAGTCCTCCTACTATTTTACCTAAAAGTGTTTTGGGGTAGATGTCTCCATAGCCTACTGTTGTCATGGTGATTGTTGCCCACCAGAAAGAAGCTGGGATGCTCTTGAATTTTGTATCATCCTCGTCCTTTTCTGCAAAAAACACTAAACTGGAAAAGATCATAATGCCCATGGCCAAAAACAAGATGAGTAATCCAAGCTCATTGTAACTCCTCCTCAGTGTAAACCCCAAGGACTGTAAACCCGTTGAGTGCCGGGCAAGCTTTAGAATCCGGAGTATCCTCATAATCCGAAATATTTGGACCACTCGTCGTACATTTTGGAACTGAAGTACACTTTTATTGGATTCTGTGAGGAAGATGGTGACATAGTACGGTAAGATAGCTAGTAAATCAATAGCATTCAGCGGGCCTTTGAAAAACTTCCATTTTTTAGGCGAAGATAGGAACCGCAAGAGGTATTCCATTGTAAACCATGCAATGCACACCGCTTCCACATGGGCAAGTTGGGGATTATCTGTGGTCTGCCCAAATTCATCCACGCCTTGTAGCTCAGGAAGTGTGTTAAGGGACAAGGCAATTGTAGATAGTACAATAAACATGATGGAAATGATTGCCAAAATCTGGAAAGGAAAGAGAAAACAGTGAGTTCATCTCAGAATATATTACACTATCATTGCCATTAACACATGGCTGTATTTCCACTTACACATTTCAAGACTAATTTTGCTCTTAGTACACAGAATTCAGATAACCAATGCATGCTGAGGTGATTTTATTTTGGAGGCTACTTTAGTTATGTCAGGTGCATAAAGGGGATAAAGCATCTACTTCAACTCCCGTGCCTTCCTCTATGTGTAGTCAAGGAACGTGTACCAAGCAGCTAGGATGCCAGGAGGGCTGTGAAGCAGTTCACAGCAGGAGCTTTTGATTAGCTACTAATTAGGTGCCCAACAAAGCCCATCTGGACAACAGGCTCTGAAATCTAAGCAAGAAGGAATGCAATTGTGAATACAAGATTCAATCAGAGCGATGTCCTCCATTTAATGCACAGTTACATCTGTAATTTTCAGTGCCTATGGCTAATTGCAGAGACGTGTGTACAATTCTACTACATATAACCGTACAAGTAATACATTATTTTTAATGGCTCATCTCTAATTTGAAAGTTGATGGTTGTGAAATACTTGAAAACTCTGCCAAGCTTGCTAAAACGTTTTGAGCTCTGAGCTACCCTGCATGCGACCGACTGGCCATCCTAGCTCCTCATCACAACCAGGGGAAAAAGCAAACTCATCTAGTCAAACCAAACCCCACAACACTGAGACAGTCCAACCACCAGAGAGCTCACCCATCATCAGAGACCAGCGCTCAGGCTAAAGAGTGCAATGAGAGGAGAAGGGTCTGCAGTGAGCAATCTCTCTAAAAAGCCACATAAATCTGATCAGATTTATCTCCAGTCACTGGGCCACTGACTCGATGCAGAACCAGAAAGTGTGAGGTGCTAGATTAGTGTATTTGCAGCTTTCAGACAGTGTACGCAGGCTGTCCTTCCATACCTGTTTTATATAGATACTAATGATATACTTTCCTGTTTTTCTCTAATTACATTTTCTTTTAAAGTCATTTTAGGGAGGTTTCAGAGCTGAGAGACAATTCAAGGAGTACATTTTTCTACTAGTGAATTCTTTTTCTAGTTTGTTAATTGGGTGGGATTATATCTAGCTTCTTAGGTTACTGCCAAAATACAGCAATGATTTCAAAACACACGTATATGTGACTAATGTTTTATGTATTAATTTCACTGTAAGCTGGTCCCTTATGCTCGTTTTTCTCCTGCTTGATGGAAAAGCAGCATGAAATCAATTGCAACGTATGTGCATGATGACTAGATGCACAATATTAAGCCATGAATTATAAACCATATGACAAGAGTTCTGCATCATGGATTGCAAACCAGACACTCCTTCCTTGCCCATATAACTAGATTTTAGGCTTCCTCACAGTGACCTTTCTCAGCCGCCTCACGATACCAGAATATCCACAGTAACCACCTGGGGTACTGGAGAAAGAAATTCTTGCAGAATTTATTTTCAGCCAAGCCCAGCACAGATATCCTAACAGTCAGGAAATATCAGATTTCTGAACATTTATCCCTAAGCGGACAGTTACTACAGTGGAACAAGCCTTCCTGCTGTAGGAGAAATGTGCAGAACTAATATGGTTCAGAAACACTGTGTTCTTCTCAAGAAGAGCCTCACCTCTTCTCCAAAGCCGAAAGGCAGGAATGGTCTACAAAAGCTGGAAGCTGCACTGGAATTAACTTCATATAGCAAGCTTAAGCTATGGCTTTTGGAGAAAAGCCCGTATACCTTCAAAAAAATCCTAATTTAAGGCAAGAGTTTCAATTTAGAAATTTTGATTTCAACAAGCATTTTAAAATCCACTTCCTGTTAAGAAAATTCCTTCCAAAACAATGTAATAAAATCATTTACCTTTTAACTCACTAAAATGTGCTATATAACTTTGATTCATACACGACACTGCAGACCTAGTAATTTAATCTGAAGAATGAGATTTGACTAGAAACAAAAATTAGCTCCATTAAACACTCTGGTTTCATTGTCTAAAATGGATTAAGTAGAAGAAGTGAATGGTGTAAATAGCCTCCCGTGCAATGCTCTATTATCAGGAATTTTAGAATAGCCTCACCTTCGGTTACTAGATTGTTGCCAGGAAAAATGCTGGAAAGATTCCTTTTCCTTTTTAAGCAGGTTGCCTAAAAGAATGTTTGTTAGCTGTGTTGTGCACCCTCATGGTGCCAGTGAACCTTTCACGTCCTCCTCGCTACCTTCCTCTTCTGTAAATTTGCTGCTGGAATACAAACTCCACAACAACTTGTGCAATGGGGGATTTGCCTTGTGGAGAGACTTCCCAGGTCAATGAGCTAAAGAAGCTGTGGGAAAGACTTGGGGGGTGCAAAAAAGTAGGCAGATTCCTGGGATGAAGAGAAGCAGAGGGACTCAGGGAAAACGGCTTGAACTGATGGCTTCAAACTCAAAAGAATAAAATATAAGTGGTGAAGAGGGGGGAAATGTAGATGTTAACTACTTCTGCATGGTTGTTTGTTGCAAAAGGCCATCTCCTGGAGACCAGGTAATAACTATGAGAAGCAGGGAGATGATCTGCTTTCCTAGAAGGCTCTGTTAGTGTTTTTGTTGTTGTTTCTTTGTTTACAACCCAACATTTCTGGAGGTGTTTGGGATGTTTTCAATGGTAATTTCAAAATTTTTGCTTGGATTTATCTCTGCCTGCTATACACAGAAGGGCTTATTTGTAGACTTAGATGTACCTGGTGTGTTTTATCTCCTTCATTTTCAGTGTAAATATTAACACTCCATCTTTATTCAGTGGATGGCATCCAGCAGCAGTAATTGGTGTCAAACCTTCTGTTTCCTTTGATATACCTTACTGCTTTGAAGATCAAGGCAATGCCCGATGAACATAAATTTGAAAACTAGGAGATCTGAGGGTAAAATTTGTTTTTGGTTTAGCAGATTTAGCCATGGAGCTAAGCAATAAACAGCGAGAGACATTTATCATTTCTCCGCATGCTGCAGCAAGATGTCACCTGTGCTCCTAAGATACATATTTTTCCCCCTTATTGATGTACTGCAATCATACATCTTTGGGAATCTTGTCAGACTAAGAAAAACTTCTAGATGTAAGTTGACTGTCCTTAAGTATTCAAAGCACTTTTCAGTGGGAAAGTACAAAAAACTGGGAGATTAAATATCTTCAGCTAGGTTTAGGTAATTCTTCTTCTCTAAAGCATTCCTTGTCCTGGTAGCATCCACTGAAAACCACCCAAGAAGCAGTTGTCCACAGAAAACATGATCCAGCTGCTGCTGTCAGGCATTATCACTACACTCAGTGACACAGGGCTCTATCCCAATGTACTGACAGTCTGGGATTTCAGATTACAGAAATCACCATCCATCTGTCTAGTAAGGTTTCCTATCTTGGCCATACTGAATCTCTAGCTTGGCAGCTTTTGTATTTTCCACTGTCAGTAATGAGACAGCTGAAGGAAAGACATTTTTACCACCAAGAATGGCTCTAGAGATGCTCTGTGTGGCAGGCAGCCTTTTCATTCCATTTCTGCCCTTTCCTCCTTCCTTTACTCTTCCAGGTTACCTTCTGTTTAACAAGAAAAACCAATGGGACAAATTTGAACTTGAGCAGGAGCAATCCCTCTGCAGTGAACGAGGTTGCAGCTGCTTAGGCAAGCGCTCACTGGATAACAGTGCCCATTCTCCCTGCTCAAGAGCACTGACCCAAAACCTTGCTGCCGAGCCAGTGGCTAACTGCTGCTTGGGATGGAAGCAAGCGTGGGGAGAGGGCCTCCTCCTGTGGCACCAGTTTTCATAATTCGGTAAAAAACATGCACCATGGCCTTGTGCTGGCAAAAAGTTTTGGGCTGGCAGTCAAAGAGCTGAAGTTGAACAGACTTGAGCACAGAAAGGTCCCCAGAGCACAGGCTTGTAGAAGGAATAGAAATGAGAAAGTTAAGCGTTGGGGGCCTGTTAGATTTTGTGAATACTGCTGAAATGTGCATATTGCTAGATATGGAGACAGCTGCACCCCCTCCTAGGTCTTGCTGCTGGCTTATCTGGTGTATATCTGGTGCCACGTCCATGAGAGCTGTTCTCGATTGTCCTCACATGTGGTGAGTCAGAGCTAGTGACAGGAGCCTTAACAGGCCAGGTCTTGCTGGTCAGTTATCCACAACCGAGCACCACAGACACTCCTTAAACTGCTCATAAAGCTAAAAGGGTTTAAGAATAGTTTCTCCATGCACAGCTTTCAGACCATTGCTGGTCTATCCCACTGAGAGAAGCGAGGTAGTTCCCTTTCCCTTTGTTTCTGTATTTATTTTTAGATTTCACCTGTAGGAACAGACCATAAATTGTGAAATTCCCCATCAGGTACTTTTCTAGATGTCTTGCACTGGGTATTGGATGGGCTCCTAATGACAGCACTGGCTTGTACTGCATGTCTCAGTATGTATGGGCAGGATTCCAGAAAAAACTTCTCCTCCACTAAATCGACTCTTTCAGATAGATTTTTATTGAGTGAATCTCTGGACTGCTGCTATGGTTCCTTTGTGAAAGCTAAATAACCCAAGGACAGGCAGGGCAAGGTTTTGAATGAATTTAAAGCAGTTGCCTTGAAGTGATTAGCATGATTGTACATACATGCTGGTTATTACACATGCAAATGAGACAAGCAAGCTGATTATGTGAGTAAGTGTAACCAGTTTGTGTGCAACTGCTGCTTCCTGAGGCAGGATGGATGTGCCATGCTTGCAAGCCGTTAATCCCCACCTCCTCCAAAATTGACCCCCAAAACTAGGCAGGCAACGTCCACCACACCCCTTTCAGGAGATATCCACCTGCACTGGGCCTGATCCCGCTCGCCAGGTGAGAGTGGGCCCAGGGATTCTTCCTTTGTGTTGGCAAGGTCCCTGCTCATCCCTGGGGGGAAGAGGGCTCCCACAAAGAAGGCAGTCTGTTCAGAAATTTCCTTTCTCTCTCTCAAGCTTGTGGTAGCAGAAGTTTGTGGGCAGCAAAGTTGTACATGTCACCCCCCAGACAGCACAGAGCGGGGTAAGTTTTAGGCAGTGGGGACTCACCCAACATTTAGGTTTGGCAATATTTATTGCTTGCTTATCTGCTCTTTGCACTGCTAAAGACCCCAACTGGGGTCAAGGCATAAGACTGGAGCCTTTCAAGGCCATTAAAATTAATGAGAATTGGCTGTCCAAATCCCGTAGATGGCTCTAAAATCTCAGTGTAAGCATCTGAGCTCTGTCTCCTCATGGCAACATGCCCTATACTTTTTCTGTCTTCATACTCGGTAATGAAGCTGATATAGCAAGGAGAAGGGGTGGTGTGTGGGAGAGAGTAGGAGGGTGTTTGAATATAGATTCAATATTCTTGGAAATACGATGAGGAAATTGTTATGTAATCAAGAAGTTCAATAATGGTTTTGTCTAATGTGCTTTTTTAGCTCCATCAAGGCCTGCAGAATAAGCTTGGCATCAGGACCAGGTTTCATTCATATGCTCCATTTACTAAGGGATTTTTCCTGCAGCCCCCTTCCTTCCCCAAGCAAACAATATACTTTGAGTCAGACTGTCCAGCTCCATCCTGCCATGCCTATGCCAGCCTCTGTCTCCCCAGGCTCTGAGAAACAGAGAGCACACTGTATTTTGAGCAATATCCCACGTGCTACACAGTGCAGAAACAGATGGAGAGTTCCTTAATCTCCTCCCCACTTCGTTCTGCACAGGAATAACATCTCCTGCTGATGGCAGCTATACATGTTTATGCTATTTATTGTCAAGGACTTGTTTTAGGAAACATCTTTTCACTAGGAGATGTCTACTTATTCATTAACTGAAAGGGTTTGCAGGAGATGGTCACTTATGAAGCGATGAATCTGACCACTGGGCTTGGAGGATGCTTTTTTCTAGAAAACACTGAGGCCATAAAGAAAGGTAACACCTGCTTCTTGGATCAGGATAAGAAGTTGAGGCCAAACTTGGGGATAGGGTTGCAAAGGCAGTACAGAGAGCCTTTGATCTGCTTTTCCATGTGGAAGGACGTTAAGATGCAATGTAAGACCTTGGATCTCCAAAATGCTTAGTCCCACTGATTCCTATGGAGTATAAACCCATGCTTAGGAGTTTTTCCTGGTCTGGCACTTTACATGCCACTTCTGCATCCTGCCCCAAGGGGGTCCTTCTGACCCGTTTGGACCAGGAAATCTGTGCTCTGGAGGGGTAGGACCCTGCACACACCACTTCACTCATGGCCCTGAGGTGCCCCCAGTGACTGTGTGCACAATCTATGATAATGTAAACTCCTGTGCTCTTGTGTAAACATTACTGCATAGTTTAAAATCCATAAAACCAAAATCAAGATAAAACCATTTATATTTTTCTTTGGAAATACACGAGATCTTAATTTTGACATTGCCTGGAAAAGCCCAGTTTGAATAATGGTTAATTATTTGATTTCAGTTATAGCTGCAATAATTTTATCTGTTGAGAGAGTCAGTCTATTTGATTTAAAAGGGGATACAATACTTCTGATGATTGTATGTCAATGCTTCGTTCGCCTACAGGCACCCAGAGATGTGCAGCTACAACTGCTGCTGACTAAGCTACAGTGGGCAGAAAAGTAGCCTTCAGGCATGGCTGCCTGTAAATTCCTTAATGCTGTTAAGAACATGTTTAGTTGTCAGAGAGCTATCAAGCCCCATTAAATGATAAATGGTGTCAGTCTTCCTTCTGAGCAAAACCCAGATGAAAATGGTGCACCAGAGAAGAAAATGATAAATGAATGAAAATACTGAAAAGGCAAACTTCAAAGGTGTGCACTGCCTTCAGACATCAGTGCAGTGATAGTGCTCAAGAGAGGATGAGAGGGAAGCATCTGTCCTAATTCTGCTGCTGCTAAGCATGGGGAAAATCAAAAAAGAAAACAAACACGTGGCACATGGAAGCTCAAGTTTCCCATTTTTCTCCTGGCCTTGCTTTCTGCCCAGGAAGACTGCAACCCCAGCAAGCAGCACTACTGCAAGGTATCCAGTCCTGACAGCACCAGACAGACCCAGACTGTTTGCATGTCCTCCTTGCACGTCCATGCAGACACATTACTGCCATCCTCGAGCCGTGGAAGCATCCTCTGCTCAGACCTCGCATGTCATAAGGTCACTGTGTTCCCACCAAGGGCTTCAGCCCTGCCAGTGCCTGCTCTCCCCAGCCTGACCCAGGGTCTTCTCCCATCGCATGCGCTCCTACCATCACCCTTCCCAGCCTTCTTGCCTGACCTACTGTGTCTTCATCTTGCTCCCACGTTCCCAGCCTTTGTGCCATGCAAACTGCTGCTCTTGGAGCACAGAAGTTGGCATGGCACTGCAGTATTGCACAGCCTGGTCTTTCCCGGAGGACAACTAAAGAGACATATCCTAATGGTGAAACCCCCATCCACAATGCACTGATCATCCCACCAGCTCTTCAACCCTCTGTACCACATCAAGTCTTTAGCTTTTATCAGGGTCAGGGTCCAGACCACCTACTTATACAAAACCTTCCCTCCAGCTTGGTGCTCCCCTTTCAGGAACATCTCCCATTCCTGCTATCTGCCTTGCATTCAAGTAGACAATGGCTTGGACTCAGAAAAATAAAAAATAATGAGAAAAGGATGCCTTAACCCTCAGCACTGGTGAATGCCTGGGAACTGCTTTTCAAGACACTTTCGTGATTTTATCCTGCACCAGGGAGAGAAAATGCTCATGATCAACTCCCACTGTCCCAAGCAGTCTGCTCAGCCTCAGACACTGTTTACAGGGAAAGCTGAGCTTAAAGTGTTGGTGTTTGCTGAGGTAGTTGTGGGAGGTTTTTTTTTTAAATGGTTAAATTCAGTCAGGAATGTGCCAAGATAGCATGAAATCAACTAAATGTAATTAAGCAAAAACTATTAGCTTGATTGCTAAACCAGTCTTCCTCTCATGAATATGCATGAGAATAATTGATATTAATTCTTTTCAAATCTGAAGCACATTAGTCCTGCATATTATACTGTGGAATTTTTTGGAAGACTAAACCAGTTCCACTGCCTCTTTCTCACCAAAAGGTATAATTAGTTTTGCTGCAGGGAGATTTACCCAGTCATTGATACCATACTGGGTTGCCACATAGCAAGGAAATTAGAACAGAGCTCAAGTGATGTTTTGTCTGCAAAAACGGTGACCTGTTTAACATTTTTTCCAGAAATGTGTTAGGAGAAGTGGCAAATCAGGTTACCAGCATCAGCCACACTAATGACATTATGAAGAGCCAGGAGAGCCTGCAGGAGCAGTAAATCCCTATAGATAGAGAGGCAGTGGCAGTATCCTCTACCTGTTTCATATGTTTGAGGCTAGCATGGCCCTGTTACCCAACTGTCTCTGCATTTCAGGAGGCTGTTCCTAAGGGCTGACTTTAGCTTATTGTGACCACTGCACCTGGGCTCCTTCTGCAGGCCATGGGAGGATTCTCCAGTGGGTTTCAGAGGTTTTTTTCCATTCATGCTTGGAGAAAGGGCTCAAAATTTATGCTGAGGCATTTTTCTGTCTCACAAGCTGGGGGAGATGTACTCCTTCAGGGAGACAAGTCCTCCTGTGCCCTGGGTGCAGCCTTTGCCCGGGCTGTACAGCCCCAGAGTTCACCCATACACTTATAGCTGATGTAAGAAGAGCTTTGGTGGCATATTTTGTCCTGATAAGAAAGCCTTGTGCTCACAGCTGTTAATTGTTTAATCTTTGCAGGTAACCTGTAAAGAAATTGAATATTAGCACCCCTCTTTTTGCAAAAGAGACATAGGAAGCCCACAGGTGGTGGGAAACAGCTCTGCAGGATCCCTGCAAGCTCTCAGCACCTTCCTAGTTCTTGGTCCTTTATTATGCTAAAAGCTCTTGTTTTCCTGATCAGCTTCTCTGCTCTCCATCACACCCACTCTTATCTTCGTATTTGGCAGCAGACCTTGTATCCAGCCGAAGGGCTTTGATGCTGGGACATGTCCACACGTAGGTCCACCCCTCCCAAGCCTGGGTCCCCAGGGGTTTTCTCTAACCAGAGCAGAGCATGGAGCCCTGGGTGAGCGCTTTGGCACAAAGTGAATGGAGTGTTTTAATCACAAACACAGATGGTTCTTCCCTTTGTAAACACTAAGCACTGGATTAGATATCACATATTTAATAAATAGCAACAACTGTATACAAACTGTGTACAGAAGCAGCTAAAAGTTAATCCTTGGCAATTAAGTATTCATTTTAGTATGAGGCCTTAGCAAGTGGTAAGTAGAGACAGTAGACACAGAATCTGTTAGAACACAAAAGAAAAGGCAGCTATACATCAGCATTTCAACAAGAGAGTTTGATCTCAGCTCAGTAAGACAATGTTGATGCATTCTAGTTATAAATATAGAGGATAAAACTGAAGTGTGGAGATTTATACTTAGTTCTTTGGGTTTTTTTCTTCTTTTTTTTTTCTTTTGGCATATTTTTTCTTTGTTTATTTTTATTTTTTAAAATCTCTATTGAGCTCAGAAAAAGCTCAAACTCTTTGAAGTGTTGTCTGGCGATCTGGGAACACTCATTCCCAGGCTCACGGACTTCTGGACATTGACAAAACAGTAAGCCTTTCCAAACCACAAGAAATAAACACCTAGTCCGGGTAGCCCTTGGCTTTCTGATAGCTTTGAAATCTCCTTTGATAGCCTTTCCTGTGTTCGTGCATCCCAGCGTGCTCCCAACAGATGCTGCACAGGCAGGCCAGCAGCGAGATACACATCACACAGTGCAGTCCCTTCCTTCTCTCAGCTCCGCCTCAGCACAGACCTCTGAGATGACCCCACTACTGTCACCCTCCCAGGGTGGTCACAAGCTGGAGAGACTCTTTTAGGCTACCATGGGACCTGAGAAGTATATTTACAACAAGAATTTACTTTTTCTTTACCATGCGCTTTGCAATGCTCTGGGCACTGCAGAAAATGAGAGCTGAACAGAAAAAAAAAACAAACAAAAAAGAAGAAAGAAAAGAAAAGGGAAAAAAAGGAAGAAAAAGGGAAAAAAAAAGCCACTCTGTCTATTTGGGTAGGGAGCGGGGCTAGTTTTCATACTAGTATTTGGATTTTTTGGTTGGTTGGTTGTTCTTTTTAGTGGCTGTTTTACTGATTTTTTTGCCCTTTACCCCAATAAAAGTCACCTGAAACTGTTTGAAAGATGCAGGCATGCTGCCTGTTAGTGAATATTTATTGAAGAGAAGGGAGGAGGCAAGGTTTACTGTAAACGGCAGCTGAACAGTGCCAGGTGGTACATTGTATTTTAATCCATGTGCAGAATAGCAAAGACCAGCATTGAAGATCAAGGGAAACGATATACTTCACTGGGTCTCAGTGCATTTTTCTGTTGCTTTTTTTCTGTTTGGGGTTTCTATGTTAATATAGGATGATATCATGCTATATACTGGCTGGCAGAAATTAATCTTGTCACGAATGTACTTCTTTGAAAGGCTGAGCCTTCCTGAGCTCTTAATTTGAGCTGATTTGACTGTCTCATTATCATAGCAGCAGATTTTGGAATAGCAAAGTTGAACCTTACTTGAACTTGTTGGCTACATTAGCACTGTTTTTCTTTCTCTTCCCCACCTCCATCCATGAATAATAATACCCAGTATCACTTTTTTTTTTATCCCACCGAGGCCTCCTAGTAACTGTTTGCTAAACAAACACACGCTAACATGGCGCGTTGGGGGAGAAGCATATTAAAGAGCCTGAGTTTTGTTTGCCAAAGATAGAACTTGTCATTCCAGGGAAACGCGCGGCTTGATGTCCTGGGAAACTCGGGATATTCTGTCAGGCATGTGGCCCCGTTATCTCCCACATCGAGCAGACTGCGAGCGTGACAGCTTTGGGGTTTGCAAAACACATACCGCATGTGGACTGGGGCCAGGTCACTTGTTTTTTGTGTTTCTGTTCTGAAATTTCACTGCAGTTCAGCTGAACAGTCCTCGTCTGGGCCCACTGTTTTCCTCTCGGAGCGTGGAGCTGCTTGACTCATCCTGCCGTGGCTCCCGAGTCACCACAGGGAAGCAGCTCCGGCGTTGTTTGGACATTTCGGATTAAGGCTCTGCTCGGCCAGCAGAAAATAACCTGTCCCTCTGAACACACACGGGCTGTGGAATGTCAAACACCTGAGTGCCACAGTCCCTGCAGCAGAGCCACCCGTCCCTTCCCTCTGCAAGAGCTTTCTTCGGAAAGAGAGAGCGGGTCTGCAGAGGCCGTGTCCCGGAGAGAGGCCGTGCAACCCAGTGCAAGGTCAGAGGAAAGCCACCCTGTGGGTTCCTTTAGCTGCTGGATAAAGCTCTGTCTCCAATCAGCTTGCATTATCCCTAACGAGCTCTGGCAGACGCTTCAGCTCTCTGCTCTTCCACCAAGACAAACTGGTGAGACCCACTTTCCCGAGGGCAGCGCTTAACCCTTTCCGCATACTCTTGCTTGCCCATGGGGAAGCTCAGAGAGTAACTGGGTCCTGAAGGAGGCACACAAATAGCTCACGCTACCGTGAAATGCTGAGCTGGGGGATTTACCACGTCCTCCCAGCTGGAAGAGGCGATTCCAGGACCTCCTGGTGCTCCGCACGTCTGCAGAAAAGGGGAACCTATTTCTGTGCTGCCATTTGGCCTCATCATGAGTGCAGCACAAAATGCCAAAAATTTCTCCACAGAGCAAGTTTTGCAAAATATCCCAGCTCCTCTGTAAGCATTAATATATGTTTTTTTAATGCATGCGGTACCCAGCATCTCTCATTGACAGCACTTGTGACAATCGTCGCTGCCTGATGCGAGCTGCTGGACCTGCTCTGGTGCTCAGCGCATTTGGAAAGGAGACACAGAGGAAGCCCAGCACAGGGACAAACCCACTGCTGGGTGGGAAAAAGCAAATCCACTCTGAACTGGGAATCATTTAAAGAAACCAAAATACCGAGGGGAAAAAACAAGACTGAGCTTGCCAGGGAAAGAAGTTTATAGGAATTATCAAGGGATCCAGGAATAACCTTTCAATGGTTGAAATCTGGCATAGACAGATGTGAATGAGAGTCCCCAGCAGCTGAGGGCTCTCCGTGCATTATGTGGAATGAGCTGGCAATTCCCAAGGCAGCCCCGAATGGCCAGACTCATCAGAGGAGCTAATATTGGCTTATTGTTTTCCTTTCTTTCTTAGAGAGGAAAAAACATCCTGAGGGATACTGGAGCTGTGTCCCCCAGTTAACTTGCTGCAGGTACGGTCAGACTGCTCTCTCCTGCATCCCCTTCAGAGGGCACAAAGCATGTCTGTTCCCATGGCCACTCTCCCCTGGGAAAGAGAGAGGAAGGAAAAAAGGTGCTGCTCTATTTATGAGACAGTCCTGCTTCATGGCACTGCCCTTCCTGCAGCCTGGCTGGAAGGCCTGTCTTTTTTTTCCTCTATCTCTCTCTCATTTCTCTGTCAATTGATTGCTCACTGCCAGAGGGTATTATTTCCTTCAAAAGCTTCATTTTCTGGTTCCTGAACTGCTCATCTTCTCCTGGCTCATTGCTGCTGGAGGTCAGATCCAAGTCCCAGAGTCATTAGACTGGTTTGGGTTTGACCTTGAGAGTTTCCTTTGCTCATCCCATCACATGAAAAGCCCCTTTGATCATTTCAGACACACACTTCAAAAAAAAAAAAATATCCGATGGCAAGAGATGACAATTTTTTCAGTGGCAGGTAGAAATAACCTGGAATCAAAACATTCCCAGCCAGGTTTAAAGAATCCTGTGCCTGGGGGTGTTCCTGCTCGGTGCAGAGCTGGGGGCTGGGGCAGCACCCCGGCATCCCTGCACACCCCAAAAACTTGCTTCAGTTCTGTAAACCAGCAGCAATTGTGCTCTGGTCCCAACTTTTGCTGTGGATGAATTCATGGGTTGCAAGATGCAGTTGCATGATTTGCATGAAACCTACAGCCTGTTCCTGAAGGTTTCCACCCGGATTGGAAATTTCCAAACTGTAACTTTTAGTGAGTGGCCCCTAAAAGCACAAGGGGAAAAACTGAACTGGTGGATCCTGAGCGTCTGCACCATGCTGTTCAACTTCAACCTGCCCAGCTGGGTAACCATGGAGAACAAGTTGCAGTGGTAAAAATGCCTTACAGAAAATAATTATTTTCTTAATTTAACACCTTATATATTGCTCCCTGCAACATTCCAAAGAATTCTCTTGTTCTCTGCAATTTTGCTAGCAAGGTCTCATGAGATTCAAATACTTGACGTGGGATTTCTATCTTCTGGGTAGAAACATTTTTATCAGATTATTGAATAGTCGGTGGACTTGGTTAGGAAATGGTTGCTCGGAGCATAAGATCAGCAGGGCAAGGAGAGCAGCAGATTTCCCCTTGACAGGCAGGGAGGGGGGCACGGGCTGTCCTCATTTTTGGGGTGAATAAGCCGGGCATGGAGCTGCTACTGCTGCGGCTAAGCTTGACTGAAGATGTGTGGCTTGGGTCTGGCGGTGGGTTAACTCATTTCCTCTAAGGCTTTGTACCTTTGCAGAAGGAATAAATAATGCTCTGTTCTGGACGGTCTCATCCTGTGCTGCTGTGAGTGTGCCAGCCCAGGCTCCCAGCCAGGAGCTGTTAACAGGAGCCCCAGACAAGCCAGGCTTGTGCTGGCCGCATCTGTGGCCCCATGGAAGATGTAGGTGAGATACGCACCCTGTGGACATCAGCCCCTCCAGTTTAGGACCAGGGGTTACAGGTGCCAACTCAGGACAAAACACTGAGGGGGAACTAAAGCAAGGAGAGAGGCTGTTCATGTGTGGGACACAGGACACAGCCAGGGCCAGCCGGTGTGAGATGGTGTTTAGAGGAAGGGCTGACTTCTTCAGAATCCTTCTCATTTATGAACTTCTTCCGTGAAGCTTTTGAAACTCTTCACTTACTGAACATGCAATTTATGGCAAACAAATAATAATAGTTCAGGGTTAAAGAGTTCAAAAGGAAAAGTCTTGATGAAAATAATTAAAATTTAAAATTAAAATGTTACAGAAACATGAACATAATGAAAAAGTAGCTTTTTTTCACACCCTTCTATAATGCAAGCAGCTTCTGTGTGTTTTGCAGTGTTCATGTGGTGACTACTCCCCACTCATCATCTATTTATCTCCATGACAGAGATGTGTCTGGAGGAGACACAGTTACAGGATCCTGCTCCTGACCCAGCTGAGGTCAGCAGCAGAAATCCCTCTCTTTAATAGGGCACTGTTTCACCAAGGATCTTTCCTTCCATGCTATTTGTCAAAATACAATGCAGGGTGGAGGGACGAAGTCTTTTTCTGACCAAAAAGGGTGGAAACTCTGTGTCCTGCACATGCCAGCCTGGCCGTGTCCCACTGCCCTGCTCTTGCCACCAGCTCCGCAAAGGCTTGAAATCTTCCCATTTAAATTCTGGCTTCAGGCAAGTTGGATGCCAAACCAGACAAAAATGGGACATTCTGGCTGAAACCCTGCTCTTGGAAAAGTGAAGAGTTACTCAGGCAGTATTAAAGCTCCATGTAAGGAGATGACACTATTGGAAATCAAATAAAAGAATCACGAACACTTTGTCAGCAGGGCAGGAGGGGAAGGGGTGGCTCGTATTTAAAGATGCCTTTATCAAATCCAGACCATTCTACACCTCTAGATTTTGCTCCAAAATACAGTTAAACCACTAAGCTAATGAAAACCCCAGTCACCAAAGGGAGAGATAATGAAGATACAAAGGAAGAAAATTAGCTGGCAAAGCCATGCTCCTGGATTATTTCAGTGCTCCACGGGGGAGCACTGAAATGCTGACAGTTTACCTTTCGAACCTCTCAAATAAAACAACTCTTGAAAATTGCTAAAATATTATTAACACAAAGAGCAACGTAGCAGCAGGGTGGTTTTGTCAAAGTGACAGCAAAGGCCGGGCAGGTCTCCCCACGCTGCCGGCAGCAGCCTCTGACGGCCAGGCCGGGAGGGTTTTGCTCCGTGCACTCCCGGGGGCAGGATGAGAGACCCCCTCCCTGCGCCATCGCATTCCCCTGGGTGGGAGATCATCAGCCTTGCTCATACTCTGAGCGTGCTGCTATTGCAGCCCGAGCAAAACTCGCTTAAACAGAGGATTCTTCAAAGATTGTGGTGTATGTGGTGTAATGGACCTCCACCTCTTTGTTCCACCTTTTGCAAAACTTCCTCTCTCTGCACCAAAAATTAATTCCCACTGAAATGAACTTGAAACTGGCATAGGAGCATGCTCAGCCCCTGTGAAAGGCAGCCTGGAAAGAGGGGTTTGGAGTGCCTTTTGCAAGGCTCGCCATCTCTTCCAAGACTTCTCCCTCCAGGTTTAGATGCTCCAGGTTGTATCACTGGAATCCAGGAATCCTTGTACCCCCCCCTCCAAAGTTGCTGTTTGCAGAAAACAAATGCAGCCAATCTCCGTCTATGTGAAGATGGAAAATGTAGAAGAAATAAGAAATTCAGAGGGAACTATACAGTTACTCAAAGAAAAATATCAAGTATTACTTTTGAAGAAAATTCTATTGAAGACAAAAATGACAATCATCAACTCGCGGTGTCTGCTACTTTGAAATCAGGCTCTAGCTGATGTTATTTTGGGGAATTTAAGCCAGATTCTTGCTGTCACCATCTCAATGTTCTTGGCTTTGTTGCTGTTTCTCTGTTTTATTATTCTGAAGAAAATAAGTCTATTAGTGTTCTTTTTTTGGCAGAGGAATGGCTGGGTGAGCACCGAGTGGATGGACTCCAGGTGGCACAGTGGCTCAATGCAGAGTCCCTCTTGCTACAGGCAGGTGCAATGTCACAGGGATTTCCCTCCCACAGCACAGGGCTTTTACTGGCTCTCAGGGTGTATCCCCGCATTAAGCACCTGAGCTGAGCTCCAGCCCTGAGGCCAAATTCTGCCAAATGGGTTGTGCAGCCTGGATGTGATGCTGGGGGCAGGGGGAAGGGGTGCACATGAGCGGGTGCCTGTGTGCACATCCCAGCTGGCATGGGTCAGCCCCATCCCTGCCTTCATGAGGGTCTGCGGCACAAGACCTGGATTTCACGAATAAAAAATCAAACCTGGTTATGCTGCCAAAGTTAAAATCCTCTGTAAGGGTCAGTCTGTGTATGTGCACGGTGTTACTGAGCTTTTCCCTGCCTCCACACTCACCGGGCACTGCTGCTCTGTGTGCACTGATCTGCTTGGTGTAAATAGACCCCAGCAGAGATGTGACTGTCCCGAGCACAGGCTATGAACCAACCTGGCTTCAACAAGCTGTTCTTAAGATCACCTGGTAATAGCCCGACAGGGAGCCAGGCAGATCTCCTCCCTCTCCATCGCTTTCTTTTAAGAGTTTATTAGTTGCCTGCTGTTATAGTAAAGACTGGTGCTGTTACAGGCTCTTGCCTCCGAGCGCTTCTTAATTGCCCCCTCAAAACCCCACACCCAACAGGTACCCAGATAATTTACCAGCCACGTTTTGATGCCTATATTTAAAAGGGTGACCCTAGTTTGAGAAAGCATTTTTTTGGGGCCAATCTGTAATTTGAAATGGTTGAAACATATTTTTAAGTAACCCTGTAAAATAACGTGCTGCCAAGCAAGAGCTTTGGGTTAAATTATACCCCCATGAAAATCACAGCGTGTAAAGGCGGCTGCTGGAAGTTGACAGAGCCTTAATTATGGCAGCCCCAGTGGGCGATATTGCAGCAGTACAATCAAGCCTCGGAAAATCTGTGCTTTAAGGTCACTGGTTAATCCTGTATGCCTTGTGCACGTCCTGCTCTGGAGCTGTGCTGCTGGCACGGGTTGCAAGCCCTGAACCACATTTTTGAGGGAAACGGCTTCAGAATAGCAAACCCCGTCCGCTTGCTGGGGAAGGTTTCTGAGCTTTTCCTTTTCCTAGTTCAGGCTGCTCCAAAAAATAAACACAGAAACTGCTCTGCACAGTGTTTCTTGACACAAAGCCACCGCTCTGCTGTGTTGCTTTGTGACAGCGGCACCATAAAATATATGTTCCTTGTGCTGCTTTATTCTGACATCCCCAGCTTGCAACTTAAAAGTCAACGTATTCCCCCTCCTTAGCCCTCTCCCACACCATCTCCTATGGAGCCAGGAGTATAAAAACACTAAGCCTCGTTGCTAATGGCCTAAGAAAATGATTTAATCACAATGATGTAAAAGGAGTGAGGAGCCTGTAGGATGGAAAAAATGCTGGATAGTCAGTAAGACTAATGAAGTAATGTGTAAACCCAGGCATTTTCTAACAGACGGGACGTGGCAGAGCTGACATCTATATTGAAAGGGACATAAAAACATAGACAAAACAATAGCCTGAGTTGGCCATAGCTGGATTTACGCAGTGGAAACATTTTTTCCTCTGAAGGCAAAGGCAAGCAGCATAGAAAGCTCTATGCTTGGTAGCACGATCACAGCATCGCGACTGGAGATGCAAAACGCCCGTACTCAAGCACAGCTGGCCTCCGCAGCGGTGGTGTGAGGCTGTCTCATGAACACTCATGCAACAAGTTTCCTAGGGCTCTGTGAGTTAAGCCAATATCGCTGTCCCCGCAAGGAAAGGGCAGCCCAGACAATTTGTTAGACATCTCAGTGGGTGAGAGTGCCGGTGCCATCACCGAAGCAGCAGGCTTGGTGTACAGGAGCCAGTCTGCATTGCTCATGCTGGCCGCTACACGCAAGGTAGCTCCAAAAGCTAACTCAGCTGCTCTGCAAACTGAAACCCTCCCATGCCATCCATGCAAAGCGGAGGGTGCCCCTAATTCACACCTCTGGCAGCCACGGGGTAACAGCTGTGTGCAGACAAGCTCCCAGTTCCCACCATGGTGAAGTTCGAAGAACAGCATGAAGAAGCGGGCGCTTGGCGATGCCCGTGGGCACGGTGGTCCCGTGCCAGTCCTGAGGCTGGGATGAGACAGCTGCTTCCCGAGCCAGGCCAAGCGCCGCTCAGCGAGAGAGCCAAGTGACACAGCTCCTGGGGCTGCCAAACATATGGTGTGCTCCACGTGTGAGCACTGTACATGCTGCTTAAAAACACCAGCTGCTCAAGGTGAGAGCACGAGTGTTGGGGAGGAGAGGACAGCTCAGGGACATGAGCACGTGTGCCCAGTTTCCTATGGGATGGCTAATAGGGAGAGTCTGTATTTTTGCCTGCCTGCTCCTGCTGGAGAAACCTCTTGGAAATTCCTGGTGGTACGTGCAGAAAAACATGAAGCAAAAAACCTGAGTCATCTGTTTCAAACTGTCATAGCAGCTTCCCCTGTCAATCTGCATGACCCACTCAGTTCCCATCCATTTTCTCCATTTTGGGGGAGTTGTGAAAAATAAATACAATCATTCTAGCTGATTGGTTCTAGCATATGCTTGAACTGCAGTTATTTGGCCAAATTCTCCTATGGCTGTACTACAACTCCGGCCTTATATAATCCAGGCAACAATACCAGACACAATCAGAGAATCTGGTCTGCATTGCTTCTCTGCCTTGGACAGATTTAACACAGTTCAGTGCTCTGCAGTAGCTTAGCCAGGGCTAAAAAAAATAAGAATTTAGTTATTAATGTCATTTTCCATTGAGATAGTGCATGAAATCAATCTATCACGCTAAATCTACAAGTTCCAAACTGTATACATAAGGTATATTAAGGGATTTGGAAAGATTAAGAATAGCTCCTAAGCGTCTGTGTGTGTGTATAAGCACTGATTGTTTTATCTATGAATTACCTGCTGCTGTGCAGAAAAGGCAAAGATAAGGAAACCAGCCCGAATCGGCCTTGTTGGAAACAGCATTAGAGGGATTATTTGCTCGCAGCTGAGCTCTGCCGCCGCTTCTCCAGGCGATGTGAAAGTAGCACAGAGGGGTGCTGCTCTCCAGAGCCAGGGGGCCCAAGAAATACCTGCTGCCCCTGAACCAGTGGCATTTCTCTGGACGCTCAGCTCTGTGCCCCTCAGGGCAGTGCCCATGGGATGTCCCCGGTCTGTGGCCAGATCCAGGCTGTGCTCCCGCAGTGCCTCCAGCCTCGCAGACCTGCCCCAAAGCCTCACTCCCTGCCCTGCCGCTGATGTCCTCTGGAAATGATGGCATCCCTGACTCTTCTGCCAACTGCTGCCTCCTCTAATAACTCATTGAAGCAGTGATCACCTCTGCATTCAAAATGGCAGTGTTGAAATGCTCTAGCGATGAGAGCCAGTGGCATGTCTCCTTCATTTTGGGGCTGCTGGGGTGTTTTGGTGCAGGGGAAGAGCCTTCTCTGTGTGCATCAGCTCCATGGGCACAGCAGCTCCTGAGCAGGATGGGCAGCTGGGCCATGGCACGGGGCTGCAGAGCCATGGGAGGCTCTTGGTGTTCAGAGCCCACCGTCCTTGTGTGCCGTGGCTCACCTGGCTGCCGGGGTCACTGAGCTGGTGTGGCCAAGCAGGGGGGGGGTCCCACTTGGCCGTTCTTTTAAGAGCAATTGGGACAGCCCGAGTGAGAGGTCAGGACCGGGTGCTTCTAAAAAACCCATCTTGTTTTGAGTGCAGCTCGCTCCTCCGTGAGCCACGGGATAACTACCAGGGTTTGTAGCTGTTCCCGATTAGTGACAAAGTGTCAGACTCAGCCTGGCTCCGCTCCCGAAGGACCAGCAGGGCTCTGGCTCTTGTAGGCAGTAGCCCAGGAGTCTTGTCTCGGCTCCTAGTAAGACATGCTGATGAATTAGCCATTCACACACGAACACAACCCCGCTCTCGCCTTGTGACTTGCTGGATCTCGTAATTCCCGCAGGAAGGCAGGCGTCTGCCGGGCAGCTCTCTCAGCGGCGCCTCGTGAGCCCGGGCAGACCAGGTCCACCAGGGCTCACCTGGCTGAAGGCACCTGGGCTTTAGTCCCGGGATTAGTGTCAGGGGAAGCACTTACAAGGAAAGATGGTTCCACGGGATAGCTAATACATGACTTACACCGTTAGTAGCCAGCCTCAGGTGAAACGTGCGCTATTCCAAAGCGGTTACCTGGGCTGGTTCCGGCAAACCTACGTAAGGAAGGATACCTTTCCCCAAACACTCATCGCGTGCGTAACTCCGTAGTTTATAAAAAGCATCCTCTGAAAAGATTTTCCTACTGGGTAAAGGCCCATTATGAGGACTTCCTGGCTTACATGGCTGTATATAGCAGCGGTAATCCTATTATGCTTATCTTAAACTGTCCTCCACCGAACAGTGAAATGAACTTCACAGAACACTAGAAGCTTAATTAAGCCTCCAAGCCTGCTGCGAGCAGCACAATTCTGCCTCTGCATCCGCACAGTCATGTTATCACAGAAACACAGCACACCTGTACCGTACACACACTGAAGGCTGCTTCCCTGCCTTCATTCAGCTTATTCTCAGTAAATTCATGGCAAATTCTTTGTAGGAAGAGTTGTCCTACTAATTCTTTATCACCGAGAGCCCAAATCCACGACCCTGTACATATGGCTATAACTCTGCTCTTGCAAATATCTGTGCTGAGGCTGAAGACCAGTTGCTCATGCACTTCTGTATTTTCATTGCACAGCTGTGAGAATAAATAGAAATGGTACTGATCAGTCAGGCTCTGAGCCTGGCCTTTCTGGAGGGGTTTTGCAAGTCTCTAAAGAAGCAATATCCCACCTACAACCGGTGAAAAGCAGCTGGGTTGCAGCAGCCCCGGTGCCTCTGTGGAGCGTTTTTGCTGAACATCAGCGTGAACCTTCAGAGCAGCCACACGGACAGGAGCTGCTGAAGAGCTGTGTCAGGCTGCACCACGGGCGTCAAGGCAGATTTGAACGGCCTAGCCATTTTGTTTCAGCTGCGTCAGGCTGGATGACAACATTCATCTTTCTCCCCTGACGCTTTTTCACGCTATTCACACTTGACAGTCTTTGAATGCTCCAGAAAAAGCTGAACATCAATGAAGCTCCTGGGCAGAAACCAAAGGGATGAGCAAGAGTGCGCAAGCTGCAGCTGGGAAGGACTATATGGGTGATTATCCTAAAATCTTAATATTGCTAACTAGTGTCTTAAATATTGCTTTAAACCCATAACACAACACACAATCCTGCAAACAGCACCTCCCTGACTGCCACTGCAGTCTGTCTGTGCAGTGCATGCCCAGTCCAGGCCAGGCCAGGACCTGACCCGAGGATGTCACAGCACATTCACAGCACAGCAAGAGGTGCTGGTATCACCCTGTGCGTGGCCAGCATGGCTTAACTGATAACCATCACTAAACACGGATTCCTGTGACTTTCCTCGTGCCTTTTTCTAAAGGAGGCCACCTCTGAGGTTTAGCTTTAGAAATTAATACCTTCAAATGCTTGCTTTTTTGTGCAACAGACTGAAACAGGCTAAATATTTTGTGTTCTTGTCTCGCCTGGCTGGTAACCCAGATACTATTAGTGAAGCACAACTGGGTCATGCGAATTAATATTAGCATCTGCGTTAGCTGCTTTATTTACATCACTGTAGCTGTCAAAAGTTGTAGATAGCTTAAAAGGAATATGGTTTATTCATTTTGACACTAGCCGCAAAAAAACTAGATGAAGGAAGTCTGGCTCCTCAGGACCAAGAGGCAAGGCATTGCCTGGGGCAAGCACAGGGCCAAGGGGGGCAAATGCCCAGTCAATGGTCTGGTCAGTGCACAGGGACGAGGGGAGCAGTCCCAATTCACATGGGCCAGCATCACAGCCTAACAATGTCCACTGGTTTTCTATATTGCCAAAAACCAGACGAAGTGTTGAAATAACAGAGGATGGAAGGACCCTCATTTTCCAAAGGTCCCTGCTCCAGGCGAGCCCCATCAGCACGATTCTGGCTGCTGCTGGATGCCCCCACATGACATGCATGTGTCCTTATGGCCAAGCAACAGGGATAGAGGTCGATACTGATTGTCAAAAAGGAAATTCTCATGCTTTCTAAGCTAACTTCATGTATTCTGGGAGGAGATCTGTGTTGCTTCAAGATGTGGACGTGGAAGATCTTCAGTTTTCAAGCTGAAACTTTTCTTGATCACTGGTCCATGGCTCTGGCTAAGCAACAGGCCCTGTTATTCCCACCTCCTGCTGGGGTGTGTGCCCATAGTGGGGAAGGGGGAAACTGCCCTGCAGCCTCCAAGGCACCCACCACCACCCGTGTCCTACCTGGTGAGCTCAAGTCCTCCCTGAGCATCTCACTGTGCTTCAGTAGGGCTGTGCCAGGGACAGGGCTGGATTTGAGGCATCAGGTAGAAGAGGTTAATTTTTAAAAACTCTGATAACTGTTTCAAAATAATTAAGGAATTAATTAACTTTCCAGTTCAGTAATTATGGAAGCTTCAGCCATATGAAATAGTGCGTCTTTCCATAGGTTCCTGCAGTTCCCACAGTGGAGAGTGTGTACCTAAGAATACCCTGCAGGTCCTGTGTGGAGTGGAGGGAGGTGTGCTGTGGGGTCGGTGTTTGGAGGAGGACTGGTGTGACTGCAGCCAGACTGACATCTGGGGAGAGTAACGTTATTATTATTTTTAGCCAAAGTCCAGAAGATGCCATAAAATGCAGGGTCAATTACACCCCTTTCCACTGATGTCTGCAGCCAGAAGCTCTCTGATGCAGACGCTCAATCATGTCTCTGTGAATGGATTTAAGATCCAGGGCTTTGTCTCCACCTTAGAGCTTACTTCTGTGAGAAACTGGGACCATCAGCTAGTGCATCTCCTGGTGGTTTCATTCCTGGTAGGTAACCACTACCTTCTTGAGCAGATGCCGCGTCCCTGCTGCGTTCTGCCTTCTTATATTCCCATCTTGGTTGTTACATGGATACATTCTTAAGACAACAAAGGCAACATATATTTTTTAAAGTGAGCTAGTAAAAGCAGATACCCAGGAATGAGGTGGTCCCGGAGCCAGAGGCGGTGTTCTCTGTTGGATGTTGATACTACTGGCTGCTGGGTTTCTCTTTGCCTTCAGGAAACACAGGTAGCCATCCGGAAGATTCATCAACACCTCAAAACTGCAGCTATAAATGTGCTTATTAAACAAGAGTCCAAATATGTCCCAGAGAAAGCAATGCTCTCCCTAAGACCGAGCACATGAATGCTACCCTGGACCCATAGCAAATCTGACCTCCCAGTAACCAGCAGTATACTGGTGAGAAGAGAAATTGTGGCTGAAGCACAGATTTTAGAATAAGAAGAACAGGCCCTACGGCGCTCAGCTTTACTGGATGTTGTCTGGACCATGCACTGACCTTATTCCTCCAGCATCCAGCTTCAGTATAAATATTCCCAGACTACAAAACACAGCGAAAAACAGTGGCTTTCTTTGAGTCTATTTAACATGGTGAGTTGCTGCCAGCACCTTTGGATTATACTGGTCTAATTGTGTTGAGCATGAGCAGAGAAGAGGCAGAAGTGGTCAGATCTTCCCCACTACTTGCCCCAAAGTGTGATTGTGTTTTTAGGAGCACTGTTTGCCCGGCAGTACAAGGGCAGCACAGCGCACTCTGCGTTTCTCTCAGGAAACCAATCAGGCCCAACCAGATGGTGCCTGTTCCACCATCTCATCCCTGCTCCACCATCTCATCCCTGCTCAGACATTCCCCAAACATAGATCCAGAAGGGCCTGATGTGCACACCCAGTGGCAGGAATTTGTCCCTAGAGGCTCTGAGTACCAAGGCACATGATAGAGGGGAATAGCTATTTGCATACAATCAAGTGTGATTAACCTTGAGAATACATTATGCCCTTAAACCTGTGTGATTTTTCACCCAGTTACACAATAGTGTATTTTCAGATCAAACTTTAGCTCCAGTCTGATTTTTATGACTCCAATTCCTACTATCCTTTTCCATCATAAAAACTCAGTTCCTTTTGCCTCATCAATCAGTGTGATTGCTCTGAACTTGACCAGGTCAGAAATATTACAGCAATGTTTATGACAATACAATCATTTATCAAACCAGAAATATTCTGGGAACAAAAGTTGGGTTTCTATGGTCTGTTTAAAAAATATATATAAATATTTTTGCATGTTCAAAATGCTCTCTTTCCCTTGAGCTCTTTTGATCTCAAAATGCCTTCTTTCCCTAGCTTGGTTAACGATGTTTTTGGAATACACTGAAATAAAATATCTTGAACACTGAGACTTAAAATGTAGGATTTTGGGGGGAAAATTGTTGCACAATACTGGAAGGGAAAATTTTCAAAGTATTAAAATTTATTTCATATAAGAAAAGTATTTCCTGCATCTCCCCACTCTACCACCTGTGCCTTAAGGAGATCTGGCCCATTCCCTGCTTGGCCCTCCTCTGCCTTTGGGTGGTCTGATATTCTCCCCAAAAGGATAAGGCACAATCATGAACGTATCTAGAGATGCAGCTCTTGGGATGGCACCCAGTGTTTATCAGCTTTTCTTACTGTATTTGCTGATAAAAAGTTACATTTTTACAAGCAGCCTTCAGGGAGATGCAGGAATTTCAATGAAGTGTTCAAGTTTCACCCAAGTTAGCATCTTCCTCATCAAATACATCAGCCTTATACCCAGATGTGTGACACTGCACTGTGACAGACCTGCTGGGATGGGGCTAGAGCTCCACACTCATCCCTGCTGTAGCTTTCCCATGAAAGCCTGCTGTTCTGGCCAGCCTGTGTCTCGTTTTTACTTCAGTTATAGTGAAAGACAAGGCTTTTTTTCCCTTAATCAGCTGCTGGCTCCATAGGTGTTCCCCCATCAGTCACTTCCAGCAGTAATCGCAGCATTAGCCTCTTCTTGCCTTGCACTAAATCTAGACAATTCCCTACCAGGCCTGTATCAGCTTTGCTCTTTGATCTCCAAGGGAAGCCTGAAATAATTATGAAATTGTGCTATTTTTTTTTTTTCTGGCAGGTTTAACAACCCTCTGACTGGCCCTTTGGACACCGTCCTGCCAGCTGTCAGTCATACTTTGTAGAGGCAAATACGTAAATATTACCTCACCTTGTCTAAAAATCTCACAAAGGACTTTTTAGGGGATGATTTGTCGGTGTTGACTGCAGAGCCCTTGCCAGCAAAGCCCTTTGAGCTGACTCTTTTACAGATGACTACAAAGATAGATTCTGAGTTACTGCTTTCATCTCTTATGGTAGCACCGACCCCAGCCATTACCCCAGGAAATGAGAGAGCAGCGATTCTGGAGATAGTCTAACTTGTGTTATTTATACAAATACATCTGTGTAAGACACCTTGTATAAGACTTGCTCATCCTCATCTTTTCAGAAATCCCAGCCTAGGCTCCCTGGTCCTCTTCACAGAAAACTGAATTTCCTTGAACAAGAAAGGCTTCGAGAGACTGAGAGGTGATGCTTCACTGCATCCCCTCTCACAGGCACTTGCAAATCCCAGATAATGATTGCACAGACACTTCTCCCAGCATTATAAACTCCCAGGGATACAAACTAAACAAATTTTGAAGACTTGGGAATAACAGCAAATGCTGCTCCTCATTTGAGGAATCAGTTGTAACTGCTTTGTTACTTTCTACATTGCTGTTGTGGGGGCCAAGAGGTTTGTTCGGGGGCTGCTCTCCTGGTCCTGAAGTCCCTGGTAAGGGAAGTGCAGGGAGAACAGAAAATATATGAAGAACTGGTGGAAAAAAGAGTTGCTCTGGCTGGTTATTTTTGACCGAGAGCTCTGAGCATCTGCTGGCTTGAGTTTTGCTAACTGTACTTTTTAATTTTGGCAAGGATGCCTGGAGCCCAGGAAAGGAATGCACTGTATATATAATTATAAATCAAAATATAATATAATAAGTAAAATGAGCACTGAAAAATACCACTCACTAACTGCATATGCCATCTACCTAATAGTTCCAGGTTGTGAGTCACCACTTGAATTAAAGAGGTGCAGTGGTGCGGCGGAGGGCCAGCTCCGCAAAGGTAGTCGGGCTCTAGCGCCTGCCTTGGTGTCTATCTCTTGTTGAAGTCAACAGCTCCCAAATCTGACCTGACCTGCCCAGGGATGCTGAGATCAGCGGTGTCCTACATGGCTGCCCTCGCAGAAAACTCAGCGCTGGGCTGTATTATATGTCTCCTGCATTATATAGGCAAAGAGTTAAATGCCTGAGAAATGGGATCACAGACCTGATTAGAGATCAGCCTAAAGGAGCAAAATAAATCCTGGGCTGGGGCAGAGCTAAACATCACCGTAAAAGGCAGACGGGAACTTTCAGGAGAGGGACACCTACGTAACCAGGGCAGTCCTTTCCCATAGGAAAAAGAGAAAGAGTTGCTGTACCCTGAGGGATGGAGCGTGTATTTGGGACTAGAAGAGCCAGTCCAAGCTCTAATCCCTGCTCTGCTGGGCTGGAGCAAGCCTTGCAGCCAGGGAAATGGTCTAACAGTGCTAACAGAGCTTTAGTCCTGGGGTGTGGGAGGCTGTGAGGAGCAGGGTGGCTCTTCAGAAAAAGCCTGTGTAACTGGGGTTCTTTAAGTGACCACTTAAGGCACTAGAGAATGGAAACGTGAGAGTGAGAGGGACAAGGACGCAGATACAAGAGGTTTCTGCTGCCAACCTTAATGCCCTGGACACAAGCTCAAATTTCCATGAAGATAACGAGCAGGAGAGTGGGTGTAATGGTCTTTCACATGTACAGAAGCAAACATTACCCCATTGGCAGTAAAGCGCTCCCCTAACACATCCGCACTCACACACACTTGCACACTGAGCTGCAATGCCCAAGCAAAGCCACCAGCCAAGGGCTAGACCTTCTCTGAGATCCCCATGTCCCTGGCGGTCCTGCAATAGGTGCTTATGAACTTACAAAAACCAGCAGTGCAAAATAATTTAGTGCTGCTTCACTGTGAGATGTCAGGATCCCATAATAATAACTCATGATGATTTCACAGCAACTTTAAGCCAGACAGTTTCTGTCCCACTGTCAAGGCCACGTGTCCTTGGCTTTGAATGGATTTCTCCCCACTGGAATTAAGCCACTTCAGCACTGGGACACACTGGGGTTTTAATCCTGTAAATGACGACATCAATCCTGGCCTCAGGGGCTTCCCTGGAAGCAAGGGACTTACTGCAGGATCCTTCAGCTCTGTTTCCAGACAATTAAATATTCCCAGCAAGCTGTTAATCTTTGAGAAATGAGCTGGTCTTTGGTCATCATTACTTAAATGGAGTGGATGGCAGAAGGTAGGCACCTGAAATCTTAATAAAAACCCTGGCCAAAAGGTGTGAATATTTCATTCCTCTACTAGAGCAGCAGCTATGGTGTATAACAACACTGTCTGGCTTCTCTGACTGGCCAGAAACACAAAAAAAAAAGAGCCATTTTGTGACACATTTTTCTTTACAGGATTCCAGAGAATCTGTAGGTCTTTTTGAATCATTAGCAACAAACTGAGAAGACTTAAAGTATTTCCTTCACAGCAGTTTTTGTTCCTAAAGTGCTTTACATTTCTTCTGTTTGGGAATGGCAATAACAACGATTAAAGCCCGTAAATCTAGGAGCAAGTCTCCTAACCACCTTGTGTGTGGTTTAAACGAAGCAGATTTGTTTACGGTATATTAAGGGCACTGGGAGGTTTGAGCATTTTTACCAGCTGTTCCTTGTGATTTTTTGGCAGCTCTCAGGATGTCATTGTCATTCCCAACATATCTCGAGATGGCTCTCAGAAGCCCTAGGAATGGCAGCCAGGCACTCTGGCACCCTCCCGGGAGGTTTAACGTGCCTTGCACGCTCCATCGTGTTTGCTAGAGGAAAATCCCCCACTGTGCTGTGCCTTGGAGCATGAGAGGTCAAGGAGCTCCTCTCACTGAATGCAAGCTGCAAAGATAGGGAGAAAGAACACTTAAAAAATATTATTTTAGTAATTTTAAATCTTACTAGAAGCTTTTGAATTGCTGAGAGAAAGGTATTAACTGTGATGCTAGAAATACAGCCCCTTGCCCTTGGGGTGAACCTGGACAGGGACTTTCCAGAAGATCTCACAGCATACCTGGTTCATGCTGATTGCTCCTTACAGTTACTTTTTCTGATATTTTTATCTACATTTGTTTTCTTCTACAGGAAATTAACTGCTAAATTTGGTGGTTGCTCCTTTATCTGATGGGAGATCGTTCTCATCAGACCTTCAAGATATCCAGGTTGTAAGATGGGTGTTCCCTTTCTTGAGCATTAAATTAACTTCTGATTTGCTTTTGCAAAAAGTGCTAGAGAGTTTTTTGTGGTTTGTTAATGTACTTTCTTTCTTGATTGATAATGCTTCAAGGGAATGTGATACATTCACCTGCAAACTCTGGCAATGTACCATGTATTTTGTTCTGTGACAAGCCTCATCCGATTCATGCACCAAGGAGTTAATTTTAACTCAGATACTGATGATGATCATGTTGATACAGTACCTGTTCTGGACACTTTCAAAATTATTACAGGCAAAAGGGCCCTTTGCAATGCTCTTGGGATAATCGGAGTTATCCCTGCATTGAAAGGGAGACTGGAAGTGCGTGAGATCGAGAGACTTTAGTGTGTCCATAGAGTGAACTTGTCTCAGCCACAATTTAGGTTGATGAAACAATCAGTTCCACTACTTTACAGAACAAGCTTTTAAAACCCTGTCATTATTAAAGGTTTAAAAAAGCTGTAGTCTCTTAGGTGGGTCTTACCAAAGCAAAACAGAGCACAAATTAGTATAAATTGGTGCCTCAACACAGCTGTAAAATTTGCATTTGGACTGCTAAAGAGTCAAATGCAAATCTTACTTTGCCAGACACGATGCTACATTGAGACTGACTGGTTGGGTGTGTACCGTGATACTGCTGAGTCAAAAATGAAGAAGTAGAATAGGTACCAAATGAGAAAGGATTGGGACAGGAGAGGGGATGGATGACATAGTGCCCAAGGGAGAGTAAGTGACAGCGAGGAGGAAAAATAACACTTGCTCTTAAAGCACAGGAAGGAGAATTAAGCAATCTGGGTCCTTTTCCTAATTATGGCATTTTAGATTTGTTCTGTGACCTTGGGTAAATAATTTATTCTCTTTGTGCACAGTTTCCTCATCTGTAAAAGGAGGATAATAGCTACTGCTCAGAAAGGGTGGTTTTTCTTGGCTTAGGTAAAGGTATGAGTCAGGGCAGACCTTGGCATACAGCAAGTCTGTGACGTGCTAAGAGACATGTAGGTAAAAAGTGCAAATAATTACTAATTCTTTTATCTGAGGTAGGTATAAACCATAGCTGTGTCAATGGTGCAAAGCAAGAGGAGCTACCAGGGGTTCCCAGGTCCCATGGGGAGGGGCGTTTGGACTGGCTTTTGTCACCTCTGCTGTGGATTTGCATTTTTGTTTACCAGAGGAGCAAGATAAAGCAGAGTGAAGTGAGTTCTGACTGCCCAAAAATCCATATTGCTCTTTTGGAAGCCAAACAGGAAGAATAAGACAATAGCATACCTCCTTTACATTTTTTTTAAACCTAGCTATAATGCACAGTAAATGTATTCACTGTGGAAACTTGTTAGCTGGCTGAGGGGGATGTAAAAACCCATCAAATACAGCAGTTTGGGTCTATATCCACATTTTCAGTCCCTTTTCTACTGAAGCTGCCATTCCCAATGTGCAACACTCCTCCCCAGTCCAAGCAACACAGCTCCCTACAGAGCCTTCCTGACTTGTTTTGAGAGCCTTGGAAAACCAGAACCTAAAATGGATTTTAGGGGACCCATAAACAACCATTTCTCTGCACTCCAGCCCAGACCTCCAGCTTCTCTCAGTAACATGAGCATCAAACAGTGGGATGTGGAATATTCATATAAAATTCACTAACTTGATCAGCACAAGAGTTGATGAAGCTGATAGTATGGCTTGACCAAATTATACAATTTCTATGAATACTCAGAGTTTGCACCAATACACCTGATGAGAATTTATCTCCCAATAATTAGAAACCCTTTTATGACAAGCTATAAGTGTTGACATTCTGTGTAACTTTATATTCACTTCTTGTTTCCCATAATGTTGATAGTGTACAGAGTCTCTTCTATGGTAAGTCCCAGCAGAACACTAACAAGTTGACAATAATATTTACCCTAATATTTCTGAGTGGTGTGAAAATGCACAGCCCAACTCACTCCCAGTATAGTAGTGCTGGCCAGAATCCCCGCAAAGTCACTTATTTTAACTTCAGTGCACAACCAAAAGAAAATCCAAGAGCTCTAATGCTGCTGTGGCACAGAGACATCAGCCTCTGGCATTCTCTCTCTCACCAAATGGAGAAGTGGGAACCGCACACAAGGGATCGGAGCTGGTGGGCTCTGGCAGCAGCAAGAGACCCCTCTCTGGTGACATGGCATGGTGCTGCTCTGCTCTGTTTGCTGAGGGTGATAAAATAACTCCTCTGTTTCCCTCCAGGGCATAGTTTTATGCACTGCTAAGGTGAATAATAAAGCAGCCTGGACAGCAGATGTGTTCTCCTTGCCACATAACAGTGAACAGCATCCATATATTTTTATTGAATGGCTTAGATTTCAGTATCTTTTATAAAAAAGAAACTATGTGCACTTATAAGGCAGCTCACAGTTTAGGAGTTTCCTATAATAGATGTCATTCCCAATGGTTAATAACTCATCCAACTGTGACTTGAGTAGCCCACATCATCAATATTAAATGTGACATTTACTATCAAGAGCAAAGTTTTGGGGCTGCTGCCAGCCCCACTCACTGAGCCGTAAATATTTTGATCATCAAACAGGAAGAAGAAGGAGCTGATCAGCCTGTGCTCACGCCCGATACCAGCAGGGAGTAAATGGGTGTTTTCACAGAGCCCCAAGTGGCTCAGCAATTGCAGCCTTGGCAGGAGCATCTTCGGGCTGGTGGAGCCAAGGTGGTGAGTAACGCGCCTGTGACCCTCTGGCCAGGCTGGTACCCTGCACTGTGGAGACTGTGCTGCTGCTGAATGTGCTGATGGGCACACAGGGGAGAGATGGAGACATTCCTCCCGGGTTTTAACTGTGCTGCAACTGGGAACATGGTGGAGCAACAGTTCAATCATTCTGCAAATGTTTGCACTAAACTGAGCACTCGGCACAGCCTGGGAACAGAGGAGCCTGGGTGCCCTGTGGGGGAGACTGCCTGGCCCACCACAGCATCCAGCTTCCAACAGGTCCTTTGAATGGGATTGGCAACATGTCACCTTCCCTCCTGGAGACCAGCCAAAGTCTGGCAGGTGATTAATGCAATGATTTGACCCTCTGGTCCTGTTTTACATACACAGTTTGCACATGGCTGTGTCCAACCTGGAGCTGCAGTTGTCTGGGATGTCTAAAACTCAATTAAATCACGTGCTTTCATTTACCTCCATAAACATTTTGGTACCTACCTCTGTTTACTATGTAATATTGTTGCTATAGTTACTTTACAATTGGAGCTGTTTGTTGCAGTGTGATCCCTGCTAAATGATACACAAAAGGTACAACACCAAGAAGCCGTCGTTGTTTAAAATAGGTGTTATCACTCTGTGATTATACTTGTCCCACAGCAACGACACTGCAGAGCTTATGAGAAGAAAGGCCCCTGTAAGGGACCTCCACACTAAAGTTTCCTCCTTGTGTTTCACCTTTCCAAAGTAAAAAGATGGCTGGGGAAGCTGAGCCTGGGGCTTCTGGCTTGAGACCACTCCACAGCTCCTTCTGCAGTGAACTGCTCGTTCTGCTCCTGCTGTGTCCAGCACAAGGTTTAGAAGACCCATCAGCTCAGGAATTAGGGAATTGGAGCTGCAGGATCTACCAGGGTCAAACAGTGTCGGTGGCCAGTCCCAACACCATGGCTGTAGCCTCCTCTGTGCTGCAACAGATGCAACAACTCTGCAGTTAAGAGCAGCACAAGTCATTGTCTGGGGCAAGTTGAACCATTGCAAATGCACTTCTCTTTTCCTGAGCAGCTGGGTACATAGGGATGGAAAGCTGTCCTGCTGCAGGGAGGCATAAATCACAGGTGCAAACCCAGGCCAGGAGTGCTGCTACATTCCACCATTCTGTAATTATTTTTTAAAAAAACCCAGTTGTTTCTACTTTTTTTAGGTCAGAGCAAGGGCTGTGTCTTTTGTCTGCTGTGTTGTCCCACTCCAGCAAGCCTCAGGGAGAGCAGAGAAGCCCTCACCTGGCAGGGAGGTGGGGGTGCAATGAGCATCACCGCCAAATAATGGACTGTTCAGCTGAGAGACCAAGTTGAAAAACAAAATTTTGACTTGACCCAAATATTTTTCTCTGCTCAGAAGAAACAAGGTTTTTTTGGTCTGGGTTACCAAAACCAAGACACTTTTTAAAACCAGAAACATATTCTTAGTACTATTTCAAAAAAAGAGAAGGGAACAATTTCTTTTAGCAAATATTACAACAAACCATTCCTTTCACAATGGCCCAAATAAAATGTTTAGCTATCCCTGAACCCTTCTTCTCATTGCTGCAGACAACTATTCCCCAGGGCTGTAAGTTGTGCAATGGCCACTCTCCTCCTGAGAAGGAATATCTTGGCAAACTACATTTTTTGCTAAAAAATATACCACTCAGCTATGGCAGTAAGGAAACGCCAAAGAAATACTGATAAATACTTATTCTCTTTTTTTTTTTCCTGAGTCCATTATTTTAAGGGAAAGAATTTTTGGAAAAGTACCAAGCATGTTTTCATGAATGTGACCCTGAAACTAGACATGATAAATAAGTCTGAAAGGTCTCATTACTATGAACTGGCACTGTATAATAAAGACTGCAAAAACCAAATAGCTTCATTACTCCCATTATCATCTTTTATCATTGTTTAATTGTGTGTATCAATTTTTAATAAAGAAACTTCATGTGCCTATGAATTAGGTCATACTGAGAGGGGCTTTCATTGATTGCAGAAATATAGCCATGCTGGCTGGATCATCCAGATACAGAAGAAGGTGGAGCAGGATTGAGCATCTTAGTTATTCTGGTCTGCATGATGAACAGAAACACTTGTTAAACTTTACTCAGTGTCACTTAATGTTATTAGCCCTCCTGGACCAGAGTGATTTTACTGCTCCTCCAAATAATGACAAATGGTGCAGCTGGACAGAGCCACGCTATTCACTCCAGTGATAATTGCTGCACAATGATATTAAAGAAGCATTCACCAAAAACTTCCCCAGTTAATGATGTTTAATTCATTATTAAATGCAGCTCATTACTGTTGGAAAGAAGGCCATTTAGCAGCCATCAGCTTTGCTAATATTGTCGAATGTCTTGCAGTGGCCAGACAGCGGGGGAGAAAGCATGTTTTTAAAATGTATTTTCACTTCAGAATAAAAATGGAAAATTTTCCACCAGTGTTTTGAAAAGAAATAATGTCTAATACCGCCTGAATCTCTTGTTTCCCTGTAAAATCAGAGCAGTCAGTTGGTGGTTGCTGAAGCTAACATCTCCTTTACATTAGACTTTAAAGGTGTAATTTCATTGCAAGAAAATGTCCTTATTCAGCACTTGTTCCCCTCCTGCTTCCCACCGGCTAGGGTGCAACACAGGTACAGGCATTTCAACCTCAGCCTGTCTGTAAGCCCTTTCCTCGCTGCCAAGGAGCCACCAGACTTCTCCCAGCAGGTTCTGAGGTTCCCAACCGCTCCTGCGGTTGCTCTCACGAAGCAGCAGACCCCCAGGACCGTGTGGTCCCTGCAGCAGGGGAGGTTTAAGCTGTTACAGGAGGCAGCCTCCCCACCGCACCCTGAACACACAGTTGCAGGATGTTCATTTAATCGAGGCGCTGAGGGTGAGGCCAGATGGTGCTCCACTTTCGAAGCTCATTAGGGAAAGGTGTTTGGTGACTCATGTCTAATACCACATTAGTGTTCCTCCAAGCCCTCAGGTATAATTCCCAACGCCTCTCCCAGGCTGGAGTTCCTAGGTAGACCCTGCTTTTGGTCTACCCTGCATTGCCCAGAGCCAGAGCTGTGCTGGTGGGTCAGCCAGGTAGGTCCAACTAAGACCAGAAACTGGAGCATAAAACCCACCAATATGAGGAGAGCAAAGCTGTAAACTCTCTAAGTAAACTGTTCTGGAGTCTCTGTTATCTCAATGCCCAGGTAGTTCCCTTGGTCGTCCTGATACCACAAAACATCACTGCTCATTACACAAACAGTCACTGCTCATTACACGAACAAATGACCCAGGGGTTGAGATGGCAGAAGACACAAGCCACCTTCCTAGGCTGGCCCTCAGGGGCTCTCTGGGACTGGGTAAATCCCATTATTTTTCTGAAAAAACAAATGTGCTGACAGTACTACCTCCCTCCCTCCCTCCACAGCTCATCTGGAGACGTGCACAGGCGAAGCACAGCGTAACATCAGTTACTGCTGTAGGAAGTAAACAGCAGCTTCCCCATCCATGCACTCCGAGCTGCACACCGTATGTTTACAACAGAGCCTTTCCTTCCTAGGTACTGTACAAACATGGCTTAACTAAACAGCAGATAATTCTGAAAGAACTGAACAGCACTATTATCATCAATGTTTACACACGCAGGGCTGAGATGTAATGACTGGACCCTATTTACAGCGGGTGCGTGCTGTCGGGGTGCCCATCCCCGGGGATGGGTCCTGGTTCCCAGCACCCTCTCCTGGCTGCATATACCTCTACACCCTCTACATTTCACTCACCCATTCTGAAATTGGAAACATGACCCAAGGGCCTCCAGCATGACAAGATGAGACACCTGAGTAAATGGATACGAATGCTTTTACTCCTAGCATAAAAGAGGGCCATGGCCCCTAAACATCATTAAAAAAAAGTTGGTTTAAGTTAATTCCTCCTTTTCTTTTTTTTTCCTTCTGATCCTCCCAGAAACTAGAAAGGATTAATATGAGAAAAAATCTAGCTCCAGCACAGAAAAGCTAAAGCACCTTTATCCAGATAATAACATTATCAGGTCAGCAGCAAATTTGTACTGAAACCGTGAGACCAGGAGCATGCCAGTCCCCTTCCCTGTAACGGCCCTCAGATACTACATCACATAAAACAGTATTTTGCTCGGGGGGGAGCCAGAAGGAGGATTAATTAGTTCAAGGCACATTGCTTGGGACCAGAAGCCTCCTTTGTGCTGTGACTTGGCAGCTGGTACCTCCCCGTGCCCCCAGCTTGGAGCAGGGCACGAGCTGTCCCCAGAGCATCTCCCACAAACACTGCCCTTGCAAAGGATGGAGTAAAAGCCACCACGAACCATCCCAAGAGCCTGCTCCACCTCCTACTGCTCTCTGGGAATGGCTCTTGTCTTTCTCGCCTATCTCCTGGGTGCTGCAGCTGGCTTGGCAGAGAGCAGCTTGGGATGTAGAAATGCAGCAAAACCCACCAAAAGAGCTCTCAGCCAGTACAGAGCGAGCAGCGAGCGGAACGAGGTAGATCTAGTGGTTTGCAATACAATTACCCAAAGCAGCCATACAAGAGCACCAGAGGCAGTGGGAAAGAACTGGGCTGCTATGGAAAAGCCTGGTTTTACCTGGTGTGATGGGGCACAGCAACGTGCTCAGCTCAGTTTTTTACTCAGCCCTCCTCAGGCAGCCACGGTATGGAAAGCCGAGGGAACTGAGGAACCAATTTCCTCTGAGGAGATATCTCAGTGCTAATTCACATCTTTTGAGCTAAAAAATTGTACAGGGTAATGTCAGGTTATAAAACAGGCCCTTGATTTGCCCTGGTTTAATTAAGATAATGAGAAGTGTAGGATGATGAGCTATGGTTCCAGACAGCAGGAAAAAAGGGAAAAAAAAAAGGCTGAAGAGCAATTACATTTGGAACAGAGAAGAGCCTACAGAGTTAGGGGCTGGGGAACAGGCTGTGACAAAGGGGATGTCTACAGGAGATTTATTGGCACCAAAAATAGAGCAGGGCAGGACTGGGCGACTGGAGAAGTTCAGTGAAGCAGAGCCTTCTGCATCCGGAAGGCAGGTGCCAATCCAGCCTGTCTGTCCTCTCCGGTGGTGTCTGACGGGCAGAGAAAAAAACGAGCTGGCAAATCTCAGCACGGTTCCTCACAGACACGATCGCAAGCTTGACCGACGTGGCAGCCAGGTCTCTGCAGAAAGGCTGCTCCCCGGTTTGCCAGCACCACGACACCGCTGACTGCTCGCAAAACTTTCCCGGCTTTACGTATAGTTTCCAGCGGTGAGGTTGCCAGTGGAAGGAAACCCCGGCGCACGTGCTGCGTGTTGAGCAGCCCCATCAATCTCTGACAAATAAGCTCAAGCGTGTGTTTAAGTCTCACAGATTTCAGTGGGACTTGTGTGGACCCAAGCGTGAAGCATCTGTTGAAGTGCTTTGCTGAATTAAGCTTAGCCACTCCCAGTACCCAGGCACAGATGAGAACATTGCCTCGTTAATGCAAAATGCTGGGAAATCCTGGATAAAAGTCGGTCTTACTGTGAGGCATTATTAGCTCTGCTAGCTATCAAACCCAGAAAAGGTTCAGTACTTTCTAGTTTAAATATAGTCTCTCCTTCCTTGAGTCTACCACTGTGTCTTATTTCTGTCCCAGCTTGGAGCCCACCGTGATATAATTTGGTTGAAGGTGTCTGCTAGAGCGAGCGCTGAGTTCATTACTGATGCTTTCTTAATAACATTAACGATAATAATGATAGCAACAATAACACCACCACCCTGGCACCAGAACCGACATGCCTGAATTTACCGTCTTTTAGCAAATACCGTTTGCTTCTCCTACACTATCCTTTCAACTCATTGCTTTGGAGGAGACCCCTGTGCCACAGACCTGCCCTGTCCCTGCAGCATCATTTTCACAGCAGCTGGAAACTGTATTCTAGGAAACCCAGATCCCGTGCTGCACTGGGAAAGAGGGGAATCTCCAAATGGGTCTTTATGTGTATGCTACATAATTCACCAGCACCATAATTAATTCAGATCACTTAGTTTTACAAGAAGTCCTTCAGCAGTGTAATTAAACTTATCAGTGATCAAATTGGGTCTGACTTCAGCGTTAGAAGAGCAGCCAGAGACAGAATCGGGAACAACAGGAGTGAGGAGGAGAGTTTAGGCTTGAGACAGTTGGTCAATATTTGGGTGGCATGAGACTCATTATATACCTCCTTAATAAATACGCATTTAATTTCTGTTCCACTGTGTCTAACCCACTTGTCTGATGTTGTATCATATTGCATTTCTATGCAGTTTTTATAGGTTGAGTCCCAAGGGCCATAATTTATTGACATTACTTCATAAATCTTTAAAAGGGCAAAAGAGACTGACTTAATCAGAACGAATCATTTCCCCTTTGTTTGGATTTGTTTAAAATCAGTTGCTTGCTACTTGATACAATTTAAGTGACTAATTATGACTTGATTTTCTCCCCTCCCTATCCTTTTGATTCATAATCAGTGCTTTCAGCTAATGAATTTACCATTCTCAAAGTACCATTACAGACTTGGTCTTCTCCATGAATAGTCTTATTTATGCAAGTTCCCCATCAACTTCAGAGAGCATCAGAGTGATTAATTCACAAATAATTTATCTAACAAATGTTGTCTCCTCTCTCCCCCCTCCCCACTCTTGCAAACTGCCTGTGGACGAATTAGAAATTTTTCAATTATTCATTCTTCTGAATTACTTGCAATTTTTTCTCAGTAAATAATTTTTGCCCTAAACACTGAGTAACTGCAATATATGTGAGCACACTTTGTGCTCTCTTGGTCAGCTTCTGGAGCCCACGTGGCCTCGTTTCAGCCCACAAACAGGGTGATTTCGATACCTAACTGGCACAGAAGCAACGGAGAATTTTACTTTCTGACATACAAAATGACAGCTAATTCTGTATTATCTTCAATTATTTATCTACGTGCCCACTTTGAAGTATTTTAGGCAAGAGTTACATAAGAGGAAAGTATTGTTATTGCTTCACGTGCCCTCCTTTTCCCTGGGACAGTGCTCCTCGCTCCCGCCTGCTCAGCGACTGCAGGCGTAGGCAGCTCTTTTAACTTCTCCTGCTCGGCGGGGCTCGGGGAAGGGATCTGCGCTGCGGGAACGGCCTCCGGCACCGATGAGGAAGGAGGATTCACTCGATTTCAGAGTGCTGCTCTCCATCCATCCCCTGCCTTTGCCCCCTCTCACCGGGATGACCAGGACAAGGCAAACTCCTGGTGCTCCCCTGCTCCAACACCTCGACATGCCAGATGCTGAGCCGCTCTGAGCGCGGGTTTTAAACGGTGATGACTTGAGCTTGTGAAGGTGTGTGACTCCCAGACCCTGGGAGCGGTGGTGCTCAGCTGTGCACCAAGGACCTGGTGCTGCAGATGGCTTGCCAACAGCATCCAGAGCTGCGCCAGCAAAGGCATCCAGCCCCCCATGGGGGTCCCAGTGGTCCCCAAGAGACATGCCCAGCAAACATGTGGGATGCTGGGCTCACAGAGACCCGTGGGCACGCGATGGTGCACCTGCCCAGCATCACTCTTAGTGTTACAACATCTGGGATGTTTGAACCCTGGCTTTGTTGAAGGCAAGCAGCTGCAAGCATCTGCAAGGCCAAGTGAGGTGGCATCCGTGAGCTGTGAAGAGAAGCTTTTTATTTGTTGGGAGACTGGATCACTGACAGTGAATTCTGGGCAGCCACTTACTCTCTTCTTTCTGTGGAGGGTTTTTCCACTCTTCAGACTTGATATTACATGTAAATAGAATTGATTTAGATCCTGAGAAGCAGCTCCTCGGTGAAGGAAAACAACAAAGCTCTGCAGAGAGAGGTTTGCCAGGACATACGCTACCTCTCTCCTCAATCAAGGGGCCCTTTTCATAGAAAACCCGTCATACGCGAAGCACTCTGATGGCTAACAGAGCTTCATCTAATTTAAATGAAATGACTCCTTCTCTTTCCCTCTCTGACCTTTGGTCCTTGCTGGTTGCCATGGAAAATGGACAGATGAAACCCAGGAAGAATTTAAAGGAGAACATAACTAAATTGAAATTGTAGCCTTAGAACCTTTTTAAGCAGCTTGGGTCTGACAATAGGGATGTTGATGTTTCTTTGGTGGCCTGGCTATTAAATAATTGAACCGCAGTATTGATAAAGCATACATTACAAATCGAGTTAAGTAAAGGGTCAGGTGAATGAAGGCAGCTTGGCAAATGGCACTTTGATTTGTGACAGGGTCTGCTCTGTGTGTATATCAGCGTGTCTCAGCCTGTGTTGAAAGCGATGTCGGCATCTTCTGGTTATATATCTCTACACTCCCTTGTGTTTTCACTTGTTCCTGCCAGATGAAGGGCTGGACTGAGAGCAGCCACAGGAACTTGAACCAGGTCAGCCAGGTGCCAGAGAAGAGGAAGGGGGTCTGGAGGGCTTATTAACATGTGTATGGGGCTGGGAGTTTCCCACTCCATTTTATGGCCCCTCTGACCCTATCTCCACTTAGCAATATTGAAATAAAAAGAAAAGTAGGTATCTATTATGCATAAATAACCTTGTTGCCATGACAGCAGCAGTATCTGCAAGCACTAAGAGTATCGGGAGCTTTTAGGTAAATGAGAACTGACACCCTGCTCACAAAATGAATCTCCCGGGTTAACCAGGTGAAGAAGAGCTCAAGTCATCTGCCAAAGCGCAAAGGGCTGGATAGATGTGTTTTCTTTTTTAAACAGATTTCTGAGCACAATGGATATTTCATCATCATGCCTTTGGAAAGAAACCAACCTCTGAGGCGTAGGCTCCGCTGTAGAGCATGCAGGATGCACACCCCGGTGCCAGAGCAGATGCAGCACCGTGCCATCCATCACAGCTCCTGGACTGTCTGCAGCTCACTGCAGTGCCTGTCGTACGTCTGTCCTGTCCCCGAGTCTACTGTAAAATTGGTCAGTAATCGAGGAGCTAATATTCCTAAAAGATTTGGCACCTTTCCCAAGTGCCATTTTTGCCTTTCATGAATGAACAGTGAACAGTGACTCACCCACGGCAGGGAGAGCCAAACTGTAAGCACGGACAGGGTGGGGGCAGGTCTGGGACTTGCCAACAGGGATGGGTTACACAATGGACCCAGTGGTCTAATTCATCATCATCTCTTAGAGCAATCAAGGAAAGATGGGAAAAGATGAGGCCTCTAAATTTCTCCCTTGTGTTTGCAGTTAGCTGCACTTCGCTTTTTCAGCATCTTGTGGAAGAAGAGAAAGGGAGTGCTGTGAAAAGACAGAAGGTTACTGACATTTTGTGGTGGGAGAACTGGCCTTTTGCAGCACATTCATCTTTAAAAGACAAAAGAATTGCGAGGTGAATGCTGTGGGTAGGTTTTGTGTGTACGTGTGTGTGCTTTATCAAACTTTACACCTCCACAAAGCAGGCCAGAGCAGGAGAGCTCAGAAACCCTGCTCTGCCTGGTGCACAGCTTTGCTGAATCCTGAGGTTTGGATGCTTTCTTTGTCATGGTGATCCTGTGTGTTTAAAGTCTAATGAGCAACAATTTTGGATTAGGCCTTTCCAGCGAGTGGAGGTCCTCTGCCTGCTCAGGTGACAATTCAGCACCCAAACACCTCTGGTGCCAGGTTTCCCTCTACTCCCTTACACAGCCCCTATCTCCAGACACACACCTAATAAGCTTAATGTCCCTGGTGATTATTTCAGCAGAGCTGATCCGCAATTCCACGCTGGCAGCAACAGGCCTGGTATCAACCAAAACCTGGGAGAAATCTCTCTCATACATAATATGCATGCAAGCAAGGACGAAAGCACACCAGAGGATGCCCCTTATCTTTTAAGCATTGTTTCAGGGACTTTTTCTCCAAAGCATCTTTTGAATAGGATCTGCAAGTATTTATTCAGTACAACTAAGATTAATGGCTTTGGTTTTATCCCAAAAATGTATTGCTCAATCTCGGACTTGTGCTGCTGGAAAATGATTTCTGTATTAGCAGGATCTCTGTGACATGCCTTCCCCGTGCCCTTGCTCTCTCTTCCCATGACTGTTTCCATGACCGTCATGTCCAGCACTGGTGAACCAGCCCAGTGCCTGCTTTCAAATTTATTTTTAAAAACTGTTTTGCACCGCACGATCACTGGTGCCAATGCAAATCTCTGCTGGTGCCAGAGGGAGGAGAGAGGCCAATAGGTCATTCCTACCCCAAATCTGCCCCAGCCCCTTCCTGCGCTCACTTCACGGGCACTGCTGTGTCTCAAAAAAGCCTTTGCTGGAGGGGAGCCTACACGTAAGCTGAGCCCTGAAAGTGACCCCTCTTGTGCGAACTAATGACTCCAATTTTTCCATGCAGAGCACTGTAAGAGAAAATTTCCCTCGCTGACTGCTTCTGCCCTCCAAGGAACAACTCCAAAAATGTTCCACAGACCCTCTTCTAGATCTCTCTTTGGGAATTACTAGTGTAACTAGGATATGTTTTCCCCAGGGAAAAAACAGGCTTTTTTCCTAAAACATTTTTCTCCTTACAGAAAAATGCTTTGCTACTGAAGCTCCAAACATGAGGTGTAAATCTTTCTTTTAAACCATTAACTCTTCCTTGACTCTTCTTTTTTTTTTTTTCAATTTTCTCTTAAAAACACAGGCACTGAAACAAAGTTACCCCTTGGCTGAAAAACATCTGGACTCAGAATTGCTGTCACCACCTGCCTTGAGAGCCATAAGGGGATGTGCCTCCCACCTTCCCCCTCTCCAGGGTCCCCACAGGTGGGCTCGGTGCTGGAGATGTGCAAAAGGGAGGCTCTGTAAGGAACCTCTTTGTCAGACAGCATGATCTTTTAATGCTACAGTGAACAACTGTTTCTACAAGACTTGTTTAGAGAATAGAGTGAACAGTATCACCCCAGCTGTACAAGGCACTCAGAATTATACATCCCATGAGGATGTCCTACTCATTCCTCCTCCTTTCCGGAGGGTGGATACTCACTCATCAACCTCTAAGGAAACCTTCTACGTTCACCTATTTAAGACAGAAATAACTACACTGACTTAAACGTGAAATCTCCAGCATGCCTTTTCCAACATTAGTATCTCCTTGTATAGTAACCTTATTATAGCCAGAGATAAGTGACCCCACCACAGTACTGGCCTTGTTTAGATTTCTTATTAAGTATAAGAAGATTACTATATACATCTTATTTCTGTTGTGATAAGCAGCTTAGACAATATGACTAAGGGTCACTCCATACAATAGCTCTATGTAATTATATATAATTTTCTGGTGTGCAATGAAGTGAGCTGAAAGTTTCCAGTATGCAACTTCAGGTCCTTGCCATTAACCAAACAACTCCATGCTAAAACTAGAGCTTGACAAGAACCAAATTTTTTTTGTTTCCCATGGGAAATAAGGACATCTACTGCATCTACTGCACAACAATATTTCTGAAAATATAATATGTTTCAGATAAATAAAAACATTTTGAGAATACTGAAAAATCTTGCTCCAATCACGACCTTAAGAAACCCTGTGCGCATGATAGAAAATAAGAGGCATCTTGGAAGGAAAAGTAATTCCAAAACTGAATCAAAGTTGTACCATCTCAACTTCATCAAACGCTCTATCTCCCTTACTGTTTTCTTCCACAAGGCACATCTCTGCTGATATCCCCACTCCAGAACAGGCAGGTAAACCGTTTCACTGTCTTGGTAACTTGGTGCTCGCACAGGGAGCAGACTCCAGCATGGGCTGGCCTCTCATGCAAGGCCCTGTTTCCCAGCAGAGCTGCCCAAACTCAATTTGGGCTAGCACACAGTCAGCATGCTGTGACTACAGAGCCAAAATGCCATGGAAATGACAAATTTTAACAAAAGACAAGCTTCTGGAGGCAAAATGCTTTAGTGGAAACTACCTGGGCAGTTCTGAACATTCAGCTGCAACTGGGAACTGCTGATTTCCTGGTGGGTAGCAACCAGCATGATTAAACCCACCTTGCCCCAGTAATCCCACCTCAGGGGATTCCAAGAGCTGCTGTGCTGGCTGGAATATCCGGCAGCCCCAGAATGGAGATGGAGTGGTGCAAAGTCACGTCTCCATGGACTCAGTCTCTGCATAGACCTGAGAACTGCTTCTTTGTGAGCTACATCAGCCCAAACTAATTCCCAAATGGGGAATCACAAGACCTCTGAAAAAACAGTGCAAACCCTGCTTTTAAGATGAACTTCGCAGGGCTGGGCAGAGGCTGGCATTAGCCGTCCATGGGAGTAGAAGCGGGTCCGGGCAGGAAGCACTCTCCTCCTCTCTGGTTTCCAGAGTTGTATAATTCCTTCACCCAGAACAGATGGAGCCACTAACTACTGCATTTCACCTCTTTTCCTCAAGTGTGTTGTTATACCACAGGTTTAAGAGTACTTGAGAGCTAACCTTGTACCACCCAGTAACATTTCCAGTCTGCAGCAAGATGCATTAGCAAACAGGTCAAAATGCCATTTACTGAATTCCCCCAGGGAGAAAACAGTACAACATTAAGGAATTTGATAGATAATGCAGCTCAGGGCTCAAGCAAAGTTAACTGACCTGTGGTCTGATTCTGTGAACAATTGCAAATGTCAAGTTATGGGTTGCAAAAGGAGAACCTGGGTTGTTATTACTTTATCAGCAATTATCCTAATTGAGGGATTCCCTCAGGTCCCTTAACTGAGGTAGAAGAACCACAGAATTGGTCTTGGTTATAATGAAAGTAAGTACTGTGCTCCTTACCACACACCCGTTCTGACCCCTGAAAGCTGCTGCTCACCCACATTCAGGCAAGAGCAGACACAAAGAATAATACAGGTACTCAGTGAACAGCCTAGTGAAAAGCCAGGTGATACCCATTTAATACATAGCCAGTTAAAAATGCACCCTAAATCACATATAAACAGGTACCTATGGGCAAAGCTCCATCTCCAGAAGCAGAGAAGGAGAATTTTCCTCTTCACTTCTCACTTCCTGGGTGCACAAAGGCTGCACCAGGAGCATGGAACCCTTAAGACCCCGTGGGTTCGGTTATGAGGAGTGCAGCTTGTGGGGCATCTGGTAGGAGCCCCATAGAGATACCTCCAAAACAGCTTTTACTTGTGCTGCCTTAGGCTGGGCTGGCGAGCCCAGAGCCATGCTCTACCAACATGCAGTGCTTCCACCATTCTGCTCCAGACCCAAAATCTCTCCTGCCTGGAAATCCCTCCTTTACAGAACGGAACAGGACAGAGTGTTTCAGGGCCCTGTGTTTGTGCTCCGCTTGCCATGCGCTAAGCAGACAGTGAATGAGCTACCAGATGTGCAGTGCTGTGTCCACAGGAGGAGAAAATCCAGAGGAAAAAATGCAGAAACACGTTAACAGAGATAACCTGATGTCAGAGGTGACCACTTCAGTACTATTACTGTAAGAAGTGTCCCCTCCTGCCCACGTTAACCCGCTGTCTTTGAAAAAGGTGGTGGCCTGCCCCTGGGAAGAATTCGCGCAATCCTGTGGAGCTGCTGTCCCCTGGGCTAGCTGACCTTGCAAGGTAGACAAAGTGCCAGCCAGGGAAAATGCTTTTAGGCGAGCTGCTGGGATACTGACATTTGTTCTGCTATTTATTAGGCGAGGGATGGCTCTCCCTCAACCCCCAGAAGCACAGCCTGATACAGTGCTGCCCTTCCAAAGATGTTTCATTTTTCTGACAAACGGGAGACAAAACATGCCTTGAGACATGAGCTGCAGATGACCAAAGCTTTACTAGTGTCCTGAGAGAGGACTGCAGGTCAAGTCTAGGTCTTATTTGGCCATTAAGGTATTGTTTTCTGACTGACTTCGCTTGCTGAGCTTCCTATGGAGAAAAGCCCTCCTTAGCTGGGTCCACCAGCAGATTCTGCCTCTAGGACATGGATTAGGTCATCGTCCAAAGTGATGATAACCTACAGGAATTTTTGCCTCCAAGAAAATGGCATGGCATTTTTCTATGATGAAGGGGAGGTTTCCATCTGATATCCTTGAGACCTGTTTCACACAAACCTCTAACCAGTTCCCATTAGCCTGAAATTATTGCAAGGAGGAGATGTTGCCAATCAACAAGGACTGGATCAGACAGTTTGAGCACCCTGCTCGGCAGGATCTGGAGGTGCCACTAGAGAAGGGGCAAGGGAAGGTGACCTGGCCCCTGCCATGGGACACTGGGTACGAGCTGCAGGTACAGCCTTTGCAAAGCACGTAACACCTTCACTGTCTTTCCCAATGCATAGCTCTGCAGCTCAGTCAATCCCTAGTATAATTACATACATCATGTATCATTCCAAGCAGATTCCTTTTGAAACTGAGAGTTTAATTGTGACCTACTTTTTTGATACCAACTTATGGAAGTTTTTGAAAGGCCTTTGAAATCCAGGATGCTAAATGTCTCTGTGAAGGAGAAGAAACTCCATTTTCCCTTTCCCCCCACCACATCACCCCAGTAAAAGCCCCATCATGTCTGGCTCCATGAGCTCTCCCCCCAGCCTTGCTACACCCCAGGATGTTGAAGGTGCTGGGGCTGATGGAGGTCTGGCAGGGGCAAGCAGTCTGTGCCATAGCTGGAGGACAGAGAGGATTAGGCAGGGAGGAAGGAGAGATAGTATGGGGTCAGCACCGTGCCTGGGTTTGGGGAGGGAGAGCCCAGTGCAGGCAGTGGATTTGGATTTGCAGGCAGCCCGTTCTCACCTGGAAGGGGAAGGTGTCATTGAGAGGGAGCAAGAAAGGGGAAAGGAGATCATGTTTTCTCAATGCTCTTATCTGAAGCAAACCCTTAATAAGGATTGGGATGAGCCTGGATAGAAGGGAGGGTTACCTGTGATATGGTGAAAAGCCGGTGGCAGGCAGTGGGCTGCTGGGGAAGGGGGCAAGCTGTGTGGAGCAGGGGGCTCAGCTGGCCCCAGGCAGCGCTGACATGGGCCATCGCCCTCCAGTCCAGAGGAGCACACACACGTGCATGCTGCCATGCCAGGCTGCCACTGCCAGTGGGTGTCTGCATGGACACACAGCGCTAATCGCCGTCTCTTAACCTTGTAGAAAAGGTTGGGTAATTTACTTGGCTGATAATGACAAATATTGCCCTGGGCAAGCGGGGTCAGTGATTCAAAGGAACCCAAACCCCAAAGACGAGGATGTGATGTAATAGCACTCGTCTGACACCTTCCTTCTCTCCTTGCCAGGACCCTCAGTTCTCACCACTGCTGGTCCTCTTCTATTTGAGTTCTTGTGCACCCAATGTTCTGGGGGAAAAGGTGAACATTCAGTCTTTTTTTGATGAGAAGTTGTCCTCCCTCCACTCACTAAACAAAACAAAGCCAGAGAACACTATGTCGTACACTGTAGGATGGGCCATGAAATACAGGAGTCCTGGAAGACACCCCTACTTGCAAAGGGTTTCCCTTACAAACTCTCCGTGGATGGGAGCAGGGACACAGGAATCTGCAGGCTGCCCCACAGGGTACCAGCCACACTGGACCAAACACATCCCTGAACCCTGGATGCATCCTCCCAGGGGTGTCAGGAGATGACACTGGGGTGAGGTTTGTGCCTCAGAGTCATTTTTATCTCTACCACCACTGCAATACAAATAATTATGGTTAACCTCCGTAAGGGCAGAGTGAACCCCTTCAAAGTTTGCCAGGAAAAGCTGTGTCTGACCCAAGGAAGAAAGGTTTAGCAGCAGTGCTAGTGGGGCACAAAAGGGAACTGTTATCCTCGTTCCTCACCCATTAGCGGCTGCCCTCAAAGGAGCACAGAAATGGGGATTAAAGGATTGAAAACTCACTGGGTATTAGAGCTACAAAAATACTCATGGTGCATGTTGATTCGTTGCAGTCTAGGGCAATGGCAGAACCTGGGAGCTGTGGTGGCATGGTATGGGTCTCCATCCCATGGGTTTGGGGTCTAACAGTGATTCCAGTCTCCCCCATTGTTTCCATCCATCTGGGGGAAGCTGCTGTACTGACTGGAGCCCTAATATACCGGGAACCATCAGTTGTGGCAGAAATTCCTCTCTGAGGGCTTGGAGAACTCAGAAGTGCCATTATTTCCTGCACTTAAAATGACTGGTAATCAAAAGCCTTGTTTGGAAAGCCCCATTTGTGCCTCACACAACCCTAGGCTCTGATGTATGCTAAAATCTCACTTTAATTATGCATGAAATGTACGTCTTTGGCTTTTAGGGACAGAGGAAACAGTTTTGCCTTGGGAATAACTGAGAATTATTTTGGCCTGGAGTCAAGAACACACAGCCCAGTTTTTGTTCATTTGAGTTGGTTTTGGGTTACTTTCTAAGTGCAGGCAGCTGTTTGACAAGGACCCATTTCCTACAGAAAAGAAAGTTATTGTGTTCTCAGTGAATTCTCTCAATGTACCATTTCAAAACCAGTGCAGGCAATGTAACTCCTGTTTCCCCAGATTGAGGGCTGCTGCCTTGCAGATCTTGGGTGACTCCAGAGGACATGTAGCCCAATTCTGGGTTATGTTCCACTCCTCTACACCTGAAAACCCAACTGTGAATCCTCTAACACTCCTGGGCACCTAAGTAGCTTTTAAACAGTGGGTTAAGGACCCTGGAAAAGGGTTGTAAACCATGTATCTTGGAAAAATGTTGCTTCTCATTTTCTACTCATGCGTGTGCCCTTTATACCAGCCTGCAAGCCCTGACTGCCAGTCTGCCACGGCACTCGCGTATAGTTGCAGACCCTTTGATCTCAGCTGGGCAGGGTGTCTGGGGACCTGGCAGTTTTCTGTGATCACAGCTAAAATTCAGATGAAACTGCGCTCCCTCTGAGCCCTCTGCATGTATCCGGTCAGTGGACATCAGATCCATCTCTGAGCTGTTGCCTGAGAGATACCCACCACCCAGCTAGGAAGTGCTGGAGCTCTTCCAGCACCAGGTTCACCAGGTGAATGAGAAAAATCATAACAGCTATAGCCCAGGGTGCTCGCAGCCAGATACCTGAATACTCTGTCCATCCCAGTCAGTATCTAGGCAATTCACAGAATCACAGAATCACCTAGGTTGGAAGGGACCTTTTAAGATCATCTAGTCCAAACAACACAATTCCTGTGTGTTTTGGTGGGATGCGACACAAAGTGGGGTGATTTTTCTTCAAAACCTGGCCCTGAGTGAACGGGCAGCCATGCTGCACAGGACCGTCTCCTGCCCTCAGCACAGGCTGAACAAAATCCAAGTGCCACCGCGCTCCGCTGCAGGCATCTTGCTCATAATCTCGCTATTGACTTCAGGAGCATCCCAAGAGCTGCCTATTTCCAGATTATGCTTCCAAGGAAGAGCAAACAATGCAGAGCTGCCATGATATATTTAACGATGAATCATTCTCTTAAAAATTATCAGCTGTGAAAGGCTTTCACCACTCTGGGGATAATGCAATGATGTATTTCATGTGAATCAGTGCGGAGCGTAGCCATGGCAACCCCATCCTAGCAGTTTGCCAACAGTTGGGGTAACCATCCTGGAAGAGTTGCAGAAAATAAACCTGCATATTATAGGGTTTTAAAGGAAAAATCAGGCCTGTTTTGAATTACAAGTGGCTTGTCTGTATGCTCAGCTTAGGCTTGTTTGGTTGGCATGTTGCTAGACCTTCAGTGCGTGTCGTTACCAATAGAGGTAACGCATCATCTCTGTGCAGCATCCGTCCCTGCTGGGCAGACGCAGACACCTGAGGGGTCCCTCCCCTGAAGCACCCCCTCTTGTCACGTACATGGCCTAGTGGCCACAGGCTAGTGCCAGGGACCTGCGGCAGCTGCTGGCTGTGGAGGCACATGGGTACAGGCACAGGCGTGTAAGCCGGGTGTGATGCTCAGAAGCGAGCGCTGGATTTAGCAGTCTGCCTCCCACTCTCAAAAGAGGCGTAGGCACTGCAGGGCAGATCATCATAAGGCTACAGGCAGCCGAGCAGGCAAGCAAATCCTAAGCCCACCCTGAGGGCACTGATGGAGGCAATGCGGATCCCACCACAGGGGTTGCATTTTTCTGCCTGTCAGTAATTTTAAAGCAGCTGAAATGCTTGTGATGCGCTCAGAGCCCTGTTTCCAGCAGGTGCTCCAGAGCCTGCGGTATTTGGGAAGAGAGCAGGAAGCACCTGCATCACCGCAGGGGCTTGATCCCCAGGACACATTTTTCAGTGGGTTTGGAGAACTCCCTGCCATATTCACCAGGCTTGTGTGAGCTCTGGGAGGGTGGTTTGTGGAAAACTGCTGTCCCTGCCTTCCAGAAACTTCAGGGCAAGACATGGAAATTCCCTGGGTGAATGTCAAATACCCAGCAGCCTCTTGCATTACTCAGGAGTTGAATTTTGAAGACCATAAAATGTTGAAGAATGTCTCAAAGGAAAAACATATTCTAGTTTGCTCTTTGGCTCTAGCACAGGTGTTAGACTCTCCCCGGTTCAGTAATATGAATCTTACAGAAAGGGAAAAAATGCAGTTCTTCTGTATGACAGCAGGATTTTCATGAAGTTGCTTAAAAATAGCATCCTGCAAAAAAATGCTACGGCTTGTTTAACACTCATCGGGTCAGTCTGGGGTCTGTGCCTGCCTCAAGGAAAGAAAAAGTAGAGAAGGGCAAGTTCCTTTAGAGAATGACAGGCTGTTTTGATGCAGATCGCTGAGCGTTAGTGGGCTGTGTTGGAGGTGTCTCTCTGTGAATTCAGATCAGAAATGCTCAGGAACGGGGAGAGCAGCAGAGCCGGACCATCCCTCAGCCCAGCTTCTGAGCCTCAGCCCCTTCCTGGTGCTCCGGACCGCTGAGGACATGTGAGCTCTGCTGAGCTTTACTCCATGCAAATACCTAATGAGTTTTATGCCTGGTGTTCGGAGCTTGAAACCCCGGCCTGAGGCAGCATAAAATATGATTTTCCCCTCAGTATTATGTAGTGAGTGACTCCAGCCCATC
>JAOXJM010000005.1:9219813-9268669 GCA_026413425.1 Tringa solitaria | reverse complement strand
CCCCCAAGTCCCTTTCCTCAGGGCTGCTCTCTAATACCTCCTCGCCCAGTCTGTAATGAAAGTGAGGATTGTTCCAGCCCAGGTGCATAACCCTGCACTTGCTCCCGTTAAGCAAGGAGGGTGGCCAGTGCTGTGCGGGGAATCCCACGGACCTGAAATACCACTGAGGGAAGTCAGCACGTGGGTTTGGGAGGCTGGAGACGGCACAGCTCTGGCGTTGGGCTTACAGTCTCCCTTGAGGAACAGGATGTCTCTGTGAACGTCCATGCTCTTTCTGTTGGCGTGAACAGCCACTCGAGAGGAGGGTGAACCTCAGCCCTTTCCCATTTCATGCGAATCAGTTCCTGTGATGCTCTGCCTCATCTTCCCCTCTGCAAAAGTCTCTTAGATACTTGTAGGGACAAAGTGGGTAGAAATCAGTTCCATTGCTACAGGTATTATCTTAAGAACCTGCAGGCATTAATAAAAAGTTTATGGAGAAAATTATGCAGCAACTTACACGATTCAACTGAGAATTATACTTCATCTATATCATCTTATACTCTGGTTTAAGAAAGAACATTATCCTTTACAAGAATCCTACAGGAGTTTTTATGAGATACTTAGGAAAGGAAACAAGAACTGCATATTCCATCTGATTCACTCAGTACCCGAGAAGTATCTTAATAAAATTAGAAAACAAGGTAATGTAGTCAAAGCTGGAAAATACTAAAAGCCTTTCAGAACATGACTTCCCCAGTACAGGTGGAATAAAAAGAGGAATTAATTGTAAAAATCAATTAGTATGTGATTTTATTTCAAAACACTTGATATTTCTAGGTCTACCCTTTAATATTCTAGGGAGGAGAAATCTTAACCCTGATTTTTGTGTTTTGACTTCAGGGAACACGTGTTTACCACCTGTTTACGGAGCAATGTCTGAGGCAGCCAATTATTTAAATATCAAAACAGAGACATCACCTGCGACTCAATTAAGCTGTTTCTCTACCTTTGCAACCTGCGACAATCTCCTTCTTGCTCTGGGGCTTTTTTGCTACCTGGCTGCTAAAGAAACAGCCTAGCCAAAAGTAATTTGCTATGTCTCTTCCAGCCAATTCACCTGCAGGAGAAGAGAGAAAAACTCATTTAAGCATGATCCTTTCACACAGCCTAAGGCGTTTGTCTGGAGCCACCCCAGGTTCCAACTGTGGCTGTGCTTGGGTGTTGGAGGACAACAGTAGTGACGGAGCAGACCTCAACGCCAGCCTGTGACAACCTCTGCATCCTGGTGGGAAACAGCAAGGTCCAAGCTCTGTTTTCTGTTGCTGCTGGCTCCTTGCTGCATGGTAAGGCCAAACGATGGAAGCCACCACTCTTCTCCTCGCAGATGACAGGAGCTCCCTGTCTCCCTCCTCCCCTGGACAGGATACACCATTAAAAATGTATCTTGCTCCACAGATAGAAGCAGACAGACCCAGAAACATCACCCAGCTGAGTGCACAAACTTGGCTGGCAGCTTCCAGGTTTATCAGAGCTCTCATTCTCACTGACCTTACAGCAATTAAATAGGCTAAAAACACAGGGCCTTAACTATTAGACCAGAGAGGTTGTTTATGTAGCAAAGGTCAGAAATGAAGGACAGCAGCTCTAGCAGCGTGGGAAGTGAAGCAGTGATGGTGTGAGAAGGGAAGATCTGGGTGCTTTCTCAATGAAGGTGGTGAAGTCTGATGCAGAGAAATCCAGGATGCTGGGTGCCTCACTTCAGGTGGCTGGAGGAGCCTCCCCCTGTCTGAAGCAGAATTGCACATTTGTGCTAAGACAGGGTTTAACACCTGAACAAGAATAAACTTTGAAAAGTTCTGAGTCCTGATGTGAACAGGCAAATACTCCATTGTCAGGTCCTGGCCTATGCTCATGTGTCATGGGCTTCACAGGGCAGATGTGGAGAAGGAGAAGGGAGGAGAGTCCCCAGGTACCCTCTTGTTCCACCAGTTTCCCAGAGGACTAATGAAACTTTGGGTAACTCAGAAATAGCCATGATGTGTTAAATAAACACCTGTCCCATTGTTCACTTAAAAAATGAGTTTTCAGAGTACTGCCTTGGCATAGTACTGACACATCAATCTTACAATGCTGTTTGTTTGATGATACACAGAAGACAATATGATCTCTGGAGCTAACAGTAGCTTGTAATAGAAGCTAACCTGAAGCTATGAAAACATATGACAAAACAATGCCTTAAAATAAAATAAAAGACCTTTATAAAAGCAAGCAAAGTTTTGAAAGGTAGGACTCTGGTTTTCTACAGAAGCACTGTTGGTGCACGGAAAGTCTCAGCTGCTGGAGGGATACAGGACAAATCACCCACATTGAGTTTCTTAAATTTAAGTGAAACTTTTGCACTTTATTGGCCTCTCCTGCATGCCATCAGCCTCTGAAAAGACAACTCATCTGCCATCCCCATGTTAAACTGGATGCACCAGGAGCAAGGTTCGAGGAGTATAAGGAGACAGATAGACTCTTCCCTGCAGAAAAGCATCATTCATCTGAGCACTAAAAATGTTGAGTGAGAGACCAAAAATACATCAACAGTCACCACGTAACACTATTTGCTAGACTGTGGGAAGGAGACCTGACCCAAGAGTACCAAATATTTATGACACAATTCTATTTAGCATTCAGAGTCAAAAGAACAGCCTTCAGCTTAGTGTGCTGATTTTTACTGTGCTTGTTCAGATTTTTTCCTCACTGCCAAATTTCTGCCAGGGAGTCCCAAATCTCACTATTTAGCAATAGCTATTTATTCCTCTTTACTGCGATCAAAACTTAATCCTACAGATTAGCAGTGTCCTCCCCGCTTTTGTAACAAGAGATGCATCTCAGCCTGTGAGATCCTCGGGTTTGATTTGTTTGCAAGCACCTCAATGGGTTGCAACTCAGTTTCATCTCAATTTACTGCTTTGAAGAAAACAGACCATTTTGTGCCTGGCGGATTCATTTGAGGTTTTTAATTCAAACTATTTGCAGAATAAACTCAGAGCTAAAGGGTTGAGTTATACAACTGGAAACACACTCACAGAAAGAGCCTACAAGCATAAAATATACCTGGAGCTAATATCTTCCTTAGGGCATTATTTTGGGATCTGAGACAGCCTTTGGAAAGAACCTGAAGAGGGTCCTCTCCTTCCCTGTGCCCTCACTTAATCCAGTTACACCCAAAGGTCAGAGCTGTCCTCCTATGCACACCGTGCTCCCTCAGCTGAAAAGCTCAAGGAAACTCATCACATTTGTGACTTGACTTCGCAGCAGGCGTCTGTGAGACTGCCAGGGTTTGGCATGCCCGGGGCCTTCGCGGTACATTGACTTCTCCCATCAGACTCGCTCTCCTGCCAAGGAAGTTGACTGAATGGTGATTTTTCTGATGTCTCCTTTCTCAGAGAGCATGACTCACATTCTGAATATCTTCACGGGTCTGGAGGAACTCACCATACACATATTTTCAAGTCTTTATTTTTCCATACCTGTACAACATGTTGATAGCCATCCTGTCTGACAGCCTGATGGATTCCCTGGAGGCTGCGTGTGCAGGACTAACAGCACTGACTGATGCAGTGCGTTGGGGCCCTCAATTCTCTCCCCAAAATTCAAATTAGGAGAACAAACTGCCATGGTGCTCCTACTTAGATGACAACTAATGACTTAGCACTTCTCATTTCTAATCCCAAAACACTGCAGAAAGGAAAGGGACTAGCAAAATCCCAGTCTGACAGAAAGAAAATTTTATCCTCCTGTAGCACAGTAATCAGGACAGAGGGAAAAAAGCCCCACCAACTTTCACAGCATGAATCCTAGGGCCTTTGGCACTGTCCCATATTTCTTGTCAATGGATCAAGTAATTTGGCAATAAATCTGTCCCTTCTAACTAAATCAAAAGTGTGCTGATGTTTGGAAAAAGTTCAAGTGGGAGGGAGTGGGATAGCGACAATGACTGTTATTTTTTAAATCTCTTTGTCCTGTAGAATTGGCTGATCTGAGCTGAATCACCATGGTTAATACATGTTGTTCTCAAAGCTTTTCAGAACCATGTTTGAAATACAGGAATACTGAACACCTTGTGGGGAAAATCATATTCACAATTTGAAGGCATCATTTTGAACAAATTTACAAAAAAAATGCAGTCATCTATCAGACAACTTTCTAAAATGAACTGTTAGATGTTGGAACTGACTAAGGGCTTGGCTCCAAAACATTCCAGGTAGCTGAAAGCAAATTAATTGCATAGTTTGGGGTAAGGTCTGAGATGACTCTCTTATCATTTCCATGAGACCAGTTGGGACCAACCATACTGCAATCAACAGAAAAAGAGTAGAGCAAAAATGGGTGTAAGAGTGAGGTCAGAGTCATCCCTTAAATCATCACTGGATAACAAGCCATGCTGGCTTCATTATTTCATTTAATGACACATGAACTATGGGGGTGTGGGAGTAGAAAATGAATATCTTAAAAAGCCAAGATTCAAATGAAAACATTTTACATAGACAAAGGTTCTTTTCCTTTCTTTGATAAAGCTAAAAAAAGGAGAGGGAAATATCCAAAATAATTATCCCAAATAATGCTACTAACCCTAAGCAGAAAAAGACACTTATTCTGCTTAGGATGAGAATATTTTATCCGATGCCGTATAGTGATTTTCCTTGTTTACTTGTTGCACAGTGCCTGCTCCTCTCCTAACAAGCAGCAGTCATTGCCAGTCCTTCAGCAGAGCCTAGACTAAGTGTTCATATTATATTCATCACTGTTTCAGAGCCAAAATGCTGTAAATAATCTACCACTCGAACTTATTATTATCTTGACTGCCAAAGCCAGCTGCTCTTGCTGCTTAGTACCCCTTTTCAAACGAAACACATTGTTTCTTCCAGCTTTGGGTCTCCTCTCATGTACTGGTGGAAGCAGGAATAGCTCTTCTGAAGCCAGTGGAGCTGTAGACATGTAAGCTTGGGGCATGTGAGAAGGAATTTATTGCTGTCATGTTGTCTCTGTTTCCATAACTCCCCTAGCCCCTCAACCAAATATGAGCCTTGGTTGTGCTGGGAGCCGTACAACATGTAATCCTTGTAGCATCCTGACTCAAAACAAGCCTGTTTTGTTTTCTCTCTGTTTTATTCTGCTTATGTGGGAGCTCCTGTGAAGCCGGGGGCATGAATACATTGCATGATGCTACTCAGACCTTGAGGAATGAGTTGATCTTGGAAAAGATGATGAAGAGCTAGGCTGTCTGAAATAGGATGCTTTTTATTATCTTCTTAGCTGCTGGCATGATCAACTCACCCTCAAGACAGAAGGTGAGACAATGAGATTTACCTCTTTCGAAGAAGATTTGGGTTTCATCCAAAGGCCTTCAGTGCAATATATGTTGTATAAAACAGTAAATTGTTTGTGCACCTTGCAAAAGAGATGTGGATGTAAGAAGATGTGGAGAACACACGACTTCTACAATGTAAACTCCTTTCCACAAAGTTTTTTTCATCTGCTAGCTTTGCCTGCTCTTCACACATGACAAATGTTCACAAAACAACAGGGTCCTGGATAACAGGATTAGAAACTGGAAGCCGTGAGCTGAGCTAAGCTTCAGCCCTGCTGCATGAAAACAGCCTCTGAGCTCAAAACAAGACAGGCTGGAGTAGGAGGAAGAGATGACTTTTGGAGAAATATGCAGGGGAAGTCCTGGAGTGCCTCCACCCTGAGGAGACATGAGTCGGGGCTTTGTTTCTTGCAGGCTTTGGAGACCTATAGCCCTATATCTATTTACTGGCATTTTCATTTTTATTGAAGGACCTCACTGAACGTGCTGCTGGGTGACAGGACACAATCAGGCTGGTTGTCACTGACAGCAACACTGTGCTGCCTGTCCCTCTGAGAAGGGACCATGGAATCTGTTCATGCCACACAGGCAACATGACTGGTGAGGGCAATCAGCTGTGACTGCTATGAAGAGTGGATCTGCTGAAGTGGGATGAAAAGCCCTGCTGGGACAGGGATGGAAAGTGAGCGTGGTACCTGAGCAAGCCCTACCAGGGTGTGCCAGACTCTGGTGAAGCAGTCACTTGCCCACAGTGTATGGGGGGGGTCAGCATGCAACTGACCCCCAGCTACATCCAGAGTACATTAGGTTTGGGAGGCTCACAGAGCTCCAGCAGCTTTTGCACTGAGTGATGAGATATTAAATTTATCAAAAGATGGAGAGGATCATGCAGGCATTCTTTGAGTCTGCCGGCCTCTTTCTCTACTGCAGTAATGCTCTCTTGAGCAGCCTCTCACACCTACTGCTTACTGCACTTTCCACATGCGTTCATCATGCAGATAGCCATTTATATGCTTGAAATGCAAGGTTTTTTTTCTTTTGTAACTATTCATCTCACTTCAAAATGGCTGCAGGTAGCCCATAGGAATATACACAGCACTGTTCACATGCTACATCAGCTGGACATTCAAAAAATCATGGGGAGTGTCTGTAGCAATGGCTGTTAATTGTGCTCGTTGCTTCTCATCTCCATTAAAGGGTACTTCTGCTCATTTGATGGCTTTTCAACCATACCAGAACTCTTCAGCTGGGAACACAATTTCAAGCATTAAGTATGGTCTTAGCAGAGGTTTTAACTGAGACTTCCTGAATATCTTCCTGTTTTCCTAAATTTTTCTTATGAGCTGCCAAATCATTTCAGCCCTGAAACACCTAGGCTAACGCATCTCAGATGCATCTGGAGTGCTGAGACAGAGCCTGAAGCCTCTTGGTTCAGATAAGCTGTGAAAGCAATCACAGCACAGCATCAACAGCTGAATAACTTCACTCCCCAGTGACCTTTTGCCATTTCTGCCTATTCATCGCATCCTTCACATGATGACCCTTTCATCCTTTGTGACTGTGCTGGCCCTGCTGTGGTTTTGGAAATACATCCTTGAATGTGCTGCCAGGGATCCCTCTTCAGGTCCAGACTTGCCCTTCACATAAGCAACAGCAGCAGGGAGGGAAACAGCCCTGACCTGGTGCACCCACCCACGGATGCACAGGTTGGAAGTCTGCTCTGCAGTATCTTCATTGCTTTTATTATCCACATTAACTACACTGAAGACAAGCTTAAGCCATGCTGCTGTCCCCATGGAAACAGGTCCAAAGAGCTTTGGTTGATTATTAATCAAGGTATATAAACATCCTTTCTCCACCAAAGGTCCTGAGGAAATGACTCCCATTAGGAGCCCCAGGAGCAGATGGACATGCAGCAGGACATATATCTGGGAAGGTGTAGCCTGGGATAGGCATGGGCTGGCATGTGATTTTACTTGCTTTTCCCACATGGGATGGAAAGGAGGAAACCTGTCTGAGCCTTCAGCAAGCCCCTACCCTTTTTATCCCACAATATGCCACAAAGAGATCATTTAGAGATATAAGTCACGCTTTGTCTCCTTGGTCTCAGCACTTGGAGGCCAGCAGTGGCATTTCCAGGGCTGGCATTTGGGATGACAATGTGTTTGCAAGCAGGGGTGAATCATTTCCCTAAGAACACCCTCAGACTTGCTGCGACGTATTCAAGAGGAGAAAATGTTCTGTCTTTGGCCTTGACAGTCTTTTAGCATCTCTGAAGTCCACCCGCCAGACATGCAGACACACAAGGTGGTTGTACCCACTTCCTTAGCTGTAGCAATTACTGATATTCCCAGTACAAAACAAACAGAAATCCCAGTGCCAAACTACCTACAGATCCAGAATTACCAGAGCATGTGTGAGAGATTACAAGTGGCACAGTGAGGAAGGTGCTTTAGAAGACTCAGACCCCTTTTTCTTTGGAGCAGATGACAGCCACCAAGAAACTGCACTGGCGGGAAGCGGGTGCCCCATTCTGCACCTGCAGTCAGTTCCTAGACTTAATTTGCACTGGACAGTGATGGAAAATTTATGTCCAAATTAGAACATAAAACAAAAAGAAAAAACTTAAAAAGTTCATATAAGTAAGATAACCTAAATTATGTCTATAATTTCAAAATATTTTTTGTCATTTAAAAAACTTTTCACTTTTAATATTAGTTTTTAACATAAATTAACTGAAGTTTCATTATAAAAGCTGTTTTGAATCAAACATCAGAAAATCCCATTTCAAAGCTTCTCTTAAACTCTCTATTTAAACTTGTTTCAGAGAAGAGAGACTTTAAAGCTGACACTTTCCTGTATACAGCTTCAGCTTCAACAGTCATCTAACAAAAATATTTCACCAGAAATTTCCCAAACAGCGTTTCTACAGCATCAGATTGTTCCCAGATCTTTAAATAGGAGACTTGGGGTTATCAATCTCAAAGTCTTTCTTGGTCATAAACTCATTTTTTCTTAAAGGAAAAACAGACTGGCATTTCCAAGAGGACCTGCAGCCCCATGGATGACATGAGCACTTCCCTCTGGTGGTGACCTAGACCTGAGGTCATGTTCAGTACTGGGAGTCCTTCTCCCTTTCCAGGAGTTTTGGTGTAGGGCTCTGTTTCATGGGAACAGAGAAAAGCAGCCTGGGAAACATTGCCCACTGGGATCTACCAGCCACCACAGAGCGAAATCCTGAAGCCAAGAGATCACAGCCACCTCCAGGACAGCCAGACATGTCATCACGCAGTCACACTGCTCCCTCCATAGAGTCATTACACCAGCTCAGTACCCATAGGACTCTTCAGTACAGCTCTTGGGAAGCTGCTTCTATGTCCCTTTGGGAAGCCTCCACCTTCACCAACGGGCAGGACCAGTAAGTGTGCAGCAGCCTCTGTGCTGCTGGGAAACCTGCTGCTTCCCAGTTGGCCCCATTTGCCACTTTGTGTCTGCTCTCCAAGAGGTTCTCCAGCTTGGGAACTGAAAAAGGCAAGGACCAAAATCAGTAGAGTTGGAATTGGGTCCTTTGCCATTTCTGCCCATTTGAAAATGACAGCTCAGCAGAGCAGATCTTCTTCTCCGGGCATTGCAGCACCCGTGTCTGAACCACCGAATTCCCCAAGGAGAGCATTCTTCATTTCTTCCATGCTTGTGAGCCAGGGAACTGTATGGTCTCTCTACCCTGCTCTTCTAAAAATGAAAGCAGTAGATTTTCCTTCTCTACTGCCCCATATTTTTTCTCTCCCAACACAAAGAGTGCCCTGAGGAGTAATACGATAAATTCATTCTTCCCTCTGCCACTTTCACGACTAGCTACAATTGAGTTTGCTCATGAGATGCCACAAAACATATATACAAGCTGCCACAGAAATATGCAATTAGAGTAGATCTATACCGTACATGGTTACGAGCCCTGGGAGTTATAGGACAGGGAAGCTTTTGTGCTCAGACCCAGGCTATGGGCAGAGGAACACAGCCCAGCCGGGCAGCCACCGAAATACCAGTTTGCTGTTCCCAGTGCTGTGGCTGTGTGCTCTCTGCCATTGCAGCAGAAGGGGACATTGAATTGCTCGGAAACTTGGTGGGATCTCATTGTTAGCTTGTAATTCAGTTCCTTTGTGGCTCTTGGGACAGCCAAAGTGTTACAAGACGGCAAAGTCACTGATCACATTCCTCTCCTGGGAGTTTAACAAGCTTTAAATGTCTAAAGCAAACAATACAAATAGAGCAACAATTACGGACTAGAAGCTTCCTTTCCTGTCTTGAATTAAACAAAGCCTTTTTTTCTTTCCATCTGTTCTGGAAGATTCAGGATCTCCAGGCTGCACTGGAGAGAGCTGCATCCCTCCACCCACAGCCACATCATGGCTGCTAAGTGATGGAGTCACAGTGTCACAGGGCCCCTGCAAGCCAGCTGTGAGGTTGCACAAAGAACAACAGGATTGGGACCCAATCCCTAACACTTCTCTCCCAAGTCTTCCCAGCTTCCCAGAATTTCTTGTCTGAGGCATTATATGTTCTTTAAGCAATAACATTGAAAATAAGAGCACAACAGGAGACTCAAAGGAAAAATAGCAGTTAATTCTAAGGAGTTACACGTTCTCTAACTTGAATCCAGAAATGCCTGTTCAGAAGACACACACGGTTCCTGGATCTATCCTCCACCCAACCTCAAACAGAAATGTACTGACCTCTGAAAAGTGAGTTTGTTTTGTAAAGTTTCTAGATAAAGTCTGAGATAGAGGCATTTTTACAAAGAAAAGAAAAGGCTCATCATTTTCTTCTGGGCCAGAAATGGAAACCTGAGTGGTTTTGTGTGCATGCTAAGATCAGGGTCAGAACATGTCTGAGTTTTCTATTTCTAGTCAAAAGCTTTACAAAATAACTCTGTGCCAGCAACTCCCATAACCTTCTTTGCATGGAAAGGGCAATGACCTCTTGGCCTGCTAAAAAATGAAAATATCCAGGGTCCTTCTAGCTTCATTCCTTCCTTGCAGAACAAAAAAGGCTGGGGAGAGGAGATGGAAATCACAGTGACCGAGGGGTGTTCAGGATGCCCTGTTTCAGCAGCACTGTCCCCTTTCTAGATGACTCCTGACTTCAGCTTTTCACAGCAGCTTCAGCACAAAGTGAAATACAGGGGTTAATCCTCAGAGGCAGCAACTGAAATACTTGGAGGTCAGACAGCTAGATCCTGCCTCGTATGTTTTAGTCTTTTGGAGGATTATGAAGTTTTCCATAGAATGAAAAGGTTATGCATGATCTCCTGTCTCTGCCCAAAATTAAGGTGCCCTGGTCTGTCCCTCACCATCCTCTGCTCTACCCTGCAGGGAACCACAGCCAAATATGCACAACAAGAAACAACAAAGTATTTAGATACTTAATTTTGTACTTGACTAATAGATAGGAGCTGTTAGGCATTTGCATAGGAGCTAGAAGCCTTAGAGCTTTTTGAATCTGGACTTAAATTTTGTTTTATCCTTAATGAACCAGAAAGCCACTGGCATCATCATGAGAACAAATCACATCGGGTCTGGCTATTTTCCACATCACTGCCTTATCCCTGGGGCATTAACAACTTTGAAAATTCATGGGAAAACACACACGTAAGACCACTTTGGGCAAAAATCTCTGGCCTTAAAGAAAATACAGTGGTGAATGATGATCTCAACATGAAATTAATGACCTGAGAATATTTTTGACTTTCCTTGCCAGAATGATGAATTTGTAGAACTAATAAAGATAGTGGATAAATGGTTAATGTTCCCCTGCAGATGGTCACAGCTTATTACTATTATTACTACATTATTATCATAATGATTCAGACTGAGACTGGCAGAGGGAATCTGATTAGCAGTCCAAACTCTCTTGGAGGTGAACATCACTTTACATTCCTCCAGAATTATCTCTTCCACTGTCCACTAACAGTAACCGCTGCCCAAGAGCCCCTACAAAAATTTACCCCTATCATTTGCCTGTGTTGCCCTGAGGAAACAAAAAGAGGAATTTCTGCGCATGACTTCCCTTCTGAGCAGATCCACAGATCTTTGCCAGGGCACATTGGAAAGGTCTGGTGGTGCTTTTCAATCCTGTACAACTGGGTGGAAGAGCCTGTTCACATCTATGAGGATTTTACATGGGAAGAACTGAAATGTTTCGTAGCAGCAAAGTTTCTTGAACTTGACTTCTAGCTCAGCAGCCTTCCTGAGCACAACTCAGCTGTCCTTCCCAAAATACAATGTGTACCAGGCACACTTTGCTCTGTCTGAACAGCTTTATTGCTCTATTTTTCCTTTTTAAAACATATATTCTAAGGTCATTTTTCTTTAAATACGTTAGTCTGGTCTGGGAGGAATGAAAGGCAGACACAGAGGAACAGGCCAGTTCTCTGCTCAACCTTTTGTTGTGCATAATCTATGGATGTGGTCCGATCTCCACTTGAGTGAGTGGGAATCTTTCAGGTTAGGCAATAACAGTGCCAGCATCTGAGTTTTACACATGAAGGAACTGATGTACAGGGCAACTGAATTTTTGTGCAGAATTATGTAAGAAGTTTGTTGAATCAAACCTTGATCTTGAGTCTCTTAGGTCAATGCCTTGGCTGACAACCTCTCCTTCCCTGGCTTTTCCTGTTCCTCACACAGCATCTCCACCAGCTTTCCTTACCCAACTTTGAGCAAGGTGAAAGACTAATTCAACCAATTGAGATACTTCAGGAAGCCTCTGTATATTCACATGGGTAATCCAACAGCCAGGGCAGTCAGGAGTTATTTCCATTGCTGCCAACAGCCAGAAGAGAACTGAGAGCTGCAAACAGCCAAAAGCCACAGGATCCCAGGGGGAAACACAGGCACGTTCTGGACTGTACAGCTACCAGTGTTGCATGGGATAGACCACCATACACAAACCACAGACATGAAGCACATCAAAGTAAAGGCTCTTTGACACTGCAGACTTAATTTTTCCTGCTCCATTACCCTCCCATTAAACCCAAACTGTGTCTGATACATCTCTCTGCTAGAGATGGGTAGCCTGCGTCTCCAAACATCTGGCCAGCCTGACTTACTAGAGCGAGCAGATGGACTGTTGGTTTGTACTGCATGACCTAGTCATTGACAGCGGATGTATTGGCTATATTGTCCCCAGGACTTCATTTGTTATATTAAGAATAAGTATGCAATAACATTCTACGCAAAATAAAACAGAGCTGATTTTCATTGCTTGGTGGGACTGTCTGCAATAACTGACCACAAAATGTTACATTAAAATCAGATGATATTACAAAAGTGTATGTTATAGAATAAGAGTAAGAGATAAAAAGCCTGTAGTTTTAGCAATCTTGTCCGTAACATTAAAGCACACACCAGCGCTCCTCAGACTCTGGATGAGCATGATGCATATTTTACAGCCACATTTTTATTGACTATAATTTATACCCTAAAGCGTTATTGCTTCTGTATGAAAAGAGCAATTTTGTTTTCCAATGAGCAAACAGCTGTCCAGAAGGCACCCAAGTCCTCCAGAGAGAAGCACATGCAACAAAACGTTTAAGGCAGAATAAAGAATTTACTGCTGGACTAATACAGTCTATAACCTCTTTTGCCAGTGACCTTTACTGAACAACATAAATGAGATATTCCAGTCTGACAACGTGATATAAAAATCTGACAATCTGCTGCTTGAATGTGTAGTGTCTGAGGGGACAGAAAATTCACTTTCCACGTAAAATGGGATGCATTCTCTGCAGAACACCAGTTTTGCACTGCTGCTGGCTGCCATGTAGGACAGCAGTGCTGTGGGCAGTTGCACTCACTGTCTTTACCCAGCTGAGAAAGCCCCTGGCACCCCAGGAGTGGGCTCACCTCCTCTTGCTCCTCCCCTTTCCCACCCAGGACATCCTTCAGCTTCATGGAGAGCTCAGTCTCCACACTGCTTCCCATAGGAATCTCGTGGGGCAAGGTGGAAACCAATCTCTCACCACACATAATGGCCATATGGGGGGCAGGAGAACAGCCATAAGGGGATGCTCACCACATTTCTAAATGATAACACTGATCAGCAGCACTGAAAGATAACAGAATTTTGCAGAACCAAAACCAACCATTTTTCGCCCAAAGGTCCCAAGTAAAAATGGATTTGTTGCACATCGGTTGTCCAGCCCTAATAAGCATTTGCCAATGAAGAGGTGAAAATCTTTCATTTCAAACACTCCTGTTTCACAAAAAGGTACCTAATTTATGTGCATTTAATTACTGCAGTTGAAGAACAAAATAGCCTTTGCCTGTGCATTCCCACTAATTACATATGAACATTAACATAGTCTAAGCATTGTAGAACATCTTAATATTTAGCGGTAAAAATAGTATCAGCTCTGTAGATGGTATAAATGAATGGCTATAAAGCTCTCACAGTTTACTTCCAGTAAGATTTGGTCTGTAATTTTTAACCAATCAACATCTTTTCAGTGGACAAAAGTGAGCCTATATGTACCACATTGCCTTGTGAGGCTGAAAATAGATTTTGCAAATATGTTTCTGGGTGCGGAGGTGGTTCGTACAAGTGAAGGAAAAGATGAGGAGAGAAAAGATGGACACATTTTGGTTCCCAGGGCTGGATTGAGCCTCTCTCATCTACCTATGATCATTAAACAGTCCAGAAAGGAAACTTCGATCCTATTCACAGACTTGTACTTGGAACAGAGAATGGAGTCTGAGAGTGACAGTGCTTCGAAGCCATGCAAAGGGATACAGCAGAAACACCACTTAACGTATCCTACCATGTCATGTCATCAGATAAAAGTGCAGGCACTTGTATTCAGATTGTTATTTCTAATGGAACCTATGGGATTTTCCAAACTGCATTGGCTATTTTTTTAAATCTAGAATCTGAGAGGGGAAAATAGATACGAAAAAAAATTGACAGCAATCCATTTTGTTTGCACTTGTATTCTCTACTTGTGAAAAAGGAGAAGAGCACTCAGAAACTACACTTAGACTTCTCGCAGTCTGGGTAACTGCAGTCCTTCAGTCTGGCTCAGGGCACCAGGTCCTGGAGAGCCAGAGGCTGTGATGTCTGTGTGCAGGTGCATGGGGAGGAGACTTCACATCCTGCAGGGTCTGATCCCTGAACCAGCACCACAGCAGAGGTTGTCACTGCAGGATCAACATCCTTGGCTGGAGGAGCCAGGGAGGGCAAGGATGGAGAGCCCAAATGCAGGCCACAGCCAAGACACAGTTCAGTGTCCAGCTGTACCCCTAAATGCTCAGAAAATCTCTTATTCAAGACATACATATCTCAAACCTCTACTCTTAAAACTTAAGATTCAAGGTAGCCCTAATGTTCACCTAACCCAAATAAAAATTGGGAGTTTTATTGGTTTTTAGGATGTAAATCTCTACTACCACTTAATATTTTTGTCATACTCAGTCTTTTCAATTCTTCCAAAGAAGAGATACTTCATTGACCTGCTCATTCATTGCAGGAAGAACAATATTTGAGTTCTCTGAAAAATGTTCAAGAGCATCTTATATGAAGAGCTGTAACAGCTGGAGTGGAACCATTACTTGTCCAAAACTAAGATTTGCTACAACTGTATGATTTTTATGTCTGGCAAAATATAGTAAAATCAACGCATAATAAATTACTTACAACTGACCTATTTTTATTTAGAGCAAGCAGAGAAAAAGTCTGCAGATGAGTTAGAGGAGGAGGAGGGGCTCGGAGGATGTCTGTTAGAGCTACAGGAAGCTGAGCCTGTTGCAGAAGAGATACAGCAAAAAGGATAGTCAGCCTGTGTCTCAGGGATGGAGACAGCCTTCACTCTCAGAATAAAGATGATGGGTACCCAAGGATATAATTTCACAAACACGGTCATGAAAAGTACTTAAGTAAAATTCGCATGGAAGAATTTGCTTGTCCTCCTACCCATGGCTTTGATTTGGTAAAATTTCAGTGGGTGGCTTCCAACTCTCTGGTCTATGGTCCCACAAGGGAAAGGACAACTTCATGGGTCTGCAAGCCCTGAAAATCATGTGCAAAAAAGGTCCAAAAAGGCCTGGCCCCTTGGCAGGAAACACAATGAAAACCATTGGCTGAACAAGGCAGGAAGGTGTTGCTGAAGTGAACACCCAACGTGATGCCTGTAACCCATGCCAGTCTCCAGACTCCCCAGGGGTGGCTCACACACAGTGTGCAGGGAGAGTGCCCAGGGCAGTGACCCAGCCTGTGGGGCTACTCATCTCCTGACTTCAGCGTTGCTTTCCTGAGGTGGTGGGCAGGTCTTCCTCCAGCCAGTGCCTCAGTTTCCCCCAACTGGGGATAAGCAGTGCCAGCACCCTCCAAACACACGGTGGAGATCAGCGGATGAGAGGACGGTGTGTGTCCTAGGTGTTACAGACAGCCACACACATGCCAAGGACTAAGGGAATCAGAGCAAGAGGGAGACACCGTTAACATTAAACATTCAGATCATGAAACTAGCACGAATACATTTTTTTCAGGCCTTTTATCTCCTTTCTGTTTTTTAACCTTTAGATTTTGTATCTTTAGGCCTTTTTCTGCATTCACGAGGACCTGATGCTGTCCTTTCTTCTTTGAAATGAAATTGAGACCATTACGTACTCCCAGTTTTGGCATGGGAGGCTTTAAAGAAATCACGACCAAGAGACCAGACAACTTGTTCTGAAGTCCTTAGTCCATTTGTACGCAGCCACTACAGTGTAATGTGTTTGCTTTGCTACAGTTCGATAGATTATTCCTTAGCTGTAAAGTACCCACCTACTTGCTGCTGAAATTATGCAGACAGAAGTGAGCTGAAATAGGTTCTGGAGTTATCTGCCAGGGACATCCATGCATATTTCTAAGTTTTATGGTCTTAAACGACCACATACTGTTCTGTCCCCAAAGGACATCTACACAGTGAATCACAGTATATGTTCTCAAAGAAAGCAGGAATTTGCTGCCTTTCTCCCGCTACTCAAACTAATATAGAACCTAAATAACTTTAGTCAAATATTTTAAAATTGCTGTGTTGTGCACCAGCAACCACTGCTGCCTTTTAGCTTGGCTTTCCTCAAAATCAAAGTTAGAGTCTTAATCCTATTAAAGTCAAGGAAAATTCCCATTTCAAAGCCTGGCATTACATCTTTTGTCCTCAGTCTGCCAATGTGATAGAAGAAAATACAATAGGAGAGGAATGGAGATATTTTCTGCCAAAAAATATATCCTGGTGGGAAATACCCTTTTACAAATACTGAAATTGTCCAAGAAGTTAAAATTTTATCCAAACATTGTCTATTGAAAAAAAAGTCCTGTCTGTTTTACGGCTGCAGCTGGTTACCTCCCATGCCCCCAGTTCTATTTGCATTTTTTTCATAACGAAAGCTTTCTGGAAAACCCTTTTCCTATTAAACCTTTGCAGTTTTGAATTTCTCTCTGATTGATGATGCAAATGCTTCAAGGGGGGAGGAGGGAGAGTAGGGAAATACATTTCCGTTTCCACATAGTCATCTGCTCCCATGCATGAGGGCTGCTGTGCAGAGTCACGCCATGTTATACTAAGCAATAAGCTCACGCAACAAACAGCAGCAACATAACACAAGCTGTTGTATCTGACAGAAGATGACACAGGTTGTCACAAGAGGGCTGTATCAAACAGCCAGGGAAAGGAAATAACAAGAGACACGTTACAGATGTCTGGGCTGAGGTTTGGAGGCATGGCCGTTTATGCATCACTGGGGCAAAAACTCTTCATCAGATCTTGTATAGAGCGTGTATCCTTCTATTAATGGCAATAACTCACCAGAATTAGATATGTTCTTCTCTGGAGCTTCTTTCTTCTCTTGTGTATTTATAGCCTCTTTCAATCCACAAAACGTGGCTGACAAAGCAGGATTGATTTGATTAGCATGTAAATAAAGCCTCATTGCTGCTCCTGGCTTGTCTGTCACGGTTATGTTTTGATGGGATTTCTGTCTGCCTTCCCTATTTACATCTGCTTCTTGTTTGCTGAGTTTCTAAGCCTGTGTGTTGGGAAGGGCTCAGGTCCCAGGGAGCTGCTGGATGGAGCCTCCTCAGGCAGCAGCACCACAAGGTAGATCTCTGAGCAGAGATCCAGGACCAATTTCCCATTGGGCCACAAGCAGTACCAAGAGCATGGTGGTGCTCAGCATTTCTCCCTATTGGTCTTCACTGATCTGGTGGGGAATGAGCAGGAGTTGGTCAAGCCAAAAGTACTGCATGGGAAAGTAAGCTCTCCAGGACACGGTCAAGTTTGGGAATCTCCTAGAAGGATGTTAAACACCTTGGTTTGTTTTACCCAGCTATCTGTGGACACCTAGGCACCATGGAGGCAGAAGACATGTACAGACATATGTAACGTAGCAGGTCTCGGACAGCAAGGAGGGACTGAGGAAATGTCTTACTGACATGGAGGTATGCCTCGGCTTTCAGACCACAAAAAATTGAATTATTTCTTGCCCGCCAGCCATGAGGCTGATTTGATAGTATCTGTGTGCTGCAGCTGATGTGGAAACAGCCTGAAAAGCCACTGTGCCTCAGCTCAGTGAGTCCTGTCTCCCTGGTATCCCAGCTAAAGGCTGGTGAACAGCTTTGGCTGGTTGTGCCCAGCTCACGCTGGGGACATGCGGTGACTCTTGGCCACGCTTTCCCTTGCACTGCCAGGCAGGATCCCTCTGTTCTTCTGCTGGGCTGCTCGGCCTTGGTTCTCAGCAGAAATCCCCAGCAAAGAGCAAAAGGTCCCATCCTGAGCATGTGGCACTTGCTCCTGACCTGGTGGCAGGCAGAGGATCCCATCAAAGCCATTCTGCATCTTCCTCCACAGCAGGAGCAGCAAATACTGGTATATTCCTATCTCATTTTTCAAGCAAAACAGTTCTGAGCAGCTTATGGGAGAAAGAAAGAATTCAAGCACGTTCCACTGAATGCTGGCCACATAACTGCATGTATCTCTGGGAACAGAGCAAAAGGAGCCACAGATGGAGAGGTTCCAGACTGAATGGTCCAAGTAATGGTTAAATATGTGCTCCTCAGAATTAAACAAACAAATCCCCTTTCCAAATAAATTCTACCAGTCCCCTGTCACTTACAGAGATGGGGTTGTTTTCAGTCACTCTAGTGAGGAAGCAGAAATCTGCAGAATTTTTCTCTGAAGGTAACAGCTACGGGACTGAATGCTGACAGTGAAAGATGGTTCACAGTAACATGTTAACAGGAGACATAATCCCAATAAGTGAAAGTGGCAGAAATCCACAATACAAAGTAACAGACTGCAAGCTAAAATTGATCATCAGATAAATGGCTACTATCAAAACAGGACATAAAAATAAACATAGAAATTGCCTTCCAAAACTAACAAAAGAGTTGCTGGGTGAAGGCCCAGGTCTGTATACATAGGCATGTATATGTGCTCTCACACGTGCATGAAAGCCTGTGTGCAGACATGTTCACATGTGCAAGAGCACGGATGTGTATTTATGGATTAGAGATCTTTTGCTTTCCTCAGACAAACCATATCTCCAGGGATGCTCAGCAGCAAAGACCCTCTAAGGGAGACCCAGGCCCAGATCAGGACTGGGTGGAAGGTGTCATGCCATGTCCCTTGGAGGAGGGGGAGCGCTGCCCCTGCTAGGAGATGCCCTGCTTTTCCCAGACAGGATGGAGGAAATGCAATGGAGCAATCTCCTCTTTTCTTTCCTCTGCTCAGAGCAGACCAGGTTTTTGCCATGCCAGGAGGCTGCTCATAGGATGTTCCCTTTACTTCTAAAGATGAAAACCTCTCTGTTCTACATCTAAAAAGCCCAGGGAATGGGACGGCTGGGTTGAGGCCAGACCTGCTGCTCAGATTGTGTGTGTGGAAGGCTCAGCCCTGGCAAAGCGGCCGTGCCCCGCTGATCTCCCAGGCTGCCGTCAGACGGGGATGGGTTTATTGATATTCAGATTTTGATCTTGTAACAGCCCTGAAGCCCTGCAAACACATTCAGTGGTTCGTGCCAGCCAAGGAGAATAATTACAGTTGTGCACTGTTATCTGAGACAGGTCTCTGTCTCTCAAGCTCAGATGCCATGCTGATGGGTGCCCTGGAATTAGATGTGCAGTCAGGCATTAGAGCAATGAGGTAGATTAGGAAAAACACAACTTCTGATCCAAATTGAAAGGAGGAAACTACATTTTTCAAGTTTACCACAGAACAGAAATGCAGAAAGGTTTTGTTAGAGCAATGCTAAATCAGTTTATTTCACTGTGTTGAAGCAGCCAAGGGAATAAGCACGCTACACCTTCACACCGCTCGCCTCTGAAAACACAGCAGAAAGGGTTCATCCTCACATGAAGAAGAAAGAGAAGTGCAAAAATTAAGTTTAACTGATGCCTCATTAAAACAAATGCAACAAAGCTGTGCTTTCAGATGGAAGAATGTTCTGCATTTAAAAATTACTCCTTTACCATTGCCAAGGAAGCAGAGGGGAGGACCCAGCACCTGGGGGACCCCTGGCCCTTCCATCCGTTACCAGATTCCTCAGGTAGTCTTGGCAAAACAGTTACTGGGTGCCCAGTCATTCTGTCCCCCGAGTTGGGATAACAGTATTTCTGCAGATAAACCAGTTCCCTCACGGAACGGCAGGCATCAGGCATCATGGCAGTAACCATGCTGATGGCCAGGGTCCAGGGACGGAGGAGCTACCTTGCCCTGCCTTCCCTTGCTGCTGAAGGTCTCCTGTGGCTGCGCTTGCTTTTTAACCCCCTCAGATAACTATTTCTTTATTATTTTTCAGCCCAGCAAAGATGACACCTCAGCAGCACTCACTTTTGTCCACTCACTTTTTGTACCTTGCACCCCTACTGTGTGTTTAATGCTCCTGCTATGGCAGGTTTCAGCACAGAGGCTCTGCAGCATGAGCCCTTAGAAACTCTGGATGTCAACAAATTTTATTATGAGATAAATGCCAATATATCTGATGAATCTCTCTGCTCGTGGCAGTGGGGTTAGACTGCAGGCTGACAGCCTGCACGCTTGGATTATATTATCCAAAGGAAGCACCAGCCAAAGACTGCCTAATGTCATTTTCCCTCATTAGGAGGTTATTAGTAATTCCACTCGTAGGGCTGTACTGTGTGCTGCATCCTGACGCTCAGCAGTATTTCAGGGGATGGCATTCTCTACTCTCATTTATAGGAGAAGGGAAAAGATAAGGTTCACAATCACGAGTGCAACCTGTGGTCTGGGCAGGGAAGCGTTTACCCATACCTTTTTCACGTGGTCCTTGAATCAAGGTTTCACAGGCATTTGGTGGCATGACTTTATCAACAGATGTGTCCCGAGTTTGAGGACTGACCTATGGAGGTGAGGGACTGAAGCACACACGTAGCTATATCTGGCAATAACTGCCCCGACACAGCCCGCTGCCACGCAGCTCGGTGTGGTTAGATGTGAACCCACCGAGCCACAAGCTCGGACAACGCACAGCACTGCGGCTGCCGAAACAGCCCCGGCAAAGCAACAGGGGCACGGCTGCAGCCGGGGACTGATGGAGCCACGTGGGCAGGCACCAGAATTGCCAGCCACAGGAAGTCCTGGTTATTATAGGTTTAGATAATAAAACCCTTCTGCCTTGGAAGAAAAAAAAAAAAAAAAGCCCCAAATCTTGAAATTTCCTATGGAATGAGGTTCAAGAAAAAGTTGACTCACCGAAACACTGTGCTTTAACAAGATTGATACGCATGATATGAATATTAACTACAATAAGGAAATTATAGTTAAATATAATGTCTGTATTTAACATGAAATTAAACAAAACAAGACCATCAGCTCATTTGGGCTGTTCCAGTGGGGAATTCAAACAAAATTAACACGGCCCACAAAGCATCTTAATTTGAACATGACTGAAATGTTGTGGTTCTGCTGGCAGATTTCTGAATAGAACCTAAGTTTTTAGCTATGTTACATAGCTTCAACAGTTAACCCATTTTTCCTGGGGCACAGTCCTACCCTAACAAAACCTTAGTCAAGATCTGAATATCTCCAAAGCCCAGGGCTGTTCCCATCCGGTGGGAGCACAGTCCCTGCTCCCGTTTTGCTGCCCCACAGCCTCCTGCTTGCTTGAAAACACGTAGCAAACCACAATTTTAAAGCAAACATTATCCAATTTCTCTCCAGAGTATTTTCTGCTCTTTTCTCAAGGGACCGGCACCACTAACTACTTTGGCGTTTTGAAACCCTCTTTTTAAAAGCCAACCCTTCCTCCCCTCAACAGACATCTGACAGAGCTGTTGCAATCAAACATCGCAGGACACAAACCAGGACAGCGATTCTTTGGGCAGGCACGCCTCTGTCTCTCTTATAACATATTAGCTATTTTTATCCATTACAGAGAGCTAAAAAAAGATGATTTTTTTTTTTTTTAAGAAGTACTTCAGGGAAAAAGAGACTCTGCACTGAATCCTTCAGTGATTTCTGAGCAGCTCATCCCCCACAAACACTCAATCTCCCCCCAGCCCCTTCCCCTTGCCTGCCCCCTCCCACTGTGAGCAGAGACTCGATGGGGGGAACGGCTGGTGGGTGCCTGTTTGCCTGTCCCCCCGGCGGGGCTGCTCCTCCAACCACCGCACTATCAGTGTGCCCCAGTGCTGCTTGCCATTTTTGGCAGTCAAGCCCAGAAATATGCAGGAGACATAAATAATTCCTTTTTCGAATTTGGTCAAGAGGACAGAGCGCTGGCTCCTGCCAGCGGCGCGGTGCTGGGCGGGCTGGGGCGCAGGCAGCAGGGGCTGACAACCATCCCCGGGCTGCGGGGCGCATCGAGCACCCCCCCCTCCTTGCCCCCAAATGCAGGGGGGCTTCTCCTAAGCTGCCAACTATCCACCCTTTCAAGGGCGACAGAAAGGAGAGGAGACCAGAGATCTGGTGGCAGCCCTGAGACCAAACATGTTTTTAATGCCAATTATTGCAAGGAGCACAGTAGAGGACGACGCAACGGGCACCAAACTGCGGATGGTCCCTGCCCTGAAGTGCTCCTAGCCCAGGTTTCGGGGTGATGGTGCCCTCCTCCCGCATGCTCCTGCCCTTTGGGGGAGAGGGGAGGCAGGACCTCCCTGTAGCTCATGCAGGGGAAGTTTTAACAGAAGATGTTGGACCCTGGAACACCCAGTGGCTGTCTTGGGGTGGCAGTTAAGGGGGAGACTCGGCGCCGCAAGGGCTCCCTGTGTGCTGGTAGCACCATGGCAGCTGAGCCTGAGCAGCCAAGAGCACAGCCTTGGGCAGCAAGTTCCTCGCTTCTCCTCGACCTTTTCCCGAGCTCCAGTATTCAGTGTAAAATGCACAATCTGACCTGTTAATTCCTTACAGAAAGCCACATGAAGACATGGACTGGTTCCAGAGCAGAGCAGCATCCCCTGGGGCAGGACAGGAGGTGCTGTCCAGCTTGCCTGTCTCCTGCGCTCTGGCCAGGCTGCCACATCTCACTGCAGCTGCTCAAAGGGGCTGTGTCCTGGAAAAGTGCCCTTAGAGAATGGATTCCACTTGCCCCAGTACACCATGTCTTATGTACCTGGATGCTGCCATCCACTTGGTCCTTGGCTTCTGCACTGCTGCTGCCTGCAAGAGGCTCAAGATCACAGGCCGGGACACATTTATTGGGGAAATAACCATTCTTCATACGTATTATGATAGGGCCGAGTCTCAGAGTGACATTCAAAAATGCTGGCAGGCTCTGAGCTTCTACAAGATGCGTTCTCCCTTTCCAAGGCTGCTGACCCCCTCCCCAGATCAGTTCCAAAACCTCTGAGCTTGGTCCTTCTTGGCCTCTTACATGTCCCAATGCTGTCAGAAATGCCAACACATGATGAAGACCACATCTCCCAGGGCTCTCAGCATCATGGCCCAGCAGCACAGCACCGGCACAAGATGGTAACGAGGGGCTGGCACTGCATGTTGTAACTCGTAATGGTATTAGGGTGACAGCTTATTGCGACACATCTGCCTGCCTGCCTTCAGCATGTTTCACCTGGACTGACTTTGCTCTGACCAGGACCTACCTTGTCCAACAGCAGGAACCCCAAACCAATTCTTGCTCTGAAAAATTCCTGTCATGTGTCTGTGTGTCTCGTATCAAAATCCACAGTGACATCCACTCTTGCCAGATAGACCGACTCGGTATGAGAGCAGCTGCTTGCATAGATGAATGGCAACTGTGTCTGACACAGCGCTGATTCTTAACCCAAGACCTGTCACATCCAAGCTGAACAGAGGAATCAAATAGGAAAAAAAAACAAGCAGGAGATGTACTTTCAGGTCAGGCTGCCTGATCTCATCATCAGTGGACACAGTCCCACTTGGCGCAACAGAGCACCTGCGTGAGGAAGGAGACGATGTGAAGAGCTACCACCAGATAAGAAAATGAACCAGTGCTGGTCCTTGCTCAATTGAGGAACACACTTAAATTTGGTCAGCTCCTTCTCTGCTCACTTCTCTAGACTCTTGCAGACAGTCATCTCACCAAGTCTGACAGCCCCATGCACTTTCTTCCCACCCCATTTCAAATCCACTAGGAGCAGCTCCATGCCCAGGCTGTGACCAGCCATCCATCCCAAATGAGCACCTCTTGTGGTAGAGGAGAAGGACAGAAAAACTCAAAGCTCATTGCAATTTCTTCCCCAATTAAACAGATCCCTGTGGCAAGTCAAGGTAGCTTCATTCCCCACATCTCTTTTTCTATGCCTGCAAAACAAAACCATGCACAGAGCAATCCATCAAAAGTGAGGAAAACTGCAGGCTGGGCAAAACTGCTGATGTATAAGGAGGGGTCAGGAAAGTGTTTAAGATGTACAAGGCACACTGCCTCCCTGGCCAGGAGGATGGGGGACCTGGCACCCTTGGCAGAGGGCAGCTTTGGCAGGAGGTCCTCTCCCCAATGCTGGGGCTCCTCAGCCCAGCAAAGCTGTGCCCACCATTAAAGAGAGCATACAGAAACCTGCAGTGGCATCAGACCTGGTCTTGCATCAGAAAGGTCTCAACCTGAATATCTAAACAGGGTCTTTATAATTCTCACACTGAGAAATAACCTGCCCCCTTGAAACACCCAGGATTTCATTAGCTGACAAAAAGGCTGCCCAGCAGAGTCCCCAAGATAGCTGCTTTATGCCAGTATTTACTTCAGCTCTCCAACTGCAAGAAAAAAAAAAAAAGCTGAAATATTCTCCTGGTGCCCTAAAAACAAAACACTCCAGAGTTTTGGCACCACAGGCTGAGCCTTAGTAGGCGGAGATTTGCATTGACTCCAGCTGAGCTTTGCTCTTTGACATCAGAGCAAGAAGTCGCCTGCGTCTGCAAATACCACGCTTATGCAATGCTACTAAATGCATTCCCTTGCTGCTACTCACACCAGCTTGTAAATACAGCTCACTCCAGCCACCAGCCCCACACACCACGGGGCTTTCGGTGCCTCGGCTGGCTGTGAGGGAATGTGAATGTGCTGGAAAAGCGGGATTCATTCTGTTTAGTCCATCCGCACTGTGGGTGTTGACAGGTGGGAGCCTCCTGAAAGGTTCCTCCAATAATAGAAAGGTGGCCCGTTCTCTGTAAAAAGCCTCAAGAGGGTTTTTTTACCTCCCGCCTGGCAGAGCATGGCAAGGTGCAGCTCTCCTCTGCCTGCCGAGTCTCTGAGCTTCCCCTGAACCAGCCGTCAAGGGCTCATCAAGCTGCAAAGAGGGAAAAATCTCAAGTTTACTCACTGTGGGTGGAAAAATACTTGCTGGAGGGCCCAGTTTAACTAATAATGAGGGGAGAAAAAGGCCCCAGCAACCCCAGTAAATCTGTTTCATGCTCAGTGCTTCCTTTTTCCACCCTAATCTCTGCTCGCGCTGGACGCCAGTGGCACCGACAAACTGCTTTGCCTTCCATGGAAAGCGCACGTGACGCGTGTGCCCCCGTGCAATAAATAGTGGATAATTCAGAGGCGCTGGAAGGGAGGGATGCTCACAGCTCCCTTCCACCTCCACACAGACAGGGGTTCCCCCAGCCATGGGGTCCAGCCCAGCCTCTCTCCAAAGGGAGAGATGGTCCCAGTGTGATGCCTGCGTCCCCAGCCCTTCCCAGCCACCTGCCTGCCGGCAGCTCTGACAGCTGAAGCTGGCAGATAGCCATGAGCAAAATAGGGTCCACTAACTGCCCTGCAGGCCTTGCAGGCTCCAAATGAGCGGGGTGTCTGGATTTTCCTTCTTGTGCTTTTAAAGTGTCCCCAGTCGCAGCTTGCAGCTCCAGCAGTGGGAATCAGCTGCCATGGAAACCTTGCAAATGCCCTTTTCTAACAGTGGCTGCTTAACGTACAGCTGAAGAGCATTCCCTCCCCGAGACACACAACTCTGAAATTACCCCCGCTATCCCTTGCGGGATCCTCTGTGTGCCTGCAATGTTAAGATAAACGGTTTGGAAACCTGTTGTGGAGCAAATTCACTGCAAATGAGGCTGGACACAAAAGGATCATAAGCCAGAAATTCAAAGAAATCCAGATATACACCACTATATTTCATTCTTGTCCTGGGCTAACGATTTTCTTTCAATGACATTTGCTGCCACAAAGGTATTTCCTGGCACTATGAGACTTACAAGGAAAAAAGAAATATTTTCATCTCTTGCAGGTAGACCATGATTCAAATCTTCTCCCACCCACATCTCTCTTTCATTAGGGCATCGCAAAGCACCATCAATAAGCCACAAGTGTTTCAGCTGAATGAGGCCGGCATGAGATTCTACTCAGAAAGTGCTGAGCTGCACCAAGGCAGTGGGAGGCAGGAGCCCTCAAAGCCTAAAGCTTCTTTGGTGCTGGTTACAGCGTGGGCTTTAAAGAGTTTGGGTGAGCATCCCGAAACACGAGTGTAACAGAAACCCCACACGCTACCCAGATTTGCTGAAAATTTTGCTGATAATGATGCAGCTTGAAATCTACTGCCCCTTCAATGTTATTTAAGAAAAATCAGCAGATATTTAACCCACCTAAGGTCCTAAGCAAAGCCACCATCAATGTATATCTTTTGGTACCCAGAAGCCTTTCAGGATCTGGCCAAGGGTGAGGGGCTCAGACTGACAGGAGGCTGCCGATGGAAGAGGAACCACCCTGGCTCCTCATCTCCTCCTCCAGGCACCAAAAAATGCTCCCTGGAGGTGTGGGAATGGGAGTCAGAAATTCAAATACCCAAACCTTCCCTCATGTCCTGGAGGAGCCTCTTCATGGAGTCCCTCTGCTGTCAGAGCCATGCTCTCCTACCCGCCACCCTGACGTGTAAGCTGAATTTCCCAGTTTATCTGTTGTTTTAATAAGTTTTGCAGGGATATGCAGATAAGATCTGTGCAAGTTAACTGAAACTGCTATCAAGGGAAATTTTGACAGACTGATAAGTGACTAAAGGCAATTCTTGCAACGAGAGTTATCGGACAGCTAAGAGATTAATCAGCAGTACCAGCCCCTGGGAAGAAGGCCTCCATAGGAGCAGCCTTCTCACAGAAGACAGCGTGCCTTGTCCAAGACACAACCATCAGCAAAGACAGGGACAGAGGTGGGGAAAGAGCTACAAAAATACTGTAAAAGTCATTCACTGCATGGTTTAGCTTGAGGTTTCTTCCGCTTGGTATTCAGGTCACTCAACTTGCCTCCTTCCTTGATGAAAGGAGGGAGGATTTCACAAGCCAGTTAGAAATTATTTTGACCAAACGACGCACGAGTGTTGCCAAAGTACATTTCAGGCAAAGCTAAGAGGGCTGGAAGGGAGAGGAAAGGGCCAGATTTCATTTGTTTCAGGATAGATGATTAATCTGGATTTTAGCATTTAACTATTGGGCCACAGAACCTCTCAGTCTTCTCCATTTACCTTCATCCCAACACATCAAGAGTGTTCAAACACCAGTTCAACCCTGGCTTTCAAAAGAAAGGGTCCTGCAGCAGTAATGCAGCAACTCTGGGCACACCCTTGCCAGCCGTGGCTTTGTTCACTTGTTGTGCTTGGCTAATCTGTCTTTAATTACTTCAAATTATCTAGCATTCAAGGGAGATGCCATTTATAGGCTTTAATTGCCAAGCTCCTACCCGTTTTTGTTGCTGCAAAGCTCTTGTGCTGTCAATCAGAGATAGTCCCTTGTTGCAAGATAACACGAAATTTCACTATACAGAAAGAGAAACCTTGTATAAGATTGGCATCTAATTATCAGAAGAAAACCCCAAGAAGTTGCTAATATCTTTACCAAAATGCAGCACGGTAGGTCTGACATACAGAATAACCAAGGCTTAGTGCCCAGGTTTGCCCCAGTGCACCCTGGCAGTTCACCAAATTATCGTGGCACGGCCTGAGTTTGCACATCCTGGAAATCTGCTCAGCTACAAGGAAACATTTCCCATCCTGTACCCGAGAAAAACAATTAGCAGCATCTTCCCCCCCGCCTCCTGCAGCCGGCACTGAACCCAAAAGCTCTTAACAGTCTCCCAGAGTGGAGCACGTCCGTGCATCTCCTTAGCTTCCTACTCCTTTCCCATGCAGCTTCTTTCCAGGCAGAGCCAAAGCAGGGTGCAGGCAGCAGTACCCTCCCTCTCCATCTCCATGGCTGCTGAGGCGCCCAGGGCTGGCTCAGGGCTCAGTTCCTCTTGCTGTCAGGAGAGGGAGGTCCCTGCTTCGCTGCAGATCCCACATGCTCCTGGGTCCCTTTGGCCTCTCAGCTTGCAGCCCAAATGCCATAAACACCCTCTGGGCTGATCGAGTGCCAAGTCATTTGGGAAGCCTCTGTAGGCACCTGGAAACATCAGGAATTCAGGTGGGCTTGCTTTTCTCCCCCTTTCTAGCCTTCAAACCTTCCTGTTAAATCGGATGTCACTCCGGCTCTGCACCGCCAGCAGAGCCGGGTCACCGTCACTCGCGGCTGGAAATGGCCTTGGTGTTCACCTTCCAGCCAGCTGTGTGCTCAGTCATCTTGAACTGAGCAAATAGGTCCCTTCAGGAACTTCTTTCTCTAAAGGACTGCTTGAGTGGAGATAGTTTGACCTCTCCTCAAGGCCGCTGTGGGTTAACAATAAAGAAAATTGCAACAAATTCCCGGCCTGGAGTTACACCTCTTCAGGGCTCAGTTTTAGCCAGGGACCGATTTCTGCTTGCCTACTTTCTTTCTCTTTTGTAAGTGCTTTTTCAGCTCCTTCACTTCAGGCTATAGCTCCTCTTCGTTAGCAAGCTCTACGATGGCCAAAGTTCTCTCAACTCTCCAGTCCCTAGAGAGAACTGGCACAACCGCACCTATGCTCAGCCGCCTGCCATGGTGCCTTGTGCTCCCCTCCCCAGCACAAACTTAATCTCTGCCTTCAAAACATCTTTCAGTCTCTCTGGGAAACTCCCAGATTCTCCTCTAACTCCTTTTTTTTTTGAAGCCTATGGGTCTTTATTAGAATTTGCTCTAATCTTATTTTAATTCCTTTTGCAAAGTCTCTAGCTGCCTTAGATCCACTTTAATTCCTCTTGCATGATCTCCACCTCTTGTTTTAAGCCTTCATTTAAAGTCTTTTGGCCTAAGGTCCTGGGCTCTGTGCACGGCTTGGTTATTTGCTCCATCAAATTCAGCAGCGATACCAGCCCACAGCTTGTTCCTTTGAAACTTGCTCCTACTTCTGATAGCCAGGCTTATCCTTGTTTGATCTGGATCAAAGTTTGGGGCCCCACTCAATGACCCAATTAATAGGAAAAAATTGACAAAGGACTTAGGCATTTCTCTGATGAAATCCTACTTATTTATGCAGAATGAACAGCTCTGGTTCCCTGAAAGGAAACAGGAGTGAAGTTTCCTTTCTTATAGCTCCAGGCTTACGTCAGCTGAGATTTAATCCCCCTAACTGCTCCTTTTAAGCTTTTCTGGGATAACCCCCTCCCCTTGCCAATGCCCCTCCTGATTTCTTCCCCTCCCTGACTCTGTTTCTCCAGTCTTTATTCTCCTCTTATCCAGACTGATGAAGATTCATCAAACAGCTGTCTGAAGGTCCTTTTCTCAAGCCGTACCAAATACAGTGAGCAGATGAGTACAGGAGGAAAGGAGCATATTTTCAAGACAGAAAACCAAGGGGTCAGCTCCTACTGACCCTGCAGCTCCCACTAGCGCAGTGTGGGGTGAGTCACTTCTTCCCTTTGAATTACATTTGCCCATTTAGAAAATGAGGGCATGACAAAACCTTCAAGAAAACATTGCTTCAGTTTGGATGGAAATCACAGACTTTGTAAAGAAGTGACCCACTTTGTGAGCCTAGCCAGCGCACCGGAGCAGGGATCGTCCAGGTGGGCAGCGTGCCCTGCCTTGCACGCACGCACAGACCATTCCCAGCTCCTCCGAGGATCTTGGTGTCTCTCTCTAAAATCAATATTTCCAATAACAGCCTGTGTTGCCTTTGCCCCATCGCCCTGGGAGCGGCTGCAGGGGGAATTCAGCATCTTGCAACTGCCTGGACTTAGGAGGGGAAAGATGGAGGGGAGGAAGGGAGCTTGTTTTTCTGCTTGTCAACTTCTGGAAGTAAACCCAGCAATAATAAGAATTGCATTGGCAGACAGAAAGACAAGATTTCACTCTTGGTAAGACCTTAAAAGACAATTGTTTATTTAAACTAACTCAAGGTCACAGAGATGTCCAGCTTGAGAGAACTAATTTTTTTTTTTCCTTCAGAATACTGCATCTGAAGTTGCTCAAAAGATGAAGCAGGACAGTATGTGCATGTGGCTCCTGCTGATAGTGGGAGGGCAAAGGAGGGCTGGGGAAGGTACTGGAGTCTGAGGAAAAGCAGAAGCTTTCTGTGAAGAGTACAGATTTGGGCAGCACAGAAAGTTCAGCCCTCCCTCCCAGCAAGAGCAAACCTCAGAGGCAGCCAGGGGATTTTACGGTCTCTTCTTCTAGTTTTGGAAAAAATATTCAATCTCTACCTTTTGAGTAGTGAGGGTTTAAATGCTGGCTATTCCAAAATACCACAGCACATTTGCTAGGTTCCTTCCAGTGCTATTGCTGTCAGGGCTGTGGCATAGCCAGAGTAAGCTGGGAATGCAGTACGGTCCTCAGAAGAATGTCTGAGCAGCCAGGGACACATCATTCTTCCCATGTTTCACCCAAACCTGGGGAAGACCACCATATCCTTGTGTGGAGTGGTGTTCTCCAGCCCCTGCACTTGAACATGGGGTCTCTGAGGAGCCAGGCTCTCAGTAGACTTGGCTGGTTGGGTCATGGGCACATTACCAGCATCTGAGTGCTGGATGAAAGTCAAAATACAACCACCCCAACCTCATCCCGTTTCAATGAAACCAGGACTGAAACAAAAAGGTGGTACTCATTTGCATCTGAGACATGACTACCCAGGTGGATTCCTTGTGCAAGGTGCTCCACTCATCTTTCACAATTTGATGCTCTTTTAGAAGATGCAGACCATTGCTCCTGTCCCTGCTGAGGGCACACAGGCAGCCTCATCCCTGCCTGCACCACTTGGATCGCTGGCACTGAGCACTGCTCTGCCAGGTCGTTTATGCTGATAGCTCCAAACTGGATGTCAAATCCTGTTTGATACAAGAGGCTTTTGAAGGTCTGTAAAAGTCCCATATCTACAAAGCTGGCATCTCCACAGCAGGAGGGAGAAAAGCTAGAGAAGTCATGTGGCAAAAAGAAGGTTTGAGCCTTTTTGTTTGAAGAGACACTGCCTGAAACATTAGAATGAGAAGGTGCCTGGAGAGAGCTTTGAAATTCAGATGATTGTAAGCACAACCAAAGTGATCTCATGTTGTAATCGAAAAGACAAAACTGTCAAAATTCTATGGATTTATGGCTACTGGAAACAACCTCCTAGCTATTTTCTAAATTAGTTCTTTAAAGTAAAAAAAACCCAACACTCTCTCTGCAGAGCTTTTGCTGAACAAGAAAAGCGCAGCGCTTAGAATGTAATTTTGCTTTTGTTTTCTCAGGTATTGTGTGATGATTATTTTCTCACATGGTCCAGTACAACAGAAATTGACTGAAATCAGTACCACAGGAAATTGAAAAGTCAGGTTTGTAAGAGTTAACTTACATTTTTCCTAAGGTCTTTCCTTCACAGATTATATGCTTGTGATTATGTGCTCAACAGACCCATGACTAATTCACTTCTCAAAGTTTTCTTTGCAGATAAAACACCTTTCCAATTCAGCCTTTCCATGATGCAGAAAGAAAAACTCTTGAAAACTGGCATAAACCAAGCAGCTTGATGCAGCGAACAGATGGCATTTCCAACTCCCCTCGGGCACCTCCATCCAAAGGCAGCATGTGCTGCCCACCGTGCCTCCCGGTCCCACAGCAGCCTGCTGAGCCTGGGGATGACCCTCTGGGAATATTACCTTGGCTTTGAGACTTTTTTGCTCTGCTTTTTCGAGTGCATAGGTTCCATTGCCCAACCTGTGTTAATTTTCATTGGGAATGACACGACCATTCCTCCCAGCACAGGGCTGTTACTCCAAGCACGCCAGCCAAAGGCAGAAAAGAACCATCCAGCGATAGGTTCCCAGTCATTGGATGATGATTGGGAGCGATAATTAAAAATTATGGAGCAACACACTCTCAGACATGTTGCATATGCTGTCAGGAGAAAGCTGAATGACTCCAAACTGGAAATAGTGATGTATTCTCTTATCAAAAAACCTTTGCAATTTTGGACCCAACTTTTACCTATTTCTGGTCAAATATCCATATAGATATAGATCTGCACTATGCAGTAGCTCTACACATGCACTGGAGGAACAGTCTATAACAGTCTACAACAGTCTACAACTACCAGGTAGATCTAGTGAGAGAAGAGAGCCCATATGCTACAGGTTGGTCAGCAACATATATGCACACACCATAAATGTATAAATGCACTATTTTTTTCCCACACTAAGAAGCACCTTAAGACAAGCCTCTTCATAAAATGTTTAGAAGGTGATCAAGACAACCCAAATGCAAATGAATTGAAATTTAGGGATTGTAGAATTGCATAAAAGGGAATGTGCAAAAATTTTCTTCTGAATTCATGGTGCTTTGTAGCCTGGAGCCCCATCGTAGCAGGGTCTAGTGGGGAGGGGGACCTTTGCTGTCACATACGTGGCCAAGAGGAGTTATATCATCAAGGGCATTAGAGAGCGAGACCACCCACTCTCAGCCAGAGCATCTTACTCATCCTAACACACACTCTGCACACACTGCAATGCTACCCACGGCCCCAAGAGCACAGCTCATCCCAGTGTGAGCTTTTCTAGAGGAGGCTGGGGACCTGGACCGTGGCTGGTGCCAGCCGTACAGTGCACGCCTGTGCCAGGATTGCATCCTGCCACCTCCAGGCAGCTTCAGACCAGGGCTGCCTCCATGGCTGCCAGCACAGCTCAATGATATGAAAAATGAGCCTCAGCTACAACCGTCCATTTTGGTGCATGAATGGGAATTTTGGAAATCTTGTAGAGGACACAAGTGTGGTTTGCATCCCCGCTTTGTCCTATCCGGTGCTGTCTGGAGACATTAAAAACTTGTACATGCCACATCCTAGCCTGGAAACCACAACTGCTTCATTTTCCAGCTCTGACAGCATTGACCTCTCCCAGCCTTTCATGCACTCCTGAGACTCATACTTTTCTTGAGATCACAGTGGGCTTGTGTTTTTCATCCTCATGTGATTAATAAATTATGCTCTACAGATATTTAAGCAGCTCATGTTTATTTTTCCGCCAATAGAAAGAGAATGTTTATTTGATCTGGGAGCCCTATTTTCCATTGTCTGAATTTAAAGTTCAAAACAAAAACTTTAGATATTAGGTGATTTATGAGCCTCTGCTAAAAATATCTCAGCCCATTCTCATCAGCAAATCTCCCATTTTGCTCTTAGCAACATCTCAGCAAAGCAATGGGTGAAACAGGAACCAAAGTCAATGGCTACTGGTAAACACTTGTGGATACTTAGACATGTTGACATTACATCCAACTCTGCTCTGACAAGGCACTGCAAATGCCGTGGGACCTCCCGTTTCCCAAGCAAGTCTCTACCATAGAGTCCCTCAAGAAACATGAACAGCTTTTTGTTCAAGTTATAATACCTTAGAGCTTTAGCTCTGCAATTATTATTCTCTCAGAGTGTGGAATCTAACCCCCAGCTACAGCTGAGTTTGGTGCAAATACCTCTTAATTTAATCTTCACGAGTTCTGAACAAACTTCACTTACTGTATGGTTTCCTCCCATCATAAATCTATGGGGTGCATCATGGAAAGTATATTCTGTCCTGGGAGCCCAAAGCAGAGGGAAGAACAGGGATGCAAAGCAGTAGACTACGACTCCCATGAATCCCTGCAAAAACGTTTCCAAATCATTTCAGGTCTTTTGCAAAAAAATAAAAAAAAAAGTCTGAATGGTCTATAAGGAAAAAAAAACAACCACCAAACCAACCCACTCCCAACCCTTCGTTTTCCTGAAATACAGTTTTCAGTTAAAAAACAGCTTTGCTGGAATTTTTTCCAGCAGCTGTAGCTATAACAGCAATGCTTCCAGGGGCCCTGGGAAAGGACAGGGCTGGAATAGCTGATGAGCTGGTCTGCTGCCAGCGGGAGGGAACCGGAGGCAAAAGGCCCCTTTGCCATGTGGGGAGGCTCCTGAACAGGGGTCCTGCTGTCCTTCAGGCTGAGGGAAGATGCCCTGCAAAGGGGAACATTTGGCAGGGCTCCCCGTGAGCCGGAGCAAGGAGCCCGATGTTCCTCCTCCCTCGGGAGGTGCTGTGAGCACATGTGTGAGGCAACCCCTTTGCGCCGGGGTGGTTGGGGAGTGTGGTTCCCACCTCTATATAAAGCCTCCGATTTCCTGTGATGCTGAGCGTGTGGGTGTCAGCGAAATGGATGTTTTCTGTCAGGGATGACAGTACTGGGGTGAGCGTCTGCTTCCCGCAGCGTGGCAGTGCCGGGAAGGCAGGCACGAGCCGGGGGTGATGTAGCTGCCCGCGCTGCCGTGGGGATAGGAGCATCCCTTGGGAGAGGATTTGCTTTCCGCTGTGTCCATTCACTGCTTTAATCCCTTCCTTCCCCCAGAGATGCTGAAGCTGTGTTGGCAGATCAATGAAATGACCAAATTCACGCCATGCCCTGCGAGGCTCTTCGGCAGGGGCAGAGCAATAGCTGTGTACGCAGCCCGCAGCTCCCCAGCCCCGGAGGAGCACAGTGTAAATAGCAACATCTCCCTGGCACCCATCTGGGTCCACCCCGTATCCCCATACCATTTCTCTGGATAAAGAGCAAAAGACAACTGGTATTTACAGGGCAAGGAAAGTCTCTAAGGTTACGGCTTAGAGGATAAATCTTGAAAAGCAAATAAGTCAGCTTGTTGGCAGAGCCAAAAGCACTGAGAATGAACCTCAACCATGGCTCAAAACAGGTTCAAATTCAGCAGGAGGATCCAAAAACCAAAATAGTCACTTCGCTCAGGCTGGGGTAAACAGGCCACTGTTTTCTCCCGCAGGGACGTTCACCCGTGATTAACCTGTCTGGGGAGGGCAAGTAACAGCTCTCACCCTGCTACCTCCAAAAATCCACCTCCACCAACACCAGCTCCATTTGCCTGTTCAATGCTAACTGTACCGAGTCAGGGCTTCTTTCCCATGGGTGATGGGGCAGGATCTGCTCCCACCCCATCGTGTTGTGGCATGGCAAGTCAGACCCTGCATGGGGAGGGAGCTACAGGCCAGGACTGGTCAGATCATCCCCCCACCATCGACCCACCAGGGCAGGCAACCTGAACTCATGGACTCTCTCAATTTCTGATTTCCGGAATACGTCAGAAAAGTATAATTAAGGAACCCTCCCCTTCTGGTGGAAGTCTGCTTGTGTCAACAGAGAGACGGGAGTATTTAGCAGACTTCTTTTTCCATCCTGCTAATTTTAGCCCCTTATATAACGTTTCTTTTCAATACAACCCAGTTTCTGTAGCCCGCTGAAGGAATGGCACTTCTTATTTGTCTTACACCAGTGCCTAAAATATTCCCAGAGCCCGAGGGCTGGCTCTGTGCTCCCCACCGTGCACAGGGCCCAGCTCTGCCCACAGCAGCCCAAGGTTTAAATAGCCCAGCATGCAGGGGGGCACGGAGGCAAGGGGGGGCGATGCCCTAATGCAGCAGCAGTGGGGGAAGGAATAAAAGCTAGTTCCTCCGTGCGACCGCAGGATCCCAACTCCAGGTACCCCCACGCAAATACCACCAGAGAAGGGGGTTGCTGGTGTGACACCTCCCCAGCCTCCACATGCTGATGCCTGAACCTCCTGGTGAGCCCTGAAGCTCCACGTGCGGACGCTTCAAGCTTTCAGCCTGTACTGCAAACTCTCTCAGCCCCTTTCCTCTTCTGCCTCCGGCTGTCATCTCTGACGGGGAGTGGTTCTTACCTTCCTAAGAAAACCTCAAAGTTTGATTGTGAAGCTCCAGAGCGCATCAAAAATACATCAAAATAACTCAAACACCCTTTGACGGACCACGTAAAGTTTGCAATTAGCATTTCAAAGCCACGATCAGGCACGGAAGGCAAAGGCAAACAAGGCGGCAGTAGACACCCAAACCTGTCAATTATCCAGCTGATATTTTTGCTCAAGGCTGGGAGAGCTGCAGAAATAACTGCCTGAGGCCAAGTTCATCCCTGCTGTGGCATCGCTGAACTCAGTGGCTTTACACACATGATGACTTTTGACTTTTTTACCTGCTTTTTCATGTAAAAAGGCTGTTTATCCAGGATCATGTAACTGGGCAGCCTCAGAGCACACCGGTGTAACACAGCTGCCAGGTCAGTGGTGACTGGGCCAGTCAGCTGATTAAAAAGTAAGGAGTTTTCACTACTACTGAGGGGAGGGAGAAAAAAAAAATAAATTCCTGGCCTACAAGCACAGAGAACTCTACGGAGATGCCACTGAAGTGACATGTGTAAAAAACAGTGTCAGCAGCGGAAACAGAGGGAAGCAGAGTGATTCCCTGCAAGAACGGGCTCTTCCCACACTGCGGGTGTGGATCCATCCCACGGCTGACCCGTTCTCCTTATGGGGATGCTGCTCAGTTCCCTTTCCCTTCAGCTCCTCACTAACAGAGACAAGTGTGGTTATTTACACACCACCTTGATGGCTTTGTCCTTTCCTCTTTATCAAGTCAGGCCTCTGACTAGAAATCCACCAAGGATTTCTAGTGAAGCTTGAATAAATAATGAGCACCTTATTTCACTTTACAGTAATTAATCTAGGGGATAGTGCAGTAATTTGCAAAAGTTGAAAGCATTTATCTTTTCCTCCAAAAGAAGTTTTGCTATGAAAGTTTCATTCTAAGCCAATAAAACCAAACCCCTCTACTCATCCTATACTAATAGCTGGTTTTAGCACCAGCCTATAGAGGAAACACTTTTTCTACAGCAGAGTGGTGCAGTTTCCTCCCCTATCTAGGAAAGTAAAATTTTTCTCTCATTCCCAGCACTTCCTATGGAGACTTAGCAGGAAATGGTGTTCTCCAGTCCTAATGGGGTGGCCCCTGCTTTCACCTGCCTTCCTTTCTCTTTTCTTTTAAAGGCAATAGTAAAGCCTTTGGACCATGGTGCCTGTGCAGCATCTAGTGCAGCGGGCTCCCAGACCAGGACTAGATCTCCGAAGCCTACTGTAATGTAAATAAATACAATTCATAAAGTCTAACTTTGAATTTGGCAACTCATCCTCTGAACAAAGCTGGTGAGTAAAGCCCTGAAGAGGTGGAACCAGCCACAGTCTTCATGATCATATTAATCAGCATGAAGGAGATCATTGCAATTGCTTCAACATGTGAATTCAGTACAGCTGATCTAAGTGTTGGCAGAAAATTATTTTCATCATAATCTTGAACTGTTTGACCTTCTCATTGAAAGTGATACTGAAGAACATTTTTTTTTCCAGCTACCCAAGTATCAGTAGTATGGCACCAGATCCTGAGCTGGCATTAGCATAAGTCCAGAATGGGCAACAGGGGTGAAACCACTTACATCAACTGAGAAGCAGCACAACAGGTAAATAACAAAAAGGAAAGCAGGATTAAATGTTAACATCTCTAACATCTCACAGGCCAGAATTAGACTAAGTGATAAAGTAGTCTTTTTCTTTTGCCTGCAGTTTTGGATTAAAGTTATGGATAGCATGTTACATATTGCTGTTAATAGCTATAAGATAAGCACATAAAGACAGTGATTCCTATGTCACCAGTTACTGAAAGCCAGTGCAGCCTGGCTGGTTTGAGGGGGAGCTGGGATGGTTTATACCATCTTGGGATGGCAACCGAGCTCCTTCTGTGTGGGCACCACAGCTCTCCAGGAGAGGTCTGAACAGGGTGACGACATCAGCTCAAAGAGGATGAGCCGTGTTACAGGGACACAGGCAGCAAATTGGGCAGAGGGAGTACTGAAGGAGCTGAGGCTCTTTCCCCATGCATCCAGCAACGCAGGGACCCTCAGGCAGCAGCAGAGCTGGTGGACAAGACAGACTCTGCTAGCAGGGTCTCCTCACCCACTCACCCTGCCCATCTCTGGGCTACTGGGGATGCAGAGCCTAACAGGACAATCTGTGCTCATACAGCTCTGTGCCTAACGAGCCACTGCAGCACTGCTTGCAATCCCTCTCTCTAAGGCTGTCCCTAAGGCAATAGAAATATTAATTATATTATGCCAATGTTTGTGAATATCAGCAAGGCCCATTAACGGGGCTGTTGAAAACCATAAAATATTTGTAAGACAAGAATCTACAAAAAGGGAAAATTAAACCTAGAGAGTTGCTCTGCTGATGTGTGGCCATCCTCCCGACCTTCTGGGCAGTGTGAGGGCTGTGACACTCAGGAGTGGAGGTGAGGGGTTGGGGAAAGGTTTGTCCGGGCTCTTCGGTCTAGGTTCCCTTTTATTTCAAAAAACAGGTTTTGTTATTCCTGAAGGCTGCCAGGCAGCTCTGGGTCTCTTTCACCCCTCCAGCACCCTGAGGATGGATAGCATTGGGAGTCAACACTGCTAGCGATGGGTCATCTCAGACTTTGAGGAGAGAGGAGCAAAAAATGGGGAAAAATTAAAACCAGGACAGAAAGCTCAACTCACAGAAAGAAAAAGAATCAGCTCTTGCCTTGCAGCCCGAACAGTGCAAAGGATTTTGTTCAGACATTTCTCACCTTACATTGATCTACCTCAACCTTGAACATAATCCAGTTATATTTATGTCCCAAAAAGAGTATCCTCAACTTCCCCTAGCAGATCAGCACAAAGCAGTAGGGAAAGTTTCCCCCTTACCAAGGCTCACAACTGGAAGAAAGCAGGGAACCTCTATATAAATTTGCATTATCTGCATTTAATATAGCAACAAAGAAAGGAAAGAAGGATATATAATAATGGAAAATGTATATATCAGTAGGAAAGGAAAATGGTGTCATAGTAGCATGTATTGGGGGAAATACAGCACAATTTTAGCAACACCATTTTGAACAGCCCTGTGAGGCAGGTACTGAAAAGAGGTGGGACCAGACAGGGGTCAAGTGAGAGGATCATACACTTGAGCAGGGAGAGAACAGCCCTGCCTGGCACAATCCCCTCAACTCTGGGGATGGGAAAGTGGCTTGGGCTTGGACAGACTGAAAAAAGGGAGATGCAGGTGTGGGAGGCTGGAAAGGAGATTCAAGGGAAAATAAATGTGAGAGCACAGACAGAGGGGTTGTCAGTGCAAATACAAGGGAGACACTATAACTGTCATCACACGCTATCACAAAATTTAATGCCTTAACCCCCCCGGGTTTTGGGTAACTGATACTTAAATCTTCTACTTGTGTCAGGACATCAAAGCTGTTGCTGCACAGATAGCGTTTCTCCTCTAAGGGCAGTTACCCCCTGCTGCCACCAGCGCGATGCGGTCAATCCCGTGGCAGAGGGGATGGAAGACAGCATCAGTCTCCTCACTGCAGAGCTGGGTTCCAAGCGTGCTCGAGCAGCAATCCAAACCGGATCGCCTTAATGGCGCAGAGCCCTCGGGGGGGGTCACGGGTGACAGGGGCACCCACACGCCACGTGCCCCAGGAGAGTTTACAACACTGGATGTTCCAGCCAATATCACAGAAACTTCTGCTGGGCAGCCCAGTGCCAGCAAGCAGCAGAGGAGCCACAGCGGTTTGTTTCTCAGCTGAGGTTCTTATTGTGACAAGCGAATCATCGGGAATGAATCTAACAAAGATAGCGTCATAAACTTAACAAAAAAAAAATATATATGCCTCTGGATATGTGTTATATTTTGAGAATAAACTGAAGAGCAAGTCATTCCTTGGTTTAATCCATCTCCTATGTTTGCCTGGGGAAAAAATACAAACCCTACAAGCCTCGTTTTGTCATTTCCATGTAACCTGCCTTTATGAAAGTTGAGACTAACACAGCCCTTGTTAACCTTAGACATTTTCAGAAGTACAGACTGTCTGTGGATCTTTTTATTCGCTGCCTCTTCAAAGAGCTCTCTTGGGAGGGATGAAAGCTCCAGATCAATGCCAGCCAAGCTGGTAGTGCCACAAGTCCCCCCCATCTGAGGTTCATTTACCAGGCAGTGACCAATGCACTTGGTTTGCAGATCCTGAATTTTTAAATGAGAGTAATACAAAGTTGACCCCCACTCTGATACTGTTGCTGAAGGATGGAGAGTTAAGGTCCTATTTCCAATTTTGAAGGGACTTCTGGGACTCAGCGAGTCCACTTACATCTTTCTGATACTGCATGTACCTCTGCCAACTGAAAGCACCATTTTCCTTAAGGGAAAAGCCTGATGAATCCAAAATGCACATGAGGAAGCCTGAGATGCTGTGAAAAACTACAGACAATCCTTCTGAAACCATAACTCCACCCTTGCAAGGACACTGCTGAACAAGGGTGTCTACCCATAATTCTGCTCATTTCTAACTAAAACATCCCAAAATGATGCAGCCTGAAGTAAACACTTTTGCCAAAATGCCCGTTCCAGCTGATTTCTACCACAAATTCATCTTGAGTCCATCGGTCCCTTCTGGTCAGTGCACACAGAGAACCAAATCTACTCTCCCTTGAGGAACCAGGTTTAAATTCAGCCTAAGCTGGAAGGAAAGCAAACCACCCTACCCCAAGTTTTGAGTGAATATTGACATATTCTCCCTTTCCCACAGAAAAAGAGCTATGAAATCCAAGGCTTTGCATGCCAGGATCCCACAAGTTCCTAGTGGGAAAACAGCCCATTGACTGAAGAATAGGATTGCAGCGGAACAGAACAGAAAGGGGCCAATTTCACAGAAATGTTACCAATTTCATGGTCATAGCTGCACTGTTCGGGGTGTGTGTGCCATGTGGCAGACATCCCTTGCACTTCCCTCGGCTCAGGGAGACAAAGGCAACCCCAGACACAACGCTTTAGTATTACGGAAGCTGTCTTCTAGCCTCATGGCTCCTTTAGCCTCTCAGTTAATATGTATAAAGCTCAATATTTGTGCAGTACAAGGGGAGGAATATTAAGCAGAAAGTCGGAGGTGGGGAGGAGGAGGATTCAGGAGAGCAGATCTTGCTCCAGGCAAGGCACTGGCCCCCTCCCTGGCTGCAATGGGGCACCTGATCTAACACAGAAGATGAGAGAATCAGAGGCAAAGTTTTAGCCCTGGGCATTTAATTTAGGCTCCATGTGCAAGTGTGTCTGCAGAGATAAAGGGCAGCCAGGATAAATCCCTGGGCACAGTGGGTGAACTGCCAAAACAGAGTTAAACACTGCCATGTTCTTAGTACTGCAATACTTGGAAATCAAGCCAAGAAACTGGACTTTAGGGAAAGATCAAAGGATAAGTATATCTCACCGACTTGTTTCCTTTTTGTTGTTTTGGGTTGGTTTTGTGGCGTGTTTTTTTTTTTTTTTTCCAAATTCTGATCAGATTTGCAGGAGGGAAAATGTGTTTTAAAGAGGTGAGAACAGACTGCCCCTTCAGAGGACTCTCCCCTGCTCTGCCGGGAGCTGTATTAACTCTGTCTAAAAGAAGTAGCCATGTCATGACTCATACTTTCCACTCCCCATAATCCCTCTCAGTAGGGTGCAGACTTAAGAGTTTTCCTCTGACTTCAGTTTTGTTATAATTTATGCACCTGCTTTGAAAGAGCCTTTGAAAAATCTGACAGTGGAGAAAAAAGGAGCCTGTTTTATCTGTCTGATGGACAGGCTGGAAAAAAAAAACCCACCGCAGTGGAATTCTGCATTACCAGGAAAAGAACGTCTGCGTCTATAACTTCCTACCAGGCTGTTAGTAATCAAAAATAAACTACTAGAAATCCTTTGTCAGAACAAGGGCAGAGCTTAAGTGAAAGAATAAGCAGTTCAACACAGTCAGAAGTGTGTGGCTGACACAAGACAGAGCAAATATCTTTTTAAAAAACATGTTATGAACAAGCACACACACAAGGGCCCGGATCTCATGTCCAGCTCCCAGTGACACCAGTAGCAGCTGTGCTGGGTCCCATATACTTCCCAAACCTCCAGAGCCAAAGGAGTTAAAGGAATTTTTATAGAGTTTTGAAAAGGTCAATAAATAAAGCCTAAGTTTGACACGACCATTACTTGAGTGACTTTTTAGCATTATCCCTGAGTCTGAAACAGTGAATATCACCTCTTTAAAGGCACTTCAGAGTTGCAGTTTTACACATAACAACAGACTGTGTCACCATTATATCTAAAAATCTGCAGTCGACAGTCCATGAGACCTTCCCTGTCCAGCCCAGGAGGCTCCTCAGGTCCACAATCAGTGTGGTTTATGCCTCACAGCTTCCCTGGAGCCTGCCCTCAAGGCAACTAATTGCACCTGATTCCCCCCTGCCAGTCACCTGCTTTCAGCTGAGTGTTTCCCCTGCCTGCTTTTTACTGGCATCGACCACCAACGCTTTCCCAAGGTAAAAAGCTGTTCTCAGGCTCAAATGTCTTTCTTGCTCTATTTCCAGCCCTCTGTTCTGCACCGCACATTATTGCGGAACGGAAAATACAAATTCCATCTCCTTGCTGGTTTCTATGAAAGCTGAGTTCACCTCAGAGGACAGATTTCATAGGTCCTAGTGGAAGCTCTTTGTGGTGGGGTGGGAGCAATCTTGGTGTGTTCTCACCTGGCTTGCAAGCTGCTGTCCTCTCTGCTGAGATACATCCAGACCTCAGTGTAGCACCCCCTCAAGTAAGATCCTGCCCTACAACCTTTTCTGCCTCGCACGGAAGATACAACCATAAACTAGGGAGATTTCCTTGGGTCACTGTTTATTTGGCACCATTTTACAACTCCTCTGGTTTATGTTGTGTATTTTTACCATCTCATAGATTGCTCCCTCCATCAGGAGAAATACTGGTGAGTGCATGACATATGCTGGAAAAACAAACAGGTTTACTGCTGGCTTTCTAGAAGCTTTTGGTAAATAGTTGCACCTGGTTCTAAGTGTACTTTTTCTAAAGTGGTGATAGTATCTACCTGCCTTATGTGGTTGAGTTTTATTGGTGTTTGCATTTGGGGCTGTGTTTTGAACATATGAATGAATGGTGCCCCCAGGGAAAATTATTATTTCTACTGGAATGCAAAACTAAGAAATATATGAGAAAGTAGAGACAGGCCCTCTTAAAACAGCTTAGTTTACCCAATTCATTTCTAGAAAGTCATATTACCCAGTTGAGAGTATATAAATGATGCAAAATTGCCAGAGTGTTGAGCTATTTCAGGATATTCCAAACCCAAGTGATAATATCTTGGTACTCCTGTGATGGATTTATCGAGCGTTAATCCTTCTGCATACCTTCTCATTCTGCAGTCAATGAGTAGCTCTCCTCAGAAAAGCTCAGGAGCCTTTAGCATCCATCATCTGGATGACGGCAAATATCTCTTTAATGGTGCAAGCCCCAGGAGTGATTTACACCTATATAAGAGCATGAAATTTTAAGAATCCTCCTTTCCCTGGATGGTAGTGACAGGAAGAAGACATGAGGGTGGTGGTAAGAAATTTAGAAGTTTGCTGGTAGACATTAAAGATGGATCTCATAGGTAATATCTCCAGGCTACCTTTGACCTTCACCATTCTTAGTGTCGCTAATACAGACACCTTACTCCATGCAAATCATCTTATATCATTAAACAGATTTAAAAGGAGTGAATTTGATAGTTTCTGCACTTTTATACCCTTCTTCCAGCAGTGGGGGAAGCATTCACTTGGAAACCTCAATTGTAACACAGCTGTCAGCTCTATAATTAGACCAGTCAGGTCATTTTGAATGTAGCATGTGTTATTCACCTCAAATAACAAATAACCTGCCATTCCACCCACGCTTTGTACACCTTTCCAAGGGCTTAGAAACACACGTACAGTCCAGTTGCCTGTGTGGTAACATGGAATGAACCTCTACTGCTTTGAAAATCCTGGTGTGGACACCTAGTTGTGGGCTCAGCTTGGACAGAAGCAGCTTACACCTTCTGTCAGAGGTAGAACACTCCCATTACTTTTCCTGCAACACAGAACTCAGACTAGAGACTGATCAAATGCTGCTAGAAACTCTGGAAGTGCTGGGAAGGGGCTCTGTGGGGATGAAGGTATGAAGGCAGCCATCAGAGCAGAGTTTCCTCAGGCCTTTACCAGCACATAAAATGCTACTCATCAGCCAAACGCTCTTGAACATCCCAAAGCACACTTGCATCTTACTGTCTTCCATGAAATCTCATAAACCACCAGAGACCTCTGTAAATAGCAGGGGAAATACAAACAAGAGCAAATCATATGCCTTAGCCTAATGCTGGTGTACTATCAACTTCTGAACTCAAATAAACTGTTTGTATTGGAGGGATCAGACAATCCCACAGCAACCAGCCTTCCAGACTGATTGTCATTTGATCAATACAGCTTAACTCGTTAATCAGAAAACCAGGTCCTCTTACCTAATCTACACTCTTTAAATGAAAAAGAAGTAATTTGGCCCATGCATATACTGTAAAACTGGCACATGATGGAGTTATTTTGGGATAACGTGCAGTAGGGTCACAGAGCACCTGTGATGGAATCATTTGCTTCATTTGCTGCAGAATGCTTTTATTCAACCTGCAGTGACTAACTCTGTCACAAACACAAGGTAGCCTTTGCCGTCCACAGTCTCCATGGCTTCAAATACGCAATCGAGGAGTAAACTGTCTTACACATAGCACACACAAAAACATCACTGTGGGGAGTTAATGCAAAGCTGGTGTATGGTAAACTCAAGCCCTGGCTTCCAGCATCCCAACGTCTGCACCCATACAAGCCTCAGCAAGCTCCTGGCTAAGCCCTTCTCCCTGCCTGAGCTGGTACAGCCACTTGCTGTTGAGAAAATAACATAATTGCACACCAAACGCTAAGTCTAATGAAACCATATTGATTTTGTTGTTAAGGGCTACATTTCCAGGATTGCTGGCCTACAAAGATGTGTTTTCCAAACCGTACAGATACAGAAAAGTACAGAAAAAAATCTCATTAACCATAAAACAAATAACCCAGCAACGCAACAGTGCTTGTTTCAAATTCAAATCCTAAGGATGACAGATTTTAATATGCTCAGCCTTTTGACTCCTACTTGGTGATGGATATCTTCGAATGGCATGAGGTCATTGGACATTAGACACATCTTTTATACCATACCCCTATGAAGAGAGGAGGGAGGGCGCTCAGGATGCCAAAACTCCTCTGTACGCAAGCTCTGTGAGTGAATGCCTACCAAAAAAATCAGAAATATAGTGAAGAGGGAACAGCTGTTGTGTGAGAAGGAAAATTGCATTATTGAAAGTAGTTTCTGGCTACAGAGCGGGATGATGCTGAGCAGAGATTTCATACGCGGGGCACTCTCCAAGTTGAAAATCCAGGCCTAAATCCAGCGCTGGGATCAGGGACCCTAGAATAACATGGGATTAAGTTTCTCTCCCCTCCCTGCCTTTTTCTTTAATTCTTTTTTTTTCTCTCCAAAGTTTTTGAAATGGAGAGCTGCAAAGGAATGCTTAAGAGATGAACTGAGGGGAAATGATGGAAAATGGCAAGTCCGGGCAGCTTAGAGGGTGGTAACTCCTGTGGTCTCCTCTGGGTGTGAACACGTGGAATAAGAGGGCAACAAAGGACAATTACTTCACTCCAAGAAAAGCCATCAAGAGGAGAAAATAAAATGATGGTTTCACCCAGCACGCAAGGACAGGAGGTAGATGGTGAGGTAACACGATCTATCCTCCTCTGGTCTCCTGCCTCTTTGTGGGCCAGATAAGTCCCTGCTGCCACCCCTGTTGCTAGGAGGGTTTGCTGGTGATAAGTTTCTCCTTGACGTCCTTGCCTCTCTGTGTCACCACAGCTCTCCAGATTGCCTCAATAGACACTCAACTCTTCCATGGCACTGATCTGCTTCAGGAGAGCATGAGCACACCTTTAGTCAGCTTTGGTGGGACATACATGTATTATGAAAGGACACTGTGAAAGTTAAGCCTACACATACACGCTTTGCTGAGTTAGACCGGAATAAATCAGCAGCATAGAAATTGCATTCAAATATTTGGTGTGGGTATTTGCACCTCACTACCATTGCTTCCCATAAATCTCTCACAGACAGGACCAAGACCAACGTCCAATGTCAACAGACAAAATGTGATTTCTCCAGCAACCTCTTCATCTCAGTGTAGGCAGAAACTATGGCAAACATCAACTGTCTTTACAATAATCACTGCACAAAGACGCAGCGCCAGCTACCTGTCGACTTTAAATGGGCTAGGGATGTGCTGCTCTCCCAAATTTGGCTGTTCACTACCTTTCACTTCCACAGAATCTGCAGGGCAATAGCTTTCCAGCAAAGCCTCCCCAGGAAAGTATCTTTCTCAGAAGACAGCAGACTTTCATGCTTACAGTCTAAAACACAAGCATGCAAGAGTACACTGTCCAGAAGGAAAACAGAGCCCAGGATGCATATTAATTACTGGTGGCATAAAGCCCAGGCAAGGTTGCTGCTCCATAGTCAAGCTATAAATCTGCCCAAATAGGATTCTGACCATGTCTGCCTTGTTTATATTACAAAGTTTTATGGCCATGTGATTCTTCACCTGGAGAGGGATAGTATCCCTGTGCAGCCAGTTAAGGACTGAGATTTATTATCTGGAAAAAAGACCTCGATGTTCTCCGTGGGCTGGAGAGCATCTGAATGTGCTTTCTGCTGGCTGGCTGCAGCGCTCCCAGGGCTGGGGGCTTTCCTGGGGGAACTGCTCAGCTGCTGCCCCTACAACTGGATCCCCACTTTGGAGCTGGCTAAAAGTTCCTGAAAAAATGTTATGCCTTTGGTTTCCCCAGAAAAAAAAAAGCTTCGGAATAATGAAAGCTGCCCTACCTCTAGCAGCCTAGAGCTGCTGTTGCATAGATTTCTGCTTTGAGAGGGTTTTTGTGGTGCTCTTTGGGAGGTAATTTCCAAATGACGTCAAACAGAGCTTCTCCCCACTTTGTCCTATTCTCTTGCCATGAGACCGGCTCTGCAATGCTGACAGGAGAGAGGAACCAAGTGCTGCTTTCACCAGGGAGGTGAAAGAACTTTATTTGAATGTGCAATGGGAGATGGATGGCTGAATTAGAAAGACCAGATTCCCTTACCTATTTCAGCCATATCTTGCATCTCCTGGGCCCAGCGAAGTCACAATTATAGCCACAAAAAGCTGGTGAGAACTTAACGGTCACATAGAATGCTAGGGCTCAGGCTCATGAGATGCTTCACTGTGGTTTACCAGCACAGGGAGGTAACTGCTGGTGTGCCTGTTCCGAGGGGGCACAGAGCTCCAGCTCAGCTGGCTGCTTTGGCACTGCCTGCACGGCTGACTTGGTGTGGGAAACGCTTCAAGCCTGGCCTGGGATTTGGGAAAGACTCAGTGTGCCTCAGTTGCCCTACCTCCAAAGTGGGCTTAAGCAAACTCCTGCAGAGCACTCTGTGATCCCCTCAGGAGGAACACTATGGACACTGACCAGGGCAGAGAACAGCCTTCCCTGTAAACATGAAGAATCCAATTTCTGCAAGCAGAAGCAAGAAAGTGTGTAAACTGACAAAAAAATAATGCAGATTATTGAACATCTGTTCCACAGAAACAACGTTGCAGATGACACATTAACCTTAAGCACTGAAGAATTTTAATTGGAGGAGGAAAATCTTATTTTCCTAGAAACAGCCAGTACACATGCCTGGCCTCCTCAGTGAAATGCATCCTTCAATTGCACCATAAGTCACTCCCTCTTTGCTACGTGCTTAACATTAAGCAGATGCTTAAGACTTGTTGACTTCAAGGAGACTACTCACATGCTGAAAGTTATGTGTGTGCTGAAGTCTTCCACTCTTAGCAAGGTTTTAATTTTGTCTCTAGTCAGATCCAGCTGGAGAGTCAGCTGGATCTGAGCATCATGTATGCCCCAGGCAGAGCAGGAGGATCGGCTGTCTGTTTTCATATTCACTCTTAAGAGATAACTTTGAAAAAGGACAGGGAAGGTAACTTCCATTCCTTATTATTATATGAACATATAGCTCCAAGAATCTCCATTCTGCACTGGCTCCCAAAGGAAAATATTTTAAATAATCCATATTCATTAGAGTTCTTAATCCCTCACACACCACAATTCAGCAGGCTGCTAATGAAGATGACAATTATACAGCACTTCACACAAAAAGCAAACCAGAACAGGTGCAAAGGCTGGAGCTTTGCCATACTTGCTCTCTGTTCTTTGGCACAGGGCATCATTACTTTACTTAAAATGTATTGAAACATCCCAACAGTTCAAGGAGTCAGTCTGAAAGGAAAAGAGGTGACATTTAAGATTAATAATTAGCTGTTGACCACCTAATACTAAATCAAAAAGATGACAACTGGCCAAACAGCTTTATCTGTATTTCTTCTAAAGAACACAAGCAGAAATGATGCTGTACCAGCAGGGCAGTTAAGAGACAGACTGTGTTTGTTTTGCCCCTTGAATTAGGGCTCTGATGTACAAGTAAAGAGCAAAGAAGTGATGCCCAAAGGATTTATGTTCTACCAAGGCAAACATGGGAAGATCAAAGAAAGAATTTCTGTCTTGTGCAGGTCTTGGTCAGAGGTGTTAGAGTTTGTGCAGAAAGCTCATAGCAAAGCCATGACTCTCATCTGTCAATATCAGCCACGTCTCTGCCCAACAGACCATTAAGCTCTCTCAGTCTGGGGTTTCAGGGAAGACACACCAGAGCAGTACAACACCATGGGGCTGAATTCAAGAACACTGAAGTAAATTTTGGCTCACCAAAAACACTTTGGGAAAGACTGCAGCAAGGAGGTCAATGGTGAATGGCTTTTAGTGAAAGAAATAGGCTTTTAAAGAGGGGATTGCAATGTACTTTCGATGCAAAGATCATTCTGTGGGCAGGAAAAGGGAGCCCATTAGCAGTGTTATTTCCCCTC
>JAOXJM010000005.1:9181798-9208956 GCA_026413425.1 Tringa solitaria | reverse complement strand
GGGCAACAAGGCAGCAAGCCTGGGGCTTCAACAGCTGTCTGATGTCTCATTGCAGAGATCTGGAGGCTCTCAGAGTGGGTATTATAAAAATCTAACAGAGTGTTCTTCCCAGTCGTATACAGGGTAAAGCATTGCACATACAACACTGCTTGCCACGAGGTGGTTAGTTTAAAAGCCAGACAGATTAGTTAAAAGATATAAGTAAACACCCAGTGGATAAAAGAGCAACAAAAATTAAGGTCTGGGGGATTCTTCTTCTATTATTGAATGCTGTTTTCCCCCCTGAGGTAGCTCACCTATAATTCCTTTAAAAAACAAATCTCCAAACACAAATAGAAAAGAACTCACTCTCTCAGTATTTAACCAGTCCCAGTATAACCATGAGAAGTTCTGCAGTAAGCTGTTATTGAAGAGTCAGGTTAGGTCTTGTGCAGAAAACGTTAAAATACAAACAATGTTGACAGGCAGCAAGAAAGCCCACATTGCTGGAGCAGGAGTTAGATGACAGGGCATAGCTCACAGAGGGATTGTGTTGGGTTTGGGAGAGAACCTGCATTGTAGCCATTTTCTAGACTCCTTGAAGAGAACTTGACCTTGTATTCCTTACATTTAAATGGAAAAACCTTTTCTTCAGACTTTTAGTACTCAATGCAAAAGAATAAACAAGAGTAGTGCAGATTTTCCCAACAGTGATTTTAGATCTTTCAATGACAATCATTAACCCTCAAAATAGTTTACTTCATTCTCTTTCTATAGGCAGTTTGAGCTCCCAGACCCAGCAAAACAGATGGAGTCTGGCTTTAGGAAAGGCAACAGAAGTTCCTGGAGGCCTGTGGCCTCAGCGAAAGTGCTTCACTGAGCAGATAGCTGAGGAAAGCTGGCCAGGAGCTACCAGGCAGAGGCTCAGATTTAGAAAATGCAGCCTGAAACAGAGCCTGTGCACAGCTGGTTAGGTCAGATAACGGGTCAGTCTGCCAAGTCCCTCTCCCCACATCTTCCCACTAGAAGCTGAAGCTTGGGACCAGCCTTTTCAATATGTGGAATGAATTCTCATGAAGGTGATCAAAGCAAAGGGCATACTCTGGCATGAGAGAAAAGTGATCCACCAGCAGGGAGAAAATCGGATAAAGAATAGGCTTAGCAGCTCTTCTGTCCCTGCCTAGTAAGCTAATTGTTCATGATACCCATTTTCCTTGCTACACTTGAAACGAGTAGAAGTCTCTGTCTGGGAACTGCTAGAATATTTGAGGTCCGAGAACATACAGCACCATTTTCTTTACAGTAACAAAGTCACAGAATGGTAGCTTTAAGTGGGAAGGATAATAATGCATTACCTTTCACACTCAATTAATCCAGAGCCTGCAATGCCGAATGCACTTACTCTGAAAATTTTCTCAGAAAATGAAGCTAGACTGTATTTCATTTCTAAATCACAAAAGACACTTATTTGGCAAGAATGACCCCTGCTCATACACAATAAATCAGGAGCATCAACAGTCTCTAATGGATTTTGAGTCAGTGCCACAGACAGTGAAGCCTGGGGCCTGTGTTTCAGGATTCCAGGACAGTGCCAAAGGAGCCTTATAAATGATTAATGCATTCAGCACAGTGTCATCCATGCCACTGGAGAGAAAAAGACATTCCGGGGCTCTGTTTGTCATTAAAAACGTGATAATCAGTTCAGCAGTGGACCATGCCTCTCCCTTCTCCTGCCAGAATGAGCCATTTAGCAACACACTTCATAAAATTCCTTTCCCCAAACTTTCATATATGCTCTTGGTTCACAATGTGCAACATTTTGATAACAGAAAAGAGTGGGAAAGTCTGTTTTCATAAGCAGGCCACCAAAGCCAGATTTCCTATGGGGATGGAGCTAAGGCTTGCATTTGCAAATGCATGTACAGCAGGGGATGACATTAAAGAGGTAGCTGGGGCCTCTTTCTACTTATTTGCCATACTGTGAGGATGCCAGTACATGGAAAATTCAAGTTTTGGTCCCTACTGCTCAGTCTCTCATGCTTTTCAGTTATTCATCCCACAGCTTTCAACCTCTTCCCCTTCACTTTTGTCCCCATGGTTACTGAATCACTGCGTTCGCAGAGATTTTCCCCATTAAAGAATATGTGACTAACATGAGACAGCTAAATTATTGGAGCCAACTCTGACATTGGTTTCTCCTAACATGGATGTTATTTTCCAAACACCTTCGAATAGATCTGTTGCACTGGCCTCAACTTCAGGCTTAACTATTGACAGAGACAGACCTGCAGCGGTATTGCACAGGGAGAGTTAAAATAGGCTGGAATCAGATAAAGGATTAAACTCAAGTGCTAGTTTTAGCAAACCCACAGATTAGACTTGTGCATGATACAAATAACTAGATGTATTCTACTACAAAATTTTAAATTAAGCCCCAAAAGGGAAGGCATTATTTCCTGACTGGACCTGGGTCTAAGAAATTTCCTCTAAGAGATTTGAGTCGATTTCCTCTTCTTAGCCAGTTTGGTTAAGTGGCAGGAGACATGCATGTTTTAGGCCCAAAGAAATCTCTACTACAAAATACACCAAGACAGACAGCAGATAAGTCTACTAATGTTCAGCCACAGCAGTCAGGGTATGCTGACCCTGCGGTCAGTGGAGCTGCTCCCACACTTAGCAGCCTAGACCGCCCCAGGGAAGCTCAAACCAGATCCCTTCCAAACTACCCTAAAAAGATACATTAAACCTTGTTTGCATTTGGGAAGCCTTTCTCCCCTTAACTCACAGCATTCATCCAGCCACAAGTGCCCAGATGCTAAAGCAAGAGCTGCAGACCAACACCTCACATAAGTTTCACCACAGTCATGAGCCAACACAGAGAATACCCGAGAAGATATGTAGAGATCTTACCTTGGCAGCTACAGAGGAGTTGGGCTTCTCCAGGAGGTCCCAGAGCTTTTTCCTTTTGTCAGCGCAGCAAGTGTTATCAAATTCCTCCCCTTCCCTTTCCCTCAGCGTCTCAGCTTCTCTCTTCAGCTCCTCATTCATCTGCTCCTTCTTCTGGTGGTAGCGGGCCTGGCAACAGGACTCCAGGTAGATCTCATCCACCCCCCAGTAGTCCAGCTCCTGGCTGAAGGACAAGGCGCACATCTCCTCCATCATGTGCAGCTTGCCAGTACGGTAGAAGTTCAAGATTGAGGTGAATGCCCCGGGATGCCTGTCGAAGAAGTACTCGTTCTCGTCCAGGTTGTAGTCATCACAGATCTCCATGAGGGAGTCGTGCGTGTTGCAGTCTCTGAGCTTACCCAGCCTGGTCCGCGGCAACCTGTCCAAGGTCCGCCAGAGAACCTCGTGGGCCAGCCCCCCCACGTTGAGCTTGACCCTTCGGGAGCAGGCCTTGCTCCTGACGATCTCCGTGGGGTCCGGAGGCAAAGAGGTAGTAGAGCGAGATCCATGCTTATTCATCCCCAGAGGCATCGCTGGTCCCCCTCAGGCTGGGACGCTCCAAGGTGCGGCGCGGGGCAGGGCGTGCGGGGGGCCGGCTCTCCTCACCTCTCCTTCCCCTCCATGCCCCAGAGCTGCAAGAGAGGCCAACCATGGGTCCCCGCCCGCTGACCTCCTCGCCCGCCGCCGCCGCCGCCCGGTCGCGGCCTTATCCCGGCGCGGGGGAGCGCCCGGCCCCGCTAATCTGCTGAGGGGGCGGCGGCGCTGTCCGCCCCGGAGGTGCTGAACCGCGCTCCGGCGGGCGGGCGGCCGCGGGCAGGCGCTGTCCCCGCTCACGGTGCTGAAGGCCGCCCGCTCCCACGTGTCGGGCCCGGCCCTGCCGCCGAGCTCCCCCGGGCGGCGGTCCGGTGTGTCCCCCCCCGTCCCCCCCTCCTCTGCCCGTCAGGGTCGCCCGCACACCCCAGCCGGGGGAGACGCGGAGGCCGGACACGGCCCCGGGAACGTCTGCGAGCAAAGGGCTGGGAAACGCTGACTGATAGAGGAGAGAGTAGAGATCTCCCGAGCACCCCAAAAAGCACCCCGGGACGCTAGCCAGGGGTGCGCTGGCACGTTGTCCCCCATGCCGGAGGGGCCCGCCGGGAGCGCACCGTCCCCGCCGCTCCATCCCGCATGGGGGGGCCCTACCGGACCGCGGTGCCAGACCCCGGGTGCTCTTACGACCCTCAAGGGCCAGCCCCTCTCCACGGAACCAGCGGTGCCCCCCGCGCTGCCCAGCCGCGGAGGCTTTTTTATAACTCCATCCTCGCAAATTTCCCCGAGGAAAGGGCCGGGGAAGGGGAAAGGGGCTATTTCTAGTCACTCCAACAACGCGCTCTACCTCCGTGGGCTACGCGGGGACGCCCCCACACACACCTCCCGCCGACCTCTGCATAACAGAGAAATCAACGAAAATCAGAATAAGGAAAAACCCCGAGCTTTCCGTACGAAGCAGAGTGGCTTATGACAGCCCTGAGCACTGTTGCTTACACAAGATGGCACGAAGAGAAGCCCCGGCGCAGAAAGGAACGGCTCCTTCGTGCCCAGCCGGCACCGCTCCGGGGGCTCGGCCCCTCGCTCCCCCCAGCCCCAAACCCAAAATACCGCCGCTGCCTTCAGGCCGCCCCCGAGGCTGCTCCCCGACCGCCGCCGCCACAGGCGGGGAAAGGCTCCCCTCCCTCGGCCCGAGCCCGGCCCGCACCTACCTCCTCCTGCGGGCTCCTAGCGAGGCGGTGCGGGGCTGTGCGGGGCCGAGGGCGGCTACATCCTGCGGCGGGGCGGGCAGCAGGGGCGGCCCCGCTCGCATCCCCCCGCGGGCAGCCTCAAGGCGGAGGGATGGCGGCCGCGCTCTCGGCTGTCCACGGAACCCGGCGGGGGGGAGGGGAAGAGAAACGAGGTAAATCGGATCCCTCGGCAGGAAGCTTTCCAAGGCCTTCCCTCGGCTGCGGCTCCTCACTCCTGCCTCCAGTCAACGCCGAAACCGCATCTGCCCCCGCCCCCCGCAAGCCCTCTCTCCGTGCAGACACAAAGGAAAGCTCCGGTACTTCCTTCTGCTGCCTCGGAACGGAGATCAACAAGTCTAGTCTGAACCTCCAGCTTTTCCCTGCAATTCTGTCCCGGAGTTGTTTGGAGCGGATTGGAAGTTGGGGGTGGAAGAGAGGAAGGCAGCTCCACCGTGAGCTGGGATGCAGCATTGCAGGGAAGGTTAACGCTTTCCTGGCCCGGCCCCGCCGCCCCGGGGCTGATTTACAGCAGGGGAGGCGCCTGGAACAGACCCGGCACCGCGGGGAGAGCCGCAGCATCCCTCCTTAGGAGGATGAGGCTATTCCCACCACCCTCCAGCTCCCGGGGGTATCCCCCGTGAAAACAGGGGGAGGGATTGGTGCCAGGAGAAAAAACGATGAGCAGAGAGCGCCCATAAACCCAACAGGGCCCCTATGGCTTCCCAGGCCCCGCTTGCTGAGCCAGGAGAGGCTGAGCTCAAGGAGGTCGAGCATCACTGGGAGCACAAGGAGTGAAATGAGCCCTCGCCCTCACCTGGGCAGCCCCTCGCCAAAGGAAAGAGCCCATTCTCAAGATGGTTGCATATATTTGCAGATAGAGGTGAGAAGAATAATAGTGGATCTCTGTTGATGATTATAGATATAAATATAATCAAAATGAGCATTTACAAACCTGAAAACACAGTAGAAAATGGAGTAAAGGCTACCTTTCCAGGCAACAGCACAGCATTTGAAGTAGCCCTCTGCTGCTCTGTCCTTCTTGTCTTCCTCCTTCACTCCCAACAGGGGAAACAGACCTCACCAGGAACCTAGAGCTCCATTAGCACTATTTAATGGCTACATTAGCACCACTTAATGCAGTTCACCTGCCTAGGCTGGTGTACCAGAGGTACACGGTCATGCTCGTTAGCCCTTTCTCCTCTTGCATTGATTGACCATGCCTCAGACTCTAGTGAGAATTCCTACTACAAGGTTTCCTAAATTGGAGACTAGTGTCTGATTTTATATGATTAACTAGGGAAAAAAGCTCTCAGTTTTGCTTTTCCCCATTTTCTACGCTTCTCTCCCACCTGGCTCCCATCGCCCCATGTACACAACGTCAGTGTTATGTTACTGTCTTCAGTGTTCGAACATCCACATCTTTCTTAGAGATGACTTTCTGAAATCCCAAACAGTATTTGTGTGGCTGGGACTTTTTCTCCAGTACCTCTCACAACTGTATATCATCTGCATTCAGAATTTTTCACAAGGAGAAGTGGGTCACTACCTTCCTTTTGCAAATGGGGAAATTAAGATAGAGAAAAGCAAGATCACCCAGAAGGGAGGTGGAAGGAAGAACTGGGAAGAAACCCTGTAGACCAACTTAATCTCAGCCCAGTGCCCCTCCATTGTAGTAGTTCCCCTCACTTCATGAAAACCTACATTCAGCATGCAGAGTACTTTAGTGGCACTGAAGTACTTATTAATTTGTCATCATTTCACCACCAGACTCTACTTTACTCCTCTTACAACAGAGAGGAAAACCCCTGATCAGGGCTGGGAAGCTAAAGCTGTTAATGATTACGAAGTGCTTTGAAACTTCCAGCTGCCAGGTGCTGTAGGAGAGAAAGTTATTTGTTTATTAGCACTGACAACCAGGGCACATTATCTCCCCTTGTGACAAATGCGGGCTGCTTGACTGCAGGAAGAGGATGGTGGGTGGGAAAATGACAAGTAGCCTAATGCAGGGAGATGCATCACATTCAATGCAGCTAAATCACTGGGAGAGTGATTGAACTGGAAACTCAGGTTTATTAGCAGGGAATTTGTATCTTTCTGCTACCCTGCCAATGTCATTCCTGTGTTATGCCAAGAGGCTGGAGAACCAGCTGTGGAGGGGGCATGTGAAGGGGCAGCGTGGAAGCACAGACTCCTCCACTCGTGCATGCTCACCCTTCCATCCATGCTGTCCTGCCAGTGATGAAAAGCCATACTGGAGTCTCAGGTTGAAGTTGCAAGAGGGAGCCCTGCCCAGGGCAGACCCTCCAGCTGGCTGTACCTGGGGTGATGCAGGATTCTGGGGAGTGGAGAAGATGCTTCCACCCCCAGGACTTCTGTTCCCTGCAGAATTTCTTGTCCCATGATGAAGAGTTTGTCAGCAAGGGGCAGTGCAGGCCTGAGGATGCAGAAATGTGCAGTCTGCTCGCTCTTCTCTGAGATTATCTAACCCACTCTTGGTTTGGATAGTCTTTTCAATTGATATTTTTGTACCCTGAGCTTCTGAGAACTTAATTTATGATTTGTTATTTCCACATCTTTTGGAGCCAGCCAAATGCTTGAATGCAGTCTGTGGCAAACCCTGTTCCTTTCCAGGCATTACAGCAGTTATAGATGAGGAAACACCTTAAACCTCAAGTACTTGACAGGAAATGTGCAGAGTATGGCAAATATAGGTTCTCCTGGGCTCCCAGTCAGTGGAATACACACATCTGGATTTCACCTGCCAGGCAGAAAAGCTCTGTAAGACAGTGCTTGCTGAACTACAACATGACAGGGAAATAGGCTGAGCCTAAATGCAGAAATATCCCTCTGCTGATCTGCAGTGACTCCTCTGCCTGCATAAGGAAAAGTATCACATCTTCACAAACACCCACGCCGATACAACAGTCTGGCATCTTCCTGTCCATCCTGCGAAGCAAGAGGGGAGGCTGATTTACATCATTTTATTGGTCACAGAAAAACAAAGGGCTGTGAGAAAAGGAAGGCTCCTTGCCTGTAAACAAGCGCGCAGCCCCGTCACAGCGATGGTATGTGGAACAATGGGCTTCCAGCAGAGATGGGCACAGCAGCTTTGGTGGCCCACAAGTTTTGGCTGGTTCCTGATGCCGAGGGGATGCTGGGTTTCATATTCTAAAATGAGCTATAGATGTAACAATAACCTGTATTGTTCTTCCAGCCCAAGGGCCTTGTACTTGTGAGTGGGAAATACAGTCACAGACAATAAACTGTCTCAGTTACGGAGTGTTTCCTATTATGTCCCTTTAAGGATTCCCTTAGTTTCCAGGGATTTTCTTTCCAGCCTAGAAACACTTTAGGTACAATGGAGATTTTCTTTTATAGTCCAAAATCCTTTCCCTTAAATGGGATAAAAAATTATCAGGTTTCTTGGCAGAGGTCTGTAACAAGTGTTGAAAAGTGCAAAAAGAACTGAGATACATAATGTGGAGTGGCTTGTGCTACTGAGAGCCCAGGAGCGTGGAAATACTGGAATACCAGGGAAAAATGCTGGAAGCAGATAGTGAAATACGGTCCAAAAATGAACCTTAAAGAGACAAGGCTCTCCTCAAAAAACCCAGACAGAGCTTGGAAGGCAACGTCAGCAGCAGCTGGGCTCAATCATCACATTCTCCCTTGCTGAAAGCCCCTTTTGGAGGAGTTCAGCTGTAGCTGCCAACCTCTGCTGCAGGGCTCTGCATATAAGGGGGAAGCCTTGGTAGCCACGGCTTTCCTGGACCCTAGCCTGTCCCCCTAGCATGCTCCACCATTCACTCTTGCCCTCTATCAGCTCCTCCTCTCACCTTGGTAAAAGAAAGCCTTTCACGAACTGTTTGTATATATTTATAAGTCCATAACAGCTCGTTGGTCCAGAAAGCAGGGCCTGACCTCTGCCACCCTTTCTGGGTCCTCAGAGAAGTGCCGAAGGATCTGGGATGGCTGAGCTGCTGGAATAAATATCTGCAAAAGTGGGAGATGGAGGGAGGAGTTGCAGCAGGGACCAGGGAACGAATGCCCCTTGGCACAGGGCAAAGCCTCCGAAAATGGTCTGAGCTAGGGAAAAGACAGACGAGGGCAGCCCTCGTTCTTGTTCAGGAGAACAGCAGTCCCATGAGGACCCTGTCCTGTAAAGAGTTGAAATTTTCAGCTTATCTAAACTTTTCAGATGCATTTTGAAATCCCAGGAGCTCCCAAATTTCCTCCGGTTGCAGGCAGGCTTCCCTCCCTCCTGCCACCTCCAGGAGGGGCAAACCAGAGCTGCATCACCGCTTGCCTGGCACCACTCTGCAAAGGCTTCTTGGTGCTTTGTCAGCGTTGGGTTTATTTTGCCTCCGGGAAGAGGGCAGGAAACACGCCAGTGCAAATTGGTTATCAGAGAAGTTTCTGGTTCAGGTTCCCACAAACGCATTCAGAACCATCCCCCTTGGCTCCAGCTTTCTGCCCTTCGCAGGATGTGCATTTCCTCCCACACATCTATTAAATCTCCTCTCTGTGCTCACTGACCACAAGCACACACCCCACGTCTCCTCTTCCCAGGGATGGCTCCATCAGACCCACCTTTCCCCTCCTCCTGATGAGGATGAGTCTGGGAGACTGACTGAATGCTGTGGAAGCACCAGCTTATTCCCTAAGGTGGCCGGGTGTGTAAAACATCACCTCCTGGCTGCATCTGTCTAGTTTACATTTGGTTTGAGACCAAGTACAATTACTTCCAGGAGGAAAAAATACACAAACGTGTCTGCTGGTTGAGGAATAATAAGCCCTCAATGGGGCAATTTATCCCTGTAACCCATCTGCTAGGGAATTTGCAAATTAACCTGAGAAATTAATTTTCTCTTACCTATCGATACCATAGGCCAAATCCTTGGGTCCCCAGGTCCCCATCCTGCCCAGGAAGGGCTGGTGGCAGCGGGACTCTGTCAGACCCTCACCTCCCAGCTTGTGCTGTTCAGGCAGGGCTGGCACTGAGGGAAAAACAGCCACCTATATGATGTTATCTAACATTTAGCTTTAAGCACCAAGCTCTGTAAAGCAATTTGTCTTGCTATGTTATTCAGCAACTGCAGATTTATTAGCCCCTAAAGGGCTGAAGGCTCGTGTTAGTCACCCCGCCATTGGTCAGAAAGGATGGCAGCAGAGCTAGAGAGGTCAGCCAGTCTTTGCAGCAGTGGAGATGTGACCTTTCTCTCGCAGGGCTGACTAAGTGCCTGTCCATCTGGGCAGCTTTCCACCCAGCTGCTGAGGACTGCAGATGGCCCCGCAGCCATTCACACCCTTTGGGGTCTGTGTCACACCAGACCCATGCTGACTGGGGCAGAATGTGCAGTCTTTTGGGAGAGCCAAGGTCCAGGAGCTCTATGCAGTGTCATTCCAAGGAATTCATGAGCAGGAGGTCCTGCATGTCCTCCCTAAGCTGCCCCCATGGCAGTTTAGCTGCCTCCTCCAGCTGCCAGAGGGATCCCAGCCATGGGGGGAGCCTGCATGTGGGGAAAACCCCTTGCACTGCCAGGCGAGGGGCTGCAGATGTGGTGGGGCAGCTGCTGATGCAGGCAGCAAGGTGAAGCCCCAGCTCTGAAGAAAAGACACAAATAAGAGTGTAATGGGAACTAGATAAATATCATTGACCCTGCTGTGTTTGCACCCTGCTGGGTTTGCACCAACCCTGTGCTTTATACACAAGTCCCTCTGATTCAGAAGGGGTGGATGCTGTTTCTCTCCCTAGGTTGGAGGAAGCCCGACTGCTTTAACCAGCATTTGGAGAACCAGCCTGCTCAAAGCATGTTGCAACAGGCGGTGGGGAGCCCTTGCCTGCTATGGAGGGCAGGAGTGCTGAGAAAGAGCAGTGAGGGGAGTGATGAATCCACCTTCCCCTAATAGAGAATATGCCAGCTTGACTGTTTCAGGAAAGGCTTTTGGCACCAAGACTCCAAGCAGTATAGCTAGCAGTTGGGTCTGCTAAAGAGCTCCCCCGTTCCAGTCCCTGGCAGCATCTTCCTGGCACGGCTGAAGCAAAGACAAGTGATCTTGTAAAGGAGTCAGGGCTCTGAAGGGCACCCCAGGATGTGGCTGCTCAACAGCATCCTCAGAGCAGGGGGCAAGAGACAGGTCCCCTCACTAAACAGCTTCCACCTAAGCTTGGGAAAACTGTTCCCCGAGGTGGGGAGGTGGCAACAGATAGCTGTGACCTGAACATGTTCCTGCTAGGATTGACTCCTGCCCCACAGTTGCCCAGTTCCCATCCCTGGTTTCTCTTGACCAGTTCTTTTTTAATAAACGCAGGCTGAGGGCTCAGCCCCAGATGCAAAGCAAACACATAACTCAGCCGACAGATACAATCTACTTTGGGGTCTAATGCTGGAAAAATGCCATTGCTTGAATGTCCTGAAGCATGGCAAATTTCCTCAGGATAATGCAGATAAGAATTGCTCTGCTCTTGCATATACGGATCCTAAAAGGACTTTGCAGTCAGAGAGCAATTTCAGAGAGTTCCTCGGAGGAAAGAACCGTAATATCCCCTTTCAGACTGAGGGAAATTGAGACAGAGGATTAAAGCAATCTGCCAAAAGCTGCATGGGGTGGGAGATGAATGAGCAGCTGAACGTACTTTAAATCTTAGGAGGTGTCCTTTAGTGATTCCTACCAAGATTGTTTGCCTTGTCCCTGTTATTGCAGCAAATGGGGAGCACATTTATCAGAGGCTTGTGCTTTTATGAGAGTCTCACACATCTCAGTGAGAATAAGGCTGATGGGGGTACCCAGCAGTTTAAGCTTTTTGTTGCTCATCTTGTATGAGAAACTGGCAGAAAATAGGCAGGATTTTAAAAACTTGCATGACTGCAACCCTTCTTGGCCATTCCCTGATCTCAGGTGCCCTAAGCCTTGAGTAAACACACTCTTCCTTCTCCCGTTCTTTGTGCTGTTCAACAACGCTAAAAGCTGGAGCTGCTTTGGGGTCAGGAAGCCTCATGCCAATGGCTGCGAAGTGACATGGGGTAGTGTAACAAATATAATTTCAAGCAACTATTTAATGTTATTTCTAACAGTAAGGGGGGCTACTTCCCCAGGGGACAGGTGCTGCAGGGAAGGCTGGGCGTCTTGTGCCACTAATGGGGCTAATTCCTTGGAGGTGGGAGAACTTTTATTTCAGTGCCATCCAGTCACAGCTGCAGGAATAGCATCAATTGTCTCTGGGAAGGGTCACTTCCAGACTTTCTTGGGTTATTTTGCATCTGTAACTTGTCTTTAATAAAACACATTTTAATTTGCAGGATTATGAAGATCATTTTAAAGCAGCTTATCTAACGCTCTGTTCTCCTTCCCTGTTTTTCCCCAAAGTGTTTGTGGGTGATGCAGAAGGCTGCAATAAGCCATTCTTGAAGGCTGTCTCAGATTAAACTTCTTCACATGGGACAGCACTACTCCCCATGAATTTTAATGAGTTCTTCTAAACATACCCTTTTTGCTGCACACACGAGTTCTGCAGGGGAATAATACCCAGCACTGGCTAACCAAAAAGAACAAATTGGATGTAATTGTACAAAATAAAAACACTGCAATAACCTACTGAAAGCGCAGCTCTGTTTCCTTCATCCCAGCAGGAGCGGAGAACGCTGAGAACAGAGTGGGTATCACTGCACTGCCCAGCTCAGAGGGTGCTGCAGGTCTGGGTTTCAACACCAGGCTATTGCAGAGTGCCCAAGGGGAGTGCAGAGCAGTGGAGTAGGATTGGGAAAGGCCAGTGATGGAGCAAGGAATTATCTTCAGATCACATTTTTGGATGCTTGGGTGGCCCCTCTCTGAGGGTGCCAGGGACTTTTCTCCTTCCCCTTGGGATTTGCAGCCTGAGGCCTTCTCCTAAAGGCAGTTTTGTGTGCTGCTGCTTTCGGTGCATTGCTCACTGTTCACTTTGTTTTTTAAAGATGTAGCTGGAAAAGGCAGATTTTTAATTGCAACGAGCGCTTGTTCAGAGAGCAGAGACCCTTGCTCGAGTCCTTCAGCACAAAGAGGCTCAAATCCACACCCTGCCCCCAACAGCTTTAGATTTAGACACCAAAATTCCCAACAGCCTTGCAGCAAAACCTTTGCTACAGTGTCTGACCCAACAGTCGCTGCCCCGTTGAGACTCATTTTCCAGAGTGATTAAACATCTAAAAAGGTCAGTGGCTTAGAAATGGAGATTTACTGTCACCTCTGAACTCCTAGCATCGGCATGCTCTAAAAACCATTTTGCTGTCCAAACTCCTTATGATAACACAGAATTAAGAGTTCTGGTGAATGCTTTATTTTCTACAAAAAGCAGTTGCAATGCAGCTTTTCTGTAAAGCACATTAGGCTTCTTCTGTGGAAAGAGCAGAGAATCTAGCAAGGAGTTCTTAGGAATCCCTGCCTGTGCTCCTGCCAGCTCCGGTGGAGGGTTCATCAGAACTCAGATCCACTGTGGAAGACAGAGATTATTGTCACCTGGTTTTAAGCAGATGAAGAGACACGGTCTGGCTAAACTCCTGTGGCTTTGTAGGTGGCAAGTGCCTTCAGGGAGCAGCATTCCTGGGTGCTCCCACCCTCTTGCTCTTCAAATCTCTGGCTGGGAAGGGCAAAGGTCCAAAGGAAAGGGGAGAAAAGACCTCAGGTTAAAAAAACAGAGCATGAACCCAAATTTAGGAAGCTTTCCTGCTCCACAGAGTGGCAGGGAGGTCACAGGTGCCCTGCAGAGGGTGTCACACACGTGGGCATGAGCACCCAGCCCAGTCCTGGGCTGTGAGTCCTCAGCCCAGCAAGTCACATCACCGAGGGCTGGTGTCAGTGCAGTGATGAGATGTGAGGACTTGACATGGTCACAGCCTTCTCTAACTGGGGACAGAGTCCTGTCCCCATGTCCTCCCTGTCCTTCAGGCTGCAGGCTTCTGACTGCCCACCCCACATATCCCTTCACATGGTCCATGGCTAAGGGAGGTGTTACCCCTGCTCCCATCATTTACATTCTACCATTCCAGTAACCAAAGTAATAACAACAGCAAAGATTCCTCAGGATTATCATAATAGAGGCTTTTATTTTAAGAGAGTTCTCAGCTACCTACCTTTGTCTTTTTCCATACATTAAATATTAACACCCAGCCAACGTAATGCAAAATTTAAAAGGCTCTCCGTTCAAGCAGTTACGCCCCAGTAAATCAGGAAATCCCAGCAAACTCCCGAACTTCTCACCCACCATCACATTTGAAGAGCAAGCAGCCATTTCAGTATTTCACAATTGTTCTCCAAAATCCTTTGACGGCCTTTCAAAGTCAAGCTTAGCCCACATACCACAGCTGGATATACTGACACGTTCTGCCCTGGCAGAAGGGGATGTCCACCTTCCCTCTTCCCTTTGATCCCAACACAGAGCACATGCTGTCTCTGCAAGGAGAGGGCAGATTCCCTACCCCTTGCACACCTCCTGGATCACCCTATGTGCTGAGGGGGGACATAAGGCACGTGGAGATGTTCTCTCCAGTTTTCTTCAACTCCCTCACCCTGTCTCTATTTTCTGGCATGTTCACAAAGGTCAGCCACAGCCCTGCACTGGAAAACCAGAGGTGAGTGAACCGAGCCCATCCCAGCACTCGCTTGGCCATCTTACAGATGGCTGCTCTTCAGACAGTCTCTTTATCTCTCGCACATAAAAAGTGAAGGTGGCTCTCCATCAAAATCAATAAAGGAGGTTAATTAAATACCTCTGCTCAGCAACACATCAAAGCCTCCTCCTCAAGCTCAGTGTGTGTGAGGGTGATTTTTGCCTGCCTTGCCCAGACCAATCCCTTTAATAGAGGAAGGGCTGCACAGGGGGGCTTAGGGAAGCCAAGCAGCAATTCAGCTCTACCAATTACAGAGATACTGTTGAAGTATCATTTCAATAGATCTTAAACTCCATAAACCAGCGATGATTTATTCCTAGCCCAAAGCTATTTGTCCTGCATTGGTGTTTTACTTCTTTCTGCAGAAAAAGTCCTAGAAAATGCAAACTGACTTTTGGGGTGCCACATGTGGCTGCCCAAACCCTTCCTGCTGTGGTCTTTGCTCTCCTGAATCCTGTTCTCAGAAGAAAGGAGGAAGGGAGATGGATGCCAGCAGTTTGGAGGCTGATTTGGGATGAGTTAATCCCAGGGGCTGGGGGCTTCAGGGAACAGGCTGCCTCTGAGAGCAAATGCCCAGAGTCCTAGCAGCTGCTTTTCCAGTTAAAGCAGCTAATAGACCCCAGGAACACTGCAGACAAGGGAATTCAATAAAGAGACATTGTAAAAAGCACAATTTTAGAGCTTGTATGGTTCCTTCTGGGTAATAAATGTAAGTATTTTATTCTGTAATAAAAACTAGGTTTGCTTGAAGCTCCTGTAACAATAACTTGAGGATAGCTCAGCTGTTCCGCTTCCCCAGCACTGGGTGCTAGCAGTTCTTCTCCATCTCTTCTCTATGGCTGCTGAAATGACATAGGCCACTGATGGGTCCCAGTAGAAGGACCTATCAATGGGTCCTTTAAGTTAAGGAGCGTGTCTTACTGCAGCCGTGCAAAGACCTGAAGCAATGGTGTACGGGTATGACTCACCCTGGCAGCCCCAGACCACTGAGCATGTGACATTAGAAACACTGTCCCTCAGTGTCTCTTTCTTGCTTACTGAAGAACCCAGCTTCACCTTGTACCCATGTGCGTGCAGAGAGGATGTGCACCATCTGTCTTGCTATGAAGTCAGAATCAACAATGTGAATAACAGGTGTCAAAGTATCTATTCTTAAAGCTTGCCTCTTCATGGATTTTAATTTAGTAAACCAAGAAAGACCAGTGCAATTTTGCAAGAAATTGACTAAAACAAGAGTTTCACCGTGGAAAAAGATTAATTCAAATCATAGAATACTTTGGCTTGGAAGGGACCTTTAAACATCATCTAGTCCAACCCCCCTGTAATGAGCAGGGATGTCTTCACCTAGATCAGGCTACTCAGAGCCCCCCCCAACCTGACCTTGAATGTTTCCAGGGATGGCACATCTACCAGCTCTTTAATAATTTTTGTGGTCTCCTCTGGACCTGCTCCAACAGGTCCATGTCTCTCCAGTGCTGAGGGCATCAGAGCTGGATGCAGTACTCCAGGTGGGGTCTCACCAGAGCTGAGTAGAGGGGCAAAATCACCTCCCTCTCCCTGCTGGTCACACGTCTTTTGATGCAGTCCAGGATACGGTTGGCTTTCTGGGCTATGAGTGGACATTGTTAGCCTATGTCCAGCTTTTCATCCACCAGTACCCCCAAACCCTTCTCAGCAGGGCTATTCCCTTCATCCCCCGGCCTCTATTGATACCAAGGTTTGCCCCAGCCCAGGTGCAGGACTCTGCAATTAAGATAGGAACAGTCACAAACAAGCACCAATGTCTGGGGAACCATCCCAGGAACTTCAGTGGTTTGTTTTACAAGTCTTTGCAGTGCAATCTGAGACCAAATCTCCCAACCATTTGCTTGATCAGGAGAAATGTGATGCTCCAGCTCTAATATGGACTAAAGCACATTTTAGGGAGGGGTGACTTTGTAGATACAAGCAAGTACTTTGGCCTGCTCACAGTTTTAAGGTTTAAATGCAGTCTTTCCAGACCTTGAAGGAGCACCCCCAAAAGACAGCAGGAGATTGTCTTGGCACTGAGCAGGTGGAAAGCTACAGCCTTGGAGGAGATGTGTTTTCCAGCCAGTGCCTTGCAGGAGGGCATGTATAAACATCAGCAATTACAGGCAAAGCAAGCCCTAGTCCTTCACCTTCTTCTCATTAGGTACCACCATGCTTACCAAAGCCACTGTAAGGTCTTGTTTGTCCTTCTCAGAGAGAAAAAGGTCTGCCCAGGTCTGGAATGCAGAGTCATAAAATCAGCTGCTGCTGCCTCCTCCTCTTCCTGCTTCAAACACAACTGGTCTGTCAGGGGAGAGCTGCACAGGACAGCACCTCCTTGGTGCTGCAGCTGCTCTGAGACAAGCAAAGTAGAGCAGCTGTAGCCCTTGGGGAACACCAATGCAAACACTCACAAACACCCATCTGAGCATCTCCCGCCCAGCCGTGCTGTGTGCAGGTCTTCTGAGCAACCACTGCTTGGATTGGGAGCCTAAACTCCAGCAGAACATTTTTCCAGCAGCTAAATATTGCACTAATGCACTTTATACGTACAGTTGTGGTGCTGAGTCACTCCAGAACATCTTCCCTCCAGTTCCCACTCGTTATGTTGCCGTCAAGGAACACCAACCCTTTGCCCAGACCCTGGGGCTCACTCTGTAGAAATAAAAGCCCGGCGTTGTGTGTACTTGAGCTCATGAGTCCATTAGCTATATTTAGTTCCCATCTACCCAAGGATTTTCAAGAAAATGGATGAATGTGCAAACTTAATTGCAAGTTACATCCTATAGATTCTGACAGTTATGTTTCCCTTGAAATATGCCTCCAGGATGCAGTTCTCTTTGAGTGTTTCCAGTGTTTAGTTACTCAAAATGACTGTACAGCATGCTGCAGCCCCCTAAGCACCCTCAGATACTCAACATCAAATCTTCAGTCTCATAGCTACACAGCTGATGTACAGTAATGGTATTTTTTGAGTTCAATTTTTCCACCAGTTCTTAATCCCAAGGGACTAGTCAATACATTAGTTGCGTTAAAAAGCAGCACAGTGTCAATTCTTGACAAACATATGGAGAAATGGAAGAAGATGACCAGCTGATGGAAGGCAAGACCTCGTTGTTTTACTCAATTTTCAACCCTCACCTCCTTTTCTGGCTGTAACATCCCAAAGCAGTATCTTCCCTTGTTAAACCCTGGGATTTGTGACCTGATGCCTTTCAACTCAAATTCAGAAGAGGTCAAGAGGAGGAAAATGATGAAAAAGATAAAACAGACAGTTCAGAAGAGCTGCCTTCCATTGCTGCATTTGGAAGATACCCACTTGACCCACCAAAGTTATTACCTGTATTTAGTTACTTGTAACTTGGCCAATATTAAAACTGCTCAGGTTGGAATTTTCCACTTCATTTGTTGCCCTCCAGTAGGAATCAAAGGCCATTTCAAGAAAATTATCTATTTTCAGTGACCAGATCAGGGGAAAAGTACACAACATTAATGGGAATGAGATTGTTACTGGAGAAGAAAAAGCTATGAAATTACACTAATTACACTTACAGAATGAAACCAACACTACAGAGGAGTTGGAATCACGGGAGCTCTCCCACTATATTGTACCAGTAAATAATTCCCGCAGCTTGGGACTCTTCCTGATCTATGGTATAAAACCCAATATTTAATTAAAAAGATCAGTATGAATTTCTAAAAGCATCTACACAGTTCACTGAGGAATAAACATAAATTTAACAGATGGGTTTGCTGTGTAATCATACACTGGAGATACCAAAGGCGTCCAGTGAACTTTCTATGTGAAGGTCTTTTTTCTTGAGCTAAGGGACTTCAGCCGGTTCATTAGCATCACCGTCACCAGGAGCGTGCTGGGGAGGAGTGCTCCTTCAGTGAAGCTTTCCTTCAGAAAATGGCAAGTCCCTGCACAGAGTAAGATTGATGTGATGTTCTGGCATGATTTGTCTCCATCCCCAACCCCAAAGTGGCGACAGTCCCCTCCCACCCACCACGGCGAAAATTGCAGCAGGGAAGCAGCTGCTTCAGCAGTTAAATATTTTCCACTCTTTCTAGGGGAATTTTCATTCAGTCCAACCTATCTGAGGATTTTCACTGAGCTAAACCAGTATTTGGAGCCCACACATTGAAGCTCTGAATGGAGCAGGACCATCAAGCTCATTCTTAGTGGGTTCTCACACCCTGCACTTTCCAGGGTTTGCCGTGCCATAGAGTTGGCCCCATTTCTGACATTTCTGACCCTAACAGGCTGCAGTGAGAAGGAAGCAGAAACTGTTCACTCCTGTGTTACAGAAGAAAGGACAGAGGGGAGCTATGGGGTAAAACCAGTTCTATATTTAAGGTCTGCATTGGGTTGTTATGGCAACAGGAATTCCAGCCACCACCGCGGGCTCCTCCAAACGCCTCCCTGCCATCCTCTGCAGAGCCCAACTTTGCATCACTCACCAGCCTCCTGCCTAACACTTGGGCTGAAGGGGAGGAAAAAAAAAAATGCAACTGATCTTTCACAGAGAGCTTTTTCCTCCAGAAGTGAAAAGCAAATGAGAAGAGCAGCTTAAATAAATATGCCTACAGATACAAGCACTAAAAGCCAAGTCTACCAGCAGAAACATCCAGACCCTCTCAGTCATGGAGCCCACAGGGCCTGGGAACTGCCAGCGTGACAAAACCCACCTGGTGTGTCCCCAATGCGGGGGGGACAACCGCATGGCTCCTGGTGTGAGGAGCTCGTGGTGTGCACTCTGGGGGGATGGGAATGAACCTCTCCTTCCATACCCACCCCTGGTCCTCAGCAGGGCAGACCCGAGGCTCGCACACACGCTAGCAGCAGTCTGTCCCTCATGGTGCCACTTCCCCAAGTGCAGTTTGTTTTGTCTGACTGGTGAAAATCCTCATTTCATCCATGCATCCATCTATGCACTTATATGGTCCTCCTTTCCACCATGCCTAAATCTCAAGGGCCACCAGGACATTGTTGGCTTTTTTTTTTTTTGCAGCTATCATGCTGGAATTCATAAACAGAAAAGCTGTATGTGAGACATATGAAGTAAACCTTCCCGTCCCCATTACTGAAGCCTCAGCTGGAGTCCTACATCCAATTTTGGGCACTGTTCATCAAGAAAGACAGGCCACAACTGGCGAGAGCCCAGAAGACAGCAATGGGAGCAACCAGAGAAGTAGAAAACAGTCTCTAAGGAGAGATGGAGGGAAATGGGTAAATTAACTCATGAAAAAGGAAGGCAGAGCAGAGACGGGGCTACAGTTTTCTGTTCATGAAAGGTTTCTGTAGGAGAGAGCAATGACTTGCTTTCCATAACTTCTGAGAATCAGACAAAAAATAATAGGATGGGAGAATTAGGGTGGCTGTTGGGGAAAAGTTTCAAAGCAGAAGTACAGTAAAGCCCTGGGGTAGGCTGCCCAATGAGACTGGGGGGTGGAGACATCATTAAGACTTTCAAAAAAAGGGTGCTTAAGCATCTGTCAGGGATGGTCTAGACATATTGATCTTGTCTTTGTACAGGAGGATGGATTAGGGTATATCTCCGCGTCTCTCCCTGCCATACATAGCTGTGATTTTTATTTGAGAACCTCACATGTGCATTTCAATTACACACCAATCTTATACACACCTCAGCAACCGTTTACAGCAATCAGAGTCTTCTTGATTGCAGTGACCGGAATTAGGTCTGGCATTTCAGAAGGCAGCTAAGGTTTTCAGTGTCACCCCTGCAACCTCCTTACTTTGCACGCTCAGCAGTTTTCAGCTTGCCTTTTCATGGTCACACCAGCCTTGAAGGAAGCTCAGCGTCCCCAAGCAGCAGCGTTATGAGCTCTCTCTGTTCCCTTTCCTCCCAGTTGATGTCCTGTTACCTTAAACTAGCAAAATCTGTTGTTAATCTGTCAAACACGACCCAGCACTTAGAAATGGCTGTAAGGCAATAACACCTTTCTTGCAGCCCATCAGTTCCTGGTTTTCTAAGGTGCTTCTGCTAAACTCTCTTGCCTGTTCTGGAATTAACAGCAGCTCGTTGCATTTAACAAGAGTCAAAACTTCTTTGCTTACTAAGAGCCTGTGGAAAAGAAGTCAGGACATTACACACAGCATCCCTGTGCCTGAATGATGTGCAATTACTAACATGGTGTGGTAACACCGACACAGTGATCCCAATGAGGAGGCTGCTGAGCAACAGGGCAGCTTGAATGCCAACTGGTTTGAACTGCAAATGTAAAAAAACCCAACAGTTGATAGTTTAAACAGAGAGAAAACGAAGGAGGAGGTCAAAATTGAAATGAAAGATTTTTAAATTTTCACAAGAAAGTAGTGACTGACCTTATCTGAAATAACTTTGGTAAAGTTGCAGTCTAATTCCAAATGGGAAGGAGAAATAAATTAAATCAAAAGTCCCCAAATTTGCTTCTACCCAGTTCTATCAAAAACCTGCTTTGTAGCAAAGTCAGATCCAAACTGCCCTCAACACACAGCCCGGGCTTGTAGGTCTGTGACCCAGCCGAGGCAGACGGCAGGCCAGTGGGCACAGCACTGCCCCTCCTCCCGGCCGGCCTCGGGCAAAAAAAATGCTCATTAACTCTGTGCAGTGATGCCACGAACCCAGGGCTGAGTGGTCCCAGCAGCTCCGCGTGCAGCGAGTGCAGGTGGGTAGCTATAGACAAAAAAGAAGGACAATTTATGGGTTAGATAAGCCAGAAAAGGGGCAAGCTGCACCCAAGGAAGTCTTTCACACCCGCTGTGGGGAAAACAGGGCATGAATTACACTTCCCAGAAGCTGATGACTCTATCTTTCACTTTTTCCCTTGAAAACTGTCGTACAAACTTCTTGACCTTGCACCACGTGTCAGCTCTGCGTGTAGCAACACAAACCACAGGCACAGGGCAGCACATCCATTCAAGCCTCAAATACAGTGTCCTAAGTTATCCAAAAGTTTTCTTTTCTGGTAAACTCAATTCTAAGAAAGTAAATCTCAGAGTTATTGGTAACTAAAACATACAGAATAGGTGTACCAGCCCAGAACAGCTCTGTGGTCCAACATCCCCTGGTTACATCCACATTTCTGCTTTGCATCTTGTCCTCTGCTTCTAGATACTTTTTCTAATTCACCTTGAACTGCTGCCACAGCTGCAGGATACTTTAGAAGAAATAGGAGAAGCCAAAAAAACTGCAGGGCCTACATTACCCTAAAAATAAACACCCAAGAGGAATCAGTTATTAAAACAGTGAGTAGATGAACTGGAACCAGCAGAACCCCCATAAAGTGCAAAGAGCAAAACACAAACCAGCACTGGCACCATTGTGGTGACAAATGCCACCATCCTGGTTCACACAAGACATGAAGTACTACAGTGAAACAGCCTCTTTACAGCAAAAACAGGGTTATTGTGACATAAGACTGGGAGGAAACGCAGCCCGGCAGCGGCACAGCAAAGTATCGGATGGGCCAGCGCTGGGTATTTTTGTTCTTGTTAATAAATAAATAAATAAAATTGTGATGATTAAGTGGAAGCAAAATAGCACTGTTATCAATACAGAGTGCCTGCGCAGTACATTAAACCCAAGTAATTTAAAGAGCAGAGCATATCATATAAATAATTCATTCTCTTTGGGTAAGCACAATGCCACTTTAGCTGCCTAAATTTTCAAGGAGGGGGTTGCTTTTTAATTAAAATGTAGGCATTTACAAATGCACGTGGGCCTTTAATTATTCATGTTGGAAAAAAGATGACTTGGTCATGCATTAGAAAAAAAATAAAGCAGCTTTCATCTTTCTATAGGTTACACCCAGCAAACTGCCGGGGCTGTGAATGAGCCGAGCAAGTCCGTCTTGCCATGAGGGTGGGTTCCAGTCCCCTGTGCAGCACAAAGTCATCGGGGAAGATGCATTTGCTGAGGTCAAACTTAAGAAAGAACAAAGTGCTGGAGAGCCGACGCGATGCGGAACCACTCTGCTCCAGTGCCTGTCTTGAAGCAGGTTCTCCCCAGCAATTAGGAATATTACAAAGGCAGATAACCAGAGTGCGGATGATTTCAAAGGGTTTAATTGCTTTCTTCCTAATGGCACTGCAGGCAACATTACCCTCCCTCCTTCCCCGGGTCTCTGCCTCAGTGGCAGCTTTTCAGCTGGTTTGTGGGGTCTGGATCTGGCCTGGGCAAGGGCAGCACAGCGAGAAGCTCAGCCCTGGTGTGAGCAGTAACTTCTGCAAACAAATTCCAGCCCAAAATAAAGATCTGCAGCTTGCCACTCTCAGGAAGTAAATCAAAAGCACCCCAATGCTCATTATTTTGATGTCCCTGGGTTTTTACCCTAAGATACTCTTGAGAGCGTGGCTGAGTACTGCGGAACCAGCATTTACCTGCACGGTCTGCTGTGAGACACAGGTCTGCACACGGGTGCTGGGATGCTCTGCCCCAACCCGCTTCAACAGCTCACAGCAGCTGAGGAACTCTTGCATGGGATCTGTGTGCCTCAAAGCACATAAATCACAGTATTTCTATGAAAATTAGAGGAATATTAGGGTTAAAGCAGTGATGTGAAAGCAAAGGAGGGATTTGCAGCCACGATGCTGTGCTGACCATGAGCAGCTGCCTGGGAAGAGGCTGCAGCTGAACCTGGTGGCACCAAGCTTCAAGAGAAGATTTAAGTTCACCTCTGCCTGACCAAGCAGATCTGCCTGCATCTAAGGCTGTGGCATCACTGCTCCACCCCACCGCTCCTTTCCTGCTCCCAGCTCCTTTGCTGCTCTGGCTGTTCACAGACAGAAGTTTCCAGAGATGCTCTTTGATGCTGGCAGCCTCTTCCTCCACTGCATGGAAACAGAAGCAGAAATTCAGATGCTAACATAAAGTCTTGCTGCAACAGAAATTCAGCTAGGAATGCAAAGTCTTGCTGCCACCAATTTGCACCAGATTTGCCCAATATACATCTCAGACTGCAAGCCCAGACTGACGTGGCCATGCAGGTTGGGAGCAGAGTAGTACCCTTTGGGCTATGGCACTGGGCAGCAGCTCCAGCCCGTCCCAGCAGTGCCATCTATTGCCACGCTTGGCTCCTTCACAGAGGGCCAGGTTCTGGCAGAGATGGAGAAGAGAGAAAAGGCAAATTTCCACCAGTGGGAATAAGGGAGACTTCCCAGTTCACCTGCATGCTGCTCCACCTTAGCAAAGCTGCTAATGTTTAAAGTATCTGCAGTGTGTTGGACCACACTAATCCCACAAACAGTGGCAGATGAGAGCTCTGTTCCCCACCAGAGTCTGGGCTCAGAGGTTCCTTTGTCCTCCCTGGGCCCACAGTTCTGCTCTCACCTTGTGGGTACACACCTCCCATCTGGGAAGGGGCAAATCCACTTGGGAGTTATCTCCAGCATCCTGCTGGGCCCCCTGCCTGCAGCCCAGGGGGACAGCAGGAGAGTAGCTGTGCAGTCCCCCTGGCCCCAGCACTGACCAGTGGTCAGCATGGACCAGGCATGGCTCCAAAACCTGTTCTACTTTCCTGACCTCTTCATAGATGTGTCTGGTCTTCATCTTGAGAAAGTAGACCACTGCAGTTTTCTCCATTGTTGCCAGACACCATCAGGTACCCAGATCTGCTTGAGGTAAAGATGAAAAACATATTGATGCTCACGTTGTTTTAAATGCAGGGTGTGAAGTCTTGACTCTATGGATGTCTCCATCTGATTCATCAACGTTTTATTATTCAGTGGCTCTCTTCACTCTCACTTCTACTCACTTTTAGACTCCCGGTTAAAAAAACCACACCAGGGTGGTTAAAAAATCCCACAAACATCCCCAAAACTTCCAGCAACCTCCTTCCTCTCCCCACAGAGAAGCAGCAATGAGTGTTGTTGTTCTCTGCCAACCTGCTCTGTAGGATTGGGCTGAAACAGGCTGCTATCCTGTGTTCCCATTCTGGTCCAAGTTATTTGGGACTGGAAATACAATGAAGTCCAATACCCATGTGTGAACAGGTTGTCTGTACTCAGATACATTTTTGTAGAGCATGAGCTGCCTTCCTGGGCTCAGCGGCCAAGCCATGCAGTGATGGGACACAGACAGATGCTCTGGAGCAGAGGTCTGGACCTGGGTGTTTCCAAGCAGCAGCTGGGTTTCCAGCCCCTCAGGCTGCAAAATGTCTCAGTGAGTTTAACCACTGTGTGTCAGGGGAGAGAAAAGGTTCAGCGATCTTCAGCTCACAAGGCCAAGCTGATGGAGGCCACGGACCCTGAAGGTGCTCCTGCCTGGTGCTGCAACCATCACGGCCTCTCCGAGCTGCAACTCTCAGTGTTTACATCAGGAAAGTGTGGAAAGTTGCTAGTCTAAATACAGCACTGTGCTTAGGGGTCTGCACTTTTAGATTCATCTCAAGTAAATATCCATAGCCACATTTTGCACTCAAGATATCTTAAAGAAAAAAAAAACCAAACAAAAACAAACCAAACAACAATCCACCATCAGAACAGACCAGCTGAATTTCAGAATGGACCTATCTACCACTCATTACCAAAGGCTGTTTGAAAACATCACTCTCCATCCTCCTTCTGAAATAGAACTGAGAGCTGGCAAAGGCAGCTGGCGACAAGTAACCTCCCTACCCTGCTGGAGCAGGGCTTTGGGAATCCACCAAAGAACAACATGCCAGTTTTTAACTTGACTTTAGTCAAACATTTCAGCAGATTGCCTTTCCCTGACACATCTAGCAATATTTTGTCATCATTAATTGACTCTGGTTTATATTAACTGAAAACATCTCTCATGGAATATCTAGTTTGAAAAAAAGTTGGCAATGAACACTAGTTCAAAGTAGATTTATACCCACAGACCATGATAGAGCACTGAGGTGAGTTTCCCAAAACATGAACCTGAGTTTACCAAATAAGAACATGAAAAACAAAAGAATTTATTCACATCATCTAACTTACACAAGATAGATACATGAGAGAGCAAGAATCCACCAACATAAACCACTGTCAGACTTTACGATATTCATGTATACTTACGAAGAACATGAACTGCAGCATCTCAAGAGAAGACAGTACTTGAAAGGAGCCCAGCATCGGGTTTAAAAACCCATTGCATCCTAAACTGCATGTGGTGGGACCCAGTGCTCCTGGAGCTGGGGCAGGAGACACTTCCAGTGGAACAGCTGCTCCTCTGGCTTGCAGAGGGCTCGGGAGCAGGGATGGACGAGTTAAGCCTTCAAGAAGCTTTGGTTTTCCGAGACACCTTATTCCCTGCAAACTTTCCACAGGGGAAAAGAACTCTCAAGAGAGACTCCTGTGAGATTATCTAACCTGAGAAAGGTTGGTGCAATGAGCAGGGAGAGGGGGTCCAGTCCTGTTGAGCCCCAGTGAGAGCAGGGGTGCTGGGAGAGGGGCCTTACTGCAAAAGCAGCTGCAAGAATGCTTGGGTTTCTGAGCCCATCCCTGTGAAGGAGAAGAGACTTCACCTCCCTGTGTCCTTCTCCTGGCATGAGGAAGACCTTGCAGCTCTCCATTTCAGGAGGCTGACAGTGCTACAACTAAGGATGTTTATCTGATGTTTCTACAGAATAATATATTTCATTAAAATCAGACTGCAGTTTGGGCAAAAACAAGCAGGGAAGAAGGAAAGCAGGAGCTGAAAAAGTCCAAGCTTTAAAAAAAATTTTTTTTTTTCATTAAAGCAAAGCTTTGACATTGTTTAAAAGAAGAGAAATGTTATGTTGATAAATATTAATAGAGAAAAGGATTAAACAGAAGGGTAAAACAGCATGAACATGAAACATCACCTCTGAGTTCAAGGACAAATGTTTCTCTTCAGTTCAGAACTTTCCCTGATTTTGGTCACGGGACAAGAAAATCCACAGCAGATCCACCAGTTCTGTTCAGTGGAGGAGCAGTGGAAAGGCAGATCCTTACCAGACATTGCCATGGCTAGGTAACATGCATAAGAAAGCAATTAAGCAACTGAAAAACAATTATAATGATTTCTTCTCGGTAGTGACAGCTGCAAGAGCAGGAGTAACTCACCCAGAGAAGTCAGGAAAATATCACAAGGATGCCCAGGAGCATCTTCAGGGCTGGATTTTTAACTCACGCCGAGGAAGCAAAAGCCAACAGCTGCTTACCCACCAGCAGCTCAGCTTCCTCCGGCACTTTGAGACTCACACTTTGCTTTCACTCTGCAGTTTCAAAGATCCCTAAAAGACTGGAGTTTCTCACCCTCTTGCAGGAACCGGACCCAGTTTTTTCACTGAATTTCACTGAATTTTTAGAGTTGGAAGGGACCATAGAGATCATCTAGCCCAACTTCCCTGCTGAAGCAGGGTTGTCTACAGCAATCTCCAAGCTATTTTTTTTATTTTGTCCACCTTGCACGGCTGCCCTAATCAGCAAATATCGTGGATGCTGGACTGAAAACGTTTGCTCCTGGGAACAGAAGGATACCCTACGGTGCCTTCCTTTCCCCTTCCCCCAACCCCATCCTATCCCCTCACATCCCTGAAGGCCTTTCTCCAGGGGTTCTCTCTGCTTCCCTCCTTCTGAGCCCACTCTTTCCCACCACGCAGCTCCAGCCCGGTGCCGCCGGGACCGGTAAAGCCTGGGTCAGAGCCCACCGACGCCCCCAGCCCCGTGGGGATGGCTTGGCACGGCCGCTGTGGATAAAGCAGGGGTGGGCTCTGCATCTCCTGGGGCTTCGAGGGAAGGGACCCTAAGAGGGCAGGCATGGGGTGCACTGAATTTCACTGAATTTTGAGAGTTGGAAGGGACCATAGGGATCATCTAGTCCAACTCCCCTGCTGAAGCAGGGTTGCC
>JAOXJM010000005.1:9151758-9179941 GCA_026413425.1 Tringa solitaria | reverse complement strand
GAATGACTTCCCTCGACCTACTAGCCACGCTCTTCCCTATGCAGCCCAGGATTCCGTTGGCCTTCCTGGCCACACGGCCACACTTCAGGGACTGTGCTGTGGCCATCAGCTTTACTGACGTTCCTGGGTAGGTGCTGCCTGCCCCTGACACCTCCCGGGGCAGAGCAGGGGAGGGAGGATCTGCCTGGTCCTGCTGGCGGGTCATGGGGCACCACCGCTGCTCACATTGGCCCCACAGCGAGGCACTTATTACAAGGTGACTCGCAGTTTTATGGCAGAGGAGAGCATTCCTGCTCACGGGGAGCACACCACACCGGTGAGCAGATGGTCCTGGCGATGCAGACCATTGCGCAAGAAAGGCCCGAACGTGCCACCGCATCGGTGGCCTTTGGAAATTGCCCTCCTGCCCGCTGTCCCTGCGGCTCAAGACAGTGCTTAAGGAGCTGATTTCTCAACTGGATATCCAGACATCCCATAGTTACGCCCAGCTGACAAGCTCTGCCTGTTTGGCCCAGACACCGCAGCACAGCCACCCACCCACTCCTCCTGCATCCCTGCCAGTGCCAGAGGGGGTGCCACCCGCCATGTCAATGGGGGTAAAGGACCAGCCTGAGTCCCTTGCTTCACCCAGGTGATACCAGATGAGTTGTTGGGTTGTTCCCCTTTTTGCTGTTTTCTTATCCAAAAGCAATTTGGCAGGAACTCAGCACCATCAGTGGTGCTGGAGAGCCTGGGAGCCATGACATGAACCGGTGCTTGTGGCCCTGCTCATCGGTCCCCAGACAGTACAGCTGGCAAGCCCTGGGGAATGTCATGGAGCCCTGGGGAATGTCATGGAGCCCTGGCCTGGCTCCCTCTGGCAGCCAAGCTGCCACACAGGAGGGCAGCACCCATGGTTGGGGGCTCTCCTCTGTCCCGGGGGAGCACAGGAGGGGGCTGGAACAGCCCAGGGTGTGCCCAAGACCCCTGGAGGGATGTCACCGAGGCTTCTTGCTGGGTGGGCACAAGCAGGGTGGGCAAAGGGAGCAGCCAGGGTGGTGGGAGAGGAGACACTAAGGGCAGGCAGCAGCACAGCAGACAAGGCTGAGCTATAGGTGCTGATCAGGGGAAAGGAGCAGGGGCTGCCAGCGGCCCTCAGCTGTGTACCTGGGAGAGTCTTTCAGAGGAAAGGGATTTTTTGTGGAGTCCTCCCCAGCAGGATTGGCTAAGGGCAGCTGCAGTTAATCCTCCATGACCCCGCTGCTCCTGTTCACTTCTCTTGACTACCTCTTGACTACCAAGAGCCCTTCTTAAATAACAGTCAATATTGTCCCAAGGGAAGAATAAATATCCAGGGACAGCCTGCCCTTCGCATGGGGAGCTCACCTGGAGCAGCAAGCTTAGGGGGATGGTGGGACCCCCTGGCTGTGCCCAGCAGGGGGGCAGCATCTTTCCCTCTGCAGAGGCAGAGAGGTCAACCCAAAAGCCACAGTACATCAGAACGAAGCCCTGGCGTGGCTGGTGACTCACGGCACTGCCTCCCAACCCACCCTCTCCCAGGAGGAAATCAGAAACCCTAAGGGGGAAAAAAAATTGCTGCAACTAGAAACTTTTAACTTAAAAATGGCTACTTAGTGCTGGGGGAGCCCCTGAAGCTGTTCTGTGATTTTACCAGGGGGTATCACCTCCTGCAGGAGCCTGGCTAAAACCAGGGGACGTGCCAATGCCACATGCCAGCAGTGGGGCTGTGCCACCGGCCACTGAGCGGACAGCCCGGTCCTGTCCTGCTGGGGCAGACGCTGTTGGCACTCACCAGCCTTGTTCACACACAGCCAGAGGGATTCATCTCCATCTGCCTGGCTAGGGGTGCCACCTGGTTTTCCTAGCCCTGTCTTTAGTTACATGGGCACAGCACCCAGGTCTGGTATTTATAAAGAGCCATCTCTGGCAGGAAAAGGTTATGCTGTACAAACCTTTGGGAGGAAAAAAAAAAAGTCACTATGGTTTTTGTGGTATTTATCAGATGTTCAGAAAAATGCTGGTTTCTAGAGGAGGTGCTCCAAAGAGGAAGGAGTAGATGCAAAGCATCAGTAGCCTCATACTTGCACCTCACGATCATTGCAGCACAGGGACCAGCATCCCTGCCCCTCCCCAGCCTGTGTTGGTGCCCACGCTCACACCTCCCACACGCTGGAGCTGGAAAGTGCCATAAAAATACATGTGAACAGGAGAGAAACTCCTGCCCAGGCTTTCCACCAGCTCCAGAGCAGGGCATCCCCCCTGCCTTGCAGCCCCCTGTGCCCCAGGCTGTGACTCCAGGTGACAACACAGGACAGCCTGGGCAGGTTTATTATCCTACACAGAGATGAAACAGGCAAAGAAGTAGGAGAAAGCACCCTGCTTTGGTGGTTGGGTTTTTTTATGCACTCTGCAGGAAAACTCTAGGATTTTGCAGCCCAGAAGGCTGAGCTATTTTCCAGCCTGAGCAGGGAGAGCTCTCCCCCGCAGGCGTGGGCTGCTCTAGAGGAAAGCCTCAGCTCTGCGGCTGCTGGCTGGCAGTGATGGAGCTGTGCTGCCATGCCAGTCCCTCGCAGGGCTCCTCTCTCTTTGGTGCCCTCCTGGCACAGCCCATGCAAAAAGGGCTTTGCTCCCAGCTCTTCTTGCAGCTGGTCCCAGTAAGGGGGGGTCACACACCCGGGACGCAGGCTGGAGGCTTCCCCCCCACTTCTTGTTTTTCCCATGTAGGGGCAACCCCAAATTTCTACGTGCGCATCGATCTCCTCCAGCCCTGCCCAGCCACCGCAGGGGTGATGCAGGCAACGAAATCCCCATAGCCAGGGTACCCATGGAAGAGCAGGGCCATGGGCATCCCCCCAACTGAGGTCAGGGACTCCCACCAGGGCACAGCCAGGAGAGAGACAGGCTCCCACCCTCGCTCCTGCAGGCACAGGGGGAGGCAAGGCTGTCATCCCCAGGCGGGTGGCAGTGGCTGGAAGGAGCCTGCCACCCCACAGGCTCCAGCCAAGCACTGTGGGTGGGAGGAAGCTTCCCCGAAGACGGAGAGCTAAATAAAGGCAAGGCCTGGAACAACCCGGGGCTGCCAGCTATTTATTCTAGCATGCCTGTACGCTGCGGAGCAGGAGAAAGATATTTTAAAGCTGCTGCAAGGAAGCTTGTCTGTCTGCCCGGGTTTGTTGATCAAAAGTCTAATTACCAACACTCCCCACCACCATCTCTGAGCCTGACACCACCTTCAGCCAAGTATCTTCCCAAACCCACCTCTCTCGAGACAGCCAGCCCCTCCATCAGTACTACACTGACGCAGATGCTTAGAAAAAAGGCTTTAGCGTCTACAGAGTAGTAAGAGCTTGGGGAGCATCCCCACCCTGCACTCATTTTACTTCTGTCCAACCCTAATGAGAAATTCCTAAACAGCTTTTAGCATCCAGGGCTCACTCTTTTCCACTTGTTCTCATAAGCACTTATCTCCCTGGGCTTACAGATCTTACCTCCTGTCGAAAAAAAAAAACACCCCCCAACCTCCTGTAAAAAAAAAGCAACCACTTCAATCTTTGTTCTTGAATATGTATTTTTTACTGAAAAAATCATTCATAAATTAACAAATACAAAAATGTACAAACACATGGGTAAATAAATGTAATGACACAAAGGATTGCTTTGCTCAGAAGTGTGTGTGTGTTTTAAAACACTAGTCTTCAGTGCAAAAATGTCCCCCTGGCACCTCTTAAAAACATAACAGTAAGCTCAAAAGCCATGATGATGGAAAGCTACTTTAGAGTTTAAAGCCACTTCTGATGGTGAACGACCCGAAGCACATGGCTGTTGCTCAGACAGTACCTCCCTTAGAGAAGCAGAGCTTTACAGATAATTAACTGTCAATAAATAGTTTTGCAAATAAAACCCACATGGCTCATTTAAAAAAAAAAAAAAAAATCAGCATCGAACAGGACCTGCCCTCCAGCGGGGCTGACCAACGGTGTTGACATGGAAGGGGCAAACGAGTGGCCTTGTTGAATTTCAGCTGCCAGAATATGTACAAGTTCTCCTTAATACGAGAATTTTTACACCATAACAGCACATGCGCTTGACAGTATGTTTTTAACAGTTACATTTACTATACAGTATTTGACATAGCTGATAAGATTAACAGTGCACATTTTCAGATATTCCACATTTTAAAAAAGGAAAAAAAAATTCAACATGATTAGAACAAAGGAACTATGAAGAGGGATGCTGCTGGGGGAGGAATGGACCCTTTTGTGCCAACCGTAGAGTGCATTTCTGAGCAGAGGTAACGGCTTTTTGTTCAACACAAGGTGCAATGGGCGTCAGGTAGACATCAAAGGCTGAGGATCTCAACTAAGGTAGTTTAACACCTACTCACACACACATGCATGATTCCTGGGGTAGTGAACTTGGACTAGTTGAAATACATTCCTTGTTTGAAGCACCATTAAACAAAGACAGATTTCTAGCAAGGTCTCAAGATGAAAGAAAAGAGGGGCAGGGCAACGCGGGTTCAGCATCTGAAAAGGGTCCATGTGAATTAGAGATAGAGATTCAGAAGCAAAAAGTCTTTATTGCTATATGCGCCATAAAAAGCAAATCCTCACCTCTGCCTATAAATAACCAGGTTGAACCCCCTTGGGAAGCGAGTTTAAAGCACACATAAGTTCAAAGACTTTAAACCCAAGTTACAAACTTATCAGCGCTTTTCAAGGGCAGGCTCGCTGTCCTCTCATACCAGCCGATAAGATCTACACAACAAGAACTCGTGTTTTCTAAACTAACATTTTCTGGATACAGGTTAGGAATGCCCTGGGCAGTCACACCCACAACAGATGCGTATGGGGATCATACGTCCACGGAACCGAGAAAACAATGTAAACCATGAGAAGTTAAGGAAACCGAAGGCAAACAACGCAATAAAAAGAAAGTGAAAGTATTTCGGAGTTTAAGTACCCACCATTGTTATGTATAAATACAAATTAAAATGCAACCCCCGATGTATTTACTTTTAAGTCAGAGAGGTCCAGTAAAAGCGACGGCGTGGGTGCTGTGTAAGGACTGGATTGAGCATCAGCGGGGAGGAGAGCCCAGACTCCCCACAGCCACCGTGGGGAAGGAGGGGATGGCAGAGGGGAAAAGGAAGGGGTCACTCCAGTTTGGTTGGATGGGGTGTCAAACCAAGCTCTCTGGTTCCCAGACCTCATTTTTTATTTTTTTTTTCCCCATGAGCTTGATTCCTGTGTCCTTCATTTCTCTCGCTCTCACTAACCTGCCCCACCAGCTGGGCTTGTGCGAGTGCTGCCAGGTGCTGACGGTGACAACCAAGTGCACTACCTGGCTCTGACAGCACCTCAGTGTGCTGTGAGATTTACACAATAAATACAAAATAACCTCCCAAACCCTACCGTCACACTACAGGAGTGACAGCAGGGTGCTGCCGGTCCGGGGCGGGCTCAGTGCTGCATGCCCAGTGCCCCATCCCAAGGGCAGAACATGGGCAGTAGAAGCCGACCTGGGGCCGCAGCAGGGTCTTGAGCAACCTGCCAAGCCCACCCTTGCCATCAGCAGGATATACAGCAACAGGCAAGGGATTTTATTCCGTATGGCTTTTGGATTCATTTGCACATTATGTTGCAAATGTGACAGAAAGGGGTGGGGTGTTTTTTGTTTTTGTTTTTTTTTTTCCTAGATATTCCCATTTCCTCACTCTCGCTGGAAGAAGCCACCCCTGTGGTTTCTGGAATGAGCGGTGACACAGCTGTATTTCTCATCCGCTACATTGGGCCCTGTCCCACAAACATTTCTGCATATGCACAGCTTAAATCATGCAAGCAGTCTCACTGGCTTAAAAGGGAACACCCTGCACAAGTACAGTGATGCACACACAAGTGTTCACAGAATTCAGGACTAAAATGAGTGACCATATGTAAACCTCTAGCTTGGATTTGAGCCATAGGACAAAAAAAAAGAAAGGGGCAATTTACACAGCATATTTACACTTACACTTCTTTAAGAAGCGATTCTGTTGTATATACTTCAAGCAGGTCATTTAAAAAACCGCACAGACATAAAATGGTATCAGAAGTCGTTTGATCTCCCACCAGGGCAGTTGCCAACTGAATTGCTCCCGACGTTCACCGTCAAGAAGCCAGAGTCTCTCAGCCGAGCCCCTTCCCAGAGGAGAAAGTGCGTCCCAGGCGAGTCCCGGCGCCAGAGATTGCTGGAGGAGGAATGTGGAGACGAGAGCAGCAAGTCGAACTGTTGTCCTGAAACCCAGAAAGCAAGTGGCGGAAAAAAGAAAGAGACTGCTGAGCTCGCTGCACGAGTATCGGGCTGGATTGGTACAGCTAGGGCAATTTGTGCGTGCACTTTCAGCCTTATTCTCCAAAATACTGTGATCCTTCATTAGACAAAGTGTTGCTTGTCCTCAATAATCCTTGGAAAAGAAAGTCTAGCGTGGTGCTTTCTTGGTGAAGGGCAGAGCAAAGTTATTTTCTCCTCTTAATATTCGGTCACCAGAGCCAGCTCCGGTGTCAGGTTAACAGTGATGTTCTTATACAAGGCGTCATACGTGACGTTTGGAAAGTAGTTCAAGTTATTGAGGCCGTCCAGGGCTTGCCTTTCTTTCGACTTCCTCAGCAAGGCGTACCTGTGCAACGAGAACCAGAGGCCAGAGTCACTTCCACGTATCCCACAGAGCCCTGCAAAGTCCTCCCAACGCTACCAAAACACCTTACAACAGCTGGTCCCAGCAGCAGCTACAAACCAACGCATTTCGAGCCCTTAATAAAGGCAACCATCACACTTTCTATATTGATAAATATCCCAAACTTCAGAGAGTTACCATCCATCACTTGCTGAAGAGCAAAATGTGCTCTGACCAAACACTCAGCTGTCAAAACAACCTGTCACTCCTGCCCGGAGCCTGCGGGTCCCATTCCCAGGAGGTGGCTGAGCTCAGGGGGGCCTGCTGAGCCCCCATCAGCTAAAACATCCTGGAGAAAAACAACTGATGGTTGAAGCGGTCCTTTCCATTTTTAAGAAACTGGACCACAAACAAGAGCAGAACTAAGTCTGAGGGATGGGGGACGAGGAAGTAAAACTAGAAGAATGATGGTTTGGGGAAGGAAACTGCAGCTGGTGCACAAAAACAGCCTCAACCAAATCTAGGGGCAGCGCGATGAGGTAAGGGCTAAGGGTGGGAGGGAAAAAGATAGACTAAGTGGAAACATTTTGATAGGACAGGACACTGACATTCCAGGGGCCTGGCAACACCAGGGAGAGTGGGAGCCGAGCTGCGACCTGGGGGCAGAAAAAGCACCAGGTACACCAGGATGTGCTGGAAGGAAGAGGAAGATTGGATCAAAGCAACGAGGGAAGTGGCAAAACTGGCTTCAAAGAGGTCACATCAGGATATGTCCAGGACACTTTTTGATAAAAAAAAAAAAAACCAACACAAAAGCCAAATTGTCCACTATTGAATAAGAACACTGCAGGGGGACATTGCTTCTGCAACAGCAACTGCCTGCACAGTGCAAACCCAGGGTGTTGCTACTGGACTCTGTCAGTGTTCCCAGGGACACTTGATGCTTTGGCAGCCACACACCAGGACAGCCCCTGCTCTCTGCCTTCTGCAGGCTGAGCAGTGCTTCCTTCAACATTTCAATCAGGCTTTTCTAGGAACACAGAAGCTTCTCTGACAACTGGCATTAGCCACCCCTTTAGGAACATCCCCCTTGAGATAAAGGGCCGGCCCCCAGCTCGCCATCAGGCCACTGCGCTGACAACCCCCTCTTTTAGATCGCATCCAAGCAGCTACAGCCACAAAGCAAGGACCCACTGTCACAGGGATGGAGGGTATAAAACGTAGGGATGAAGCAAGCCAAACAGTGCTCTGCCTCCTTTATTTCATTAGTTAGTTTCCTTCCCAAGTTAAGGCTGTTACTGCCCTCAAACAGCTTCAGGGAGCCTTGTACACAATATACTCTGTGGAGGGCTTTGGGATCCTTAAAAAATAAATAAATAAATAAAATCACTTGCCTTCCTAGGAACTGCACTTCTCCCCGATGATGGTGGGGAATTGATTTGTATTTCCCTGTGTCTCCTTCTGGTCGAGTCACCGAGTAGCCTGCGTACTGCACTCTGCATTAGAAAGGGAAGAAATAAAATAAGTTAAATAGAAATAAAAATTAACTGTTGCATTTGCTGTGCCGTCAGCACTTGCCAGGACAGCACAGTCAGTGCACGTGGGGCTCTTCCCGCAGCTTTGCCTTTCCCCCCAGCAGATAAGCTATGCAAACCTCCCCACTCCAGCCTGGGCTCCGGGCAGGTCAGAGAGCACTCGGCACCTCAAGGCTTGAGCTCAGCCAGGATCAGTTTGTGCTCAGCAGCGTGGGATATCGCACACAGAGCCAGTCACCTCCCGACCAGCACTCCTCTGTTTGCTTCCCATCTACTGCCCGCGCAAGGCTGGAGCGGCCCCTGTTCCCACCGAGCCACTGCAGATGGGTGAAGCAGGAGCAACAAGCCCAGCAACGGTGGCAGAGGGGACCATGCTCCCCCCGCAGCTCGTGGGAAGCCTGGCTCATGGAGCCACCATCAGAAGCAGAGTTCAGGGACACCAGCCGAGCCGAGCCCATACCTGTTCCAGAGGTCATCGTCTTCGCCACCCCAGCCCCAGAAGGCGTTAGGGAAACCGTTGATCTTCTGAAACTGCTCGACAGTCAGGCCGCTCACCCCACCAAAGAACTCGTTGTAAGGGAGCCTAAGAGGGAGAGGGGGGGTTAGGGCAGAGTCCATCAGCACCGCACTCTCCCGTTTGCAACAGGGAAAGCCTGAGCTGTAAGGATGCTATTTCTTCTATTCCTCTCTCATGTTTACTTTGCATAAAGCACAGGAAGCAAACTAACTTTCACCTTCGGCCTTTTAAAAAAAAGAAAAATAAAAATCTAACACTGTGTCCTTGGCTATTATGGTAGTGCAGAGGAAGAACAGTGCTTACAGATACATGTACTTATCCAGCTTGGCTGCAAAGTGCCTCGGCATCTGTCCACACCCATAATAGTTACGGTCATTTTCTGGTATGTGGTCCACATCGTGAAAGATGAGACAGTCCCAGTCCAAGTCCTTCATTGCTTCCCGAAAGCCAACATTGAAGAGCATGGCACGGTTAAAGGGTTGGTTTCCAGCCTAAAGGAGAGAGAGTTCCTTCTCAAGGGAAGCCCTGTGCAGTTCAGTGTTATCTAGAATACTGCAGACAGCAACCAGCTCCCACACTGGTACCACAAAAGGAAATGATGTATTGGAACAGACAGACTAGTAAGATCAACCAAGACTTGAATATTCAATTTATTGAGCAGGAGCAAAAATAACGATGCTAAAGTCTTACTGCTCAGACACTTGAACTCCCCCCCAATTTTGATCAATCTTTTTAAGATAGAACTAAATGTGGAGGTACATTTACTGGACGGATGAAGCCAGACAGCTTAAGTGACAGGTTCATATTCACATCAAATGACAGTCATATGTTTTATAGTCATGAAAGTCTTCTAGACACCGCCTAGACAAGAAAAGCATAACTCTGGTCAGGCCATTCCTGTGCCTCGGGGATGTTCCCCAGAACTACTACAGAGATATACAAAAATAACACAGCATTATTTAGACTGCAAATACCTGGTTCAAAGTTGTCTTTTTTTTAAAAAAAAAAATCTCCTCCAATACAGTTTTATGGTTTTTTTAATTGAATCTCTATTTTTTTAGATAAAAACAGTCATTTTTGTTGTGCCACTTCTGCGCCACATTCTCAGTTGTGCCACTTCTACGCAGAACGGGACAACTTACGCATTGCAACGTTAACCACAAACCTTTAAATGATGTGATCTGATAGGTAAAAGCCTCAGGACACGGCAAAGAGCTACCCGAGCAGCCCCAGCAGACACATTTCGAGAGCAGCACGTCTTTCCCCCAGCGGCTGCCGCCCCAACCGCTCCTGAGCTCACTCACTTGTTCCACAACGTAAAAGGCGAACTGTAAACGTTGCCGCTGCAGCATGGGAATAAGGTGTCTGAAGAGGACAGGAAGATGCTCGTATCGATTGCGGAACGGGATCAGGATCGCCACCTGATGAGGAGAGGACACGGCTCTTACTGTACCGCACCAGCAGCTCCTGCCACAGACCGAGCCCTGGGCTGGCCGGTGTTATGGGAGGGGGAGCAGCACTAAACGTGGTGGCTCAGCTCTCTCACCTAGGGCTGAGCAGCCTGAAACCCTTCCAATCCCCACCACATGCGTTTCCTACTGACTTTTTGGGGAGTTGTTGCTTCTGGGTAATTCAACATAACTTTGAGCGGGAGCGAGACCTGCACCCCCCTCCTCCCTGCCTCTGCCCAGTGCTGGGGACAGCAGGAGGGAGGGCAGCCCCTGCTACCACACTGCCCTAAGCCACCTCCCTCCAGGGACAGGAGCACCCAGCAGTGCCACCTGGCCTCTCTGGGTCACATCCTACCCCAGACAGGGCACTGAGGGGAGCAGAGAGGTGAGCTCCCCACCTCAGCAGTCCGTGCAGAAGCTCAGAGCTGACTCGCACATCACTAAAGCAGCCCCTGAGCTCAGCATTTCTCCCCCAGGCACTGCAGCCCCACACTCGAGAGATCCTTATATTCCTTACTCTAGAGCTGCAGAACATCAGAGACATTCTTGTTAATGTCTTCCCACCACCTGCCCAGGACCCTCCATCCCCCCGCCGTGCTCAGCAGGGACACGGGGCTCCCCAGCTCCCCAGTTACCTTCCAGCGAGGCAGGCAGTCGCTTGGCTTCCAGTGGCCTCCCAGCTTGATGGAAGGGTCTTTTGAGAAGAACTGGTGGATATCCTCCATCGTGATCTCGCTCATATTTACATCGATGGGGCCCTCTGTGGAGACAGCGGGGAGAAGCAGAGGAGGAGGTCAGGAACTGCTGATGGTCCTGGGGCAGCTTGGTGCCTGCTCTGCTGCATCCCTGCCCTCTGCCCCCAGCACTGAATGCCTGCAGCCTCTTCTTTTCCCCAAGCACCAACAAAAACTGATTAGGAAATGCTGCTGGCATGACTTGTAACACCTCTATCTCCTCAGCAGCTGGGCTCTGTTCAGCCTTCGTGGCCGCTGTTGGGTGCTGCTCTCCATCAGACTCACACCAGCTGGGGCACCCCTGTACTCCTCCATACAGGTTTCCAGCAGTCACAAAACCCCACACCTCATCAGAGAGTGGTTTCCCACCTTCAGGAAACATTTACACCCCAAAGCCCCCAAAGTTTTCCACTGTAGTATGCTTCCACTGAAGTGATTTCTCCCTTATGGGGGGGTTCAGCTTGTTGCCCACACCAGCCCCTGCCCAGCTGTACCCAGTACAGCTCAGGGCTAGGACTGGTGGTTAAGGGAGCCACCCTGCCATCGCTGGCCCTGGAAAAGGGCTGGCCAAGCCTTTTCACTGGCTCCCAGTGCACAATCCCTCTTTTGTTTGTGTTTGCCAAGCGATGGGCTCCTGCTTCGGCAGGGAGATGTGCCTCCAACATAACGGGGATTAATTTGTGCAAGTGCATAAACAATGATTTCCCAGGAGGGGACGAGGCTCCAAACAGGGCTCCCATTCATCCCCAGGTGCCCGGCGGGAAAAGGTGCAATGACGGCAGGCTGGGGAATGCCACAACATGCCCTCCAAAGCCATGGGGAGCAGGAGAGGGGCATGGAGCCATCGGGATGCTACTCACTCATAGAAGGGAGCCTCTCGGGACAGGTGTGGTTGGGGAAGTAGGTAAAGTCTTCAGGAAGAAACGTTGTGGCTTGCAGAAAGGTGTCGTTGTGGTTCAGATCAAGAGGATAATCTGGGGAATAGAAAAAAAAGATGAAAAAGTTTACGCTTGAGCTGCAGGTCTTTGTTATTTCCAGCCACCGCCCTATGCCACTCTGAGCAGACTTCAAAGCCACCCATGGCTGAGGATGTCCCCAACGGCATGGGGGTGGCCCCAGGCAGCACGAGCTCTAGAGTTGCAACCCAGTTGGGTGCTCATCCCCACCCTGGGGCAGGTGGCTGCAGAAGCCCTGGCTGACTTAGACAACACCATACCAAAGAAACCTTCACTTTTGCTGGCCAAAGGAAGATTTTTGAGTGTCACCTTTAGGTACCACAAACAGCTCAAAGCAAAGCAGCACATGGTGCTTGGAAGGAAAAGCTACTTAGCACCTTGTCCCCCTGAAGGACTGTGGCACAGGGAGAGGGGACACGCTCCTCCAGCGGGTCCTTTCCTAACAGGCTCAGAGAGGAAAGTCCCCAGGCAGGTCCCAATGCCAGCGAGGAGTGTCAGTGCAGCAGCCTGCACAGGGAAGTCCTGCCTCAAGTCCTCCTCAAGAGATCAATAAAAACTACCACGTTACATGCAGCCTTCCCTCCGGTTTGCACTGTGCAAGAGCAGAGGAGACCCAGTGCTCCATCAGTCACGGCAGTGCCCAGCATGGCACAGTGCTCCAGCCCCACCATTCATCTGCACCTTTTCACCTCCTGTGCAAAACCCTTCCAGCTATTACACCTGTGGATGTTTTAAGGAGGGTTTTATGCAACCATGAACTTTTGCTTTCTACAGTAAAGTCACCAGCTTTGCATAAGGCATCTTTAGCCAACCACAACCTTTATTTTAGGCACTAGAAAAAAGCTCCCTGCCAGTAGTAGACCATCAGCTGCTAGAGGAGGATGCTGCCTCTCCACTTTCTCCGAGCATTAGATGCTTAACAGCAGGTCAGCCTTTTGGACCCACAGTAACCAGGGCACCAGCACCAACCTTACACCCCACACAGGTCTGGGAAAGTGGCTGTTTAGGGCTGAGCCACCCAGTCCTCTCATGGGCAGCCCCTGGACCTACCAGGATGAGAAGGTCTCTTCCCTTCCAATTACCTAACCATGCCCAGGCATTCCTGCAGCAGCTGGCTGCAGAAGCACACAATGGGGCTGACATTCACCGTGCTGATTCCAAGCAAGAGCAGTCCTGGTTTCTCATGAGCACAATACAAATGAGCTGGTGCTCAGACACCCAGAGACAAAAAAAGTCTAGTGTTCCCCTGCCACCCACTGAAAGCTGTCCAAGCAGCTCTGCAAGGACTTGGACCCAAAAGCTGCAAGTGATCCATCAGCAAACAGCCAATTTACAACAGGTAGCCAGATTTTTAAGTTATTTTACTGAATACAGTATGAAATTCAGATTTTATTTTTTTTTAAAACCAGCAGCTATAACCTTTCAAATGAAGCATATATTTAGTTCCAAGAACATATTGATAACAAAAAGCTTTTTATCCTGAGAGCAATTTAATAAACCCAGAATTACAGTGTAGTGAAGTGAACCAATCGGCTAAGATTAAGAGTTAAGAATTGGAATCATATTTAAGGATAGGAACATTTAAGTAATTGCATAAGCACGGTACATTCTCCAGAGCAGAAAGGCTGCATCTAATAACTACATCATTGATACAGCAAGAAGAAAAAATATCTAGCGACAATTTAATTTTTTAAAGCAAAGCAGGGAGGGTTGCCTTTACCTGCAAGGTCAAAATCTTTCATTTAAATCAATTGGGACAAGTCATTGCCAGCTTGGTATTTCAGCTTACTTTATTGTACTCATATCTACCATCACATAATTAATATTGTTTATTGGCTCAAATAAGTGGTACCCAAACTATCTCAGACTCAAGATGGACTTGTAGACAGAACCTATGGGCTTTTCAAGTATGATAGATACCATTTTTTATGCTCAATACTGCTCTAAATGTTAATAACCGAATTCCCATTAAAATCCTACCACCAGAGCACACCATCAGTACTTAGTCCAGCTGACAATGCATGGTGAACCTCAACTCCCCCTTTTTCCAGGAAGGGTTGCCTTTTTTGCTCGCAGAAGCTCAGAAGGGACCCCTCTCAACTCACCGAACAGGAAATCTATTATTGCATCTATTAGCAAATGATTAAAAAGTTACAAATCACTTCCTCATTTTAATACAAGAAGAAAAAAGCTAAGAAAAGAATAAATGCAGATGCTTGGTCACCTCGCCATTCAGGGATATTGCATTTTTAAGGAATCCCCCCAGAAATTAAGGCTCCAGGTCCCAGGAAGACACACACACACACAAGGCAGCACTGGTTTCCCCCCTGCAGCTGTACAGGGGGGTTTGCTCTCCTGGCCATCACAGTGCTGGCAGCAGCGTGGGGAGGATACACTAACCAGACAGTGCCACCCACCCAGATCTCACCAAGGTGCTAAAAAGCAGAGTTTGGGAAGATACAGATCCCAGTGTTAATATAATCCTTGTGGCCACAGCGCCACGTGCCTTCCAGATGTCACCACCATCCGACATGCATCTGCTTTGACCTTCCTGCCAGGGAAGGACACCGCACAGCACTTGTGTATGTTAAACCACCCTTGTTGCTGGAGCTCTTGGGGCCAGAGAGGTATGAGCCCATGCCTGCAGAGCTGGGATGGATACGAGGCCTGTGTGAAGCCGGTTATTTCCACAGCAGCAGTACCAGTTTCACTGACCCTAATGTGGTAACCATTTCCCCATCTGCTTCAGGCAGCAGGAGCACACAGCTGGTTTTTGGAGGGTCCTGGCCCTTGGGGCTCTGAGCCACAGTGGGACAGAGGCTCTCAGCACTGCAAGTGGCAGCGGTGGAGTCTCTAACCCTCCTCTCCTTGGGGGATCAGCTACTTCCTCACCCTGCGTCTGTGTTACTTGATGTTTCCAGCCTTAAAAATAGCCTGGGCTGGCAGCCCCGGCCGGCTTTGGCGGGGAGAGGAGATGACCTGGGGTGTCGATCTCTTGCGCAAGTTGATAATTCCCCTCCCGTGCCCATCCCCGGTCAGAGTACAGCTGATCTGGCAGGGTGGGTAGCAAGGACACGGGTTGTATTTTTTTATTAACAGGGAAATAATCTTGCCTCGTAAAGCAATCAGCCCCTGCTGATGAATCCTCGTAGCAGAGGAGCTGAGCCCCACGGCACCGCCGCAGCCTGATGCCAACCGCACCAGCGTGACATGTCAGCGAGGAACGCACACACGGTGTCACACCAGCCCAAAGGCAACACCTCACCCTCCCTTACACACAGCCACCTGCATTCATGCGTCGCTGTACCCTATTTACACCAAAACTTGTAACCCTGTTATCAGCTTGATATGACGAGTGATGAACAGCCTGGGAGTGGGAGCCTGCGACTCCGCTCCCTGCCTTCTGCCCAAAGTTCAATATATTATTTGTGGCAGTTCTCCAGACAAGTCATTTCAGTTCATCCTTGCATGGGAAGAGTGAAGCTTATGAGCACAGGCTCCTCCACGTGCAGGGAGCCAGGGCTCTGCGCACGCGTGCGCCTGGGAAGCTATTTTTTAAATATGAAACCTGATCCTTGCACTGAATTTGAAAGTGTTTACCCTCAGACTGGATGAAGCTAACAAGCCGGATTCCTGGAAAGCAAAGAAGTTTTTGGCTATACATGTCATCATTTGAGACCTTTCAAGATTTTCACCCCATATACAAGTTCGAAGCATTTTAATATATGTCTGTAAAGAATTAATAAAATTTATACATAGTATATATATACAGTAATTATATATATAATATGTATTTTTATGCTACATACAATATATATTTAGATAAAAAATAAAGAAGCAAATTCAAAGTTCTGACCCTGTATTTACCAGCATACATGAATTCCTTCAAGCAAGAGAGGTTCAGGTCAACTCGACTTCCAATAGAAATGGAACCTTTGATCAAAATGACAATTATTCAAGAGATACCTGAGTCATTCACGCTGCTGTTCCTCTTGGCATAGGCACTGCGGACCACCTGCTCGTACACCTGAGCTCCTATTGTTCGCATGTTTTCACGAATCATGATGCCTTGAGCTTGCATCATGAAGAGGTAGGTGTTCACTGCAAGGGAGAAAAAAAAAAAAAAAAGGAATATTTCCATGAGCATCAGCATCGGGAAAGAGAAATAGGAGTCTTTTGGAACCATTCCCAGCCTTCTGCTCGGTTTCAGCTCCCTCCTGCCAGGAGGATTGCCGGATCGCACGTGCCTCGGTTGCCCGACAGGAGCTGGGAAGGGCACAGAGTCGGGAAGCGGAGGCGTAAGGCATGTTTGGAAGCCTGGCTGGTTAATAAAGGGAACGTACCCAGCTAGACCTGACAACACAGACTGTAATGCAGCGTTGCAGCTTAAACAACTGCATGCTTGCTGCTTAAAGAGGAAGGTTTAATTTGGAAATATCGTAACAGGAAAGTAACCTGGCCTAGTGGAAGGTGTCCCTGCGCATGGCAGGGGGGTTGGAACTACATGATCGTTAAGGTCCCTTCCAACCCAAACCATGCTGGGATTCCAAGCAGCACGTCTGGAGAAGGGCACTCAGTTCCTCGACTGCAGCACCAAGGGCTGACACTTGCTCGGCAGAGGTACCTCCTCACTGGGCACCACAAAAAAACATCCCACCACCAGTTTTCGAGCCCACCACCAATCCATACATCCCAGAGCAGGCAGCATTTTGCAGCACAGGCCCCCTGGGTCCCCGGGGGCATCCCCCCTCCCCAGCCAGGTTTCTTCCCTCTCCCCCACCCCCCCGTCCTTTCCCACTGCCCCGGTGCCCGGGCACGGCTCAGGCAGAGCTTGGGTTTCAGTTTCAGCTGACACCCGGCGCCGGCAGGGACGGGCCCAAAGCAAACAGCAGCCAGCACAGCCCTGCTGTCACCAGGGCACCCGCAGGGACAGCAGGATGGCCACCCACAGGGACAGACGGACAGCAACCGCACCATGCCACAGCACCCCTCGCCAGCATCGCAGTGCCAGCCACGGCCCCCCTGCAGGGGCTTATGAACGAAGGGGAAAAGAAAAATAATCTTGATCAGAAAACAGGGAAGAAGGGAGATCTAAAAGGCCAATTCTGCATTAGTAATTAAAAAAAAAATAAAAAGGTCAAAAGACTCTCCAGGAGGGATGAAGAGGGCACCAGGCCAAGGAAACAACAGAGACCTGGCACAGAGGAGGGCAGTAACTGATGAAATGTCACCAGGAAACATCCATAATAGACAGGTCGTTTCTACAGCAGGCATATCACAAGCTGTAATAGCCTGAACCCTGTGTCTGCCAGTGCCAGGAAGGTACAGTCACCGCTAGTGCAGATTAGATAAGGCATCCCGGAGGCGGCACCGCTATCGGAAGGGCAAGGGTCCCCCCAAACACCACCCACCGGTACCCACGCTGGCACCTTCCTGGCCCCTGCCCTGCTGTCCCCTTCCACACCCACAGACCAAGGCAGCCTCCAGACAGGCTGCCCAGATGCATTTTCCAATCCCAGTTGTATTTTGTTTTCACACAGCTAAGTAAATATTTGAAAGGATGACAGAGCCCCACGCCGTGCCTGGAGCCCCCCACGCCATGCCCAGGCACTGCCTGTGCCCAGCCTGTCTCCAGGCCATTGGGTATCACCAGATTTTTGGGAAGAAGGGGGTCTGTCCCGAGATGCTTGGCAACTAAATGGCTTGAAATGCATTTTTAAATCCCTATTTCCAGCCGTCCCTTCCCATACATGTACCCTTCATGGCTGAGCCAGTGATGGCACCTTAAGCCAGCGGTTACACCAGCAATGAGCAGGGGCTGTCTCAGCCAAAGCTGCACCCAAAACCTCTTTCCTTACCCGCCTCTTCTGGGGCCAGCTCTGAAACCCAGAGTAACCACCCCGTCGGTTAGTGACAACTACAAAATAAACGCCCGCTCTGGTGAGGTTTCTTGGCAAGATACTCCTGTTGCAATGACAGCGAGGGCTGCTCCCTCTCAGAACGATGAGGAATTCGCTCTAGCAGATCCCCAGGGGGATCAGGCTCAAGGAAAAGCTAGCATTTTGATGTGGTGCCACAGGCCAGAAACAAATGTAGCTGAAATTCCCCACGCAGAGCCTCACACCCAGCCCTAAAAACTTCATATTCACACTCGGACTCATCTGCTCGGAGGAGCATGAAACTGCATCACCTCCCAGCACCAGTGGTCCAGCCCCAGCATCCCTCCCTGCTCCAGCTTCACTGGGCAGCTGCCAACAAGGATGTAGGGAAATAGGAATTTGTGGAGGGAAAAAAAAAAGAGTTCACAGAAATGGGCTATTTAGGGGTTATGGTGAATAAGCGAGCGATGCAGTCAGGCTGACATGGCCTTGGGGTCTAGAGCAGGATGAGCACAGGGCAGCTCCAGCCCCGGCTGCCCACGCAGGCCAGGCAGAGGGCAGGTCTCCCAGATGACAACGACAAGATGTGGAAGTTGGGCAAGTTCCCCTTCAGCTCACGTCATAGCTCTGCCTCGGTCGCAAAGGCGACATGCTAAGGGTTGATACTTGGGCCGTGCAGCTCCTAAGGACACGTTTATAACATCTTACCCCCGGTGACAGCATCACCCCAAGCTGCAGCCAGAAGCACAGGAGGCAGCACAAACCAACACATCCAGCGATGGGAGCAGCATCCTCCCCCATCCAAGCAAGCACAGCAGAGTGTGGACTCTTAAGGGAGAGCGGCACCACTCGGCCTCACCTCGGCCATCGGCAAACAGTGAGGGTGAGAGACCCCCCCCCAGCTCCCTTTCCAAACACCCAAAGGGGGGGGGACACCGCTCTTCTCCTCTCCGCACAGAGAAAAGGGTAGAGTCAAGCTGTTTATCAGGAGCAGGATGCTGAGAAGGGGAGGGGGGGCAGCAAGCCTGCACCTTCCACATTGCATGGAGTTTGAGTCAGGGCCAAGGCATAACTCGCTGACGCCGAACAAGTGATTTCTCTTTCTACTTCGCTATGCCTTCTCCTCGCTGGATAAAGCAGAATCAGGTTTGGTGAAGCGTGAAAAGAACAGGAGAGAGGCAGATCAGCATCCAATCCCTGCCTCATTTAAGGAAGAGGGAGGTTGGTCGGGCGCAGTGAAAGCGCCGTTTGTTCCCCAGTCCCCGGTCGGGCAGACGGAGCCGGGGCTCGGCACAGCCACATGACAGGGCTCGCTGGGTCGGACTCGCTCGGAGCAGCAGTGGGAATCCTGAACAGACTGTCACAGCAGCCACCATCCCAGGGGAGCGCGAGCACAAACAACACCAGCTTTGTTTAAGGCAGCAGTTGCCTTTTCCACATATTAACCCCTTTATTCAGACGATTAAGGAGATACCTGGCCACGGACATGCTGTGCCCTCAACATGCCACACGCCCAACAGCAAGAACCCCCCAGGACCACACCGACCTTCCCCACGGATGACAGTCCCTTCTCCTGCCCCCAAAACAAACCATCACCATGAAATAAGCTTCACAAACCCCATGCTTATCCAGAACACACAATTCATTTGGGTCAGAAAATAGGATTTAAAACACATTATTGAAAAAATTCCTCCCCATACCCAGACAGCACTTCAATTAGCTCTACGGGGCCCTTGCAACCAGGGCTGGATCTGGTCCAACATTTGGGAACGGCTGTACTGATCTCAAACCTCACTCCTCAAGTTTCCTTTGCTTTTGATGAGCAAATTGGCCGTGTTTTAAATTTAATTAAGCCTGACCTGGCTGACCTTACAGAGCCCAGGCCCCCTGTACCCGAGAGGCTGTGTTTCCCGGAGCCACCCCGGGCAGAGGAAGGAGATGCCGAGCATCCCCAGCACTGCCCTCTGCCCGGGGAGGAACCGGCACATGCAGGCTCAGCCTGAACCTGGGTTCAGCCAGAATGCAATTCTCCCTGTTGCGGGATATTGCTAATCTAATCACATAGCATGATCTCGAAAATTACATTGGCCTTCTGCCTTTATTCCATTTGAGAACACAGCGCTTCAGATCACATACACGCAGTGATAACAGCCCGTCTATGGCCGCTGAGCAGCAGGACAAGGACAGGAGAGGGATTTTAGCTGCTGTCAGCAGGAGGCAAGATGCTCCTTCTCCTACAAATTTCCAGCAGGCCCTTACTACCCACACAGAAAAAGAGCAAAGTTTAGAATCCATTTGCCCGAAATTACTGCCTTAACATTATTCTTGTTAGTTCGGTAAAGGACAAGTCACTCCCACTGGGATTTAAACACGTGGAAACCATGACACCAGACCTACAGCTTCCCACCAGCTGGAGCAGAGGCACATGGCTGCACCCCAGGGTCGGTGCACCCCTTGGGATGCTGCACCCCAACCTCCCTGCCCACGAGCAACAGGGAGGGCAAGTGCTCATCCAAGCCAGGGGTAGATGCAACAACTTCGACCGGGGACGTTAAGTTATTATATAAATAAGCACTGAAGGCTTCCTGTAATCATTTCTCTGTTGGTATTTTCGGAGCACTTCTAATCAAGAAACAGCTGACTCTCTCATGGAAAATTAATTTTACCATGATGATATATACTAGAAGAGGCAGCAGGGTAATTTGCAGCTCGGAAGTTGATTCAAAAGAGGTCTGAGTGTGACCCATGCCTGCTACCAACACAGGAAGGGGACAGACCTGACACGTCTTGGTCCTGACCCCAACACGCTTCCGCCACTTGTGGAAAGGACCTTCCTGCAGCATCCCCCAGCACAGAGATGCTGCGGTACCCCAAGCCCCACGCTGGGAGACAGATGCTGGGTCAGGAAGAGGGGCCAGGCAGGCCACGGCTGCCCTGCATGCCTGCAGCAGTATCAACATCCAGCACAGCAGCCAGGCTTTCCTGAGGAAGGAGTGGGTCTTCCTCTGCTTTGAGATTTAGGGCTTTCTGTCACATCCAGCATTTTCCCCGGTTCATTAGTCCATCAGCACTGCAGAAGCACAGAGGGGTTGTTTACGAGTTTATCACGGTCTCACTACAACGTGCAGCCTTCTCTGGTCAGCATCCACTGCTCTGGAGCAGCTGGACCCCATCCCAGCAAGGGCAGCCACCACAAGCTCCTGTCCTGCCCCGGGAACACACATCCCAACCAACACCGTCATAAATCAATGTACAATCAGGAAAACTGCCACTGAACAAATTGCTTTGCCAGACATCCAAAGCGCCCAGAAGAGCTTGCAGGATGCCTGTGCGTGGGAGATACAACAGAGACCCTGGAAGGGGGGGGCAGGTCCCACTGGCAGCAGGGATGGGTCACCCCCAGCACCCTGCCAGGGCTGGGAGATCCTGCCCGCTGCAAACACCTCCCACGGGGCCCCGAGACAGCAACACCAGCAGAGTCATGTCTACCAGCAGTCACATCTATGTTAAGCCTTTTGTTAAGCTCTGCCAGCAGATCCCCAGCACCAACTCAGCTCCGTTAGCATTAGAAATACAAAGGGGTTTAATCAAACTAAGCCTCCAAGGAACAGAGAGACAGTTACGATAGTCTTAACTCATAAACAACCTAACTAGGAAATTTAGCAGCATCCCGTAGCTAATGCACCATGAGACCTCCGTCTCTATTAGCCTTCCAGCAGCACCGTTATTTCCCAGACGCACAGAGTGCCAGAACAATTAAATAAGAGGTTCCTATTAGTTTTAGAGAATTTAATATTAATGCCATCACTGTTACTTAGCCCTTCGCCTATAAATAGCACAGGAAGGAATAATTTGATACGTTAAGTGGTCTAAGAATTAACAGTGCAGCAGCAGCACTGAGCTGGTAATTACAAATCACCCGTCCCCAAAATTGGCAAGTTTGCAGCCTGCACGTGCACGAAGCAAGCAGGGAAGATGGGAGACTGCAGTGATGCTCAACCAAAACCCGAATACAGGGAATTTGCATCTGAACTGTCCTGGTGAAAAATGACCTCGGGAAGGCTTCAGCAAGGGGGAAGAAAATTCAAATCATTCTAATAGTCCCTAAATTTTTAATGTACACTTTAAGACAGCAACTTCCATTTGCAATCCCACAGCTGGCTGAGCTAAGGTGTTTGTATGCTCACTTTGAAGAGCAGTGCTCTGATTTTAGGATACTCAGCAAGAGGAGCATGATGTCCTCTGCACACATGGGAAAACCTGGCAGGCCAAGGGATCTCACGGAGCATTTACAGCACCAAAGCACCCGTGGAAGGGGCCAGGGCTGGCAGTGGGATCGAGCCCCGGGTCACCGGGGCTCTGAGCAGCCCAGCTCCAGCACGCATGGTACCCGGCTCCACACAGGGGATGCTGTGGGTGGGGAAACCAGAGGACATAGTTTACCCCTGCACCAGGGCAGTAACACCAAGGATGGCTGTAAGATCACACAGGGCTTCGCAAATCCTAAGAGCAGCTCAACTCCCAGGCTCCACCACCATTCCTCTCTGCGAGGAAGGGCGTAGCGACATGTACAGGCTGGAGCATAGAGCATAACAAGCATTTGCCCAAGTTAAATATTACCTTTCCTAGCGAGATTCAGACTCTCCTACTTTAATTGCAGCTCAGGAGATGCAATTGCACATGACTGCATCTCCTGTTTATTTTCCATCCCTCCCTCTTTGCGGCAACGGGCAGCTCTCCCCATCTACGGCCGAGCCTGCCCTCCCCATCTCGCCTCCCTTCGCCAGGGTCAGCACAAACGCTTCCAAGGAGAAAAAGAGCATCGGCTGCCAGCAGATTTCTCCGCACACAGAGCACAAAAGCTCAGCACTCGCTGGGCACTCGTGGGCACCGCACAGTTAAATGCGCAATAAAAGGCTCTTCAGCAGGCGGAGTGAAATGGTTGCTAACCTCTGGGCTGGCAGCACTCACAGGCTGCTGGCTACCAACAGCAAACATTTACAGTTCAGCGTTTGTTCCTTTGGTTCATTGGGAGACAAAGCGGTGGAAATTCCTGTGCCCCGGACACCATCACAAAGCAAAGCGGCAGGAATCCCGATGCCTGAGCCCGATGCTCACGGAGGATCAGGATGAGGAAACAGGGAGAGCTTTGGTTAAAAAAGAAAAAAAAAAAAGAATTAAGTGAATGCTTGAGCAAGCAAGGGAGAGGAAGAGCAGGCAGATACTCCCCAGCACTGCCCCTAAAGCAGGAAGGCAGGGAAGGACGTGGGCTTCTCGGGACAACTCCTTGTCTCCCAGGCTGTGGGAATCAGCAGGGCTACAGGGCAGAAAGGAAATCCTCTACTGCAGGCAACCCCCTCCCACCAACCTGGGCATCCTACTCATCAAACAAGCAGCCGCAGGAAAAAGGGGACACGCGGGGTGGTACTGCCCAGGAAATGCATTCAATAGGGTGTTTTCATCCGGCTGTCCTTTACGAGTTGAAGCAACCTAGCCAACAGCCAGACCACAGCAGAGAATAGAAGACAGGTTGGATTTGGATTTGTAATTTCCATATGCTGCACGCACCATTTAATTAGATTTTGAAATCACTGATTTGTTAGTCTTCCAGATTCCTTCCAGATTAACTTTACCCATTGAAGAGTATAAAATTGTCAAGATAAAAACAACTTAAGGGTCACAGACTTACTGACTCAGTTCACGTGGTGCAAACTGGGCTGTGTGAAGCTTTAACACCCTGACTTTGATGAAGGAAAAGAGAATGGGACTGTTGTTTAGGATATTCCCCCCCAAAAAACAGACAAAGACCTGATTTTTCAAGCATGTTTTACAAGTTCAGCGTGGCTGAACAAAAAGGGTTGTCACATGTACAGCCTCATGTTTGCTGCAACCGAGCTGTTCCAAACAGGGGTCTGGGATGTTGTTTCTGGTCAGTGGTTTGCCTTGTACACCAGGCTGGACCATCCCAGTTAACACACATGAAACAATACGCCCTCCCAGTCGTCATGCTTAAATGCAGGTGCAGAATTTGTGGTTACAGCCTCCAGGAGGGCATTCGTTCTTCACTCAATTCAGCAAGAACCACAGCACATCTTCCACTGCCATTTATGGCTAAAAGCGTGGTCCAGCTCTTACTTACATCGTCTTTGTCACCAAAAAAAAAAAAAAGTTAGTGCAGGGAAAGTCCTGCTCCCTGCCCAGTTTGCCCGTGATGCACACACCCCAGGGGACCCCACTTCTTGCCATCAGAATGACAAAACCCAAGGCAGAGCTCTTCACCCCGACGTGGGATTGCCTATGCCAACCCACTGGCTGCCTCACGTCCCCAACCTCTGCAGGGCAGGGCACGCTGATGGGGACACTTGCCACAAACCACCCCATGGGAGGTGCAAAGGAGGCTTCAGAGTGAAACCCTCTGCCCGTACTAAGGCGTTTTCCCGGGTAATAGGCAAGCATCACGCCACGGGATGACGATGCCCGTCAGGAGGGCAGCGTCCACCACCAGAAGCCCCAGGCTCTCACCTGATCTGACATCAGGCTTTTCAGCTCCTCGCTGGGGCTAAAGCGCCCAGACCCAGCAGAAGCAGAGGCTGCAACGCTGCCATCAGTCCCTTCTACCAAAAATAAAGCATCCTGCAAACGCTTCAGCACTGAAAGCATCAAGGCTGCTTTGCAGCAAGGACAATTTGCACCGTGGAGACTGCACCTAAGGAGAGATCCCTCTGCAGAAATACACATAGACTGCTCCTGTTGCAATTTCCTTCCTACCCGTTGCCAGTTACTGGGAAACCAGCCGTTTCAGCAGCTGGGGAAGGAGCACTGCCACAGCCCCACCTCCGCACTGTGCATCAACCTGGCTCAGCTGCCAGAGAGCCCCTCAGCCCTTTCAACTCCTCAAAAATTCTCCAAGCTGAAATTCTTCAATCACGTGGGATTATTGTTGTCCCAGATTTTAAAAGGCAGCAGCTCGGAGCTCCCTGCCAAGGGTACTTTCACCATACAGTGCCATCAAGACCCACAGCAGTTTGGCCTCCGCAGTACGATTACAGAGTTGCTCTTGTCTGCAATAATTAAAGACTGTACTGCAAACAGTGAGTACAGCTGCTGCGTTTTCACAGGATGAAAAAAAAAGCTATCAGAAAGAGGATGCAACTTTGAAGTTCCAGCATACAGACCATTACCTATGGAATTTTGTTTATAACTCTGATGTCCTAAGACTTTTATTGGCTTTGTTGTGAGCCACGTAGCCTTGGAATACCTAACATTTTTGATATGGTTTTCTTCCGCCTGACAAGCAAACTGGCAATACAGCCGCTGTAAATAAGTTAACCAATTCCACCATCAGAGTAGGGAATGACTTCACTGGAAATAATTCATCCATCTATCTATGAACTTACTTAGCACTTAACTAAGAGATTACACATCGTGTCACAGCCCGTGTGACGCCTTCCTAGGTATCAGCAGAAAGGCAATGGCACAAGAGTCTGTTTGGGATGTCTTGAATGGGGGAAAATGGAAAAACCCTTCTCCATCACCCCACACTGCTGACCTCTGCTGCACACGTTGGGACCAGACTCTGGCACACACCAGACCCCTCTCCAGGGACAGCCGTGCTGGGAAGCGCTGTGTCCCATGGCTGCCCCCAAGGATCACCTTCCTCTCCCTCCCTCTGCTGACTCGTCCCTCCTGCCCACCCATAGCAAACATTTACCAACAGCACTGCCGCCCTGGTGCCAGTCATAAGAAAATCCTAAACCTTATCATAGGAAGGGGGAGAATAAAGTGCCCTGGCATCAGAAACCAGATTCACACCGCCCTTCACCACAAGCACCACGTTCGCAAAATTGTGCCTAATGCGCTACCATTAAGTTACATATTAATCCTAGATAAGCAGAAGCAAGGCAATTAAGTGAGTGAGCTCAGCGAGGGATAAGAGCCTCTGCAGCCTCAAGCTGTAACCAGGGTTCAGGATCCACCATGGGGCAATGAAGACATCACCGACTCCAAGGGACAGGAAGCCTGTGGCCCCAGACTCCCACCCCACCAGGTTTTGTGGGGTTGATAACCAGCAGGGGAAAAACCCGGTCAAGTTCAGCGATACCGGTTGCCCATAAGCAGGCTGTGAGGATGGGGCACTGAGCCTGGCTGCCCCACAGCCTCCCAGCAGCATGGGGCACAGGGTGCCCTGCCTGTCCCCTCTGCGTGGTGGCTCTACAATTGCCTGGTGACTTCCAAGCCAAAGTTCTTTCACATCACCCCCCTTTGCAGCCCTGGAGAGTGATGGGCACACATAGAGGCACATCAGGGAACAGCAAACACCCCCTCCCTCCATTTCATTTCCCCCCCCTTCCCCCAGAAACACCTTTAAGCTCCTCACACACAGCAGCAGCTGAAGTTTCTTAAAGAGAGTTGTGTGTTTACTGTGGGATCTCGCTACTGGCTCACTGATATGAGCAACAGGGCAGGGGAAAAAAAAAATAATCAATTCCAGCCTGCCTGTGCCCAGAATTCAAGCTCTGCAAACAAAAGTCAGGCATTTGGCTACCTTTGAAAAGATAAACACGCTGGGAACATGAGGGCAGTGCTCCCCAGCCCTGCATGGGACATGTGTGTGTATGTGTCACCCCATGCCCAGCTCGGCCACGCTGCCCCAGCCTGACCACTTGTCATGGTTTAACCCCAGCCAGCAGCTAGAACCATGCAGCCGCTCGATTGCTCCCTCAATTTGGGATGGGGGAGAGAATCGGAGGAGTAAAAGCGAGGAAAAACTCATGGGTTGAGATAAAGACACTTTAATAGGTATAGCAAGCACCACACGCACGAGCAAAGCGGGGAAGGAATTAATTCACTACTTGCCCATCAGCAGGCAGGTGTTCAGCCGTCCCCAGGCTCCATCACACAGCACAGTTACTTGGGAAGACAAATGACATCACTCTGAGTGTCCCCCCCCTTCCTTTTTCTTGCCCTGGCTCTATAAGCTGAGCATGATGCCAGCTGGAATAGCCCTTTGGTCAGTTGGGGTCAGCTGTCCCAGCTGTGTGTCCTCCCAACTTCCCGTGCACCCCCAGCCTGCTCACTGGTGGGCTGACACAAGGAGCAGAAAAGGCCTTGACTGCCTAAAAACACCAGGAACTACCCAAAGTATTGCTCATCCCAAATCCAAAACATGGCAATGTACCAACTGCCAGTAAAAAAAGTTAACTCTATCCCAGCTGAAACCACACCCCTGCCCAAATCCCTTGGGATAAGGAGGCGGCACATGGCAAACGAGGAGGGAAATTAATTTCTCACAGGTGGGCACAGTTTGGGTTCAGACATGGTGGCTCCGGGAGCCCATCCATGGGGGGCTGGCACAGGGACACAGCACCCAGAGGCTGCTCCAGCCCCCAACACAGCCTGCCAACAGGACCTGGGTGGGCACGACCCAGGCAGAGCCAGAGCTGGGGAGCAGCTCAGTGCTTTGCCACCACAGCACGAGGGTTCCAGCACCCTCCTGCACAACCAGACCCCTGAGCAGAGACAGGGCAAGATGCCAAAGTCCAAGGGGACACTCAGCATGCAAACAGCTCAAATACAACCTCTAAAAGCAAACGTTGGCCAACCCATGCACCAAGGCAGTGCCAGTCCCCGCAGCATCTCCCTGCCCCAGGTTTCAGTCTCAGATGCAGAGAGGAAAGGCCCCGTGCTCACCCAAAGCTGTGGTGAACCTGGCATGGCCTTCCCAAGCATTGACCATGACCACATACAGAACCCAGCGGTGCCAGCCTCTGATTTCTGTCCCCTCTCACGTACAGCTCCCATTTAAGAGTCTCCTCGGTCTCTGATTCCCACATCGCTAGCGGGAAGTTAAAACTTGCAAGTACATCAAGCATGCTATGAGGTCTTGGACAGCACATTTCCTTTGCACCCTAAAGAAACCACACCAAACACCACATATCTTGATGTTTATCTCCTGAAGACACACCAGATCAGCTCCCCAGCAGGCTCAGGGACAGGGTGGGTGCTGGGCAGCACAGCTTTGCTTTGCTAGGTGCTGGGAGAGCCCTATGCAGGATGGCTGGAAACAACTTCAGCTTGATCAGGGGCTTAAACCAGGAGCCATGGGGAAGGAGCTGGTCAGGGCTGGCATCCCACAGACTCTGCCCACACCAGCCCCTCCAACCCACCGAGCATGGCACAAGCCTGCAGCAACACAGTGGCCCATCCTCCTCCTCCCAGCTGAGGCACCAGCCCTTTCCTCCACGCTGGATAATGAGATTTTAGATTACACCGATTTATCCACTCAAGTTACCCTATTTATCCAGGTTGTGCTTGCTTCTCCAAGGTATTACAGCTAAACGCCACCCTCCTCCTCCTCCACTCCCCCATCCTCCATGTGGCCAAGCCCTCGGCAGCGCTTTGCAGACACAGCCCTACAAATGCCATGATGCCCTTCAGCATCCTGCAATTTTGGGGG
>JAOXJM010000005.1:9138075-9151658 GCA_026413425.1 Tringa solitaria | reverse complement strand
CTTCAGCATCCTGCAATTTTGGGGGGGGGGGACGACACGGACTGGTTGGGGGGGTTGACCTGCTCCCAAGCCAGCTGCAGATGCAGTGCCCCACATACAAAGGTAGGAAACAGCAGAGAAGTTTAGTGCAGGTACCTACAGCTTGCTCTTCTGCAAGTGCAGTCCTTCCCTGGCCAGAGCAGTTACTGTTCCACAGGAGACTGTAGCAGAGTCTTTTCCATCACTGCTGAGTTTTGGCCCTTTTGGAGGCTCATGAGGAGAGGTGGCAGGGGAGACCCCCTACCCCAACTCCAGAAGACTGCTGCCACCCTGGCGTGGAAGGACAACATGCCTTGCACAGGAAATTCCACCCCCTGGGTTTTGGTACCCATTGAATGCACGTGACACTGGGAGCCCCGGCCACAACCAGGAACCTCCTGTGTCCTCAACACAGCCCAGGGACACAGCAGCTCAGCCCAAGGCTGGGGACAGCAATGTGGGGAGGGGGGGAGAAAGGGTTGGTATCAGCACCCACTGTGAGCCCCGCTTTGCTATCAGCTTTCTGCAACGCAGCAGCAAACAAGGCAATAACTATGTCGACTGGCATTTTTCCTTTTTTAATTAGGTGAAAGCAGGGTTAACCTAGAGCCCCCTGAAGCTGAGCAGCCCCCCCAGCACAGCTCCCTCCATTTGCTCTTGGCCTGTAGCTCTTCCCAACCCAATGCACCCAACAAGCCCTGGAGCTGCTGAACAGGGCCAGGTACCACCAGACACCTCGCTGCCGCAGCCTAGAAACCGTAAGACCATTCAATACAAGCCAAGAGACCAGAAAGCCAGGGCTGATGGGATGATTGCAAGCTAGCAGGCTGTCGAGGCTTCCGAAACACTAAAGGATGCTTGACCAATCCTTGCCTGTAATTACAACTGCAAGTTAGGGCAGGAGGACGCACAATGGGTTCGGGCTGGAGGAGAAATGAGGCAAAGCCTCATTTGTAGGCTTGATTAGCAATAAATTAAGCAAGGAAACACTTTGCACCCAGCTGTCAAACAAGAAGCTCAGCCAGCCCTGCACAAGGGCTCAGGCCAGGTCCAGGAGAGACGGGGCAGGTGGGGTGAGGGACACAGTTAAATTTCTCTCCCTGTATTTACCCTGGGGTTATTTCCACTGCAGCACACAGTGAGGAAAAAACAACAAACCAACACAGAGAGGTCTGAGAATCAGAGGGTAGAGAAGTTCACTTAAAGCAGTGCTGGGGGTTTGCAAAGGGGAAGGAGCGTTCATGCTGCAGGGAGCACTGGAACCTGCTGCTGTGTGAGAACTGCACAGGTTGGTTCATCTCAGAGCAGAAGTCACCAATAACTGTCCTCCAGCACAGATTCCTCCAGACAAGCCATTTGACTGGGGTGTTTTCTGCAGGCAGTGCCGACCGTCACGTTCACGGAGCAGGAGAGCCGTGAGCTGCGGCTGCCCTCCGTAGACTTAACGTCAGCAACACAGAAGGTGGTTACTGGAATAAACTTCTCTTTTTAAGAAACAGGAAAGGTGATTTGAATAGTTGGCGTATTTTCAAGAGCTTGCTCAGCTAGGTTGGGACAGCTCGCCGCATGCAAGTGAAGCGGCGCGGGGCATGCTGGCAGCACGATGACCACAGACGCGGGGACAGCACAACCAGGGGCACCAACACACCTCACAGCAAGAAAGAGATAGCCAAGCACCTGGACACTCTTGCCCCACCACTCCAGGCAGACCCCCAACACACACAACAGCTCTACACTGGAAAGTAATCTTAAACCTGCCTCAACGTCTGCCCATAGCCACATTTCTTTCCCCCCACCTCGGCAGGCAGGAAGTAATAAAGCCTGCACAGCAGGTCTCCCACCATGTCCACCACCACCAAGCTGTGGGCAGGAGCCAGGCACCTCCTCGCCCCAGGGCCAGCTGTCTGTGCCAAGCTGAGCCCCGTGGCCAGCAGCCTGGATCCTGGGAAAGGGGGAGAGTTGCTTTTGCTGGGCTCCCACAGCTAAGGTCAGAGCAAGGAGCAAGTGCCTCTGGGTTAAGAGAGCAGTGACGACCGTCATCTGCTTTATTCCTCTGCAAACCAGCACAAGCTCTGCCACAGCCAAAATCTCACAGGGTCCCAGGGCAACACTGCTGCGGGGACAGGGACACAAGGAGACAAGACCCCGTGACCTCCAACGCTGCTGGTGGCCACTGCAGGGGGGGCTGGGGCTCCCTGTGAAAGTGCTGGAGAATCTGGTCCCTGCCGCAGAGCCACACAAGCTCATGCAGAAGTCACAGCTGCTTTTCTAGAAGCTGAAAGCCTGACTTTCAAATGCTAGAGCATCTCCCTCACCTGCCAGCATGGAGCTTTATATATCTGGAAATGCGGTTGCAAACTGAAAGCTAGAAAAGGAAGCCTTCCCCCCTCCCCCCCCCCCCAAATCCTCCGGGATGCTGAGTGACTAACACCGCTCGGAGGCTCCTACCTCCTCATCGCTTCAGACTTTTCCCATCTGGTTTCGCATTTGGTCACTGCCGCGGTCGGAAACCTGCCTACTCATCTACCTGGCTTCTTCGAAAGCAAGCCCCACCACACAGAAACGCGGCCGAATAATACTCTCACTCAATAGCTGGTCTCCAGGCCGGCATTTTCAAGGGCTTTGATCCATTTCAAATAAGGCAATAAGCTTAGCCCTTGATTAAATACATAGCATAATCCACCTAAATCTTGTTAGCTGAGAAGCAAGTCGCTCATCTCACTAGTTGTGGGTGGCGTTGCGTTTCTCTGCCAAGCAAGCGGGGCTGCCTGCAGGGTTGAAGGTGCCCCTCAGGGGCAAATCCAGGCAGGCAGAGCCACTGGGGCAGCTGGTGACCACAGCAAGGTGACACACATCGCTTTCTACCACCGCTCCAGCAAGCCCATAGGGATTCAAGGCACAGTTCATGGGATCCTTCTGAAAAGCTTCCCCTGTAACCCGCAAAAGTAACCCATGGAAAGAGATTGTCCCCACCCGTTAGAGGGCACAGCAAGGATGCCTCGGGGCTCATCCCGCCACCAGGACAGGGGGCACCCCACAGCCAGCAAAGAGCTAAAAAACTTCATGGCAAGAGAAGTCCCTGACTCTGAGCGAAGGAGCCTGACCCTGCAGCACAGGAGGAGGATGCACTGCAGCTTTGGGGGAATTTCACACCATATTGGTCACGCTTTCCCTTCCTCGGGAGGAATGAATCAGTGGCATGGCATTTGTACAGCCTCAACAGAAAGGCCTGGGTGCCGAGTGGGAAGCATTCCACAACAAGGGCGAGCATCCCCACCGCCTGGCTCGGGGCAAGACGGAGGGTGCAGCCAGGGTCAGCTTTACACACCCCCAGGTCCCAAGGGCAGCATCGACGTCTGGCTGCTCTGGGCAGCTCTCGCCAGCGGTGAGAAGGAAAAGCAGAACCACATCCCTCCTGGGTCCCAGGCTGCCTCTCTGCACTGCCCAGCACGGATACACACGTGCTGGTGCCATTCTGAACAGCAGGACACAGGGGAATGAGGCAGTTCGGGAAGTCTGGCAAAAGAAACCTTCCCTCCCCAGCTGAGCCCTGTTCCTCTCCTGCTTGGCTCTGGGGTAACTATATAAATTCACAGGCAAGTCTTTCAAAGTGCACAGAAACAGAACACCAAGTCGAGGAAGACTATTAGGATGCTGTTTCCCACCCCCAAGGATGCTCTTTCCCCGCCTGAGGCTGCGTGACCCCACTCCCCAATGGTGATTGCCCCTGCAGCCACTTCTACCTGAACAGAAAATCATGCCAGGATGTGGAACAGGAGAGATCTGCTCCCAAGACTACAGCATATTTATTATTTGAGTCCTTAGAAGACAAATTCCCTGAAAAGCACTTCTGCTCCTACTTCTCTCCAGGTTTCAGACCCAGCAGGTGGGGACCAGCTCCGCAGGGAGGTGACCCAACTGATCCCAACCCCAAGGCAGGAGCTCTGTAAATCCTTCCATCCTGCGTTAGCAGCTCCGAATCTTCCCACAGCAGCCAAGCACGTTTCAACAGCCACTGGAAGGATTTTGAGTTAATTTAACCATGTTAACACGTTATGTGGCTTCTGTCATCTCAATTACCTTAAAAAGCCCAGGCACAGATCTCAGGGGGAGTACAGGGAGGAGGAAAAAAAAAAATTGATTTAAGAATTAGTAAAGAAGAGGAAAAAAGGGAAAAAAAAAAAAAGATCTCAGGTGCAATCCCAAAGCACAGTCTCAGGAAAAAAGCTTCACAGGATTTCAAAACCAAAAAAACACAGCCAACAGAGGCAATATCTGCTTTAATCAAATAGTAGCCAGGAAGGCTCAGCAGAGCAGATCTCACCAGTCACCAGCTGGCGTAGCAGGAATCTGCCTTTTGGCATTGGTATCCTCACCCAGAGCTGGGCAAGGGAAAGGGCCGCTCACAGAGGAGCGGGGATGATAAATGACAGCCGTTGAGCATTGCAGGGGCATTTCACCGCTTCAGAGGTTGCTGCTATAACAATCTTCTCTGACTCAGCAGCTGAAAGGGACGCCGGGAAGGAAGCACCATTAAAAAAAAAAAAAAAAAGTCATGCATTATTAATATGGACTCTGGCAGCAAGACATGAGTTGGAAAAACACTGAGGGGGAAAAAAAATATGACTGCAGACTAAGAGCGAGCTGCATGTGTGGAAGCATTTCACACTCCTGCGGGAGCTGGCTGCGCTCGCAGGGCTGCTGCGGCCGGGGGCCACCCTGCAGCCCTCTCTGGGGTCCCCAACTCCAAGGGAACCCCCCAGTTTGCCGATAGGAACTTAAGATCCACTATTTTCTCCCTCGAAGCAGGTTGCTGCAGCCCTAGCGCAGAAAACACCGCACGCCTTGGGCATGGCCCAGACTAGTTTCAAGCTACAACAGCTCTGGGCTTTCCTGCCGTGGAATACAGCCATTTTATCTGGTTTATTTACACGTGGTCTGCGCATCACTTGCCAACTCCCAGCAGCTTCTCCCCTTTGCCTCCCAACTCACAGAGTCCCCAGCCCTGCCCCGGCAGAACCCCGGCTGCGCTGCCGGGTATTTTAGGAAGAGCAGCCATTGCACAACGTGCCCAGGGCTCCTGCGCCACAGCCTGCAGCCTCCCACCAGCGTGCCCACCGACACGGAGAGCATGTGAGGTAGGAAAGGAACTCAAACACTTTGCTTTTCCTGCCAGGTAGTTGAGGAAAAAAAAAAATAAAAAAAAAAATCAGTTAGCACTTGACTACCTGGTGCACTGCAGTGTTTGCTTTCCTCTTTTATTCCGTATGCTTTGTACTTTTTTTTTTTTTTGAGGCACTTCAGAAACATGAGCATTCACGTAGCCATCTTCACCACTTTCTGTCTGAAATCCCTATTCAAGACACAACCTGCTGCTGTGGGGAGACACCATACATTAAGGCATCACGCAGACCTCCGTCAGCTCGTCCTCCCCGTTGCAGGGTAACCCTCCGATCCCCGCGCAAGAGCCTTTTGGCAGCACATCAGCACATTTAAAGTTTCAGCACAGCTTGGCCCCCAGCCTCTCCAAAGCAAAGGAGGTGGCTAATGCAGTGCCAGGGTTCAAGAGGTTCCTTTGATCGTTGGTATGGCGATAGCATTCAATTAAAACCAATCAATTATTTTGCCATGAAATTCCCCAGATATGCAAACAAACACTGGCTGAAGTTTGCTTATACCACAGTCCAACCCGCAGCCGTGCAATGGGTTGGAGGGTTTTTTTGCCTGTATTTGCTTTCTTCCATTACGTCTGCAGTGGCATCCTCCGTACAGAAATGTTTCCCAACCTTTACCTTTCAGATTAGAAAGGCACGGAGAGGGAACAGCTCTGTGGGCGTCATCTCAGCCCCCCAGCAAGCACGGCACAGCCACGCACCCGCTCACCGGCTGGGAAAACAGCAGCTTTCTAAGGCAGCAAGCTCCCACGGAGCAGGGAAACTGAGTCACAACCCACAGAGAAAAAAAACAAACCCACAGCACTAGTTGAACCCACATCCACTGGAAACATCCTCTCCCTGCGGCAGGAGTTGGGGGGGGGATGGAGACAGGGGACCCCCCCGCTACTGCATGAGGGGCTGGCCAGCACCCCAATAACACTTCCAGAAGGTCCCCGGGATGAGACTCACGGGTGGGACAAGGGATTCGTGCCAGCCCAGGGATACCACACGCAACCGCAGGCTTGCGAAGGGAAGCGTCCGCTGGTTTCGCACCTCAGAACCAAAAAGCTAGAAAAACGAGCTTTAGGAAGTCACACACACTAAAGTTGTGGCCACACGTTCTCAGCCACCTTGGTAGCTGAAGGCAGAGCCCAAGCAAGCTCTAACCCCTCCTCGCCTCCCCCGTGCGTGGCCAGGAGCGAGGGGGGAGCTCAAACTGAGCTTCTTGCACCCCTGAAGTAATACTTAGATGCCTTGGAAAAACAAAGTGTCAAAGAAGGTGCACTGAAGCTTGTGTCTTTATACAAAATAACCTCAGTCAGGACAGAGCGCAAGGGATGTCCCAGACCTGCCCTCCCCCAGGCACAACAGCCCGCTCCTTCACTTCGGGTTTGAGCAAGAAACCCAGAAAATTCCTTTTGCAAAGGAAAAAGGGCCCCACTGCCCTGGCCGTCACACTCCACACCATAGCTGTGCCCACAAGGACACATCCCACCAGGACGGGGGTTACACGTGCTGTCCCTCTGCCACCCCTGGGACCCTTCCAAAGCAGCAGATGAGGATGGCCCAGAGCGGTTTTCCTGCCGGGCACTGACATCACCCCTCAGCCTTTCGGCCCACCTTTCCTTTCAAAATAATAGCAGCTAAAAGCCCTGGCATTTTTAATGATCTAAATTTCATGTTCTCCAAAAAGCACACCCACAAATCTCTCAATTTGGGATTTGGGTTGGTTTGGTTGTTTGTTGGTTTTTTCCTTCATTTAGTAGCACAGTCCACTATATGCTTTCTGCTCCATCTCCCAAAACAGGACTAATATCCACAGTATTTAGAGCAGGTGCTAGAAAACCTTTAAACACACATTAGCTACCCTGACACACCAGTGTCAGGCAAAACCCCAGTCAGAACAACAGTCCACATGCCAAGGAGAAGGAAAAGCCAGTATGAAAATAAACGTTACTAAAATAACCCAGCAAAGGTTTTGTCAGAGTAAACACACATTTTATTGTAACAATGATGCTGTAAATATAAAGCTGTTTAGGGAAAGACTTTCTCGCTCTGTATAGCTGCCTATCAGTTTCTCTTCCAGAGTATTCATCCCTCGGTGCCACCACGGGGCTGCACATCGGTCCCAGCCAGCACCACCAGTTGAGGGTCCCTGGTGCCACCTTTGTGAGGGTCCCCAGAAGTTTCAATAAAATTAAGCATTAAAAGACTCCATGCACTGCCTGGATATTAAAATCCACCAATAGTAACAGCATTCAAATAGGAACAAGTGCAAACATACAGCTCCCCACATTACTCAGCTCCATTCCCTGCAGTGGTCCCCGGGCTGTCCATCGTACCCTGCAGAGCAGATGCTGCCTGAGTTAATGCATTTAATGAGTCCACCTGGAAAAGAGGCAGACGATCAACTCAGGAAAGAAAGCAGCAGCATCAGAGCCCTTATTTCCACCACAGCAGGCAGTCACCTGAAGTGACCGAGTGCTTGCTGAAGCCCTGGCCTTCCACGACTTCCCATTCCCATGAAGATGAGGTCTCCTGGAAGTCTGGGCTGACAGCGCTAATGGTGTTGATTTAAGGTTTGGTTCTTTGCAGATCATTGATGTTTTGAAGCATTTAATTTGCAGGAATGAACTGATACACAGAAGCTTTTGTGACTGCTGATCAGCTTCCACCAGCCAGGCCTTCCAGAGACAGACACACGAAACGTGAACTCTTGACATACTCTGCAGTTGCAACACCCAGAGAGCCACCAGCAGAGTAACCCAAACCAGATGTGCCTGACAGACAACACGGATGCTTACAGGCAAAGAAAACCTAATAATTCACCTGCCCTCAAAGAAACCTTGTAATTTGTTAGCCTTGACCAAAAGGTGGTCTCCAACCACCGGCTGGATCACCAGCACCTTGGATGCATTAGTACAGGAACAGATCTCCTGTCCACGTGTGCTTTGTAGGAGACCCAGTGTTGGAAGAAAGCGATGCTACTAAAGGAGCTATTTCCACAGCTGCTACCAGTCTCCTTCCACATACAGCACAGGAGACCCCGAGCTCAAATTCTTGTATCAAGGAGTACTCTAGGATTTCTTACTACCCCCAGTCACCATCGGATCCAATGACTGCAAAACCCTCTGTGGGATACGCTGAGGAACTGGGCTGTTCCTTCCTTGGGTTGCGAAATGTTGCTTGGCAGATCTTTTTGGGAGAGGACAGTGAAGGAAGGAAGCGCTACCAGTATTTCATAGTAAGATACCACACTGCCTTACACTGCAGAGGGAAGGCCTAGAAGATGAAAGCCAGCACAAACCTCGTTTTGTTATTCTGAGCTGCACCTTCACCTTCTATCCCTGCTTGGGCAGCGCCCAACCACCCAGCAAGCGACCAGCAAACCCAAAAGGACACCTACACCCAGCCTCTGCCCGGCCAAGCCAAGGCCACCATGGCCCAGCCGCATGTTTCTTGGATGAGCTGGGCACCAGCACCCTGCTGGCATCCCCGGCCCCCTCACTTGGGACTCTGCACTGCCATGCCCCTTCTGCCTTTCTCTCCACCAGCCACAGGATCCATCCAGGCTCCTCCTGCTGACATCCCCACAAGAAGCGCGCAGGAGGCAAATGCAGCATCATCACAACCTCCCCACTCCCGTCACCGACACTTGCCAGCCCCAGCTCTGTGTCCCCACAGTGCCACCCCCCTTCACTGGACCACAGCCACCGCTTTTCCTCTGTTCCTCACTACCAAGGGCAACTCAACCACTTCCCACCATGGTCCCCTCAATATGGGACAAGCTAGCAGTAGCACAATCTCTCGCCATTTTCACCCCTGGAACTCCTCTACATTAGGATTTGCCAGGTGGATACATGAAATAACTGAGCAGCATCAGCCACATTTGGCCACGTAAGATCCTTGCAAGGGACCAAGGCAGAAAAGGAGCTGCACAGAGGCAGCTGCTGTTCTCCACAGTACTGCTCCACTGGCCACCAAAATGCAGCAGGAAGGAATAGCATTTCAAAGCACTCCTGCCTATAAAAATCAAGTTCTTGCGCCATAAACGTAATTCAGGGCCAATGCTGCTACTTTGTGCCCCGTACAACTGGTCGGGAGCAATTTCTGATAAGTTTTGAGGAAGTAAAGCCAGAGTGAATTACAGCTCTCTCATAAAGGTAACGCTCTTTCACCCGATAATTTAAATTCTCTGCATTATTTTCCTACATCAGATCCAACCAAGCAAGACTGCTGTGAAAACCTAATTAAAAAAAAAAAACCAACAAAAAAACTCCAACATCTAGAGAATTGACTAGGGAAAAGCCAAGAGCAGCTACCCGAGCACTAGGGAAGGTCCCTCACCTCCCTCCTCCCAGCCATGCAGCAACCACCCTCTCCACAAGGACCAAGTCCAAGGTCTGAGACATTCCTACTGTTGCAGCGAGAGTTACCAAGATGAAACGACAACTTGCAGCACAAACAGCTTGTAAAAGCATTACTGTTTTCAGCTGCAGGAAGGAATTCCCTTGGTTTCCCAGGCTCTGTTAAAAAAGAGCATAACACCAACAAGACAAGACATTTTGGGGAACCATAGCTCCTTAGAGGGCCCTTGTTCCAACACCAGGGTCCAGGCACAGACAGGATAACTCTGGCAAGCCCATTTCTGGAGAAGCAGTGCTGGGAATGAGCCTTATTGAAAAAAAAAAAAAACAAACCCCAAACCTGCCGAGGGGAACACTGGATCCTGGATCAGGACAAAACAGTTCGCCCCACGCCAAGCTCTGCTCATTCTAAAGACGAGGCCAGTGTGATTGCACATGATTAAAGCTCAGTCTGCCTCGCAGCCCTCTACCCTGCCACTCACAGGCCCTCCGAGCAAGGCAGCGGAGCAGAAGTGACCTCCCCACCCGCAGAAGCATCACCTCGTACCTGCTGCCTCGCAGGGCTTTCACTGGCAGGCAGCAAGGACGGGGGCAGCTAGGAGAGCATCTCCCAGAGCCTCCAGCCGCTGCATCCCCACCAGCCCGGCCGTGCCTCGGCCCCAGCTCACCGCGGAGCAGAACAATCGGCCGCCTCATCCAGCGCACAATGGCCACGATGAGACAGACCCACATAATCACCCCAGCCACGGCGGGGACAAAAGCGAGCGGGCGCCGGGGAACGGTGCCGAATAAAAGGGGAGCCGGCTGCATTTGTGCCATCGGCCGGGTCTCTGGCATTTCACTTTCCAAAGGGGGATTTGGGACCCCAAGGAAGCAAATCGTTAGGGTGGCGCGTGGGGAGGACACACTGGATGAGAACGCCAGGAAGGAGGCAGCGCTGTCTGTTTACATTGGATTGCTCTGCACAAACTTGAGGCCACAAGAAAATTTCAGTTCTGTAGGAGGAAACCTCAGTGAAGGACAGAAGCAAGGAGCTACCCCAAGCACCATATAAACCAGGGCACAACGCAAACATGAGCCCCCAGAGCTCTGAGCTCCCTGTGGGTACCAAAGGTGGCGATTTGCTGACAGTAAACATGAATTTCTTCCTGCATTTCCGTCTCGAGCAGACCGAGGGCACACTGACGTTACCTGGTTTGCAAGGAGCCAAACACAACAGCCGGCTGGGCAACAGGCCAGTGCTGGGGTAGGCAACCCGGAGCCCAAGCTAGGCTCCCCTTCCCTGTCCCCAAAGGGCACCAGGAGCAGTTTTCCAGCTTTTCCAGCCAGCAAGGGAGCCAGCAAGCATGCCAGCTCCACACCAATGCGCTGAGACAGCACCCAGAAGTGCAACTGTCCCAGTTTTCTCCTGGCACTGGCGCACAACTGCTCAAATACAACAAGCCTCAGCCACACCAATGAATTTCCCCCCCCCCTTAAACACCAGGGGCTCAGGGACAGCCTTGGCCCAGCTCTGCCCTCCATCATGGTGACAGCACACCCTGCCACAAGGATGCCCAGATCCTCACTGCAACCCCACCATGGGGCTGTCCCCAACCCAGAAGGGCTGAGGCTGCCCAGATAGGGCAGGCTGGCTCCAGCCCCGGTGCCACTGGCCACTGACCCCCCCTGTTTTGCTGTAGGAACATCATGTGACAGCAGATGAAACCCAGTCTCCAGCTGGTTCAAGCTCGCTCACAGCTTCAGGTCCCATTTATTTGGAATTTTTAATTAAGGTACGATCAAGGAACAGACTAATCACTCCTCTCTGCCCATGGTTTAGCCCATGGGCTGCAAGTTCTCCTTCAGCCACTTCCCCAACACATCCTGCAAGGGACAGTTTTAGGGCAGAGGTTTCTTGAAGCCCTTCAGCAGCTGGAGAAAACCAACCCAGCCCTACCTCACCGCAGAAGACAGCAGCGGGCAGGCCAAAGGCCCCCTGAACACCCCACTGATGGCATCACACGCCATGCAGTTCACTTATTAAAATCTCCAGCTCTGCCCACGTACTTTCTTGCTCACTTTGCTTCCAAGCCTCTTCTTACCTCTCTGGCCTCAAAACAAACTGCCTCCAAGCACCGGGAGGATGAGCCCGGTCACCCCGGGAATACTAGGCTGGGTTTTCACGATGGAACATTTTTTGGCTGAAAGAGGGAGAAAAAAAAAAAAAAGGGAAGCAGATCTTCGGTCATCTGATAAGGAGATGACTCAGAACATCATCGACATCCACAGGCGGGTGGGGACAGAGACCACCTTCACCTCTCTGCCTCTTCTCCCAGCATCGCTGATAGCGAGAACGTGGGGTGGGATGTGACCGTGTCATGGGCAGAGAGCTAGTTTTAAACAGCATTTTATACCCAACAGCATCTCCAGCACCTCTAGAACTAGTGACTGTGCAGAAGCAGCACAAAATGAATTAGACAACCCCAAAAAAGGAACAAAAGCATTCTTGTAAGAGAAGCTTCCGTCTGAAACCGTACAGCCTTTGGGCCTGGGGAAGCCCATCCACAGCCACACCACAGCTCTTGAAGATGACACCCCGTGCGCCAGCCCCGCAAACGGTTGCAGGATACAGCTGATAAAACAACTGCTGGCCCCACGGCAGCATGTGAACAGGACCGGTCAGGCTGCATTTATAGAGGGACCAGGCAGTGGCTGAGCCACCCGATAGCACCAGTACGAAACTGTCCTCCAACAGATGCAAGAGAACAGCTCAGCAGCTCTGAGGCCAGCGTACAGGACACCAGATGGGACAGCAAAGCCCTTGGCCACTAAGCCAGGGAGGAGTGAGGTGGGGAGGCCCAGGACGCGTGTCCTCATTTGGGCTGGGCCCAGGACAGAAGCCCCCACGAGCCAGGCTTCACACATCAGCCAACTCCCCCACTTAACCCTGTGAAAGGCCCCCAAAGCCCAGCAGCAGCCATGGGACATCATCCGTAAATAAAAACCCGCAGAAGTCACCTTGAAAAGCACACACAGGTCTCCTTGGGATGTCCAAGCCAAGGACGGCACGAGCAATACCAATGACATTTCAAGGAGAAACCCCCATTCACAAGATTTCTTTTGAAAGGATTTTTTTTTTTGAAATAAAAATTAATTGTTACCAAAGTTCAGTCGAAGGCCAAACCATAAGCCTCAGCTTCTCGCAGAAACGAGATATACTGCATGAAGACAACAGCTGCTTTCCACAGCACAAGCTGCCCTGTATCTCACGGGAGATGGGTGCACGGCCCCACCGGCACCAGGTGCTGGCCATTTTGGCACACGGCTACTCTGGTGCCCGGTGAAACGGGCTATGAAGACGACGACAGGGACGAGCATGCTCCCCCTCTAAAATACACACTTATCTTCCCACTTGACAAAAAAAAAAGAGTTGGATTTCCGCCGGGGAGAGAGTTTAGACCGCAAACACTTGGACACCACTTCTTCAAAACAAACTCTCCGGCTGGCAGGCGGCTCGCTGTCCCCCTGCCCGGCTCCGGTACCGCCGGGGCCCGACAGCCCGGGGAAGCCCCGCGGGGAGGGCGGCCGGCACCTCCCGCCGCCGGCACCTCCGCCCGTGCCCGTTCCGAGGGGCACGAGTGGGCACCGGGCACGCACACACACACACCCCCGTACACCGGGGAAAGACACACAGACACACACATATCCCCCCTCCTTTCCCCGGCTGCGGGCTCTCCCCAGCGCCGGCGGGAGGCGGAGACGCGGTGCCCAGCGCCGAGCCCCCGGGGCACCGCCGAGCCCGGGCCGCCCCTCTCCGCCCGGGGATGCCGCGGCCCCCGGGCCGGCCGGGCGCGGATTACTCAGCGTTTCCAGCGGCGGACGACGTGCCCCCGCCTCCGCCCGCACCCCGGGCCTCCGGCCCCGCCGCTTACCGATGCCCGGCGCCACATAGACGAAGTAGAGGAAGGAGGAGGAGAGGGAGAAGAGGAAGAGCGCGGCCAGCAGCGAGCGCCGGGGCAGCAGCCGCCAGGCGCCCCGGGGGCCGCGGGGCCACCGCATG
>JAOXJM010000005.1:9082847-9134282 GCA_026413425.1 Tringa solitaria | reverse complement strand
GCCCGTTGCCCCTCGTCCTCTCACTGGCAACCACTGAAAAGAGTCTGGCTCCCTCTTCCTTCAACCCACCCTTTAGATACTTGTAAGCATTGATAAGGTCTTACGCAGGAGCTGACCCCAGAGCAGGCAGCCAGGTAAAAGGGCTGCTGGGGGGAACATAATCCTTAGTTTGGGGGCTTGAAATGGTCACTAAAAGGCGGTCAGGCTGCTGCACCCTGACTGCACATCACTTACTGTTACTTTACACAGAGGCTCGATGTGGACTATCTAATCCGGGAGAATAATCTTCGTTCTGCCACTTGAGTGACGGACAGATTTTAGCAAGAATGTCACATCCCTCGCTAGTGTTTCACAGTCTTTGTCATGGTCTCTGGAGCTTCTGGCACCTTCAGCCCCAACGGTAGAGACTTTCTAGAACAGACTCCATCCTGTGATTAGGAAGATGCCTCCATTTATAAAGGTGAGGACAGTCAGCATCGCACCGTGTCAGCCCTCCAGCTGCTCAACAATGCTGTTAGCTTTGGATCTTCCCTGGAGTTTCTGCTGCCAGACGGTTTGTGAGTGAAGTGGGAACCTGAGTTGTGTCACTCAGAGAGACACCGGGGTGGGCTGGATGCTGACCGGCTCTCAGCTTTGCAAAGCAATGTGCTCCCTCTATTTTTCACTAGAAGTCTCTTTGCAGCATGGGGCTTGCTCCAGCACCGTTTAAAGCCAACAGAGTGTCATCACCAGCTTTGAGCAGGACACAAAGGATGCATCCACAGTAGAAATGTAAATATTTTCTACATGTACACCCACAGACACAGTGTATGCAATAAATACTCACTCAGCATATCGTTTGCTGTGTGCCAGATCACAGACATAATTATTGATGCAGCAGGTTTCCAGAAAGACACAACAGGGTGTGGACTTAATTTGGCAATAAGAGCACACCTAAGTGGCCCTGGCATTTTCGGCTGGGTATGAGACCACTGCCACCCACGGGAGCTGCTATTTTATCTCGCATTGATGTGTCAGCAGTAACAGAAAGGAAACCAAAGGCAGATATTTGTTTATTAAGATGGAAAAACTCCACGAATGCTGCAAGGTGCTCCTTGCAAGCAGGATTACTGTAGACCAGTTCTCAGATTATGCCACCCACTACACTTTCTAACAAGGCTATTAGGGCTCTGATCTTAATAGCACCCGTACACGTGCCTAACCATAGGGATGGCTCATTCTACCACAGTCAACAGATGTGTCATAGCTCCCAAAAGGAGGCAATATCGACGGAAACGATTTTGCAGAGCTCCATGTTCACTTGGAAGGTGGCTGTCATCAGAAAAACAGGCTAAAATATTAGGCTTGTCACGACACTTTGCAGAGATTCAATTGATTTCATTGCTTCTGTTTGCATCAGCCCACCTCTGAAGGCTGATGATCTATCCCAGTCAACGTGGACTTGCGCAAAGGCTCATAAAATGCCTTTGAGATCTAAATATTTTGTTGAGGGAATACATCAGGCTGGAAGGAACTTCAGCAGACAAGAAATAGAATTTTTGTGTAATTTAGTGTAAGTGATTTATCCAGGTTTTAAAATACCACTTAACAAAGTTCCTCTTAAAAATCTGTGACGATGGCTGGGCTAAAATACTGCCAAACAACCCAAACTATCTGAGAGTCAGAAAATAAACAGACCATTTTCAGCCCACCAGGAGGACAAGGTGGGGATGCCAGGAAATTCTCCATTGGGGCCAGCCTTATTTGTGGATGGTGTGGAAGATCTCAAGAGCTCTGCTCTTCCCTGGCCTGTGAGGGTTGCAAGGACATTGGGCAAAACCAGATGAAAGGGCAGTGCAGGCAGATGAAACCCTGCCTATCTCCTGCCAGAAACATCTGGTCTATTCAGAGACACAGCTGGATTTCAAAACCAACAATGGAGGCAAGAAAGTAGAATGAAATTCTGCCTCTGTTGAAGCCACCTGTAAAAAAGACTTCAAGGCCTCACACCATGTAGAATGTGACTGCCTTCCAGAAATCTGGCGACAAGGACAATCAGGAACAAAAGAACATTTCAGAGGAGATTGCTTTCTATTAACTCATAATTACATAATGCAAAATTAACTCACAAAGGCCAACAGCTTAATTGGATTCCCAAGCGGGGAAGACGGTTGCGTGGTGAATAAGAACCTTCCGCAGTTACATTAAATATGGTGTTTCAAATGCAGAATATAAATTCTTCTGCTGTGCAGCAAAAAATGCCCATTATCTTCAATTGCTGCAACTGGGGAGATTTTAACCATTTCCACTCAGTCACTGACCAGTGTCAAACTACCCAGGTGACCCAACAAAACGGCTCTATTCTGGATGCCTCCTTGCACTTCCAGCCACACAGCTGAATCCTAATTAATTCTGTGAATATATTTGGATATTTTTCTGGAGTAAAGTATAAAGGCTTCCATCCATCTTAACCTTCTTCCCAGCTTGGATTTTGATTAGCTGGAATAAATATTTAATTAGAAAGGCAAAGAGCTGAACCTCTTGACCACCCAGGCGTTGCCTCTGTAGTATTGCCCTTTGATGTACAAGGAAAGGGCTTGTAGGACTTTTTTAAAACATGTGCAGCCTTTCATTTCTCTTAAAATCATAGCAAGGTCGGGCTCTGTGTTGGGGTCTGTCACTCAGAAGCAGGGCTGTGAACATTGCACAAAGCGATTCCTGCTCATCTTGGTCTGATGAGGGGAGGGGAGGCTTGCTTTGCCCTCCACAGCCAACAGGAGCCTGGGCATTTGTTTTCCAGGTCCCTATGCGGTGGGTTCCTGGCAGAACCACACTCTGGGTGTTCTGCGTAGAGCACCGATGTGGTGTTGACACGACCCAAGTAACGTCGACACGCTGCATGTCGGGCTGCACATCGGTGACGGCAGGGGGTGAGAGAGGCACCGCCAATGCTCCCTTTCTCTTCCCCGTAACCTGCAATTCCACAGAGCACTTGAATACCCGCTTCAAAGTCAATGACTTCAGCAGGGCCTAGACTTCTGCTGAATCAAGGCTTCGGAAGCAGCTCAGCCCATGAGGACGATCTGCTAGAACGATCTACACTGCCCTTTTGGGTTTCCTCTCCTCCAGGCTTAATTACCGCCTGCTTTTGGCACTGGCACCGTTTGTGTCGTATGCTTTTATTTTACCCTGAAGGAGCATTTGCACCTTTACTACATTTATTTTATTCTGAGGAAATCCTAATTATTTCCTTTCATGCTTGATTTTTTTCCGGCTTGCAGTGGGACTCCTGCTGTCGCTCTATAAATATCTGACTCCGAAGTCTTTGCAGAAGCGAGCACGACTAAGAGCAGAAAAGGTGAAGTCAAGCTGAAGAGACCTTTACCAGCTCTAAAAACAGCTGCTGCTCTTGCTGCTGCAGCTGATTTATACCTCATCTGGAGAACAACACTTCAGAGCCCAGAATTGTTGCCTCCAATGATTTATTTGGCTGTGCTGGAGTTTGGCGACGCGCTGTATAATGTTTTTTGCATGGAAGTGTCACTCTGAGGGAGGTTTAATTGCTTTCAACGTGGATGGTGATAAGAACGCCTTGGAAAAGCTATTTGCATACATTTTCTCGAACACCAAATGTGTAATTTCCTCCATGCTCAGGCAATCTGAGGCTGCTTCCCTGCGTTACTCAGCTTCGCGGGGTGCCTCTGAAAAATTAACAACCAGAAATTCCCCAGCATGGAGCAGAAAGTGAAACTCGGGGCCAGTTGGTTTGAATGTAGGATTATTTGTAACAGATAAACCAGCAAGACTTTAAATATGGGGCTGCAAACTATAAACACAGACCTTCCCCGGGCCACCAGCGCTCCCAGCTCTGTGGCCAATGCTGCTGCAGGAGTCCAGGGCGAAGGAAGGGCAAGGGCTCGGTACTGCCTGTTCCCAGGGCATTGGCTTGACTTGCTGAGCAGAAGAAAGCAAAGGAGTGATTTCAACAGGAGGGGCCGGTGTCAAAGAGCTGAGCTGCCACCAAGGGCAGGGCACACACCTGCTTGTCACAGCACCCGCAGGGCTGCTCACATACTGCCTGCTCAGACTCTGGAAAACGCTCACCAGAGCCACCCCTCTGATGACCTTCACACAAGGCCAGGAGGTGCCATGCACAAATCCCTTGTCTTTCTTTCTTCACAGAGTTCAAGGGCAAAGTATCTCTCCAGTGGCCTCGGAGGTTTACACAGCACATAGCATCAGTCGTGACAATTCGGTCTAAATAGATCTTTACTCCACCGCATATCTCACTCTACAGGGAAGTTCATTTTTGTAATTACTTAATGCTTTGGAGCATCAGCTGTTGACATAAGCAGGACCCTGCCTATAGGAGTGAAATAGGTATTGATTTAATGTCCTTAGCGCAAGGGATCCTAAGGCACCTGGAAGCGACTTATTTTGGAACTGCAGCCATCCCTCTGGGCGAGCTTGCTGCCTGCCTGCATTTCCCCAGACACATGGTCTTTTTCAGGCTAGATGTTTCACCTGGGGAGAAGAGAGGAGTTATTTACAGCAGTCTGGGATTTGTAGGGTGGTTGGCAGCGCTGTACAGCAGCCCCAGTTGTGCTGCCACACACAGCAAAAATCAGGAGGAAAAAGAACAGCGTTTTTCTGTCTGTCACACAGTGAAGACCAAAACCTTCTGGAAGCATCAGATTTGTTGTGGAGGTGCTAGGCAGCTGGATGTGTGTGATGGATCAGCACCTTTCAAGCGCAATGGATTTGCTGAGTGTGTATAAACCATCTGCCCAGGAAAGCCATAATGAAAGGTCCTGGTCCTCCACACAGGACAGCAGTGGTCCTGTTCACCCACAGGGAAAGACAGCAGTCATGTCAAGGTGGACCTTGAAAGAGTCAAAGCATCTCCTGATGGACACCATGTTTCTGGTGTGATGGGGCTCTTCGTGCCAACCTGGATACTGTGACATGGCACCATTTGTGCTGCCAGCCAAATTTGGGGTTGGTTTGGTTTTGCACGTGTGGTTCTGCGTGTGCTATGCATCCATCTGAACAAGAGGAGCAAGGACTGCAGTCCATGATCACACCCGTTCTGGTATTTCCTCCAGGGAGCTCAAGATCTCAGCCCAAGCCCACCACAGGGTCTGCAGCTGAGAGTGCAGAATGCCCCCGGAACGCAGGGGCAGAGCATCACGAGCTACTACAGAAATTGTGGAAACTGTAGCAAAGGAGTCTACAGTCGCTTAAACTGGAATTTAATCAAGACACCTGGGCTCATATTTGCTTGTTACAAAGAACGTGAGTGGCTACATGGCATAGCCACAACTAGAAATGTCCCAGTTAAAAGTCAGGCTGAATTTTGTAAGAGCAAACGTGGAAGTGATAGTTCGTTTATTTCTTGCTGTCACTTAGTTAAAGCAGCTTAATTCTCTGGAATTTATGTGTCAGTCACGCACCCTACCTACCTGAAACACAAGCTATGAAGTTCATGACAGGGTTCCACAGATGATACTAGGTGGCCTGTGATAGAGAGGTGGCCAGCCTAGATGACCTCATGGGTCTGCTGGCCCCAACTGCTCTGTGTCCCCAAACAATCATGATTCACAGGGGAGAGAGGTACTCCCTTCATTACCAGCGTGACAGCGGGTTTCAGCCAGGTTTGCAGAGTTTCTCGTCTTATGCAACCTCCATTGGTTATTCCCAGCAGTTGACTGCGGCCAGCAGGAGAGTTTGCTAAGAACAGTGCCTGGTTACAACAACAAACCTTTGCCATGGGCATATTTTTCTCAGATAAACCAACACACACACAAAAAAATTTTTTTGCAGTGCACAGTTCATTGTACACAACCTGGATTTAAGCTGTTTAGTTTGTAAAGGTATTTTAAACTAAACAAACAGCTTTTTGTTAACATTTTCCCTAGCGCTGCAGATTTCTAGGTTTAGAATAGCATTGATTGCTGTGAGCCAGCACCGCTTTGCTGGGACGGAGGGGAGGGATGTTATACATCCCAGTCGAACCTCTGAGACCCCGCAACCATTTTTCTGGCAGCGTCCCTGAAATTAACTGAAGTAGGTATCGGCCAAAGGCCTGGCCCTCGGGCTTTCCCTTGGCTTTCAGAGCAGGAGGAGCTTCATCTCAGCCCATGGCCGGGGAGCGACACAGGCAGCAGCACTGTGGCAACCAGCAAGGCACCCGCTTCAGTCCATGTGCCATGGCTGGATGGATGTGGCAGAGAGAAGGTGCAGCTGGATCTATCAGAAGAGTCATTGCAAGGGTGAAAGGAGGTTGCCAGAGCTGATCTCTTCTTGGGGAGGAGGATCCAAGGAGAATGGCCTTGCCAAGGAAAGAAATAATTCCCTTGCCCTCATGTTTTGCTTTGGTTTTTTTTTGCCAGGCTCTCCTCCTCCAGCGCTGCCAGTCTGGGTCTGGCTGGGGCAGAGTGGAGTTTCTTCAGAAATGCTGCTCGGGGGCTGTGTTTTGGATTTGTGACTAACCCAGTGTTGATAACACCCCAGTGTTTTACCTGCTGCTGAGCGGGGCTGGTGCAGCCTCAAGGCCTTTTCTTTTTCCCACTCTGCCCCCACAGCGAGGAGGCTGGTGGGGACACAGCCAGGACAGCTGACCCCCAGTGAGCAAAGGGATATTCCAAGCCACAGGACATCGTGCTCAGCAGTAAGAACTCAAGGACGGGAGGAGGAAGGAGGGATGTTTGAGGTTAGGGCATTTGTCTTCCCAAGTAACCACTATGTGCTTTCCCTAGGAACAGCCACAAGCACCTGCCCGCTGTGTGAAGCAGTGAATGAATTCCTTATTCTACTTTACTTGCTCTTGCAGCTTTGCTTCACTTATTAATCTGTCTTTATCTCAACCCAGTAGTTTTTTCCTCACTTTCGTCCTTCCAGTTTTCTCCCCTATCCTACTGGAAGGTAGCTAGCAACTAGGTGGGTGCTTACCATCCCACCACAGAAAGACAGGTTTCCTTCCATTCATCCTTTCTCTTACTTTTGTTATATATCCCCTCTTTCCTATGAGATAGTTACCACTCTTGCCAGCATTAAATCTTTGTTATTGTTGCTTTTTCATTTTACCTCTCCTAAATCTGTACTTCTCCCCTTATCTCTGCTCCAGGCTGTGGGAGGATTGTTGCTCTATCCAGGGCAAGACAGGCCATATGGCCATGGGAAGGGATGCCCCTCTCTATGATATGATATGTCAGAAGAGATTTGTGGAGTAGGTGTGAACAGGAGCTGTGTTTTATCAACAAAGTTATTGCTGTCCTGATGAGGGATTACAGAGATAACAGAAGAAGCAGAACATTCTTCTAGGGAGACACTTCAGAGGAATGCCCATAAAAACCCACCAGCAGCTGCCTCTGATGGGAAGGGGACCTGAGAGAAAGCACGGCCTACGAGTCAGCAGGAGTCAGCACATTCAGATTATTATTTTTCTCTCTGCTATCACTTTGCTGGATACCTGCATCATTTCAGCTGTGGAACTTCTCTCTCCCAGCAGAGGCACCACAGGCAGGATAACAGAGCCTACCAAAAAATCTGGGTCCTAGCAGTTGGATTCCCAACGATCTGCTAAACAGCACTGGGCAGAGATCTCTGTCCTTCTGGCTGCATCAGGGCTACTGAGCAGAAACAGGCTGGAGGCTGGAAAGACCCAGATGGTGGGAAATCTGTGAGCACGCTGTCATTAAATCACATTTTGGAGTGCCCACCCAAGTCCCAACTGCCTTTGCCGTGCCATCCCATTACTAGCAAAGACTGGCATCCTTCTTGGAAGGGCCCTGTGTTGCCTCCTGCAAGGGCTGGCAGGTTTCAGAGGCAGCTCAAGCACAGGCTGCTCATGCGAGCATGAGGTGACAAGTCCTGGGAGTGCCCAGCAGCTCCAGGCTAGCACCGTGAGCGAGAAATGCAGTTGTTTGCACAGTTGATCTCTTTTCCCATTGCCATTTGTTTGTAGACATGTCACAGCAGATGCTTCTCAACAGTACAACGGATACTTGGACTCTTTTGGGGCTGGTACCAGTAACTGTAATCCAGCTAACAAAAAACTCTGTTAATCAGAGTTGTCACAAAGATTTGTTGATTCCCACTGACAGAAGGGCTTTCAGGATAGTCTGCAATAAGGAAGGAGGAAGAACTTTTAATTTATATGCCAACAAGAATGTAGTCCAGAGAACATCTAAACACTGCCCTCCACAAAAAGGTATTCAGCATTAAAAACAACCGCCGGTGGAGGGGCAGACAGTGAAGGACTGCTGTGGGAAGGAGGAAAGCAGAGGACAGGCAAGGCCAAGCTTCCTGTAGCTGGTATTCGGGTTTCACCTCCCAGATGATGAATGGCTTCTGTCCGGGAAGCAGCTGCCGTCTGGCCACCAAGGACGAAGGCGGACACAACACTCATGGTCCCCCCCAGCACATAGACCCATATCCAGTGAAGCTGGTGGCAGCCAGGTCCAGAACAGAAAAGGAGGTGGCTCTGCTCACAGCCCGATGCAAACAGGGCGCTTGCTGCCAAAGGAAGCTGCAGATAAGTTTCCACAATTTCAATGTACTGAAGAATAGCTGGAGAGGCTGCTGGGAGCAGGACTGCATCTGCTTGCCTGGCTCTTTGTCTCTCAAGATGTCTGCTTGTGGCCTCTGCTGGCTTTTTGTAGAGGAAGGGGGGTGTTTTGTTTTTTTGAATTCTAATTTTAGCCTGACCATAATTGACTTTTCAATTCTTGGTTATTTTGTTTGTTTTTCTTAATTTACAAATGAATGGTTTTACTGCTGGCACCTTCTGTCCCTGTTATCCCCTCTAAACATGCACACATGCAAAGTGCCATCAAATTCTGGGATGGACACATACACATGAAACATACAGATACACTCCAGAAATCACACCTGTGGCAGTGTGCGGGAGGCTTGAACTTGCAATGCTTGCTTGAAATTAAGCATCAAACAGCCCTTTAAAGAAGAAACTAAATTGACTTGGGGAACACATTCAGGAAGAAACGGAAAAGGGTGGTACTTTGTCATCACTGCCTTCCCTCGTCTCATTTTGTGATTGCACAGAAGCATTCGGGGGCCACTGCTGGAAAAAGACACAGGCCCTGCATCTGCCTCCCTGGGTCTGGCAGAAGACACGACTGCAGAGCTGCAACGTGCAGGGCCCCAACTCCTGGTGCAGTCAGCTCATGTGGCTGGTGGCTTGCGGTGGCCAGAAAGGTCAAATGAGTTAGTGGTGTCAGTGAGAGCCGTCTCTGCCGGTAAACAAACAGAAACCTGTTTACTGGGAGATTAGGGTGAAAAAGTGGGAGCAGATTTCCCCAGCCTTTGCAGGTCTCAAGACGAAGTGCTGCTCAGAGGGCAGGGGACCCCGTGAGAGATGGGCTTCCCAGCTCACCCGTTAACTTGATGTCTGTTTCAGAGCCATTTCTCCAGCCCCTCTATGTCTCAATTTAGGCATTTGTAAAATAGCAACTGCCTCCTGCTGAAGCCTGTCACTAACCATAACCCATTTACGCTGGGAGAGTCACGTCTTGAGACAGAAGGCCCATCAGACACTGCTGTGAGAGCGGACTCGGATGAGTCACGGCGCACAAGCACAGCACCAGCTCTGAAACACATGAAATGGCTGAGTTCTCAGAGAAAAAAAATAATTCACTGTTTAAGGGCAAAACCGAGGGAGGACAATTCCTCTGTGTCCTGTCTCTGGGGCAGTATCTCCTGTCCCCACTTGATTGTGTTTGAACCATACGCCCAGCAGAGCCTGTCTGTTGGGAAGCCAGTGAGCCCTGGGGATGGGGACTGTCCTCTGTGCCTGCCCACCCAGCAGAGTGGTTCTTGGTGTGTGACAGGGCACAAGCCAGTGTGAACAAGCATCCAGTGCTAAAAATAAGGAAATTAGTTTGGGGTAATGAAGGTTGCATTCATCTGAAAGTCAAACAGAGCTGGAAAAGCCAGCCATCTCTTGTCGAAAAGGTACTCCTCCCACCATCCCCATGTCCAAGGCAAGGGAGTTCGGTCTCCTCTGCCCGTGTATTCAGCCACTAGCAGTGCCAGCAGGTGACACAACAGCGTCCTTGACAGTACTCCCTGATGCTGTCTTTCGGGTCCCTGTTCCTAAGGGCTGATCCCATTTGTTTGCATTTCAGGCGGATCACAACCTCTGGCACCTGGCTATAGCAGTGCATCTTGCTGGGCACTGACTACAGCCAGACGATGTGCTTCCCTCTGTCACTGCTTCCTCCTGGATAAACTCCAGATTTAGCATGTCAAAAACAGACAAAACATGAAATGAAAAGCAAACAAAGCAAGCATCATATAGTTTCAAACAACAAACACCAAAGCAACAGGAGAGACGTTATCTGCTGAGAACTCGTGCCTGGAATTTGTCTCTCTATATATTTGTTTATATTTATACATATAGGTGTGTGTATATGTATGCACACAGGCATATGTCTACTGCATATATATCTAGAGAACAAGACACTATATATACTAAGACACATTAAGAAGATATAAAAACAAATCTATATACTGAAGGGTTTAAAACAATTTTCAGCATTTCATCAGTCAGCCTAAGAGAATCCTTCCCATCTGCCCAAAAGCAATAAAGCAAGCAAATTACACGGCTGACTCTTTCCCAACCTTCTTAGCGGCATGCTTAACCTTCTCCTGGATAATAAATAAATGTCCTGAGTTTGATAACAAAGATCATTCATCCTTGCTTTTAAAGTACGATCAGTTCTCTCTTTCACAGGCTCATACGGGAGTGCAGGAAAATCAAGAGCAAGGAGTAGGAGGAGGTGATCTTTTTTCAGGCCAGTGCAGCTTCCCAGCATTCATATCCCAGCCTGCCAGCATCTTCAGGAGCTGTGATGGAGCCGATCTTGGGGGATGATGAAGCCCCCAAAAGGCAGGTCTTTTGTAAGCAGTAAGTGCCCTGTTGTCACTTCAGTGCCATAGCCATAGGCATTTCCTCACACACAGCCTACACATACTGACATTTTAAGGCCACTGCTGATTTTGGTATTGTTGATATTGCCGATTTTGCCTGATGCAAATCCCAGGCTCATTTTGTTGTTTGGCCCATATCATATTCCATGCCAGAGTCAGGATCTGGCTTCAGGTGAGCTTAGAGCTGAAACTGTCTCCACACCCTGGGAAATATTTTATTTGCAATATAAAGCCAAGCAATGAAGGTGATTGGAATATTTAAATACTTGTAGGATAGTTTTTCAGTAAATCCAGGTGAAGCACTTCCACCTTCCCTACGACATCTGGTAGCCTCCCCCCGCTGCCCAACTACCTGACCTGCAGGAGGAAGTTCAGTGCTTTATTTCAGGAGAAGGACTCGAATCAAGGGTGACTGTTCAACCCACCTGAGATCACAGTGTTTATAGACCATCTAAAAAGCTAACCCAGATCTGTCCAAGGCCAAATACTGCCATAACTGCTAAACTCACTCCCTAGGGTAAATTTGGCATGCCCTTGCTGTTTAGAGCCCACAGCCTCCACTTGCAAGAGAGAACAATGTCTTGTGCATGCAAATTAGCACCTTCCCCCACGTTTCCAGCACAGGGTTACAGATGGTCACTTACTCATCTGTGCCTGCCCTCAGTGCTCAACATAGCTATCTATTTAGGCTGCTCTGTATAATTTAAGAATTAAAACTAAACACTATGTTACCTACAGCCATATCATCTTAGATGAGCTTAAACAACTGTGAAATTCCTGGGATCTATTAAAAGCAACATTCAGCGTACACATTAATCAACAGATGCTCAGTAGCTGCGCATCAGAAAACCACAAGTGAGAAGCAGGCTGAAAGGCCTCCTGCCAAAATGATTACTTTCTATTGCAACCAAGTCCTTGAAAAACCATCTGTACAGCGATGCCAGACCGGTGGTTGATTTGGTAGTTATCTCAGTGGCAGTAAGTCTGACTTACCCCCTCTCGGTGGCAACAACAGGTCAAGCAAGCAGTGGAATTTCCTGCTGATGAGTCAGAGATGAGACATGAAAATCACCATCTCTTCATATAGAACATTTTAGACGTTATAATTTGATATCACCTGTGGTTACTTCACCCGTCGTGCGCTGCTCTGAGGGGTGACACTTCATTTCAGTGGAAACATGACAGTTTCCAACTCTGACCAACTGCACCTCCTGGTACCTCATGCCTGGTCTCACACAATCTCTTGACCCAGCAGCCCTTGATCCCTCCAGTTGCTCTTATCTCCCCCCTCCTACAGGGGTCCCTGGGATCCTTATCCTCATTCTACCTTTTTCCTTTTTCTTTTTTTTTTTTTCCCTTCAGATCCTGGCTTTTGTGAGGTTCAGTCCTAGGTTTTTGTTTATCTAGGTTCCCAAGCCCCTTCTTTCCTGGCTCAGTCCTCCTTCCTTCCAAGCCCCTTCTGGAACCCTTCCCATGGCCCCCAACACCCATCTGTGGTTCCCCTTTGGCCAGGACCAGCAGGCACAGTGAGGGGAAGGTCAGCTCACATCCTGAAGAGTTACATCTGCTGTCATCCCTTTTCTACATCAATCTCTCATGATTAAAAGCACATGACAGTTACAAGGCCAGTAAAACAAAATAAGCAAGGAGTTTCCTGATCATGCCAGTTGAAAGATTTAAGGAACAAAAACAACCGAAAAAAATAGGGCTAAGGCCAAAACCAAAAAAACCCCAAATGAAACAAAAGCAAGGAAAAAGCAAAGAGAAAGCAAAACAGCTAAAATTTCTGGCTTTCATTCTTAGGCCAGATGACCTACTCTTCACGCCAAGCAAAACTCGAGTGACTAGGAAAGATTGTTTTAAGATTTTCTTTATTCTGCACCAGCCTGGTACAGGATTGAACATCGCTCTGGTGACAACTGCAAGAGCCCATTGCGACTGGTGAAGACTACACAGGACTCTAGCCATGCCCTTTTCCCTGCCCGACACTGCCACAATGGTCCTACCTCTTCCACCATCTGCTGATTTGCTTTTAAGAAACTTGGCCCTTTCAGACAGATGCAGCTACTCCTATTAACCCAGAGCACCATCCCGACAGCTGTAAGGTATGGAAGAAGGAGGCTACAGGCTCCACCATCCTTCTCTGTCACATTCCCACACATTCTCCCTCAATCCCTTTCAATTTAACTTCTTGCATTTTCACTGGGCTTCCCAGAAAAGCAAAAGAAAACCCCCAAAAGTTATTATGAGCTAAAAACATGCAAATTTGCAGGAGATCAATTTCTTTAAGAGATGTTGTCAAGGGGAATATGAGAATTCACCTTTTAGCCACCATCTGTTTCTAACCATCTAGAGTGACCTGCACCAGTCTGTATTTATACCAATGCGACCCTCCATACCCTTCTGGAACTTCGACACAGCACATTTGGAGCGCTTCACAAGTACTGAAATTGCTCAAGGCTTGGAAAACTTTGCATTTTAATTTTTGCACAGAAAGAAATAAAAAAAAGGAAGACAGCATTCACAAGGTAATTTCCTGTGTTTCATCAGCTTAAGTGTAACACGTTCTGGATCAAGCGTCATTATTTATGGATGAAGTGTTGCTCATAATCTCCACTCCACAGCATCGTGAAAACTGAGATCAAAGAGCAGAAGTGCCTGAGCTTCTGATGTGCTGGAGGCCCACAGTCCCCCCCCAGTTTCAAATGGAGTGAGATGTGCACATCACCTCTAGAAATCAGCTTGCACCACCTTGCAAGGGGCCATCCTCATTTTCCACTGGCACCGATGAGCTTTAAGTGTGCCACTTTGCCTGTGCCTGAGCTGAATCCACGCGCTCTAAAATGTTCCAAACACTACCGGGATGGAAAGAATGAGTTAAAGCAGATGGGGATTAGCAAACTGGAGATTGTCAGAAATTAGCCAGTGTGGAAAAAAATGTTTAGTTATAGCTGTAGTAAGACTATCTAAGTAGGTCACCACAAAACCACATCAGATGAGTGAAGGAAGGAGGTGTGGGTTCAGTCTTACTACGTGAAACCAAACACTCCAGCTCTGCCCCGCCTGTGACACAGAGAAGAACAGCTGCTGCCCAAAACTCATTGTTTTTTAAAATTCATGGCTTTCACTTTCCTGTAAGCAGTTCACATGAGTAACAGTGTGTCTGTGCTGTGAATTTACAATTTAATTTTGATTGAAGTGCATGGATGATATTCTAAACGGCCTTCAAAATGACCTGAGGTACACAAACCAATATGTCTGCTTGTACAAATCCCTCTTTTTCTCCTAAGGAAATCAAACCAGAAATGAACAGAAATGCATGTGATGCTGTCATACTACTTGTTTCCACAGTGCCCATCAACCCTGCACCTCAAACTTTGGGAGACTGGATGTATGTATGTCCATGACCATCTTTGTAAGCTGGGAGGTGCTAATTAGCCCCATTTTCCTGGTGGGAACTGACGTGCGGGAGAGCTGAGGGACCCGCATCACAGCAGCAGCCCGTGCCAAAGGAGGACACTTACAGCTTACACCAGGTAAGGCTGACAACTGGACGATATTTTAATTCAAGAGCATTCTGGCAGTGATTTTGAGGTAGTGGCTCTCTGATTCAGCATGTTGTTAGCTGGAGAACTGCTCGTTTGCCTCTTTTCGCTGTAGGGGTAGGTCCTCAGGCTGCGGTTGAGCGGTGAAAACCGACCACGGCTCAAGCTGTGCGCTTACCCGGCTCTGCTCCGCCAGCGGAGAGGCTTAGGGCAGCTGCAGGTTGGACACCTCTTATCTAAAAAGTCGGGACATACTTCCCGATTTGAGGCACCATGGCGTATTTTGATGTGATGCTTCAGCACCCTTCCGTGGTCATTGCACCCAGGGTCCCAGCACACCCTCCGACAGAATAACCCTGTGCTACCACCACCTCGGCCTCCCTTTAAGCACAAGGACTTGCTTGTGAGCTTGGGTGGTGGCAGGTGAAGGACAAAGAGCCACCAGGCAATGGCAGCTGAGGGACAAGCTGCTGGGTGATGGCAGCTGAGGAGAAAGGAGCCAGGCAACATCACCAGGGAAGGAGCCGTCAGGGAACGACTGAGGGACAAGGGGCCGCTGGGTGATGGCAGCTGAAGCAGAAGCCACCAGACAATGGCAACTGGAGAAGGTGCAAGGCTGTGGTGACTGAGGGACAAGGAGCTGCTGGGTGATGGTGGCTCTGAAGGACATGGCACTGCAGGGATATGGCGGATGGTCCCTGACACGGTGCCTGGCAGCGGTGGCTGAGGAACTAGGGGTGATGGCGGCTGAGGGACAGGGCGGCCGTCGGCGCTGGCGGAGGGACACGGGGCTGCGGTCGGACACCGCACAGGGTGACATCACACCGCAGCCCCCGCGCATGACGACGCGGCGTCGCCACGCAACCGTAAGACAGCTCGCGGCCCGCCGCGCGCGCAGCCGCCCCCGCGCTCACGTGACACTACCGCTCTCCCGCCCCAGTCACGCGCCCGCTCTCAGGACGCCAACGGCCGCCCGGCGCGCACGCGCGCTTCCGCCACGCGCGCCCCTCGCTACGGGCCGACCATAGAGATTGCGGACGCGCCCGCTAGAGCGTCGCTCCAGGAGTGCCGGAAGTGGCTGCGCGCGGTGGGAGGTTTGAGCCGGGGCCGGCAAGATGGCGGAGTGAGTGCAGTGGCGGGCGGGCCGCGGGTGGCGGGAGGGGTCGGCCCGCTCCCCTGGGCACTGCTGGCGGGATCGCGTTGCTTCCGGGGCAGGGCCTCGCTGCGGTGTGCCCGGCGGGTGCCCCGTTCCCTTGGGCAGGGGGACAGTGTTTCCAGCCTGTCGCTGCCGGCCCCTCCGCTCAGCACGGCGCCGGGGCCTGAAGGCTGCGAGGCGGCCCGCCGTGTAGCGGGAACAGCCCCTGGGCCGGAGGCTGGAGCGGGTCCGGGAGCATCCTGCCCACGGGAGGGGGAGGCCGGCTCTGGAGCGACCCTTCGCGGCAGGGAGGGCTGTGGGAGCTGGCGAGCGCGGTCCCTGCGGGTCTGGTCTGACACAGCGGGTTTGTTACACTCGACAGGCTAAATGGGCTTGTGCATTCTCTCTGTGTCAGGCTTTCACCTGCATCCCAAGCTGCAGTGCAGAGTATTTGGTGTCTGCAGTGTGTGGAGGAACTCAGCAATAATCAACTCTGTGAATCTGAATTTCCATGTTTGTCTGTAACCCGAGACCACTTTTAAAAAGCAACCTTAATGCATTGGTCACTAGTACAAATTTAGTGTGATCTGGTGGTTGTTTCATGTGTGCATGTCTTTAGCAGGCTAGGTCTTTATCATGCTGCTCCCATCCAGTTTAATCATGTATTATATTATCCTGACAGGTCTGCAAATGCCACCCATGAAGTCATCAATGTCACCCTCCACACTACGCTGGCTGCTACTACCAAATTGGTGGTACCTACACCTGCTAAACCTATCCTTCCAGTTCAAACTGGAGTCCAAGCACAGCAAGAGGAACAATCCAGTGGCATGACGATTTTTTTTAGTCTTCTTGTATTAGGTGAATGATGAACTGAAAGTTTTTTAATCTCTGTTAATCATACTCTGTATCTGAGGACATAGGCCAGCTTTCAAAATCATAGCATTTTATTTCTCCTCTGTTTTTCTCTCTATGAAGTCAAATATTGTAAAAGCATGGGGATTTAGAAAGTTGGGTATATAACTGCCTGAACCTCCCAAGCCTTGGAAAAGATGAGGACCACTGCAGACGTTTTCACTGTGGTCTTAAAAGTACAAATGTGTTTAATTGTCTTCGCCTTCTTTGCCAAGCACATGGCATGTGTTCATGTATGAAAAAGACACTGTCAGAATACTCCACGGTGCTTGCAGCTGTCTTTGAGGACAGGGTACTAGACAGATGTCAATTTAACTACTTCTAGCACTTCTGGGCAGCCCTCAGATATTTTGTTATAGAAGCCAATAGAAGGCAGTCAGATTTACATGCACTAGACCTAAAGTTCAGTATCTATTTTCCTGGCTCTCATTGCTTTCTAACATTCTTACAAGAATGCAGTAATAACATGCATATTGCCATATGTAGATGTTTTCAATGGCAGATGCACACTCAACTTTTCTGTAAGTCTGGGCTGTTATCTTTCTTTAATTGAATATAGTTATCTCTCGTTGCCTAGAGCAATGCTCTAGTCAAAACTGTAACGATAACATAACTTTCATGGAAGGTTAAATTTTTTTTCTGTTTTCCTTTGTGTGTTTGTGTGCTTGATTCTTCCAAAGCAAGCTACACTAAGAGACTTTTCTGTGACAAACAGGTCACCTAGTCTTCTAAGTAGTTATTTTTTCCAGTAGAGAATGGAGAAAATAATAGGTATGAAGCTGACAGCGATGCAGAAACTTCTGTAAATCATTTGGGTTTAAAAAAAAATAAAATTTTATCTCCTGTAAATAACTGTTATTAAGTGCAGCAAAGTAGAAGGCTTCTGCTTATTTCTGAAGTATCTCTTTGTCTTCAAAGAAGGTTAATGTTTTCCCAAAGGTCAATGGTGTATTAGAATTTGAACAGAAAAGAAAGACTAAAGCAAAATGCAGTAGGTGGAAGACTTTAAGATTAAAATAGAATTTCTGAATATGTGTGTCTTGTGGATTTTAAAAGTGCCGTTCATGGCAAAATTCTATTCTCTAGAACAGAGCTATGATTTTTTTGGCTGTGTTCCAGCCTATTTATGCCAGTCTGATAACTTAATGAATCTTAAAAGCATCACCCTCAGGTCAGGGGAGTTCCCCGGGCAAAGTAAAGCCAGTGCAAAAGCTTATTGTTCAGTTATTCCCATTCATAACCTCTGATTTAAGAGTGTAGGAAGAGTGAAAACGAATGTGAATGAGTACTCTTAAATCTGGATGTCATGAGCTGTAAAATGGCCTTTAAAATGTTCTAACCTGGAACAGACCCAGAAGCAGATCCGTTCTGAGCTGTGTTATGTCAAAGCCAAGCCCCAAATTTGAAGTGCCTGAATTAGCATGAGTAGGACTCTGACCCCAGATTTCTATGGCTTGTTTATCTGTTCAAGCACCACTTCACTTTCAAAGTCATACTTATATTCTGCCATGTTCATGTGATCCATGAATTCCCTTCTGCTATGTTATATGCGTTTATTGTGCTCTTCCTTAAGGGGACACTCAAATGTGCATTTAGCCTGTCCAGAACACTTGCCTGATTGTTCTGTTCCTGATACGTGCAAGTGCCTGGAGCAGATGATACACTGCCAGATACAAACGGAGCAGTCTTACACAAGGAATGGGTGACCAACAGCTAAAGAATATAGCAGGCTGCCGTAGTATTTATGATGGTGGGAGTTGCTTCTTAGACTATGGTTGCTTTTTCTTTTATTGCCAAAGCAAAGTAGTCAAAAGCTGGTAGGAAGGAGCTCGTGATCTGCTAAATAGAAGGCACATTTGTGCTTGCATTGGAGTTTGCTGGAAATCTGTGATGTCCAGATGTTTTTATGGATCTGTCCCAAAAAGCAGTAACACAGTAATCTTAGATGTCTTTCCTGGATGTGTGTTTTTCATGTTTAACAGGCAGGAAATTGATATGAAACTCAATAATACTGATTGACAGGTGAATAAAACTTTGCTTGAGATACATGATGAAGCTATTGTGCCCATAGTTTTTGTGGCAGTTGGCAGCCAAACGTCTGAGTTGTTTGTTGGTCAGCTTCTGAACTGCTGCAGTTTCTAGTGCAGCATTTTTAAGGGAACACCAGTTTGAGTCTGCATTGAAGTACCGTACTGTAATTTCAGGTTTTTCGAGAACTGATTGATCGATATCATAAAGATTGGTGGAGTGGAAGTGGGGTAAATGTGGCAGGGAAGGGAGCCCTGCCAGTCTTCATGAACGCAGCCATCCCTGCTCATCACTCGGATCCCACAGCTTTGGCCCTGAACAAATTACATGCCAGTAATTGAGTGATTATTACTGCTTTTCATGAGTCCTTGCCCAGTTCATAAGCCCATCCATCTATTGACTTGCACATAAATTAAATACTTAATGTGTTGTGTATGAACTGGGTGTGCAAGATAACAAATGGGAGAATGCAGGCATCAGTGTGATACTCATTCCTTAGCCCCGTGTTGGAGAGTAGGCCGGTGAAAAGTGATGTTTGTGAGGTTTGTTCTTCTTTTTGTGACAGAGCAGATCGTGTAGACCCCAGTGGTTCACAGGTGGTGTGATCCAGCAAACCATGCCAGAGCTCAGAACTACTTGTGGACCATTTTAGGCTATAAATTAAAAGCGCTCTTCTGAACCATCTGCGAGGGGCTGTTTGGTTTTTAGTTAACTAGAAGGAGCAGCTACACCAAACCACTAAGAGCAGTTCTGAGAAGCTTGTTCCTTCCTGAGTTCAAAATGTGCACTGTTGTAGTGTGGCCTGGCACTGTGCAGCCGAGAGTCACTGACACGAGGCACAGAGTAAGGAGAATGAAGGTTCCCATTGCAGTTATGACTGGGTTTGTAAATACACAGTTTAAAACAGTCTCTCCTGTGATTAACAGGCCAGAATTTCATTCCATTATGTAAAATGCTGTTGACTTGGCTTGAGCTTCAGTTGCTTTCTGACAGAACGCAAGCAGTAATACTGTGTGTATCCCAGGCCAATGAAGACTGATTTGTTAGCAAACAGAGTGAAATACGTGTATTACAGACACGCATTTCTTTCTTTGACCCTTTGTTGAGCTAAATTAAAATGGGAGAAGAATTGTGGTACTTTCAGTGTGGGGAATATTTGCATCAAAATTGTTAGGAATTTAATAATCCAAGATTATTTGATTCTTATAGAGAATCTGCAGTAGTTCTAACAGAATCAAGTGGTTCAGAATCAACCAACTGCATCCATGAATGCTACCCAGATCTGCTATACATCCTTTGTAATTTTCCTTTACCAGTGGCATAAAACCTGTGATGGGATTTTCATATTACTGTAACCTTTTTTGTGAGACATAGACTTTCTCCTTACTGGGTGAAATAACATTACTACAGTATGAAATTGAATTTTTAAAAACAGTAAGTTAATGTTGCATCAGATTTAATTTCTTTTTTTTTTTTTAACTTGAAGCCAAATCTGTTTTTTGTTATTCTACACTGTTTCTTTGCACTTTCTGGTTTAACTTTTAGCAATGCTTAGCGGTAAATGTCTCTTGCTGATTTGCACAGAATTTGGCTGATGTTTGTTATGAGAACCAGGTTATTTAAACAGTTACCCATTCTGAAACCTTGTAGCCCCACTGAATGGGAATCACAGAGGCCATGGACCCAGGCTCTTCTGAGGTGCACAAAAGAACAAGAAGCACCAGTCACAACTTTCAACAGGGGCAATGTGGATTGGAAAGAAGAAAATTGAGACTTAAGCACTGGAACTGGGGTTGAGAGACATTGTGTCTTCTTTATTTTCAGAGATTTTCAAACTTGAATGGACAAGGCCTTGGGCAACCTTCTTTGACTTTGAAGTTAGCCCAGCTTCAGGCAGGAAGTTGGAATAGATGACCTCAAGAGATCCCTTCCAGTGTAATTTTTCTGATACTGTGATTATCCATTTGGCTAAAGCCAATCTGCTCAGAAGGACTCAGATGTGAAAGTGTGTAGCTTTGAAATTTTGAGGCCATGTGTACATGTATGTTTTATTTCAAAAATACAAAATATTTGCTGAAAACTTTATTGAAACAGTGTATTCTGTATAGCTGACGTTTTTTACAGCTACTGCTCAGAGAAGGTTTTCTTGTAAGCTGAATCAGGCTCTAAAAGTAGTAATGCTGGTATTTTTAGAAGATTATTTTAAGTCCTAAAATTTGCCTTAGTTATTTTCTGTCATTTGTGGATCCATTTATATACTTCAGTGAGAATTAGGTTTGAATTAAATTTTGGTTACTTGCATTAATGGATTTAAACTAAATCATTAGGAAAAGTTTTGCTGCATGTATTTTAGAAGTACTACTTAAAAGTGTATTTTATTCTCTTCTAACACTTCTAAATCTACAATTATTTTTTTTCCTTCACAGCTATCTGCATCATATTGGTGCATTTACTGATAAAATATCGACTTCATTTTTTACCAGAGAGTGTGGCTGTTGTTTCTTTAGGTGAGTAACCATGATATTTTTATATTGAATTTGTATTAATTCAGGGTCTCAGTAGTCTGTACGTGAAGTAAAGCTCTTCTCTGTGTTAACCATCACTAGAAAGACGCAGAAAATTGGATGCAGTGAAGAAAACAACCAATTCATAGAACTAAATTTATAGAAGAAATGAAGAAATGAGCATATGTGCATAGTCTGGCCCAGTAAAATGACAGGGATGTCACTACCTAAGTACTTTGGCAGCTTCCTCTATTTTTCCATCTGGACTGTAGGACAAGATGCTGCAGCACTCCCTGCCAGTGAGACTCTGGCCTTCCCTTTGAAGTGGTACATGTGTTTGTATTAGTGTCGGCAGAATTATGTCTGTATATGTGATTTTAATCTGGCTGGGGACTGTAATTGTATCCTGAAAACTTGCCTGGATGGCCAGATACTTAACTATCCCTGTAGTACCATGATGAGCTCTTCCTATGACTTGAGCTATAAGAATGCCACCCTTAATGAAGTTACTTCATTTTAATTAAATTTAGAGCATTCCTAAGATAGTAGTTTTCTGTTAGGGTAATTTCATTTACTTGTTTGCTGTTAGTCCTGATTCATAAATCTGTAAATGGGGAGGAAATCAGACCAAATACATTTATTATTTTCTCTACATACAGTCTAACATCTTGTTTAAAGAATCTGGTATAACTAATCCCAGCAACAGTTTTTTCAGCTGTCTCTGTAACTTGTTTACAAGAATCTGTGACATTTTTGCTTCTGTTACTAGTGACACTTTCAGTGACAGTCATTGTAAAAATACAACGAAAAGAGAAAGATGCTTAGCTGTAATCCTGTCGTAGCCCAGAGCAGTGTAATACTTGTTGAGCAGGTAGATTTTTTACTTTGTCTTGAGCTTTCCTGGTACCACCTTCTCTCATATTTCTTAACTGTATTTTCACACAATTTCTCAATGGGAGGCAGTAAGCTTTCTGGTGCCTGTCAGTACCTTATGCTTTCTGGAAAACAAGGATCTTCTTGCATCTTGGGTACTAGATTGAGAAAATCTTAGAGCTGTTACTTAGCAGAAAAACATATTTTCCTGCAGGCATGGCTCCGTGAATTTTTAGATAACTCTATTTGATGCAGACCACATCACATTATGAGAATGGTAGAAGGTATTGAAGCTGAAAGAGGCATTCAATTGCAAGACCCTATTAGAGTTTTGATATTTCTGTGCAGCTGAAAATGAAATAGACCTGTAAGAAATCTGTCATAGTGCTGGTATGGATTTCCTGGGTATTGCCTGCGCACCTCATCTTTATAGGAGCAGCATCCATCAGACTTTAGTGTGTTTATGTTTCTGTCTACCATAGTGTGACACAGAAAGATCAGAGCTGCTGCAGAACATCCTTACTTGCTCTGTCATCCCCATAGAAACCCTGCAGTATTTGATGCACTATTGACACACTTCTCTTTCCTTCCCTTCTTACATTATTGCCGTGGACATATGGGATGTCTTGTGTAGTTTATCTTCCAGTGTCGTGAAAGGTTCTGAAAGGACATTGCTGTCTCTTCAGTATCATTCCTCTTTGTACACAAAAATCCAAGTGAAACATGTTAATTTGGCTTCCAATCAGGTTAGTTACCATTGTCGTTAAATAGCTAAATTTAAGCATAATTCTCAGTTTAATATGCAGTGTTATATTCGTTGCTCTTGCTGGCATGGTTTTGGATATTCTTTACTATCATTCTTTATATTCTGCCCCAGACCAGCTACTGGGCAGTGCTGAGCTGAGGTGTTGGGCCAGCTTGTGTCACTGCTCCTGCTGGGCTTTGCAGGGAGCAGCAGTCACAGACATTCTTCTCTTTCTGTTTCTTGTTCTTGGAATCTCAGCAGCCGGACAAGGATCTTAGTGGTCCTGGTTTCTTCTGTGCTCCTGTTAATCCCAACAAAAGCTTGTTCATGAAACTGCTACTCAGGATGGGTAAGGAGGAGCAGCATTGCACCTCTCTTATTTTCATGTAAAGGTATACAGGACACTTGGACAGTTGGATTTTTGGTGTAAACCACATCATCGCTGTAGTCCATCTACCAAACCAGAGGAGATGATACCAGCAAATGCAGTTCCACTAAGTCAAGAGAGTGTTACATCGAGTAGCAACCCAGCTAACAGATGTCCTGTGTCACTTAAGCTTTATTTATTTAGTTTATTGACTCAGTCATATTTAAACTACTGTCAGCTCTGTTGACAGGACGCGGCATCTGTATAATCATTGGAATTGCCAGCTAATTGCTGGTCAGTGAACCTCTGTTACTGGTAATGATCTACACAGCTGCAAGAGCACAGCTTGAGTTTCAAGTATCCAGTTTTGCTCACAGTGCCAGAAGTGAGGTGTGTCCTATTTTGACTTGTAAATTAAGCAAATGTTCTCAGGCAGTTATTGAGGGCTAATAAAAATGGCAGCAGAGAAGACAAGTATGATTTTCATAACTGTTTTTCCTCCCATTGTCTAAGCTGCTCGGAAGTTTCTGTTTTACAATTTCTAGAGCATGTTACTCTCCTGGTGGACATGATGGGAGTGTATTCTCTAAAGCTGGATTTTGATCTTCATCCATAAAAGTTACTGGAATTTTGGTAGTAAAAATAGGTGCCAGAAAAGTTTTTCTTCTTGATTTGATACCGACTTTTAACATGTTCTCAGGAAAACCAAAGGTTGGTTGTAATAAGAAGCATTTTCAAAAGAATAAGGCTTAGATTAACCCTTACAGACTTAGCTTTCCAATTAGCCCCTTGACAAAACTGCTCTGATTTAACAGATGGAACCAGCTGAACAAAAACTGCGCTTTTTAATCTAGCCATAAAAGTAGTTTGTAAAGATGTATGGGGCAGATTTTAAGACCTAGCATCAAAGTTTGATTCTGCTGCTATTAAACCCTCTTGGTGATGCATTATTTTGTGCATCTCTCTTTCATGACTTTGCTTAGCATAACCTTAGTTTAGTAGTGCTGTTGTGTGTAATACACAGCTAGAAGTAACTTATGCTACATAAAGGTAAGTTGTATGATTCAGGCTCATCCTTTTCCCTTAACCTCTGCTGTTGCCTTACATTTATATTGTTCATTTAACTTTCGATATCATAAAACGACCTTGTATGTCCACGATGCTGTTATTAGGGTCAGCTTGTGATTAGCTCTTCGTTTGAAAAAGGGATTGAGACCAGCCTTTTACTTAAGCCTCCAGACCTCATAGGATAGCAATGCCCAGCTTGTAACCCACAGGCCATGGCTGGACTAATCACAGGGGTCCAATTTCTCAAAGTCGTGCTGGAGCCCTTCCACTTCAGAGTTAAGAGACTCTCTTTTCTTTTAAATCCCCTCTAAACATAGTTTTATGTGAGAGCTGTCAATACAGTGAAAGTTTGTTCAGGAAGTACACTTCCTGATGTCGGTGCCTTCAGATGCATAGGCTCTGGTTGCTGTGGTTTGTTTTTTCCCCACATAAAGTTCTTGTTAAATGGTACAAGTACTGCCTGTACCAGTTGAAGACGGTGTTGCTGCTCTGCAGAAATTAGAAATGTTCTAGTCCTTGGCTTCTGACACAGCTTCCATCCCAGAATGGAAAGCCTGACTGTTAGTACTGAGACCTGTGTTTACATGGCATGTGAGTGGCTGTATCTGCATTCTGTCCTGCTTCAAAGAACAGCAGACCTTTGATGTTCTTTCATTAATGTTTTGCTCTTCCTTTCCATATAAACCATGTCATGGAACAATTATTTCTATCCTCTGGGACCAATGCCTTCACATATTTTTATATGAAAGAAGGCTTAAGCCTCATGGCTTTGTGTGTATGACACATCCATCAGGAGTAATCCATGTGATGCTATTTGTAAGACTCTTTTGATAGCTACAGCATGAGAGAATAAAAACACGAGTTACAGGAAAGCATGCTTTAAGCTTCTTAGCCACTTTTTACCTTTCACTCAGTGTATTTCACTTCTAAATCCCAGTGTTTGACTATGAAGTCTCCATTTTGTAAATAATAAAACACAACTATGCAGAAACACAGATCTGGAGTCTGACTAAAGATAAATTCCTCTTAACTCCTTGAAAGCAATTAATGACAGTTCATGAATTATCTTCATGACTTCCAGAAGAAATCTTGTTAGTTTGAAGTTTTATGTCTTATCTTTTTGAAGATGTATAGGAGGAAATACCATGATAACCTTTAAGCATTGAGTTTGCAGCACCCTTGATAAAATATTTTTATAATCAAGTTAGTATTTCTACATGACTTAAAAGATGTGTAATTCATTTGGGAAGTGGTTCTGACAGTGTCTCCACCCTGATTGGAATTTGTTGCCTACTTCATTGCCAGTAAGTGCTATGATTTCATTGAGACAAAATTCACTTCTGTGGGGAAGATTGATTTCACTTAAGCTGTGTTAACACTGCAAATAGCACTGAAGTGACACAAAGGTTTTGTGCTGTCACACAGATACCTAACTCATAAATTCTGATGCTTTAGCAAGACAGGTGGAATTTTATTTGAATACAACTTAGATGAGAAGTGTTTTAGTGTAGTTAATCCTGTTAACGTTTATGAACCAATGAACACAGCACTCTTGCTGTGCACGTTCAGTATTTGGACATCCCAAGTGACAGTCTTGTGTGTAGGGAAGCTGTGTAATTATATATTGTATTGGACACTGACATATGTCAGACTCAAAACCACTCTGTGTTTTTGTGATTTAGGAATGCAAGACTTTGTGCTTTATGCTTTGCTTTGTTTTCACTTTGAAATCTTTGTTGACTGAGAGTTGAACAGTTTATGGAACCAGTCATGAGTTTTGTGTATATTTCAGAATGTTATCTCATTCTCTCCTAGGTATCCTTATGGGAGCTTTTATAAAAATCATAGAGGCTCAAAAGCTGGCCAACTGGAAGGTATAATTGAAGCAATTAATTTTTAATTGTAGAACAATCCTTAAATGTTTAAAATAAGATTGTAATATTCATTTCTTTAGATGTAATTTCCAAAAACTTACATATATTATAATTGATGCCAAAGTTTGGGGTTCTTTTAATAACAATACAACCAGTTTGAGGTCCTGATCCGCTGAATGTTTTCTACATAATATATTTTACCCTGAGTAATCCTTTCTATGGGGCTAAATTGGTTCCTATTAGATACATGGTAGAAGAACATACTGGGCATTTTGGGGATCAGTTACAGTAAAAAATACAGCAATTCACTTATTTGTCTTGTATACTTTTTGACTGTATTTAGTCCTCTTCCTCCTTTTGGAGTTAATTTTGTAGGTGTTTTAATAGAAAAAAATGTGTTTTGATAGGTTGTTAAGTCATGTTTTACCTGAATATGTTAACGTAGATTTCAGAGAGGTAAAAAGGAGCCCTTCTTCAGAATAGCTGTGCTAAAAATCATGTTACTCACTTATTTTATTTACTTATGCTTAAAACTGCAACAAATTGTGAGGCTAGAACAGACAGTTCACAAAGCAATCCATTCTGCATGGCATGTTTCTTGGGTACTCCATTGCTTCTTGTTGAAAGACTGCTGAGACCAGTGTGCCTGAAGCAGCAGCATTTTTCACACTGGCTGAGACAATAGAAACATGATTTAAGCTTTGTTTCTAGCAGAAAATACAGGCAAAGCTTCTGTGCAGAAGCTTGTCTTTGTCCTGCTGCTTTATGGACTTACATATTAGGAAGAAAATGTTAACAGCGATGGCAACCAAACATAAGACCATGTGACCAGAGAGATTGTGGGTACCTCCATCCACAAAGATATTCAAAACTTGGCTGGATAAAGCCTTGAGCAGCTGAAGTTGCTCTGAGCAGGGACTTGGATCAGACACCTCCAGAGGTCCCCTCCCGTCTGAATCAGTGTGGAATGCCATGGGATCTTATCTGTGCATGTGTGGAGTTACAGAGGCTTCCCCAGAGGTGAAGTCTATGGTAAAGCAAGGATTTTGCCTCTTACAGTTTATCCACATCATCAAAGGAATGAACTCTTTGCTATTTCTGCTTTAATTTAAAATCTTGCAGTATTTAAATTGTGAATTTTGTTTCATAAGATCAAACAGTTTATTAGGATTTAAATCGGTGAACTGAGGGAAATCACAGTGATTTGGATCGCCAGTTTTAAACAGGATTTATGTTAGCAAGCTGAAAATCTTGGTCTGAGTAGTGAATTTTAATCCTGGCTTGCAGCTTAGTATTTCTTGGCAGTTATTTCCCTAAAGGAAAGGGTTTTTTCCTCTTTAGTAAATACATTAAAATGCATAGATTTTCAATCAGATGCAGCTTTTTAATTACATATTCTACTTCTTTTTTTTTGTTAACTAACTACGCTAATTCTGTGTGAATTTGTTTAAACAATTACATATTTCAAGAGTCGTGTTGTGATATTTCATTTTTACATACTTACTTATTAGAAACAGTGGGTGGTGCAGTAGTTAGTGTTTTTTCATTCCTGGTTTGTGTCAACTGGATTTGAGTTAAAACTGAAAGTCAGTTAAAGATCCACAAAATCAGCATTTTGAAATAGCTTCTTACTGGTTAAATAAAATAATCTGAAGAAGATCACATATGTAGGAATTAAAAAGAAAGCTTAAAGTATACTCTGATTTGAGCACTGATTCTATAAACATGGGAAATATTGATCATAGCTCATGAATTATGTAGTTTATTTCTGGTCACATCCTGGGAGACACTGGGGATGCTGAATCTGGTTGGTCATGTTATCAGCTAAGGTAAATGGTCACAGATATCACATTATTATTTGCTTATTTACTTTCATGTATTGAAGCTTAGGTTTTAACATAGGCTGTCATAATTTCAGATGTGAAATGTTCAAATCAATAATTATTATTTAGTTTATATAATGGTTTTAAATGGTTTTAAATTTACTGGAGAATTTCTGTTTATCTGATATGGGGGAAAAAATAGAATATTTAACTGCAGACTATGTCCATGTACAAAGCAAATCTTGGATCATATCCCTGCCCTAAGAACTTTGTAACTTAATTTCTTGCAATCATGCCTTCCTAAGTCATCACTGGACCTTGGACTTGCTGGTGATTCTTGCTGGCTAACGTGGCTGGTAATTACAGTCCTCATGTTTTACTTTTCTGGTCTCTGCTTCAATGCAGCACAAATGCAGTCCTTTCTTTTCATTATTTCTCACCTCCTTGGTCCAGCTCTGCGTTCACAGGCTTTTAAACAGTGTAATTAATCAAGTATGTGTGTTTTTTGTTCTAGTGCAGTTACTGTATTGACAGAAAGTAGGTAGTGCTAGCCATCAACACACGGAAGTGTGTGTGCAGAATAATGGACTAGAGCATTTCCGTATAAAGGATGAGTTTTGTTTTCTAAGTCCCCCAAATCCTTTAAGATGATTATCGCTGGTACAGACAGGAATGAGACTTTAAAGAGATGACTACTTCTTTTTTGAATGCTGGTGTTTTAAGAGAACTGTCAACCGCCTGTTTAACCTGGATACAAACAAATTAATCGTAGCTTACAAAGGTGACAAGTTGTGCTGTATTCAGAACTGTGGGGACTAGGACGGAGCCTGGCAGGTAAAGAGAGAGGGGCACATTCAGCTGTGGTTAATTTGCCTTCTGTGCTTAGTCTTCTAGCAGAAAAAAACAGGGTGCCAGTGTAGGGCATAAAGCAGTGTTAGCCAAGTGATGAGACAGGCAACAAAGAGTAAGGTCACCGAAAAAATAACATCTTACTTCATGGCAGGTTTCACTTGTATCACTTTGATGGTAAAAAGGAACCATCAAAATAGTACCATTAAATTACAGTCATAATATACATTTGCCAAGAAGAATCAAGCCTCAGACCTTAACAGTGATATATATCTTGAGTCTGTTGACTAGCAAGTGTACTAAGATGATGATCTGATTTCTTCTTGTCAAGTGACGAGTTTCCTAGTGAAACTGTACTACACCCCAGTTACCCTAGATTACATTCAAACCAGCGGCCAAGAGATCACCGTTCCTTGACAGTCCTTACAGATTTTGAGACCATGAGATAAAATGGGAATGCTTTTTGCAGAAACAGGAAGACTTTTCCTTTGCCATAACTAACCTGATTTCTGTGCAGCTTACTTGGAGACAGTAATTTAAAACAAATAACGTCAAGATTTTTATCACTGGATTTTAAAAATACCAAACAATAGAAGTAGTGGCCCTGGAGTAGTTTACTATTCTTCAGCCTTTTATTTTGTGATAAGAGGGGAGAAATATTAATGCCATTTCCATTTTCCAACCTTTTTTTTTTTTTTTTAAATAATTTCCCCTTTGGAAGATTTGATGTTATTTCAATAATTATGATATCCTTGAATTATACTTAATTTTTGTTTTGCAGGAAGAAGAAATGTTTCGTCCAAATATGTTCTTTCTGCTTTTGCTTCCACCTATTATATTTGAATCTGGATATTCATTGCACAAGGTTAGCCTCTTTTACATGTTGAGGTTTTGTTTGGAACACATTCTGCTTTATCTTCATGAAATTTAGAATAATTGCATTAAATTCCATCATATTAATCATCAAGGAATTGAGAATGCAAAATTCAAGCCTCTTCAACCCAGAATGCAGGGAATGTAGCTTGTTTCTGTTAACTGAGTGTTGGCAAGGTTTTAGGTACCACGCAGGCATTGTTTTCCTTGGTTGGAGAGGTCTCTTACCTTGTCAGAGCTGTACAAGGGCTTGATGTGAAGGAGGCAGAATGGGAAGGAGTAGGATCAGAAGTGGCAAAGGTGGAGTCACTCCATAGCTAAAGAAGAGGAAAACGTTTGTAAGGTTTTTTACTCTTTAGCTGGGTTTCCATGGACATTTCTCATAGCTCTAGTCCTGGCTGAAGTGGTTCTGGTGCTCCCCATGTGCTGTCTTTCTACTTGAGCTGCACCACAGGAGAGGGAGTGGGCACTGGCCAATAGTAATACCATGAATTGGTACCAACACTGAAGATTTTTTCATACAAAATCACAACCTAAGAAATGGACTAGCAACTGGGAAGTTTGCAAGCCTTTTTTCACATGCCCTGTCTACAACAGATGGATTCATTTGCAATTTTGTCAGATGGGGAATGTGTCCAAGTGCTGGTGAATACCCAGCTGTTCATCTGAGGATTGGCTTTTTGTTGGTAGGGCACATCCTGTCCTGGGCCTCAGAGGGATTTGCTATTGTGCTCAGGAGAGCAGGCTTTTTAGACAGATGGTGTGGATATATATATAGGGGTACCTGGAACCAAACTAACAAAGTGTTATTATTGGAAACCCAGTTGTGAATCAGAATTTAATTTAGATGCAAACCTAAACAGGAGTTTTCCCTCAGATAATTTTCACTAATTTACTTACTTATTATTGTATTCCAGGGCAATTTTTTTCAGAACATTGGTTCCATCACTTTGTTTTCTGTATTTGGCACTGCAATATCAGCTTTCATTGTAGGTGGAGGAATTTATTTCCTGGGCCAGGTAAGACTAACTGCTTTGGAACACTTCAGTTTATCTGACTTGCCCTTTGAAAATCCATTTTTCAAGAGCAGGCAAACATAGCAAAAGTGAATTCCTGGGTCACAAAGTCTAGTTCTCTGCTATCGCAGAGGCAATGTTAGAGAACGCCTTTCGTAGATACAGCGTGCTCCATGTTAAAAGTAATTAAGACTTGAGTTTTAATTTTTTTTTACTTACTCAGTCTTCCTATCAGAAGGCAGATTCAAAACCTGTATTCTCTAGAGCCATCTTCTAATTTCCAATACTAAAGGTCTTTGTTTTTCTGTCAGTATGTTTTTTTCACTTCTCTGCTTTGGTGTTTCCCCATTGATGAGGTATAGATGTAGATAATTATAGTTTCTCTCAAACTTCATTCTGGTAAACAATCCATACTTTCCTCTTTGCCTCTCAGATTTCCATTCCTTTGAATTCCTTACGTACTCTGCTCACTTGTATCTGTTCCAGTTTCATCTGTTTTTTTGCTGCTTTTGGGTGACCAGAATTGTAGCAGTAGATCACTGTTGGAGGGCAGTGTTAGACTAGTAACATCCCTACTGTGAACTTAGGATTTGATGAATATTTTCATTTTAAAAACAGCAGAAAAACACAGTTGATTGTGATTCTTCTATGTTTTACCTATTCTTTCAGGCTGATGTAATTTATAAACTCAACATGACAGACAGGTAAGCTCTTGGGGAAATGGTGTAGTATATGAAATGAAGCATTCTTCAAGATAACTGTATAAGTGAAATGCACTGTAGTTGGCCAGCTCTTATGGTTACTGTTTGGATTGCTTAGATTCAGCATGGTGTGTGAAACAAATAAATAGATCGAACACTTCTAAACCCTATTTATTACACCCTGATTTCCAAATATTATTCTGTGCTCAGTGATATTTCCAGACAGGAAAGATACTGGGGTTTTTAAAAAACCTTAAAGTCAAAATATGTAAACTTTGATTAGTTGGTATTTTTAATATATATCATAAGGGCATAACTTCCTTGTCCAAAACTTCTCTGAAAAGACAGAATGAGTTTTTCAGTATCAATAATGTAGATTTTTTAAGAACTTGGCAAAGGATCTAATTGGTTTTTAGGAGTACACCACCCTACCATTAAATAAAGTTCATTCCTGGTTTATTTGGGATTTTTGTTTCCTATATTACCTATACAATAAACAGCTTTCTGTTAAAATCCATAAATAAATTGGGTGACAATCAAGAAGCATAACAAGCAAAAGACACACGAACAGCAAAAATCTTCCTTATTTGGTTCCAGTGTTTGACTTTTACACAGCCGAGCAGTCCCATTGCCTCTGTGTTGTCTATCTTTGGATTCCAAAGTACTGGAGTTTTAGCAGTTGCCTGTAAATGTTCCTCTCTAGTACTCCTGAACAGGTAACGCTGTGCATGTATGGTACGTGATTTGGGCTGTGTCTGTAGAATTGGTTTTCCATTCCTCTGATTTTTTTCTAATTTAGTTGGGGTAAGACATTGATGCTGTTGTTGAAAGCTGGGAGATAGGTATTTCTTCAACATCACTTCCAGCTGGACGACAGCTTTTCTCTTTGGTATATCAGTAAATGAAAAACAAAATCTTCCCTTTTGTCAATTCAAGTTCTTATGAGTTGGGAAGAGAGCATAACTTTTCACTGTTTAGAAAGTATAACGCTTAATGTCTTTGCTACTTATTGTTCATATAAGTTTACTGGGTACATATTTTTCTTTCATCTAGTTTTCTTTTTTGTTTTCTGTTCTCCCAGTTTTGCATTCGGCTCTTTGATATCTGCAGTTGATCCTGTGGCTACTATTGCCATTTTCAATGCCCTCAATGTGGATCCTGTACTTAACATGTTGGTTTTTGGAGAAAGCATTCTCAATGATGCAGTCTCTATTGTCTTGACCAAGTAAGTGCATTTGAACTACACATGTTTATGGAAACAGCAACCACACTATTTTCTGTTAATTAGTTACTCAGATATACAATAATTCTCACCTCAGTGCCTCATCTCATTGACCCCAGATGATTGATTGCTTTCTGTGTTCATATATTTATCAGCTCCCTTTCCATCTGAGGGTCCTGACAACAGAAAACCAACATGTGGTTCAGGCTTGCACAGAATTATTTACCTTGCCAAATACAATCTGTGTCTTTGGCTTATACCCAGAGTCACACTTCAGTTCAAGGGGAGACACATCAAAATCCATGTAGTAGTTTTCTATTTATGTTGAGGCTGTCACAGGAAAGAGGAACATCCAATACCCTTATTGTTTGCCCATGATAATTCTTTGGGGCTGAAAGAGCAAAAAAAAATATAGATATACCTTCATGTTATTTCTGAAGTCAATAGATGTGACTATGAATGTATAGGAGTAGATATACCAAGAAGGTAGTGAAGTTAGAGTAATTTTTCAGTTAACTAATTGCTTTTAATACAGTCATGGTTCTTTTATGGAAGACCATGAAGGCTAACAGCAGTCAAAAGGAACCCCATTTAGGATCCATGTCTTCTTTGCATGGAATTCTATGAAATACGTTTCTGAAATGCAAAGAGATTTCTCCCCTTTCCTCCTAAGAGCTTCTTTGGTTTTCTTCAGTGATCCTCTTGTCTCTCATCCACACCTAAATATTTGATGAGGCATCTTCCTGTTCATTTGTCCTCCTCTGAGGATCTCACAATCCATCTATTTTCTTTTTTATGCCCTGAGTTTTTACCACTGCAAAATGTGTTGTGTTTTCCTTTTCAAAGTTTGAAAATTGTTTTGTGATATTGGGCATTATCGTAGCCTATTTATGCCATTCTGGGGACTCTTCAGAAGAGCTATGCTGGATTCCAGATATGTAGCAGAATTAGGTTTCCTTTGGGGATTACACTGAGGCTTGATATAACATCTTTTGACATTCCTCTTGTTAAATACATCACAGTGAAAGCCTTTTAAGAGTGGCAGCAACAAAGAAATGGTAGTTTCTTTTGTTGTTGTTCTCAAAAGATGTGTGGTATTTTTGGATCCAGGCTTAGAATTTATAACCGTTTCTTTTTATTTATTTTTTAATTGCATCTAGCACAGCAGAAGGTTTGACGAGAGAAAATATGTCAGATGTAAGTGGATGGCAAACCTTTCTACAGGCACTGGGATACTTTCTTAAGATGTTCTTTGGCTCTGCAGCACTTGGCACACTTACTGGTCTTATTTCTGCATTAATATCCTTTGTTAATTTTGGCGATACACATGAATAAATTGGTGAACTTCAACATTCTAATAGTATTTTTGTTTCCCATCCAGCATTTCTTAGGGAATATTTCTTATTAGACACTATTTTGTTGGCTGAGGATTTTCTCATGCTTGTTCTGTTTTTATGTTAGTGTACATGAGTGTGTATTAAAAAGTTCCATCAAATTTTTATGAACATAATTAAGGTCGGAAATGCTGTATAGTAGCTTATACTATGTGCATTGGAGCGTTATAAAATATGGTAATTCATAATTTCAAAATGTATTAATTCCATTTCAATACTGATCCATTTTTACAAGCATATGGCTCCTTTTTTTTACATATATAAAACTCTTAATTAAAAAGGAAAAAAAGCTACTTTTCCTGAAGGCTTTTGAGTCAGACCAGCTCATTTGTCCTTATGTATCATATGCAGGCAGCTGAATGCAGATACTGTTCTATTTGGATTTACGTTGAGGTATTTCTTTGCCTCTTCCATGAATTGGTTGCTAATCAACCCATTAACTTCTCTGCTGAGATAAAGAAGGATGTTTTTTGTAAGTCAGGCACCTTTGTTACTTTTCAGAGCTTGTTTAATGTTAACACTGACTTCACTGTAGGTAATCTTTTGTACTGGGCTTGTACAACAGTTATTCATGTCATCTGGGACATACTGTTAAGCACTTTGTTTGTAAATAACAAGAACAGAGTGTTTGGTTAAATAGAGGCATGTTTCCTCTCTTGGTTCATTAGCCTGATTCCATGAACTTTTAAATTATTCCATACATCACAACAAAAGAGGGAGACATATGTTCAACACTTCTTTCACTGATACCTAAATGATATTAAGACAAAGAGAAAAGCAGTTTATTTGCCCTATTACAGTTACTTGTGCCTCAAAGCATTGGATTTACCCTAAGTAGAACAAAATTTCAGTGCAGTGAAGAGCATCTCTTGCTAGTTGCCAGCAGATAAATGTAGTTGAAGGTTGTTACTGGTTCATGACCCAGGAGGAATGTGAACTTCCAGGTCACAGGCATCTAATTCTCTGAATTTTAACAAAGATGGTAGGTGGAGTATTTTAAGCATTAAGGCAAAGATGTGATTGAAGGAATATTTTTCACTGTTAATATTACTGCACATTTTTCACTATTAATATTACTCTAGTTACTTTCCATTTGAAAGTAACTAGAACTCTAGTGACTGAACAGAGGAGATTGTTTGCATGCTTAGTGTGGCAAATATTGATGTCTGAGGCAGAACCTACTTGTGCTGTGCTGCAGAACTGTGCATGAGATGCAAAGCAGAACTTGTGGCCCTTGACAAACGTCCACATTCATGACTACAAACGTAAAGTAAGTTTTAAATATCTTGAGTATCAAAAGGACATGTTTTGTTAAAACATAATTGAGAGCTACTTTACTTTTAATTTGCTGTTTCGTAGCTTTCCCCTATTTTTAGAAAAGCCTTTACTATTTAATGCTTCTCTCTGGATTTTCTGCAGAAATTTTCTGCAGTTTGGGAGCAGAGTTTTCAAAGATTGAACATGTAGAAAAATAGCCCTTCTAGATCCAAACAAACAATTTGGCATGTTCTAATAAGCATTGTGCAGGTACATCAGTAGCAGATCTTTTCTGTCTCTACGTCTGTTCATTCTGATAGACTTCTATCAGCAATAGGTTCTATAAGTAGTGACTCAAAAGAAATTACTAATCTTTCCATACTTGTGTCAAAGGCCAATGTGTAGACTTTATTGGCTATTCAGTAGATAAGTACATTAAGCATAATCATTGTTTTGTAATGAAGTGACAAAGATTTCAATTTTTCTTTGAATATTTTTAATTTACTTTTTCCATAACATTTTTGTGTGTACGTGCTAAAGCACATTGATTTAAGGAAGACACCCTCCCTAGAGTTTGGGATGATGATTATCTTTGCTTACCTTCCTTATGGACTTGCAGAGGGTATCTCGCTCTCAGGTGAGTGGCAAAATGAGTATGTGCAAGTTTATTTTATAAATGTAGAGAGTAGGTATTATTTGAGTAGGTATTATTTGTGTCTAAGAGGGTCCCAGATTTTTTACATGTTTTCTCACTTAACCTGTGCTCTTATTTTTAACTTGTCTTAACTGTTTTATTAAGAAATAATTATTTTCTACTTCATGTTATATAAGTATAGAAAAGGTAGTTGCAGTTTTGTAGGTGACATAAAGAGTAGTATCCTCCCCAGTTACCTCTGCCTAACACAGAATTAAAATTTCAGCTGTAGATCTCAGCCACATCAGCTGACATAATTAATGTCCGGGCTTATATCCTGGAGCCGTTTTTCTGCTGGTCCTTCAGTGCCGTTAGAAAAATGAGCTGAGACCACTGAGCGTTGTATATATCTGAATACTTGGTAGAAGTTTTGCTGAAGGCCATGAGACGAGGCTTACAGGAGAACTTCTTCCATCATCCTGTAGAATCAACTATAAAGACAGGGTCCAGTTCTGCTGGATGTCCAATATCTCTGACCTTTGGTGGTTTTTTTATCAGCAAAGTAGGTGGTTTATGAACTGTTTTTTTAAGGTAATCAGCTTCCTGTCTCATTTCTCAAAGGAAAGTGGGAAGGGATGCTACATTTAGTATAATTCGAATAGCTAGGGAATCTGCTTGGTTCTTTCTTTTCATTTTTTCTTAAGTTTTAAGTGCATTGAAAGATGTATTTGTTCTACAACTTGGACTAAACAAGAACGTTGTAAGTTTTTGAGAAGTAGTAGCAGGACTAGATTTCATGTAAATGAGCTGCAGGTATGAAGTGAGACTTTCTGAAAATGTACATGTGAGCTAATGTGAATATTTTGGAGTGGATCTATAGCAGTGTATATCAGCATATCTTCACTGATGTCAGTGGAGTTGTATTTTTTCATATGTATGCAGATGTGGCCTACAATCACGCTAGTTACACAATCAAGATGTGTAATCCTAATTACACATAACATTCCATTCCTGCCCACTTGCATCCAGACCTACTCTGTGTGTGCCTATAGACCAACACGTGTAGGGGAATGAAATTGTTGAAACCCAAGCAAGCAATTTGATATCTTAAAATATCTCTATTGCTGTAAAAACAAATTTTGCCTTGTGAGAAGATTACTGTGGGAGGATCTCAGCACATGGCCTGTTCTAGTTCTAATTTATATTGCTTATTAATATGAAATTGTAATAAAGTATTACAGAATTACAGTGCTATTGCATTATGTAACCAACACATCCGTATGTTGGTATACAATGAAAAAGACTTTAAGATTCCTAGTTAGTTACTCTCAGGATGATAGAGATTCTTTGTCATTGTTTTTGTAAAGACAACCTCTCTAATTTGCTCAAGTGCCTTCAAGAATGACTTCTCAAGAAATACAAACTTTGAATGACCTCAGCCAGGTCACCTCTGTGTTTCAAACAAAGGATTCTTTTGACTGTACCTCAGCTATTCTAATCCTTCCAGTTAACGTTCATCTGGGCCACTCCTGGGCATATATCTCCAGCCAAATACTTAGAGTCTTTTGAGTTTCCTTTGTTTTGGGCAAAGCAGGCGTGTTCCCACATGTCATCCTGTCCTCTCAAGATCTGCAGTGCACTTGGTTACTTCTGCGTTATGTTGTCAGTTTTGGTCAGTTATTTCCCCATAAGGAAATAACTCACAAGGAAATAACTCACAAGGAAACAACTCACAAGGAAATAACTGACTTGTTCTACAAGTGGACTGCTAAGTTCTTCCATAATCCCAACCATCATCTCAAATGGCATCCTTTGCAGATGTAAGTCAATGCATTAGCCGTGGAAATGCCTAAGATTTCCTTTAAGATATCCAGCTCCCTGTGAACGCTGAACAGCTGACTGTGTCTGATACGTCTTGAGCAGTTAGTGAAACAGGTTGAAATTCAGGTTCTTCCCATAAATAACCAAGAGCTGGAAAGCAAGGTAGATGGAAAAAATCCCTAACACAAATCAAAGATTTGTGAAATACAGTGAAATATGAGGTATCTGTTCTGGCCTGTGATATCAGCTGCTTTACCTTTGTCCAAGCTGTGCACGTCATTAGGGCAACTGAACTCTATCATGGAAAAATGTGGTGGCTTTTCCCATAGTTGATAGCTGAGATTAATCTCTCTAGTAACTTCTAGCAGATGGGTTAGTGACCCTTTCTGCTGGCAGCAAGGGACATTCTGCACAGCAGCGTTCCTTGCAGGCCCTACTTATCAGGCTGTGCCTTCCTTATGGTTGGACTCCATGATCTTAAAGCTCTTTTCCAACCTAAATGATTCTATGATTCCTACAATTGTTGCCCTGAATTCACAAGTCTGAATAGTTTTTCTGATTCTCGGGTTGATAAAAAATTGAGGTACACCTGTGTGAGCTATTTGTGCTTAATTTTTTATGTTACTAGGTGTAGTGTACCATACTGGAGTGAATTCATACGTGTGCCCTGTTGGTCTGGTTCTACTTCTGGTGAAGTGATTGAGCCTGGCTGATCAGCAGATAGGAAAGAATGACATACTTTCTGGGAGAACTGGATCATACAGTTCTCTAGCCCTGCTATTCTCAAATTGTTTTTATTCTTCTTTTGATCTCACCTCTCTACCTATTAGGAGAGTGAAAAGCAGGAAAAAACACTCAAGAATTGTTTTTTTATTTCCCTCACTTTTATGGGAAAATGTGACATAACACACATTTATTCTAGCTTGCAAGTGACCTATACTGAACCTCTTGGTATTTAATGTGACCAGTAGCACGAAACCAGTATGAATAACAATGGTAATAGAAACCCCACTTATTGCTTCATAAGCTTTTGTGTTAGTAAGGACTATAAACACAAATATTTGTAGAGTGCAAACTATTCTGACTCTGTTGACTGCCACATTTTTCTCTACAGGTATCATGGCGATCCTCTTCTCTGGCATCGTGATGTCTCACTATACACACCATAACTTGTCCCCCGTTACACAGATTTTAATGCAGCAGACACTGAGAACTGTTGCTTTCATGTGTGGTAGGTGCTACCTACTATTAATAACTAATATTATAGTTTAAAAATTGCCTTAAATACTGATTCTGATGAGAGCAGCAGAAGTGTGAATTTTCTTCTAGCCATTTGTGTGTCAGTGGCACATGTCTTAAAGAGAAGAGTTCCTAATAGTGGAGGCTGGAAGGCAGTCAAAAGTCACCTTTCCTGCCATACTGGATAAAGCACACAGTAAATCTCTCTCTCCCATCCTGCAGGCTCCTGTTAAGATTTGCCACAAGACTGATAACTGAATAGAGATCTCTGACTCCCACATTCCTCAGGTCTATTTTTAGTTTTAGGAGATGGATTTTTAGTGGTATTTTTTAAAATGTTTTTGGATATAAAAAGCTACTTGCAAAAACAGTATCATCACAAATTGAAAAGAAGTTTTTGGAAGTAGTGATAGAAGCAGCTCAGAGTCCCATAGCCTTTCTGTTTCCTTTTACAAGCCAAACTTCTGAAGAAATGACATGCTTCTGTATTACAAATATATCCCTGTTTTTTAGGGGATGGCATGAATATGTTCTGTATTGTTTGCAGGAAGATGCATGTGCAACATGGTCAGGGAATGGCCTTGCTGCAAACTGAACTTAACCATTAATTACCTGAGCACCAGTAGCTCATCAGGGCTTGGTATTAATCTATTACAAATGCTAAAAAAGCACGTATTCATTCGAGCCACTGTAAAGGAGTTATTTAAGACACTGTGCAATTTTGTAAACATTTGCAGCAGGTTTTGAACATGCAAATGTAAGTCACCAGTACCCAGTGCATGACCAAATTATTTCTTCTGCTGCTCAGGTATTACCTGCAATACTCAGGTATTGCTACTGTCTCTCCAAAACCATCCTGTTTTTAACTGCCTTTATGATAAGGAACCTACCTTGCTAGGACAGCAGGGAAGTGATGAAACATCTTGACTCTGATGGTGATGTGTAGGTGCTGTGGAAATAAAATGGATTACTGTAGTCATTGTGTAGTGATGGTACCATTTCAGGTTATTAGAATATACAAGGGTTGTTAGATCATACAGTGCGGTATTTCATTACGAAGAAAGTAATGAACTGCTGCTGTTTATAAAAATTTAGTCAATCGAATACTTTATAATAATGCTCAATTTGCAATATATGAGATTGTGCCTGACATTTCAGTTTTATATAGAATCTGATTCAAAGCTGCAGAAGTCATTAGCAGTTGCTCCTGTAGCTTGTGTTCTGCAGCTTGCCCTATATTCCTCAGTCTTTAGAAGGTTTTGCTGACTTTGTTCATACTCATTAGTAATTTACAGCTGGAAAAAGCCTGCATGCTCAGACTGAGGTGCTGTCTACTGGTCTTTTGCATAATGGAATTTGTGCCTATTTTGTGCATTCAGAAGTCAAGGAATATTATTTTATGTACCATATGTAATAACTTATACTAGGAGTAGGAAAGGTTTTATAGACTTGTTTATTTAAGGTGTGATTTCTCTTTTTCAGAAACGTGTGTTTTTGCATTTCTTGGCCTGTCAATTTTTAGTTTTCCTCACAAGTTTGAAATGTCCTTTGTCATCTGGTGCATAGTAGGTATTTATTTTCTTCCATACTTGTTTAGATGCGGTTTTGGTGTTGGGGAAGGGGGGAAACACCTTACAGTTAAAATATATGAATTATAAAATATTTTATAGGTTTTTATGAAAATACTTTTATACTTGTACATATTGCACAAAGTTAACTCTCACTAATAACATGAAATTATTATTCTTGTTCTCAGCACTTTGGTGTACAAATACATCAATCTTTAAGGAATTCCAATTTGCTGTTAGTTTGAAGCCCTTCTGTATAAGAGCATTAAAAACAAGGAAAAGAACCTTGCTTGTTTTGATCCTATTAGATTTATTAAAAGAAATCTCATAAAATGTTGAGATTATTATACATGCCACTTTATTCCAGAAGGTGTTTTACCAGAAAACATTCTTAGGTTCTTACATATCTCTAGCTTCATGTGAAGGATCTGTGTGAGTGGGCAGTTCACAGAAACTATAGTGCAAACCCATCAAACTTGGTTCCTTTCATCTCTGCAGCACTACAGCATTTGAGGCTTTCTCTCTCATGTATCATTGCAGTTTGTCTACATAAACCAAGTTACTCCATATGTCACTTCTTCACTCTGAGCTCAGCTTCTTCAGGGGAAGTCCTGACTCAAACTTTCTCTAATGTGTATTAATTCTTCGACTCCATTCTTAATTATTCATCTTTCATTCTGTATTTCAGTGTAGCTTTATGTAGCATTTTGAATTATGTTTCACATGGGGGTTACCTACATCTATTGCTATTACAATTGTTTACTGTAGACATGAAAAGCGTGTTCTCTTTTGCAGAGTCAAAAGAGGGAAATGTGAATCCATTTCCAGTGGCGTACAGCAATGTATACTAGCACAGTTTAGTTTGTGGTTCAGGGGAAAAGTTGTTATCTTCAATTTATGGATAGTGATATCTGCACAGGGAGCTGCTCTCACTGCACTGCACAGAACTTCCTTATCTATCTAAGGTGTGACACTTCCTTCTGTGTAGCATTGCTCTCACAGGCATAATGCAAGTTGCGTAATTTTGGGGTGATTCATAAAGGAAAACATCACAGCTGTTCAAGGATCCTGCTGACTAATTCTAGGATATTTACCTTATTGAGGTCTGTTTGTGGTGGAGGTTGAAAGCAATGCCATTGTGAAAACCTTGGCTTTTCTGAGTTAAAGTTTTCACTGTGTTTGTTAATTGTGTGCCATTAAATCAATAGTACTTTTTTTTCCCCCCTCTCAAAATGTTGCTTCAATGCATGGTATATTTTATAACCATACCCAGGGAAGCGTTGAGGAACTGGATTACATGCTGTTCATTTGGCTTCTGGCCTTTTTCTCTGAGGAACTGGTCCATGGGGAGACAATAGAAATATCTTATTGCCTCTTAGCTGCTGCGCCAAGGGAATGATTAAAGGAGCTGAACTGACTGAACTGAGGAGAACTTTTACCCAAAGTAATTCTTGGTCTCTCTGGAATGCCTCTTGGGTTTCATTTATTTATTATAAGTAAAGGAGTGTCTGGTCTCTGTCAGTGACAAGTCTGGTTTAGTTTCAGTTAAGCAGACAAAATGTTTAAAAAGTTAAATTCCACACTGACCTATGCTGAGAGATTTCTTTGTTAGTTTAGCAGCACGCCTACTTGCAAGACTTGTGAGTGAAAAGAGCACATTCACCTTATTCTATACAAACCAGATGCAACTGGGGCCTCTGTGAATGTAACACATCAAACCATCTTTTGCTTTTATTTCTGTTTTTCAGGTACTTGTTCTGTTTGGTAGAGCAGTGAATATTTTCCCACTTTCCTACCTACTCAACTTTTTCCGTGATCATAAAATCACTCCCAAAATGATGTTTATCATGTGGTTTAGTGGTAAGTTAAAACTCAAAGTTTGGAGAACTGGAAAAACTTTTATCTTTTTGGTTGTGTGGGCTACTCTGGGAAGAACTGGTTTTCATCTGTGGAACAAACTCAGCTGAACTCAAACGCAAGCATAATAGATTTGTTCTCTTTCCCCTTTGTGACAGAGGACTATGCAGTGGTGATCCCCACTAAAGCGTTTCTGCAAAGACCCTACTTTTCTTCCTAGATCTAGCAACTTCACTGTTTGAACAACAGTGTCTGAAGAGCTCAGGTTCATTTTAGGATGGTAACCAAATGATAGATAAATGGATATAGTATAGGACTGTAATTTTTTTTTAAAGATGGAGAATTCCTGTTGAGCTATCAGGGCACTGAGAACTAGCTGTTGATTCACTCTTCATTGATTTAATGTTCCCTCTGTTAAGGTTTACGGGGTGCAATTCCCTATGCCCTCAGCCTCCACTTGGGCTTGGAACCAATTGAGAAGCGGCAGCTCATCGGGACAACCACAATCATCATAGTATTGTTCACAATTTTGCTGCTGGGAGGAGGAACCATGCCCCTTATCAGACTGATTGACATCGAGGACTCCAAAGCACGCAAGAGGAACAAGAAGGACATTAATCTTAGCAAGACAGAGAAGATGGTTTGTTTGGATTTTCTATTCAGAGGATCACTGATTATTTTTTTAATTCTTTTCTTAATTTTTACATTTTCCAGGACTAGTACATTATTTATTTTTTTTTTTTACTAGAAAGTAAAATTAAAGCAATGGAAAAAGCTAAGGTAGTAGGAAAAAGCCAAGCAACATAATATTAAAATATCCCAAAGACAGATCTTGGTTAGTGTTTACACAAAATAACTGTTTGGACAAAGGGAGGAGAAATAGCCTCTTAACTCTAATTATAAATTGATCCATACAAATTAAAGTAACCCTTGCAAAAGCATAAAACAGATGATACAGGATTGAGTCATATACAGAGGGAAAGTAGCTACTACGGTGTGAGTCATGAATTAATCATAAAAGGCAGATGGGAATTATTTTGAAAAAGTCAAAGCAAAGGCCATGAGAAGGTGGTAGCAACAGCAACCCTCTGACTAGATTTTATTTTAAAGCAGATTCTGGCTAAGCAAGAGTACTGAAGAAAACTAACAGTTTGAAGCCTCACATGCAAAAGGCTGGAAGACAGACTATCCTAAATTTTTGCCTGTTGTGCCCCAAACCACTGAACAACACATGCAGGGTATTGTTCTGTAGGACCAGCTCCTCTTGGTGTGAGGGTTCCAAAAGCTTGCAATCTTCAGAATTATCTTATTCTGTCCATGCAGGGAGGTGTGTATGGGAAGAGCACAGGGGTAGAATGTGTTCTGATACAGGGCTTGTTTTCAGTGAGACAATTACATTAGTGTTGCTTGCTGGATAGAATCATGTCTAGCTCACAAGAGAAAACCTACACACTAGAAATCTGTTCTCAGCAATAGTAACAATACAAAATATGGAACATTTGAGGTCTTTTACCTTTCAACATGAAAAGGGAAGCTAAGCGGCTCTGGAAATCAACAGCTGGACAGATTCATATGGCCATAAGCCCTGGTAGGCTGGGGTGATAATATTCCATATTGTTCCAGCACAGGAACTGGTTGTGAGAAGGGAAAGCACAGAGTAGGGGGCTGAAGCAAGCTGGGGGCATGACTGCCACATTTCTGAGGTTATTCCAATGTTTGTAATCTTTCTAGGGAAATACTATAGAATCTGAACATTTATCGGAGCTCACAGAGGAGGAATATGAAGCCCAGTACATTAAACGCCAGGACCTCAAAGGGTTTATGTGGTTTGATGCCAAGTATTTGAATCCTTTCTTCACCAGAAGACTCACACAAGAAGTAAGTCTTTCTTCTTTTCTTGAAGAAAAGCAGCTGTGGTGGAGCTGGTTGTCACTTCACTCTGTGCCATTCGAGGCTCAGAGTGTAGCCAGGCAGCTTCTACATTAGGAACCATGAGCCATCTAATATATTACTTGTGCATATGTAGAGCAGCTGTAATGAAAAGCTGCACTGTAAAATTGCAGGTTGGATTAAATGAGCATCTCCCAGGGCTACCACAATTAAACTTTAAAAGGTGTATGGATTTATTGAACTCACCTTTAATCTTGCAGAGCACTGTGAAGAGTATCAGGAGTTACTAGTTGCTACTGTTGCTAGAAAAAGCTGCTGCCACTCAAGCAGAGTTTTTAAAGTGCTATCACACAAAGTACTGCCTTTTACTGTGTCCTGTGAATTCTGGAGTTATTCTTCTGCAGAGTCCAGTTTTTATCTGGGAAATATGCAGCTAGAATTGCAGCCTTCACTTTTAAGGCTTCTTCACTGGAAGACTGAGACTTTGAAGCTGTAAATGCAAAATGACACCTGACTGAACACGTAACTTAACACTGAGCGGCTCCAAGATGTGTAAATATTATGCCATTTTCACTCCACGCTTCAAAAACCTGAGACTCTTCGGCTGTTTTTCCAATTTGCCATAGAACTAAGTATTTTTGCTGTGGAGTTTGTAATTTTATGTAAACATACATAAAATGTAAGCACATTTTATGTGCACATTCCATCTTCCTAGCCTGCACAAATGTAGTATTTTTCCTCTTGTTTTGTACATTTATTTTTTTTTTCTCCAAACAAATGCTTTCAGCACTTTCCCACAAAAGCTAAAGGCGTTTTTTTGCAAAACCGAATCAAGAGACCAGACTAAGCATCTGACTTGTAGTTGGTAGCCAAAAGCACAGGCTGCTATCCAGATTGCAACCAAAAGCCAGAAAAATAAGTATGTGAATCACCAAAACAGGCCACAAGGCTCCCACTGTCCCTGGGAACATGTAGAGTGAGATTCAAAGGCGGGCCATTCAGACAGCACTGGGATTGCTGAAACCCCCAGAGCAGGACTGGCTAAAAAACACAGGTAAAAATACCTGTCATCAGAAATATCATCCGTGGAAATAATTACTGATTGAACACTTTGTAAATATTTTCTGTTAGTAAACAGAATTACTTTGCACCTTTACAAACCAGGAGTGGGTTATTCCTAGGGAATACTTTACACTAGTCTTTCTCTCTTGGTATAACCCACAAGTAGTGTTGTAGCTTAATAACAAACTGCTGTGGTTTGCTTTTGCCTTAGGACTTGCATCACGGGCGCATACAGATGAAAACCCTCACAAACAAATGGTATGAAGAGGTACGACAAGGACCCTCAGGTTCTGAAGATGACGAGCAAGAGCTGCTATAGCAGAACGGAGCAGGAGCGCAATGAGTTTACCATTAGAAAGAGGATTTAAGTATCAAGAGTCTGACTGCATAGAAGCTGGAAAGCTAAGAGTGAACTTTCTGATTTCAGGTTTGTCTTGTGCTACATGTTTAGGTATAAAACTGCAGATCTGCTGTGCTTTACACTACTAGTCAGTGGTGGAAACCCGTAAGCATCAGAGACTGGACTGAATGAAGAACCTTTTGTTCAGATTTTACAGCATAGCAAATTCCATGCAGCCTATTGAAAAACAGAAACATCTGCCATGAAATGATGACGTTGTTTAATGGGGGGGGTCTTCTTCCCGTTACGAAATCTGCTGTAAACAGATGCTGAAGTACAGAGCCATTGTATGACTCTGCAAAAGAGAATGAATTGCACTTTACTTTTTTTTTTAATATATATATTCATTCACAGCATGGAGAGTCTTGACAGGTTATACTGTGAATTTGTTTCCACACTAATAAGGGAATCTCACTGGAATATATCTATAATTTATGGGATTTGCACATTATGAATCCAGAAGATGCACGCCTTGACAAAAAGCAGATGTTGCACATACAAGGAAGCACCTCTGAAAACTGGTGGTTTTGTCATTTAAGAAATTCTTGATTTCTATTTTATAGGATTTTTTCATTTTTATTTGTTTTTATACTGAGGCATCTAATTCACAGTACTGATAATAGCATGGTTTGGGCGAGTGGGGAATTGTATCACACAGTACAGAACTGCATTTGAAATTCTAGTTTTAATGTGTGTTTTCCTTTGGCTAAAGCCAGTTGCAGTTGGGTTTCTGTAATTGGCAGTTGCTCCTTGCTGGCACTTTGGCTTCAAATCTTAGAAGACAGCAGCTTTTGTTTTGCTTAATTCATGAAGCGTCCCTAACACTCCAGAATTCACTAGTGGAATTTTTAAGTTCTAGTGGGAGCAAAAGAGTAATTTTCCATATCATTCACTTGCTGAAATAAATGTGTGCATGAGGAAGAAGAGTCTACAAAAATCTAATCCAGGTACAGAAGATAACATTGCAAATGGCTTCAGTTGGGAAGTGCCAAACAGCTTTCATTAAGCTGTCCTGATTGTTAATATGATTTTTCTCTTCTGCTTACACTGTTACAAAATCAGCAGTATTGTGTCACCTTTTTATATGGCCTCATCTGTTTGCTCCAAACTGCATATACCCGGACAGACAGGCCGTGTTTGTTGCACTTTTGCCATGGTTACCCATGCAGCCTTCACTCTTGCTGCCAACCCAAATTCCTCATTAGACCTTTGCATATTCACTGTTGAAATGTGAATTTCAGTTCTGCCCATAAATCTGACATGCAAGCGCAAATGTTTGTTTCTGAAAGTGTGAGACACATATTTTTGGTCTGGTTTTGCTACTGAGGTTTTTAATCAACCGCTTACCTGCTGGGAGGAATAAAAATTCAAGAATGTATTTAGAATCCTGAGCCTGTGTTGTCTGAGCAGTTTTTCCAAACTAACACATCCTGATACAGGAGTCCCTTCTCCCCTTTTTTCCCCCCACTCCCTGTTAATTCAGAGCTACTCTGCTCCTTCCAGGGCTGAAACGTGCAGCAGTGGGAACGTGAGTGGGGCATAAACTCAGCTTCTGGTGTTGACCAAAAAGCAGTCAGGGCTTGCTTTATTCTTAGGAGAGAACATGTGTAAAAAAAAAAAAAAAAAAACACACCAAAAAAACCCCCCACACACACACGGACTTTTTCTTCATCCTTCTAGACAACACTAGACTTAATTACATTTTGGTTACCCATCCGTCTTACTCGGTTTCTCAACTTGAGCGTTTTAAGCCCAGGAGCTGGCTAGAAGGTCTCTGGGAGCTTCTCTTGTCACTGGAAGGTGGACATTGATCTAGGTGCTATTGCACTGGCCTCAGTGTTATGCCACAGTCGTGCTGAAATATAAAGTAGCCTCCAATTTCTATTGTTATTCCAGTGAAATAGGTCACCTGGGAAATAGATGGTTTTTACCCATAGACCAGCCCTTTGGTAACTTCCATCAAGGCAAATTGATCGTTTCCTGCCCTCTGCTGGCAATTAGTGATAGCGCTCTGGCATCTAATGAGAGCCATTTCCTGGGAATAATTTTATATTAAATTGAAGCAATTAACTGATATAGCTAGAACTAATGAAATCACTTTGAAGCAATTAAATTGAAGAAAATTTGGATGGTTTAATTTAAAAGCAACCATTCTAGAACTTAAGGTAATATTGCATTTGTCAAAACTTGGAATTAAGACAGCTTTGTTCTCCCTCAAAACACTCACTTCCTTATTTTGGAGCAAATAGAATTTTTTTACCATTATTTCAGTGACCAATTTTTGTATTCATTTATCAATACATTGATTTTTCTGTGACAGTCATTTCACAGTTTGGATTTCTTCACTTAAAATAATATGCTTTCTTATGCTTTCTTCACTTAAAATAATAGGAAAAGAGAAGTTATCTGTCTGCTTATTGACTTGCCTTGCAGTTACTCGAGATAATTTGCTATTTTATCAGGCCAATATTTGACTCCAATTCCCTTTCCACAAGTATCAGCAGCCCCATCCTAACTTGGTGTCATTTGCAAACTTGTGTGAGTGGAAACTTGATTATCTTCCCCCCCCCCCCGGCTCTTACATGTGGAGCCAGCAGGAAGTACAATGCAGATGTCACTAATGACAGAGGCCCTGAAGTTCTGCCGTGCTGCAAACCCAGTGGCTGTTTCTCTCGACAACTACGGAGCCGTGCGAAGGAGAGGCAGGGTGAGCCCAGAGCACGGCTTCTGGCAGCTCACAGCCTCCCACAAGTTATTTTTCCCTCTTCCAGCCCATCCCGCAGCCCTGTGTTTGTCCAGGGCAAGGTACCTCGGCTGCTGATGGCAAACCCACCGTGCACAGCGTGGAACAGCGATGGCACCCAGCAGCTCCCACTGCCCAGCCAAGCCCAGCCCCAGTGCCCCATCCGTGTGCCGGGGATGTGGCCGTGGGGATGGTGTTGAGCCAGAGGAGTCACCAAAAGTCCCCAGATGCCCCAGGGACTGGCACAGAGCAGGCATTTCCCCAGGCTCAGCAGCCCTGCCCAAGTCAGGATGCAACAGAGCTGGGCGCAGAAAACAAGAAAAAGAAACAAGAAGCACCATTTTGGCAGTGGTTCTCCTCCCATCAGTCAGTGCACAGCCAGGCAAGGTCCCCAAGGAACGGCTGTGACATGGCAGGGGGCTGCAGGGAGCAGACCCCTCCATTCCCTCCCACAGGAGGCAGCAATCCCTGCACGGGGAGGAGGTGGCCCAGGTGGCCACCTTGCCCAGGAGATATGGGCTGGCACCACCATGCTGTAGGAGAGCAGATGGGACACGAGGACCCATGCAGACACCTTACACGGCCTCTTCCTCACCACTCAAGAGGACAGCAAGCCTGTTCTGCCTCATCACCACCCCCAGCTCACGTGCCCGTTTCCCCACCAGTCAAAATCCCCTTTAAAAAGCCCCCTCTAAGCTGCCTGATTCTTGGGGCTACTAAAACTACAATCAGACTGGCCAGCCCGAAAGCAGCCCCTGTGCCAGGCAGGGAGGGGGTGCCCCTGTGTGCCCCCCCTCAACCCCAGTTGGGACAGCTGCACCGAGCACAGCCATCATGCCACCAGACTTGGGACAGCACCCAGCCACCCCCACCGATGCTCAGCCAGGAGAGCTCCCAGCTCCCACCCATAAGACACAGTGGAGCATGCGATGGGGCTCCAGCTCCTTCCTGCCAACACACCATTGCCACTCCTGTCCCCCACGGTAACACGTCTGTGGGCACGGAGACATCTGTGTGGCAGTCTCTGGTAAGCCACCATCACCACCTGCACTACCTTTGAGCCCCATCGTTGCCCCAAGAGCCAGACCCCAGCCCGCTCGTGACTCACCAAACGCGAGCAAACACCTCCAGCTTTCCCTGCCTTGGTTTCATCATGATGAAGATGCTATTTTTAACTCAGCCACACCAAGAGACACTCATTTATTTTAAACATCAAAGCACCTACGGGCTGTTTCTCCAGCTTAATCTAAAAGCTGCCATAAAAGGACAGCAAGCAATAGTCATTATCTGCCTTTCAGGAGCTTAACCTTTGGAAAGAAAGACCAGGGCTCTGAGGTTTGCGTGTTGAACACCCCTCGCCTTTTCCCAGTGACTGTGCAGCCTGTAGGTGAGGTCACCCACCCCAGAGAGGAGGTTCCCACCCCTGGGGCTGCCGTTAAAGGTCAGTGGCACAGACTGCAGCTGAGGGGGCTGCCCAACCTTCAAGAACAGGGCCACAGGAGGTGACACAGCCAGAGCACAGACATCAGAGGGGAACGTGCACCAGCAGCTCTGTGCAACCACTGATTTTGGAGGTACAAAGGGTCTGGGTGCAAGCAGTGACCGGCCACTACTTGGAACAGTGGTGTGGCCCAAGGGCAGCCACGCTTTGGGCTGATGGGATCTTCATCAGAGATTCCCACTTTAAATCTGAACAGGAGTTGCATGAGCTTGCGTGGGACCTGCCAGAGAGTGGAGCTGCTGAGGAGGCTGGTCCTGCTCCCAGTCCTGCTGGTGGGGAGGCCAACAGCAGCACAACAGTCGAGAGCCACCAGCTGGGAGGGTTTTATACATTCAATTAACCACCACAGCCAGGAGTAATGAAATCACTCTGAAGCAATTAAGCTGAAAGAATATTTGGAGGAGAGGAGGGGGGAGGGCATTATTTAAAAGGGACTTGCACTAAAACTTCAGAAGGTGCCCACTGCACTTGTGACAACTCAGAGTTACAACTTAATTTTTCCGCAAACTACACGTTAACCTCCATAGTTTGGAACCACTGGAAGAAATTTCTACCATTATGTCAATGACTGATTTTCACATTCATTTATAGTTTGCTGACTTTCCTCAACAGTCCCTGTATTCCCCATTTTTCCTTTCCTAGGACATGCAGCTTCTGTACCACCTTGGAGTGTGCCACTGTGCCCTCAGGCCCCCGAGTGACCCCGTTTTGGTGGAACACAGCTCACGGTGGGCCCCAGGGACATTTGGATTGATGTGCCCTGGCAGTGAGGCACCTCCCATTGTCGTGAGTTTTTCTGTCCCAGGCAAACTGAAGGCCAAGCAGAAGGGTAGAGCGTGTTCCCGTGGCCTCAGGGGAGCACAGCAGGCATCGGTCACCTTGGTTGAGGTGAAGCTGTTCTTGAAAAGCCGGTTCACAGAATTGGTGTTAATAGAAATTAGACTCAAAGGGCACCTATTTTCCAGAGGTTTGTGTTTGCACACAATCTAACCGCTGTTACCCTTAGCTGTCCAGAGAGCAGAGAGGGAAGCGGCAGAAGAATGATGCTTGCTCGTGGCTCCATTTATGTAAAAGTCACATTTTACTGGTCGTGATCGCTGTGAAACGTGGCCCTAGAGGCTGCTCCTGGGGTCTGGAGGACACAGGCCCACCAGGGCCCGGAACACACGGGAAGGGACAGCCTTTGGGTGAAGCCCTTTGATAAACTACGAGGGAGGCTCAAATCACACACCACCCGTTCTGTCGGTGCTCTCACACGGCTGGCTGCAGGGTGCTGCATTGCTCCAGGGTCCAGCCCCTAGATGTTGTTATAACCACGTAATTTTTACATACAGATCAATGGAGCACACATGTCTGCACTTGCTTCAGCATCCTCAACTTCAAGAGGCTGATTGAACTTAGAATATTCAAAAATGAAGTCACCACTAGTAAAAGGCACAAGTGCTCTCACTCGGCCAGCACCAAGTAAGCATCACAGTGACCACAGCGCTCCTGCCCAGGCACCAAACCCACACCAAGGCAGCCCTGGCTTCTTCCCTGTCCCAGGACAGGCTCTCACCAAGCAGCACTACAGCCCCCAACCACCCCCTCCCACCCAGCCCC
>JAOXJM010000005.1:9054407-9082749 GCA_026413425.1 Tringa solitaria | reverse complement strand
GAGGGTCCTAGATGTCCCCAAGGGTCCCAGGGGTGCCCCAGGAGACCCCCTCCCACCCAGCCCAAAGCTGGGGGCCAGGCTGCAGCACCGCCAAAGCTAAAGAAGTTCTCACAACCAGCAACCACCTCCCAAACCCTGCCCAACCACAGCAGCCACCACAGACCCTACCTCAGGCCAGAGAGACGAAGCCACCATCCTCCTCACAGTCCCAAGTTCACCCACCAGCAACCACCACAGGAGCAGCCCTTGGGGAGCAGCTCTTATCCTCAGTAATTGGTGGCAGCTGATGGCATCATTCCCAGCTGGAGACACTGATAAAATTGGCACCAGGTGCTCTGTGCCCCAGAGGAGGGTCCAACCTGGCAGGCAGGAAAATCTGGTTATGGCAGCCCTCGGGAGGGACCCTGGACCTGCTATTTGTCCTGGTCACAGTTAATTAAATTGATTGGGATTTTGTTAAGTGGCTGCAGTGCCACTGCCTGGACTTCCCAGCAGCAGGAGTGTCCCTGTGAATGTAGATTAAAGCATACTCAGTATTACATGCTCCCAGTGTTACATATTCTCACACCAAACTAAAGATGAAAACACCAATCTGCGGTTTTCCTGGAGTAAAAAAGGACCTGGAGGATTTGCAGATTATTTTTTTTTCCTGTCTCCTTTAGGTGATTTCTGGACCACAGTATTTTTCAGCTAGCAGGGAACAAAGCAGCAGGCCAGGGGGTCTGGTAAGCAAAGCAGGGACCCAGTTCTGCATCAGTGGCTGGACCACACCACGTCCCTGAAGCCCATCACAGCCCAGACAGGGTCACATCCTTGGCTCCTGACCATCCCAGGATGGCCATGCCCTGCAAGCCCCCAGGAGATGGCAGCAGCCCTTCGTGTTGGTGTCCTCCAGCGGGAAAGCAGCCCTTGGTCACCCTTCTGGAGGCTCCTTTCCTGCAGGATGGCGATGGGCAGCAGGTACAGCTGGGGCTCGGCCGCGGTGGCCACTGTAACCCCGACACAGAGCTGTGTGGCAGAGCCTGTCCCACCGGCCGCACCGTCACCGCTTCACCCCGGCCGGAGGAAGGCTCGGCTGCTGGGCAAGGAGAGGTTTGCTTGCCCCATGCCCCCGGCCGATGGCCCGTGCCTCTGCCATTGCTGACCCACAGCACCCAGGCTGCCCACGCACCGCAGCCCTGTCTCCATCCACCCCGCAGCGCGGCCGCTAACACACAACTGAACCAAGTCGAACGCCAGTCTTGCATCAGTGAATTTATTTCAAAAACGTACAATTTCTAGAACACGATGACTAGTCAGCAGAGACACCGAGTGCTTGTGATCCCCTCGTGTGCTGGGGTTCCTGGGACAAGCTGCAGGGGGGGAAGGGGCTGAGCATCCGTGCCCCAGGCTGGGCAGTGACCGACCCTCCTAGAGACCTGCACCCACTTTGGAAACTCTTCTCTTCACTGGCTGCCCTGATTTTAATTTGTTAGCTTGCAGCGTTTTGCAAATATTGCACATCTTTGGGTCGGGTGGGTTTTTTTTTTTTTTGCATAGCAGGAGTAGGGGGCGAAGGCAGGAGTGTCGCTCCCCATGTGGCCTTTCAGTTATTACTTGGCTCTTGTGCATAAACCCTGCCCTGCCCCAACCTCCTGGGCCTGCGGGTATCACAGTGGGCAAAACCATCCCAGGGAGGCTATAAGTGCACCCCAGAGGTATCGGTCTCTCTCCCGTCACGGGAAAACTGCTAGGTAAAGCGGCTACGTGGAAATGACCAAGGGACAAAAGCAAGTGCCACGACTGCCATGCTGTCGTGCGCTGATGAGAGCGTTGGAGCAGCAGCTGGTAGCGATGGGACACAGGGGAAAGCAGGGGCAGGACCTTCGCTGGGTGTCTCCGCACCCAGCAGCCCCTCTCCCCACCACAGAGCTCGCACTGGCCCCGATGACACCCACGCTGGAATTGGGCCGTAACACTGAGGCCAAAAACCTCGGTATTTTTAACCCCTGGGCTCAGTGGTACCAAGTTTGTAGCTGAAATGACCAGAGCATCCACCGTCTGCTCCCCCCGGAGCTCACCTGCCCCCCCGGATCCCTGCACGCCTCTCTCGTGAAGCGCTCTGTCTCCTCCAAGCCAGGCGGCTGCTGTGTCCGTGCTAAGAAAAAGCAGCGATACATCCCGTTTCTGGGAGCGACTGCTAAAAATAGCATTATCTGTATCTGGAGAGCCGGGGGGGGGGGGTGAGGGAGAGCTGGGGCTGGCTTACGGGCAGGCAGAGCCCAGCCAGCAACGGCACCGGGGCAGGGGCTGCTTCCCAGCGCCGGGAGCAGAAGGCAGCTCCCTATTCCTATTTATCACATCCACCAGGTCATGCTGCAGCTCTGGCGATGGGTCGTGACGTGGTTTTGTTCGTTAACCAGCGACAACGTAAAGTGCTCCCACAAGTAACCGGCCGGCTGGGTGCTGGAGGGCAGCACGTCTCCCACCTCTGCTACTGACTCTTCTCATCACCTCGAACGCATCTCTGAATTTTTGGGGGCATAACCAACCTCCCTCAGCACCCTGGCCATGTTATTCACCCCCTGCCAAGAAAGGGGGTGAATTCACCCCCTTCACCAGCTCCACGCCGTGCCCACAGCTGGGCACACAAGCGGCTCAGTGCTGGGGGTTGGATGGGGAGCCCCCGAGCTCAGCCCCAGATGAGCTTCACCACAGGGATGCCAGCGTGTCACTGGAGAGAGATATCTGCCAGCCTGCCACAGGGTAACGTGGGGACTTTTCCGTGGACGGCTTTGCATCGGGCCCTCTCACAGCTTCTTGGTCCTTTTCATCCTAGACTCTTCCCGTGGCTGAACTGACCACACCGATCTCCAAATGCTGACCACAAGCCCAAGGGACACTGTTGCATTCCCTGCCTGGAAAGCGTGACCTGGGACTGCCATCACTCACACCGGGATTATTTTAACCCCAAATCCTTACTCTAAAGACAAGCTCCCATTTCAAACTCTAGGATGGTGCTGGGTTTGCATTGAAACCAAGGGCTTGGGGTAACCCAGCCTGCACAGAGAGTAGGCTCTTGAGAGGTATACGAAGATGCTTCATAATCCCAAGTGAGGTAGCTGAGCGGCACGGTCCTGCTCCCTGATGGGAGAGGACATGGTCAGTGGGGGCTGTAGGTGCTGGTGGTGGAGGTAGGATGCCTCTCGGGACCTCCTGGCCCCCAGCCCTCCCTGCCAGGCAGAGTTTCTTAAGATAACCAAGTTCCTACTTGGTTATCAGAGCACCAGGATGGAAAAACAAAGGCCAAGAGCCCAGAGAGCAAGCTGCAGGAGAAACTGCACCCTGGACTTGCACCCTGGGCAGATTTCAGGCACTGGGGTCTTTTTTTGTTTAAGTGCAAAGACTAGGCTCAGAGTCACAAGAACCAAACCAGAAGGGGAGGCAAGGTTGGTCTTAAATTTCCATGTCACTTCATCTACAGAACATGCCGGGAACTCATCAGATAATGTAGGTGAGAGAAAAGTTGCGGTTGCGTTTGTCTTCCAGTGCGCTGGTAGGACACAGCTGGGCACAGCGGGGCTCAGAGAAGGTCTCTCATGATATCTGATGGCAGGGCATCCCCCGCCACATTCACAGCACCCAGGCCTGACCTTTTCCGTGTGACAAGCACCATCACCTGCACCGTCCTCTTCAGCCCTGGCTGGCAAGCAGCTCCATCGGCCAGGATACCCAGGGGAGCACGCTGGGGCGAGCTGCTGGGTGCCTGGGGGAGTTTGTAGCACTTGGGGTAGTTACTGAAACACTCAAAAGTGTCGTTGCAGTTTCTACAAGTCCCAGGGTGGTCACTGAAGCCTGGGGATGGGAAGGGCTGGAGCGTGGCACTTGGGCAGCCGCAGCAGAGGAGGGTGCGGATGGCCTGGAGGAGCACCTTGTCTTTGGAGAGGAACTTCTGGAAGTTGGGCTTGAAGAGCAGGTAGACCAGGGGGTTGTAGAGTGTTGAGGACTTGGCAAAGACGGCCGACAGCACGAAGGCCAGTGCCGGCACCTGGCTGGCATCACCAAGGACTGCCCACAGGGCAACGATGGCATAAGGGGTCCAGGCAGCCAGAAATCCCAGGCACACTGCGATGCTCAGCTGGAAGAGAAGGAGATGGAGAAGGTGGTGCCATGAGCCTCCTGCGGCACACTGGCTGCTGACACCCCCCAAAACCCAGCCTGACGCTGACAACCACTGCCATGTGTGACAGGGCCCCGAACAGTCGGTCACATCCCCAGGGAAAGGTGCTCATCTTTCTGGACCCATCACACTGGCGTGTTGGGCTGTCAGACATCAGGGCAGCAGCTCAGCACATCCCAGCGTGGGCGCATCAAACTGCACACACAACCTGCTCACGGTGACTCACACCCCGTCCCACCTGGGAAACTCGGGAATTGCCTCAGCCCACCAAGGCAGATGGGCACGAAGCACCCAGTGACCCGGCTGGGACCAGTTCAGCATCAGCCTCCAACAGCCCAGATCCCTCCAGCAACCTGCCTGCCAGGGTGCAGACCGAGCGAGAGGCTCTGGAAATGGGCCATGCTCAGAACCCCCCCCCTCTAAGCAGACACAAACATTTCCTTTAAGGCCAGGCTTGCAAGCTGTTTTCTTCTGTGTTTGTTTTTTTTCAAAGGGTATCCACCTTTTCTTTTTTTTTTACCATATCCTTGGTAAATTATAGTATTAACTTGTAGTCTGGGGAACAATGACTCATGCAAGCTCTTTTTATGATCTTTTCCAATGTAATTTAAAATGAAAACTCCTCCACCTGATGGCTTTAAATGAGGAGAAATGTGTTATTACCCACAGTGGTACAAACACCTGGAGAATCCATCAGGAGCGGCAGGCACCACTGGCTGGCAGAGGGGGTCCTGCCACATTCCCCTGCCCGTGGGGTGGTGGGATGGGGCGGGGGGCACCCTGAGCCCTCCCCTACCTTCACGACCAGGCTGTGCACGCTGTGGGCTCTGCGCTGGGGGGACGTGTGCTGCCTGACGGCTCTCCGGGACACCCGCACCGTCCAGAGGATCAGCGAGTAGGAGACGAGGATGAGGAGGCAGGGGAGAAGGTAGCAGAAGACGAAGAGGGCGAGGATGTAGAGCGTGGCCTCCCTGCTTGAGGCTTTCCACGTGATGCAGCAGGCTGTCCCGTAGGGCTCGGGGCCGTAGCTGCCCCACTCGGCCAGGGGGGCCGTGGCAAACATCAGAGCATACACCCAGACGCACAGCAGCAGCACTCCGGCATGGCAGGGGGAGAACTTGTTGCCTGTGACAGAGGGACCGGGGCGAGGATGGATTCCCACGGGTGAGGGGGAGTGGAGAGAGGGGGCTGTGACCCCAAGCTGCCCACACCTCCAGCGCTGGGGACAAGACCAGCCGCCCTGGGACACGGCCAGGGCCACCAGGACAGGGCAGGAGCTGCTGTGCACAACATGGCGGTGCTGCAGCCAAAGACCAGGGGGATTGATGCCACCGCTCTCCCCAGAGCCTCGGGACACGTGGGCATCCTCCCTTCCCCTTGGGCGGGCGGCCAGAGCAAGAAGCCATGAGAAAGGGAAGGGTTTGCCCCAAACCCACGCAGCAAGTGGCAGCATCAGAGCTCTCTCAGCTATGGGAGGAATTGCTGGGAGGACGTGTAGCTGCTGGTGGTCGGGGGGGACACACTGCACCCGCAGCCCCCCAGGGGTACGGGAGCACCCGCAGCCTCCCAGGAAGGAGGGAGGGAGCCTGAGCATGGGGCAGGGAGAGCTGGCTCCAGGACTGCTCAAAGCCATCCCAGACACTGTCATTTGAAGGACCTTTTTCCTCTCTGGGAGACTGAAGCACTAGAGGAGGTGGATTATTTTTTTTTTGTCCCATCCCCCATCCAATCTAAAACTCTCTGATCTTCTAACAGCTCAGTATAAAGTGCTAAATCTTCAGCTGTACACAGGAATAAGATTTTACTTTAAAACTAAGCAATTAAAAGCATATTGAGATTAGCCATTTTCTCACAGAAAACAGGCCGGGGCATGACAGGGAGATAAGCTCCACGTGCCAGGCTGCCAAGCGCTGCCTAATCTAGAGAGAAGAACCTGCACGGGGAAAAGCCACCGGTACCTGGGCTGCCTTTTAACAGCCAACTTTTTATCTTTCCTTCCACCTTCTCAGTGATCTCCTGAGGTGTTGTGCTGGCACATAACCAAGGTGACTCGGCTCCAGCATCGTCCTTGACGCGCTGTGAGCTGCTGGGGACAAAGCACATTGGAGCAGCCACAGGCTCGGGCAGATGGGCAGCAAGCCATGGGAGAGGGGGTGAGGATGCACTCTGGGGTGCTGGTCCACAAATCAAACTAGTGTCTTTGATTTCCCATTTTATTTCTCTTTTTTTTTGGTCTTTAATCCAAAATCTATTCTGAACGTATATATGCTAGATGGGAGAATTAGCAGCTGAGCTGAGGAAATTAAGAAGCAACTCCAAATAGGAGGAGCTGTAGATGTGTAGGGGACATCCCCGGGTCCCCTCGCCTCCTCAGGTGCTCTCTGCACTGCATGCCCTCTACAAAATGTTGGTGCCCAAGCTTTGAGCTGCAAACATTCCCATTAGGTCTGCGGAGGAAGTCCAGGTGAAAATAGGACTACAGAATTGAGCTATAACACTGCAAACCCGGTCCTCCTCTATTAATTACTTCAGTGAATTAAATACATTTGGCCTATGGCTTTCCCACCAGGGACAAGGGAAAGCAGCTCTTCCTTGCACTGCCAGAGCTTGGGGCTTCCCAGGCACAGAGTCTGCTCTAGTCTAAGCTCAAACCTGTGTATGGACGTTCAAAACCCTGCAACTTGCTGTGATACAGCAGCTGGGACTTTTCTACAGAGCAGAGGGGGGACAACCCTCTCGACACTTTTCTGGATGATGCTTCTGAGCCCTAGAGTGAAGCAGGGGGTGGCTGAAGTGCAGGCACAGGGCATGGGCAGAGGGGTACAGGGTGCTGGGGCTACAGAGCCTCACGATGGTGGAGGGAGGTGAATACACAAGGGATAAAAACCTTCAGAATGTGCTGCGTTGACCGGGAATAGGTTGCCCTGGGGCAAACCTTTCCCAGAAGAGGTGGATCAGGCCCATTTAAAAAAAAAAAAAAGGTTATGTGAACAGAAAGGCGTGTAAGTATAGATCAAATAACACATCCCAGCACCTACCATATGCTGGGTAACAGACCTTCAGGCAGCAAACCGTGCTGAGCACCGTCAGGCTGGTGAGGCTGCACAGCCCGAACAAGACCCCGCAGAAGGCGTAGAGGGTGCAGACCGCCTGGTTGAACAGCCACCTGCAAGGGAAAGTCTGCGGGGAAACCCAGCCCTTCCCCTCTGCCCGGGGCTGACAGCCCCTGCCGCTCGGCTGGACGGCAGCTTTCCCTGTGGTCCCTGCTCTGCGGGAAGGCTGGGTGCTTCCCACCCCATCCCCCTTGCTGCAGTGGTGGTGGTGCCTCAGCCGCTGGTCCCACACCAGAAGCAAAGCCGACCATGTGTAGGGTGGCTGCACAGATACCAGTGCCCGACTGGCCAAGAAAGCGTGGGCGTCATCTTGCCCCTAATTTGTTCCCTGAGCATCCCAGTGACGGGCACAGATGGAGCCGTGGGTGTGGGAGCTGCCCTGGTCCACACCAGCGCCCACCCACCACTGTGGTGCCCGTGCCATGTGGGTACCAGCTCAGAAACCCAGCACCAAACCCCTTGTGCAGCAGGTCTACGTGGTAAACCAGAGGGATGGGGAACAGCAAAGCAACCTGCAGTGGGATGGATGTCTGGAAGGTTACGCAGTGCCCCATTGCCACCAGACTGACTCCTTGGGTTCCCACAGACCCTTGTCAGGGATCTCCCCATTTCTAAACAAGGTTTGCAAACTGCACTTGGGGCTGTTGGCCAGTGCAGAGCCACTTCCACAAGGTACCTGTGTGCAAAAAAGGAGGAGGTTGCCAAGGGGAAGAGCGTCACTGTCATGCTCAGGTCACTGATGGCCAGGTTGACGATGAAGAACTCGGCAGGCTTCAGCATGGACCTCTTCTGATAGGCCACCAGTAGGAGCAGCGAGTTCCCAGAGAGGGACACGATGCCTGTGGAGAAGGCAGAGGAACAGTGCTGTCTGTAACAGAGCTGGGAAAAGAGCCAGGATCATCTTGAGATGTTTGGAAGCAAACACCGGAGATGTCTACAGAGGGTGGCCAGGGCTCCAGGCTTCCCTCTCCAGTGCAGGCTGAGCAGGGGAGCCCACAGGACCTGCAGGGCTCTGTGAGGACATCTGGAGCTGCTTTACATTGAATCTGATCCCTTCCGGAGATCCTACAGAGGCGTTTGGTAGGAGGGCAGTGATGGGATGAGACTGCAATGGACTCCGGGTGCAGGATCTGGCCAGACTCACTTCTTCCAGCTGGAAGGAGCAAGGGGGGCACTTCCTTCCAGCTAGATAAATAATGGGAGCTTTGTGCGATTGCTCTTCTGATGTCAGGCCAAGGAGCTGGGCCCCTTCGCCTTTTTAATTTCTTTCTGGCAATGTCACTCCTGTGAGTCTGGGTTGTCCAATATCACAGTAACAAAATAAACAAGAAGAAAGGCATTATGAAGATCAAGGAAAATCCAGACTAAACAAAAGAAGGTTCTTTGTTTGCTATTAGTGTATTTTAAAAAAACAGTGGTGATTAAAATTTTATAACAAGGGCTTTCTCTCTTTTTTTTTTAATTATGTAATTGTGCTTTCATTGGAAAGAGGTTTCAGTGTCCTCAGAAGGGGAATCTTTGCTGCTCTTGGAGCAGGTTGGGTAGGATGAGAGTTCCTCCCTAATGGATTAGGCTGTAAATTAAATATCATGGTAAGAACCAGCTTCCAAAGCTGGTGAATGGCCAACACTAAAGTTCCTCTCAGGAACAGGATTCCCACGCAAGACCTGGCCAAATCCAGGGCTTTGGAGTTGCTGGAGGGCAGAGTACTGAGATGTTTGTCCTTGTTCCCAGCCTCACGAGGTGTTTTTCCCACAGAGCTAGTCTCACATCTGTACTAAGTACATTTCATTAGCTTTACTAACCCCTAGGAGCTGTAGGTGCCTATAGGTCTGCTGGCAGTCCCAGTGGCACAAGCATCCCTTGGATCCTCCACCCTCCCAGGCATAAGAAACCTTCTAGCATTTGGGAGACAACTTGCTCAGGGCTCAGAAAACTGGAAGGATTTTCTCTGCCCATCAGTCACTTCTGGCCCACACCAACCAGGGCTAGGCCACCTCCGAGCATGTCCCAGCCCCTCAGTTTTGCCCGCTGGCTTTCTGGTGCCACTAACTCCAAACCACAGAACATTCACCAGCATCTTCTGCTGAAAGCAAGGGCCAGCTGGAGGTCGAAACCACCTTCAATAGTCATGAAGCTGGCAATGCTAACAGAGTCCCTATCACATCAGGTGTCTGCAGTAGGAGTTACTGCACGTTCCTGAAAGATTGTTCTTTGACTTCCAAATATTTAAAAAAATAAGTGGTACTTGCAATTCCCCTGAGAGGGGAAGGCAGTCACCAAGCTTTGGCTGGATCATCTATTTGAGTGACATGGGGAGGGCTAATGTGGCAAGGACCAGTTTGATATTCTGCCAATGACTGAACACTTCTGGAAGCATCAGTGACTGCAAAAGGCCTGAATGTCTCTGGCAGGCAGACACCTGGGCTGCCCACAGCAGGGGGAGAGGCATAACAGGCTGTCTTTCCTTACCAAAGACCAAATAGAGCGTGCCAAAAATCAAGTCTTCTCTCTCCGATAAGGTGGAGATGAACACCGAGGCGTTGGACACATTCCCCATCTGCAAAGCAAGATACAAATACAAGTGAGAGTGAATTTTGGCTAATCAAGGAGTGCTCAGCTTCCTCATTCCCTGGGGGAGAGGGTTCAGCAACCCTCTCCTGGCACTGTGCAGCATCCAAGCCAGCAGCGTGCAGCCCCTGACCCCACCACCGCAGGAGGTGGCTTCATTAATGCTGTGTGCAGCACTGACCCCACCGGCTGGGCAGGGGGGCCATAATAGGATCAGGCTGGTAATCTCTCTTGATTGCCGTTTCTTCAATTACAGATTTTACTGATTAGCATCAGCCTTTGGATCTAAATTTTCTTTGCTGGTCCGGGCCACGTGCTGACTGCAGCAGGCACTGTGCCTTTGGACACGGGGACCAGCTGTTCGGAGCTCCAGCTTTGGATTCTGCAAAGTCCCACACCTCCTCCCAGCTTGCCCCATCCTTCGTGTGCCTCTGCCCGTCCCCGTGTCCACATCAGCAGAGAGACTTGGCCCAAGCTCTCTTTGCGATGCAGCCAAGACCTGTTCAGGTGCCATCCTGGCGGCATATTAATTGTTTCTGCTGTGAGATGTGTGCTGAGAAGCACCCAGGCAGACAAGGGGACTCACAGCAAGCTGTTCATCAAACCCCAGCCCAGGAGACCCCACGGCTGGGGACAGAAAGGAACTGTCACCCCAATCCTCACTGCTCCTGGCTGGGACCTCCCTTCTCCAGCTGTAACTGAATCCGATCCACGCTGCCAGCAGTGCAGGCGGTGGAGAACATCAGGGTGAACACATGTATTAACAACAAAAAGAAATAGTAGTAAAAAGTCATTCCCTTTCTCAGGGTGCCTGGCTCAATCATTGGGTTTTATCGGCCTAATTAGTTTCCCTGTTATTTCGTGCAGCTGAGCCAAAGGTTCCCAAGTGCTTGGGAAGTTAATAGGGGGTAGTAGAGCAGAACAGCAGACGTCTTTCAGTACATTCACTCCCTTCACTGATAACAAATAAATGGAAAAATATTTTGTTCAGGTGAAGGAAAAAGAAAAAGAAGGGCGAGAGAAAATAATGGTTTAATTACATGTTTCAATAGCTGTTAGCTTGCTTGCTGGGATGTTTAATGCATGCAGTATTCCAGCCTCCTCTCCCGAGGTCCCTACCTGCATGCTGCGGGAGAACTGAAACCAGTGCCCTGCTGGGGAGCAAGGGCTGGGAAAGGGAAGGCAGCTGGGGCCAGCCGTGGCAGGGGTTAACCCTGACAAGTGGTGACAGGTCGCTTCATTCCTGCCCCACAGCCCAGTCTTCACGGGGCCATGCTGTGAGCTGGAACAGGGGACGGATTCGGCCTTATGGGGGGAGGTGAATAACAATCACATCCCAGCACAGATCCCTGCCCTGGCTCCAGCTGCCCTGCGGTGGGTGGGAGATACCACACGGGCCCAGAGCCGTGGGACACGGAGTCCTTCTCTCCATGAGATTTGCTGACATGGACTTCACAAGCAGAGCAACCTCCCTTGGTGTCTGTGCCCAGGTGAAAGCGCCCGCCTCACATCCAAGGCTGCATTTAGACAGATGGAGCTAATTACTTGAACTACGAGTAAATTAGCTTTGAGCGTGAATGCATTTTAAGACACTAATTGGTGTTAAACTACCAAGACATCCTGCCAATGGTTCTCCATCCTCTGTGCTACTGGCCCACACAGCACTCCGAGCGCTTTCACACCCAGGATTCTCTCCCTTTATTGCCTCTCCAGTGGAAACTTGGGTTCTCCCTTGAGATTTTCACTGACAATCCCAACTTGTTGGACACAAGTACTGGAAATCCCTACTAGGAAAAAGGGAAACATTTCCCAACCTTTCTTCACCTGCTCTGTGCAAATCTTGGCCCAAGCCTCAAATCCTCACTATACTACTCAGTGACTCATCAAGGACAGCAAAAGAAATGGGACTTGAGTTCAGGTGTTGTTTAAAACCTTGTGTGTCGTTTTATCTTAAGAAAAAATCTGGGCAAATCTGAGCTGTCGTGGAAAACTAGAGTTTGCCAGCTGCAAGACAGAGAACTAGGGGATCTGAAGCTTTAACTGAAGGGAGCAGGAAGTGCTGAGGGGATGCTGCAGAAAAGTTATCAGCTGAGATTTCTCCATCACAAGGAAGCAGAAAAGGTTGGAGCCCAACTTGTCCCTTTTTCAACCCACTCTCTAAAATGGTTGTGAGGAAATGGGCTTTCCTCCTCACCAGCACATGCAGGAGCAGACAGGGCAGGGTGAGAACATCACTCTGATGCATATTCATAATTGTCAGGGTGAAAAAGCTGCCTCAGAGTATTTAATTTCACAGCTAAAGAAAATCCAATCTCAATGTGCTTTCTATGATGAATGTCCTTAGGAGCCCACCTCTCCCTTCCTTGTGTGCCAAAGCATTTTAATTGACGCTAAGGTTAAATTTATTAGAAAACCACCAAGTTATTAGACCCACAGTATGACACTGTGGGTGTGGAAAGGGAAGGTGGGAGGAGGTTTTGCTACATATTCATCAGCTTCTAAGTTTCTCTTCAGAATTTCTTGAGAAAGTGACTCTTTCTTTCCCCTTAATCACCAACAGATCAAAAGTGGCAGAGCTCCCCGAGGCACATTTTGGACACGGTCACTAAGCTATGAGCCCTTGGGATAAATGCACACACCATCCAGCTATCTCTGTCTGGGGCACTGAGTTACACCACTTGTCCACACAGGTACCTTCAGTGCTGCCTGTTGTTCTGACCATCCCTCCACACATCGGACCATAAGGAAAGGAGCTGCAGTTTCTGGTGATGAGAACCCTGCAACTGTGCAAGGTGGGTGAGACCCAGCCGAGGGGTGAGAGTGCTGGAGCGATGTCCCAGGCCACAGAGTGGCACCTGGGAATGGGAATCACTCACCCTGAGAGCCAGGTTGGTGCAGGGGAAAGTGAATCCAGCAGGAGAGGAGGGTGTCGAGGTGCTGGAGACTGGCAGCCCCCCTTGTACTACAGGTGAGCAGGAGGACACAGCGCTGGTGGTGAAAGGGTGCTGTTGGGTTCATCTCTTCCACAGGGCACCCTGGAGGCTAAATGTTTCACAGCACAGTGAAAATAATCTCTCTTACTCTCCTGTGCTCTCTGGAGGGTAAAGAGTGTCCATGGTACAAGAACAGGTGATTTATACCTCCCCGTACCAGACTCTGGCCATGAGAATGACGTCCTTCATTAACCTAATTGGAAACAACCTTTATTTAGGGCTGAGCAAATCATTCCTGAAATTCTCATAATGCATAGCTCTCCCCTAGGCCATATTTCATTCTTCCTCAAGAGTCCTTGGAAGCAGGGACGCTGAACGCAGCACACGCACACCACCTCTCCGAGATGCTTCAGCAAAGCCTATGTGTATTAAGAACATGGAGCCTGGGAAAAAGGAGGGACTGTGGTCACACAGCTGCACTGGTGACGAGACAGGGCAAAGCCCAGCATAAACAGTCTGGAAGGAATTGTTCCTGCTCCTCAGCGTGCATGCACACACGCAGCAAAGGAAGGAGAGAACTGGCAAAGCTTGCAGGACTTTATTTCCTTCACACCCCTGGCAGGTCTCCATCCTGCAATACGTCAGGGGACCTACAAGTGTCCTGTGAGATCAAGCTGGCAAAAGTAACAATGATCCAGGGGAGAGAAACTTCTATTTCTGACATATTACTGGGGATAGGCCTTATTTTTATGGCTGTGCTTGAGCTGTTTGTAAAGCACACATCTCTCATTGTAATACAGAAAGTGATAAAAATGCACCTCTTGCACTGATAGATATGCTGATGTCATTGACACATGGGCAATAAATCAGTTTCATAGAAATATGGAGAGCTATCATTTTTGTGTCTGAAAGTAAATCATAAACTAGATTCTGTAAACTTACTGTGGATATATGCAGTGTGCAGGCAAGCAAGGCTAGGAGCAGTACAAGAACTAGTGCAAAAATCTGACTTTCCCCTGCTGCTTTCACTGGGGGCTTGTAAAGCCTTTTCCTCCCAGATGGATTAGAAGGGGGTGCACTTGTCTGAGCTCCTCTCTGAGGGGGATGCTGGGACCTCTTCACTCCTGGCCGCAGGTCTTTACCCTTGTGGAAACGAGACAGTGAGTAACCTACTTCCCTGCCAATTCACAAACCTGTTCTGGTTCTGCTTGTCTGCTGGGAACCTGCCCAAAGCCTCCCTCTCTGAGCTGCTCCCTCAGGTGAGTGTGTGACGAGGGGGAAGCTTGCACAAGCCTCCCCCTCTGCTGTCATGTTTAGTGGAGGGTCACAAGCTGCAGAAGCATCAGTGCAGGTACTAAACACATCGACGCTCATTTCTGACAGAAACAGCTGCTGGAGTTTTCTTCCAACTCAAAAAAATTTCAAAAACATTTCAAAAACATGACTATGCTCAATCAAGGCTAAATCTGTAACTCCTCTGGGAGGGACTTCAGACAAGATTGTCTCATTGGGGCTACCCAGCCAGCATAACACAGCCCCTTAAAAATCAAACTGCTTGGCCACGTAGTCTTTGGGCACACAAAGCTGCTGCTGAATTTGATTTAAGCTCCATTGCTCAGACTCTGTTCTGAGAAGAGACAGACTGTGAAAGCTCCTTTCCCCTCAATTTAATCAGACTTCAAAATGAGATGAAGTTTTCCAAGCAGCTGCTGCCACAGGTACATTACCAGGAAACCCTCGTATTCTGCATCCCAGACCCTATTCCTTGTGTTTGCGGGAAGAATCAAACCTCAACCTAGGTCCCGTGTCCATATCTGGCACCCGGGAGGACACTGGCATGGCTGGACTGGCCTGATCCCATGCACTGTCTACCTGAAAAAACACACGTTTTATTTTGTGTGATTGTAGGTTTTGCCCTTTTCCTCTCCAGACTTGGACAGTTGCTTTTCTTCAGCCAACGTGCCACAGAGCCAGAGCCTTTCCTGGAGAGGAGAAGGAAACCTGATGAGCCCGGAAACTCAGCTGACCTCCAGTCTCTTTCAATAGTAAATAGCAAGAATCGATTTCTGCAACTCCTAGCCCAGGGGAAGATCAGACACTGCTGCCTGCCTGGCAAATAAAGCAAACCTTAAAAAGTCATGGGAGAGTGGAAGAGCACAGCTGAGTGACTGCTCGTTATCTGAAGGACAGATTGCAGTGTGAGGAAAGGCAGCCCCCAGTCCCCCACCCGAAAACACTTTGTAGACTAGAGAGTCTTCCTCTGCCAGGGCTGCCCATCCCCATCGGCTACAGACAAAACAAATCGGCTTTCTGCCTGCCCCTGTCAGCCCCCCCGGGCTCTCCCAAGCCTCTTTGAGAGGGGGTGCAGCCCCACGCACCCCAAAGCTCTCGGTGAGACGTGTCCCTCACACACTCGCACCAGTGCCCAAGGCTGCCCAGGTGGGGAGCAGAGGTGGCCCCCAGGGTTGGCACCGCCGGTTCCCGTACCCACCCCGCACCGTCCCGCTGCTCCGTCACCCCCCCAGGGGACCATGTCTCTCCAGCCCCGGGGACACGGCTCGGCTCCCTGCCCTCCTGCGCCTGGGGACACCCGCGGGGACCGCGTCCCTCCCGGTGACAGGGATGCTCGGGGGCACCGCGTCCCTCCCGGGGATGCGGGGGTACGGTCTCCCCCCGCGGCCGGACCCCCTCACGCCCCCGCAACCCCCTTACCTTTCCCGGAGGAGCCCGCGGTGCCTCCCGCTCCGCTCCGCTCTCCGCCGCCACAAACTTGCCGGGGCTCCCGCGGCAGCTCCGCGGGGCGGTGACGGGAGGGGAAGGGGGGGGGGGCGCAAGTTCCGCGCCCGCGGGAGAGCGGCGGGAACCACCGCACCGCGGCTCAGCACCGGCGGCCGCGGACAGCTCCGCTCCCGCCGCGTCCGCACCGCGCTCTGCCCCGCACCGCGCTGTTTGCCCCGCACCGCGCTCTGCCCTACCGGCGCCAGGCTCTGTTTGCCCCGCACCGCGCCCTGCCCTACCGGAGCCAGGCTCTGTTTGCCCCGCACCGGGCTCTGTTTGCCCCGCACCGAGCTCTGTTTGCCCCGCACCGAGCTCTGCCCCGCACCGAGCTCTGCCCTACCGGCGCCAGGCTCTGTTTGCCCCGCACCGGGCTCTGTTTGCCCCACACCGGGCTGTTTGCCCCGCACCGGGCTCTACCTTGCCCTGCCCCGTCCACACCGGGCTCTGACTTGCCCAGCCCGCACCGGGCTCTGTTTGCCCCCCACCGGGCTCTGCCCTGCCCAGCCCCGCAGGGTGGGCACAGCCGAGGGACAGTGTCCCCACAGCCAGGAGAGCTCCTGTTGGTGCTGCCGGGCTGGCAGGGCCAGCTCTGCCCGGGCACCCTGCTCCCCAGCAGGCACTCAGCCCCGCCACCCCCCCGCCCCACTAACATCCCCTCTGTTTATCATGGGGAGAGAAACTGAGGCACGGGGAGCGTAGTTTAAAGCAGCACCCCACGGCCTCAGCATTCCCAGGCCCCTTGGCCACCTCCTCCCACCCCCCTCAAGGGCAGCAGGCCGGTAATTCGCTCACCTCTCCCCGAAGATGCGGCTGGCCACCCGGCAGGACCCCATGCTGTGCCGCGAGGTGCTCCAAGGACATGCTGGGAGTGACAGAGGAGATGAGGAGGTGGGGATGGATGTGCTGAGCCCGTCGCCAATTGGAGCTGGGTTTTGGTTTCCACCCAAATCATTTGACCTGTCTCTGCTTGGCAAAACACGAGTCACGACCATCACTTAACCGTGCGCTTTGTTAATTCTTTCAACACCAAGAGCTTTCCTCGGTCGCCAGTTAGAAATGGGAACAACATCAAAAATCCTAGTGCTCATTTTTAGCACTCCAAATATTGTCAGGACTGTTGGTCCACTTGGATTCGGGGGCTTAGATTTACTTCAGAAAGGAACCTCGAAGCTGGAGGAATGGACAGCAATAGCCTCATGTACTCTACGTGCTTTGGAAAGAGCCTTCACAAGAAACATTTATGGACTAAACAGCTATGTAAATAGATACATACTGAGATTATTATAAACTAAAAGTTAGTTGTTGTTTGTGTTCCAGAAACACAAAAGCCTCAGCCAATTTTGAGGCCCCGTTGTGCAGTCCCCTCCGCACGGCCAGCGTTAACCCAAAGAGCCCGACATCCATCAGGGAATGTGCCCCATTTTCTCCCTTTCACCTGGGATAGACCCACGGCATGTCATTCAGTGGCACGCCAAGGGACACAGAGTCTCCTCAGCAGTGTCACAAGCTTGATTAGGAGCAGCAGCACTTTCCACTCCACACCGCGCTGTACACAGGGACTGCAAACGGTTACTGAGCTCTGTGGCTGTGTTTGCACAATTGCACTATTTTTTTAGCGTAGTTTCCTCAGGAAACAGATCTCCATCTTGGTCTGCCTTTCCTCAGCAACACCACCCCGCCCCAATAGCACTTCATTCATCAGCCATCCCCCCACAGACTTGGGAGAGGGACTGAAGTCTTTGAGATAATTTAGTTCCCGCTTGGTTTGTGTAGTGGGGATAGACCCAGAGGAGCTGGCTGAGAAGGTGAGAAAGCTCAGTGGAGATGCCATGGGGCAAGGCAGCTGATCAAGCAGCACCCACGGGCCCCTTCTCGCCTGCAGGAGATTTATTGTGGGAGATGGAGGAGCCAGGGGTTACGGAGGTGAGGAGACAGAAAACCCCACCTGCAGGAAACTAGGCTTCACGGAACAGCCTTTTTTCTTAAAGCCCAAGCACGTGGTGAGCCGTGTCTAAACCCTGACCTACCACTCCTTCAACATTGCTTTTTTATGGCAACAGTCGAGGCACAGAGTAAGTCTTAAAAGGAGTACTTTTGATCTTGGGTTGAACCAACAGCTTGATTTCTAGAAATCAGAATCAACCTGAAGCATGATTCTTTGCTGTGAATCCTAGAGATTTTGGCATAGCGTTATCTCAAGCATCTAATTTTGTGTTCTAAGAATCTTTGAGCTTTCAGTCCCTCAAGGGAACGAGAGCCCAATCGACAGAGACTGACCACAGGAGGCTGGCAGCATTACAAGGAAAAGAAGAAGTTTGTCAAACCTGCACAACGTCACCTGTCCCAGGACTAGTCTTTGTCTGCCAGGCAGGAGAGTCCGAAGTGAGAAAGACCTGCCATGCCGGTTACAGCCTGTGATTAGCCCGGCAACTCTTACAAAGAACTTGAAAATCAAAACAAACAAACAAAATCAAGTCACTGTGGCTCTTCAAAATGGTTATCTGGGTTCCCTTCAGCCAAGGGAAGCTGGTAGAGAAAGAAAATACACATGCACATGTGTGTGCACGTGCTACATCTTCCTGCCCAGAGGAACCCAATAGTCATATTATAGCCAAAGAACAACATGGCTCTATGCACAGTGACAAAATTCTACAAAAGTTGCCTTGTTTTGCAGCTGCAGCGATGAAACGTTACATTCCCTGCTGCTTACTCAGACTTTCAGGGCAGGTCCATGCCTCCTCAGCAGGGCTCCGCTGCTCCCCAGCTGTCCCAGTGAGGACACAGGTATCACTTTTGCAGCAGGCAAGGGGACAGTGCAGCCCAGCTGGTCCCCATCAGAGGTGCTTTGCAGCGCCGCGTCCTCGCCCAGCCTCAGCTTAGCATTTCTGCAGTCCAGATGGTGGGAAGTAACCTGAAACTCTGATCCCTCTGCCTTTTAGAAACCACCAGCTCGCCACCAGATACGGGACCCTTTCCTGGGAGCACCCCATTAAAATGTTGGCAGCACAACTCCGATGGCGTTGGAGATAAGGAGACGAGACTTTGGGAACCACTAGTCTGGCTGTGTTTGGACTGTGGTTCTGCCCCTGTGCTGGAAGATGGGAGACTGCAAGAATTTGTAAGCGTACCAGTGCCTTCAGTCATTTAAACCGCAAAATTGTGCACCTAGTTTGTATGTGTAAATGCTACCACCTTTTCCACGCAAACTGGGCATTTCGACACACAAGCGTTCATTATGGAGATGTGTGTTTACAGTTAATTTACTTGTGTAATAACTCTACATGGAAAACAGCCACACAGCCGTGCCTCTCTCCCGCGTATCAACCCTGACGTTGAATATTGTCCCAGAGGCAGCTTCTGGCTGGGAGCTCTCACCCTTCCTGCAGTACCTGCTTTGTGACAGGGAGCAGGGAAAGCTGTTTTTAAGAGGCCAAGGACAAGAGGATACACGGCCGTGGGCAGTGCTGCCAATGTTGCCAGGTGCTCAGGTTCCCTTTATGTTTCTTCCATCTCTGGCCATTTTTTCGCATTGATGGTGAAATGAAAGAGCATTCCTTGGGGTACTGAAGGGACGTGGCAGAGCATCTGTTTTCTGAGACAAAGGAGGAGGGATGCTGCTGCCCGGCAAAAAGTAGCAAGCCAGCTGAGCAGATCTGTAAGGAAGTAACTTAAAGACAAACAAACATCAACTGGTGATAGGGAATATCCTGGGAAAACCATGGAAGTTCCCCAAATCCAGGAGACAAATGATTCAAAGAAGGAGAACAAAAAAAAAAAAAAAAAAAAAAAAGAGACAGACTTTGGTGTGGTGGAGCATTAATTCCAGTGCTAGCTCTGCTGTGGAACAGGTGTCTGAGAGACCATCCAGCTACAGCATCATTAGAAGAAAATTCCAGCATAATATATAAGCTATTCTAGTTGCTACATCTAATTATGAGGAAGAGTAAATCACCATGAAAAAATTGTCCGTCAAACAGAGTATAAACACCTAATTGACAATCAAACTAAGAGCTGCCATCCATCTTCAGAGGCTGCTGCTGTGTAAAAGAAGACACTACTTGTATTCATGAAGTAGAAAACTGCTTCTGGAGTTATTGCAAAGACCTATTAATCCAATAAATCTTTAAATATTTACAAAAACTTAATCCAAAAATGAAAACTTTGTCAAGTATGTTTTCTCAAACTGGAGACCAGTAGGACTCTGCATTATCAAACTGGATTTTGCTAAGGCAGCTGGACCGATGTTTATAACAGTGCTCTGTGAAACATCTGTTACTAATCTAACTCAAGAATTTTTAATTAGCTATTAATTTCCTCAATAACACAAAAATCTAGACCACCTGCCATGACCACTGCCAGGTCTAACTAAACCAGCATCCCTAAGAAGGCAGCACGAACCATGCACCTTGCCCATAAAACTCAAATTTTTATACCCTTATTCCTATCTTGCTCTTCCTCCAAAGGCCACGTAAACAAAGTAAAATGGAGTCCCTGTCACACAGGGATGATGCCTTCAACTGTCCTGAGTTACATCCCCACCAAACACCCCACCCTCACCGTTTTCAGTGAGCAACTCCTAGCAGTTCTCCAACCTCAGCCTGGAACTCAGCCCGGGCTCAGGAGGTCCCAGCCGGCTCCTTGGGTGGGTGATGCTGGTGAGCGTCAACATCTGCCATTCAGCAGCAAAACCAGCCCATGTCCCATGGCAAGATGGTTGTGTTGGCACTGGTGACAGGTTTGAGAGCGAGCTGTAGCCAAACAGGCTCCTTTATGGGCTGTGCTGCTCAGAAAGTGAATCAAGCAGCCTTTCCAGTCTGTGATGGTTGCTTTAATGACCGAGGATGAGATTTTGGCCTCTGCCTTTTGAACAGAAAGCTCTGTGGATGTGCTTCATGCATCCACAAGCTGCTTCAGTGATATAAAAATGCTATTTAGGCTCTTCCATCGCCCAGGCAGCAAGCGCCAGCTTTATCGCACAGACCTCCTGCATTCCCAAACTGTTATTGACCCCTTCAATGTATTTATCTATTTTATTTTTAAGATAATGGATGGAACTGATGGAGTTCAGATTCCCATTTAGGATTTTTACAGCACTACAGCTGGGAGGTCATTTGTGAATTTATTGGATTGTAGTGCTTTGGTGATAAAACTGTTTTATTTACAAATTAGACGGTTATCCACTGTCCTCTGTGAGGCCTTCCGTTATTGATAAAAGTACTGACAGAGTAAGAGGCAAGACAGACTCTACATCGCTGCAGTCAATCATGAGACTGAGACTGTCCTGAAATCCATGGGCTTCCAGGGTCTGGTGAATTTTGTAAGTGGCCTGTTCCTGATTACTAATGGCAGCTAATTCATCCCTAATGGTCTCCTTGGCTCAAGTTGACCGGTTTGCTGTCCCCAGTCTTAAGCCATGGTGTTTCTCTTCCTTTTTATGAAAATAGGTTACACCCATTTTAAAGGTCTCTGGCAATGGCAGTACTGAATACAGTATCAACAGAGGTAATTATTCAGGAAAAATATCCGTGAAACCTGTACTGTTGGCAGTTCATGTTGCTTCCAAATAGCTATTCCTACTTACATGAGTGACCTTTACAGGCAATGAAAGGTGCAGCCTACAGCTTGAACTTAAACCCATACAACTCTTCTAATCACACATTTCAGTTTTTAAAAGGGACAGGCATTTCTATTAGACAACAACTTATTTAACACTTACTAATATCCATGAATGTTAGAAACTCAGATACTGAGCAGCACATGAAAATATCATTCCCCTTGAGCATAAAATCAGCATATCTAAATGTCCACCAAAACATTTCATTTGCATTCCAATGACTCCTAGGAACAAAGTCCTACAGAAACCTCTCAAATGAGAAGACGCTCAGCGCAAAGCCAAGAAAGAAGAAATTCTACCACACTTGGACTATTTCTTTGCAAAATTGGGAGTTTCAGGTAAAAAAAGGTTTATAATGAAACACGAGGCTTGGATTGGAGGGGTGACAGGCAGGAATATGTTGCTTCCTGCAGTCTCTGCTGCAGTGACATTCCTGTCCAGCAGAGGAACAGAGCAGACAGTCATAGATGGGACTGCCTTAAATCACTGCAACGAGATTTTCCAGAGCTTTCAACTGATGTCCTTGGTAACTCAGAGCAGCCCTCTGGCACACAGAGATGTTAACTGGACCATGTGCTGACAACAATAGATTTGCTTCCAGCATTAGGACTCTCCGTTTCCTTGGCCGCCTCTGGTTGCCTCAGTTTCCCTCTCAGAAGGCGACAGATTGCAGGGATGTTGTGAGGCATAATTTAAATTTGCAAAATGTGTTGACATCACTAGCTAGAGATCTGTTCTGAATATTTAACTTTTATTTATCATAGCCTAAACAGAAAATCAGTCAGCAACAGGCCAATTAAAATTAAACCATTAGAGGAGGCTGCAACAGAAGCAATGTTTAGCTTTTTCATTAAGTAGCAGTGACAGATACAGATGAGGAACATGTTCCATAGCATGAACATGAAGCCCAGCTGCCGACTGAGGCGTAGCAAAGCCTGGAAGAACCACAGTCATTTGTATGCAAATGACAGAGCTGTCCGCAGAAACATGAATCAATGACAGTACATGTGTGCAGAGATTTGGAAGCACATTGCTCAATTTCCTACAAAGAGGATGGGAATACTTTTTCATACACCTAGCTTCTTCCTACCAAATAAAGCAGCACGTACTGCAAATTGCTCTCATCAATAATCAAGCCAGGAGAGGCAAAAACGAAGTGACAGGGAGCAGGGATCCAGGGCTCAAGTGGCAAAGCAGCTGCGATGATATTGTGCTCAAAAAATACGATATCAAAACTATTCACAAGAGAGAGAGAGGCTTGAATAATCGCTTTGTGTTGGTCGGGGAAGATGGAGAGCCTGGGGGTGGCCTTGCCCTTCACGGTGTTTCAGACACGAGTCCTTTCCACCATCTCCCAAGCAGGTGAGCAGGGGTGTAATAGGATGGAGAGGTGGGATTAGAGCTGTCGTGCCCCACAGTCGCTCACCTGCGAGACAGAGCGAGGGGCAGAGAGAACAGCGCGCAGGAGCTGGCAGCCTCCACCACAGCACGTCAACAGGAGGTGGGAATTCAAATGCCCGTGTGAAAAGGGGACACAGTCACGAATCTGAGAGTGGCCAGAAATAGCACAGCCCCGTGAAAGGGTCCTCCTGCCAGGACAGGGGCGGTCACGAGGAACACGACTCTGCCAGCTGCGCTGCCCAAGCCAAACGCTGCTGCGTCCTGCATTGTCAGGGAGCTGAAAGGAGCCTCGTCCTTCAGTCCAATGAAAAACGAGTCCATGGACGTATTCATGGGACAAGGGAGCACGGAGACAATTGGGAGGAAACTATCTCAATACTCACCTGGATTAATGACTCAGAGAACTGTCCAAACAGCTGTGTCCGATATCCAGGATATCTGCGGGCAGCAAAAGGCTCCGTACCAGATGCAAACACTATCTCCACTCTGCAGGCCAGTGCTGGAAGCTGGAGGAAGGGGAGTTCCCTAAGAGACAGCTCTATTTTGAGCATGATGGGCAGCAACCAAACGGCCACGGGTAGGGTAGAAAGGTCTTGATGTGCAGATGGGCACACTTACCTGCTTTGCCAGCCATGCGTAGAGCACAACGCTGCCCAGCATCAGAACTAAAGGGTGAATCTTGCATGACGTCCTTGCTAGGGATTCGCTTCTGCCCTTGTTTGGTGTTCTCCATCCACAGCCATCAGCTCAACGGCAGCCCAAATCTGTTGGAGAAGCTTCAGGTGGGAGCTAAAGGAAACACTAACCCTTCGGAGGACTTTCTCGTTTGTCGGCACTTTGTATCAGCAAAAAAGGCCATGTGAGAATAAATAAGCCATTCTAAACAATTATTTACCCACTCACGTACTGTTCCTGTGGTGCAACCAAAGTAAATGCCTGTATTGACAAAACACAAAGAAAAGGTGGTTGGCAGTGGGCTAATGACCTATCACTGCGAGACATCCGGCTTAGATCACTGGAAGTCCCTGCTCCCAGATGCCTCTTCCACTCTCCAGACAAATGGACCCTTAAAACAACATGTCTCAAAGGACAGTAAGAAGTTTCTTTTTTGAGGCACACAAGTCCATGGAGATTAGATGGTGGGAACACTGCCCACAAGCCAAATCAAACTCCCAGCCAAGGTGGAGCCTTCATTTCTATACAAACACAGAAGACATTGCCTTGACATTGATTTTCCTCATCATTCCCAGAATTAGAGGTTGCAGACCATAAGGTTTCCACTAACATTATCACCTCCACAGAACTACTGGATAAACCCGTTTTCCAGCATTCCTCAACCTGTGTTGGGAACTCATTTTCCTGGACAAAGGCTCTTCTCCCTGCTGCCTTCTTCCAGCCACTCATTGCACAGTGAGCTCCAGACCTCACTAAGCTCATCCCCAGGAACATCTCCAAGCTCTGCTACTGAACTGTTCTGTAACTTCAGGGAAGTGACTGAAACTCTGCCTCATTCCCTCCATCGTACAACATGCACAATGCGCCTTTTGCAGCTCTTGGGGTGATACAAAGCTCCGGTGGCCACGACTGAGATGAAGAGTTAGGTCAGTACAAATCCTCACTCATGCTTCCTCACATTAGAGATAAAACTTTCACTGACAGAGCTGGTATTTAACCCCTTGTGAAAATCCTACTATTAAACCCATTTGCTGGTAAGGACTCAGGATGGCTGATGCTGACGTGAATTGCCTGCAGCCCATGACAGGCCCAGGAACATGAAGCCCCAAAGCTACTGGCACAGTGATGTTTTAGTCCAGTCTGCCATAGGAAATTTTAAAGGAATATTGGCAGCTGCCAGGCAAAATTCACTCAGGAAAATCAACAAAAAGATTTTGAAAGAAATTTGTAGTCTTCAGTAAGTGAAAGTCCAACATCTCACAGAATTATCAAGTAAAAGGAAAGGTCTATAAAACTAAGTAGTGATGAGTTGAGAGGATCATTTGTAAAGGAATACAGACCATGAAGGACAACCTGAGCATTATTTCAGCTAAAACCAGGGATCTACAAGCAGATTAATTTTAAATACAATGGAAAAACCTGAACTGATTCCCTAAATAAAAGTGTGGAACTGAAGAGAGGGCTTTGGATTCTCCTCAAATGGACAGTTTATGCCCCTTAAAGAGAGTGTCAAAGGGACTAAACACAGCAGATCTCTGTAAGTCACTTCCCAGCTCCGCTGCTGTGCATGAACAGGGTGTCTGAGTGAAGCATTATCATCCCCACTTGGCAGAAAATTTGTGAAGACCAGTTGAGAGGTCTCCAAGCCAGCCAGCTGCAGCTAAAGTCTTGCATACTACCACTCTTGGCTTCCACTCAGACCACAAGAGCATTTAATTTTAGAGAGCGAGCAGAGAATAAAAGTGCTGATTTCAATTGCATTCATAAAGCAGACAGCGTCCTAAGCTTTAGAAAAGACAGAGCTACAACATAATCAACGAGGTCAAAGCTATTTCCCTAAAAGCATGCTCCTAACATTTGACCTCAATAAAAGCAGATTGAAAGATGATAAATTCTCTTTCACGATAGGCTTGGTAAGATGCATAAAGAGAAAGAAAATCACTATAAACAGGAACAGAAGAAAATTCCAAAGCAAGATTGCCTGAACATAGAGTGAGGTTCTCTGTAAATCCTCATCCCCTCTCCCATTGCCCCACAATTATTTGGCTAGAGCCGGCGTATACCAGAACAGTCACAGTACCTCATACTAGTGAAATTCATCTGGAAAGCATTACTTCCAGTTCCATTGCTCTCCCTTTTGGAGAGTCATATCATCTCACTGGGCCTCTGCTTCACCACCTGCAAATGGCATTAATAGCATTTATTTTGCACACAGCGTGGGGTGAGATTCTGCTTGTTATCTGTCTGTGCGTGGCTCCGAAACCTGCACGCAATGAGTTTTTCAGCGTGCCAGTCACATTGCCTCTTCGGTATCTCCCAGGCACATTTTGTACCTACTAATGCCACCCTTCAGCCTGCTGTGCCTTGCTGTGCCAAGTGTCCTACAGGTGTCTGTAAGCGCCTCCTGTGCGCAACTCTGCTCGCTGCGTCATCACCTTCAAAGCCGTGGGAGAAACCCCACTACATTTGTCTGACAAGATTTAGCCACACTGGCTGATTTTTATCAACTCATATTTCTCCCACTGCTTTGTGCTTTCGTCTCATTTTATCATCACTAGATTCTAACCTAACCTGACTAAGGTCAGACTCACTGGCCTATAATTTCCTGACTATGCCTGTGCTAAAGAGGGAGCTCAGCATCTTTGCAAGTGGGTTAGGGACAGATTTGAAGGGTAACATTTTGTAAGAAACAATGCTAGGTGATGGCATTCATTTAAGACAGATCTATGTTACAAGCTACACATGCTGTTGCCCAACTTCCTACCATCTGTACACCAAATTTTCAGCTTTATGTTAAATAGACATTAATCCCATGCTTGTATACTTAGATGGAGGCATGAGATAACACATATGTTGCTCTTGAGATGCACTTCCCCCCTCACAATTTGTGCTTGTGACTGTAATGGAAATATATATTAAAATACATGTTTCTGTTCTCATATTTGGCTTTTCAATGCCACCCACAATTCCCAGTGCCTGCATATTCTGGCTTCTCACATCCCACTTGTCCGCTGTGCTTTGAATGCTGCCTGGTACTTAAAGTCCAACTGGCCAGAGTTTAACTCTAAACTTTCAAGATCCTTTCCCAGGCTCTCTCTAAACCAGCCCTGTTCATGTCCAGAGCCCTGGACAGGATAATGCACAGCACCCCCAGGAGCACTGGGGGGGATGGATCCCACCTGATGTCAGCACCCCCAGGAGCAGACACCCATCACAGTAACCAGGGTGCTCCTTCTCCACCTTCCCCTGCCAGGAAGAGCTCATCTCACCCCTTGTCGTAGGTTCTCAGCAGAGGGGAGCGGGGCAAACACTTGTGGAGCAACCTCTAATGTTGGGAGTCAAGGGTTAGAACGTGCCTTGGGGTTACTTCCCAAGGGACAAAAGCCTGGAAAGCAAAGGGCATAAAATCCAAATGTAAGTAGGCAGCACTCAGATCAGCTAAGAACCATCCACAGAGACTGTAGTTATCCCGGTCACAAGGGGGGATACCTGACAGTTGCCTTCAAACATCAGTACAGAGAAAACTCTTCCAGCTCATGATTATTTAATAGCAGTGATAAGGGCTGAGCTGTGGGGATGGTGCAGAGGGTCTATGTGTTTCATGAAGTTATCTAAAAGGCAACAGATGTGCTGAGATCAAAGAACACTTACTAGCTCAGCCATTCCTTGTGTCCTTAGACTGTGATGTCTCCTTTATGCCATGTACCTACCTGCTTTTCCCAACAAAACCTAAAAGATTGGCAGGCCTTTAGGCTCCTACAATACATTGAATGCATTACGCCTAAGTCTCATTTTCTGCAAAAACTCTGCAAGCCTGCAGCCAGATCCATTAACATTCACCATGTCTCACATTTGCATTGCAAAGGGGAACTGGTGCACCCAGCACTGACAGTTCAGTGTGTGCCTCATGGCCTTCAACACAACCACACACAAGAGCAGGATCCTACCAGCCAAGAATTTGAGTTTGGTCCAGGAAAGGAAAAAATTTAGTATTTTAAAATGCTCTTAGGTGTATCACATCAGTAAACTATTCTGAGACACTCTGTTTCATTAACAACTCCAAAGGTTGATTTTCTTAATACTTTTAGCTCTTCCAGAGGTCACCAGAGGAGCATGGGTCTCAGTCGCACAACGCTGTACATTGCATATGCAAGTGCACGGAGACCTGTGTGCTGTGGCTTTGTACAAGGCTCCACATGTGTGAAATGACCTGACAGGAAGGATAATCTCTGTAGTGGTGAATAAGGCTTCATCCTTAGGAATTATGGACTAGATTCTCAACTGGCATAAATCAACCACAGCTCTAAGCGACACCAAAGGAACACTATATCGCAGCTGACAAAGGGTTGTAACATGAAATAGAAGAGAGAGGCAAACATGTAACTAGAAAACTGGTTAGTCTTCGATCTCCTTCCTTCCCAGCTCTGTATCACACACAGATGTCCCAAATATCATCTCCTCTCTTCTTTGAAAGCCACATACTTGTGTTCTTCCCAGCCCCACCTGCTCCTCCCACAAGAAGTTAGCTGCCAGCTTGACAAAAGCACTGGAAGGTACCATTCTCCTTTAGCAAGCAGCTTGTGCTGACTCGGACCTGAACAAGCTACAAAAGAATCAGTATCTTGCTGCTCAAAGCATTGCAGAAAGACATGAGAACTCGAATCAGCCCCTCCTGTGTGTTTCCTGGCCTCGAGAGCAGCACTGCTGGGAAGGGCCCTACACCAGGCATTTCACACTCTGCAGTGAATTTCTTTAATTTTTATTTTATTATTTTTTAATGTTCGAAGTCTACTTTGAACACAGGCAGACTTAGTATCTTATCATGTTATTTTATTTTAGGAAAACACATGGCAGATTAATTTCCATTAGAAAAGCATCAATTTAAACATATCTTTGGCTGGACTTTCAAATTGTTCCTAATTAATATTCCCTTTGAAATCTATCAACTTCCTTTGCTACTAACCTAGCTTTTCTGCATCAGAATATAAAAATAATATTTCAAGAAAATGTCACTTTTTCATATAGAGTCATTGGATACCACTTTGTTATCAGGGTCAATTTTTAAGACAATTTTTTCTCCTCCTCTCTGAAGGTCTGC
>JAOXJM010000005.1:9040290-9054386 GCA_026413425.1 Tringa solitaria | reverse complement strand
TTTCTCCCCTTATCTTCCTATTATTTTACACTGGTGTAATTTCTTTCCCACATTTCTTTACTCCATGGCTTGATAGTTTTTAAATGAGCCTTTCACACCTGTGGTTTTATCTAGTATTAATTCCGTACCCTCAGTTCCTCTCCCTGTTGTACAGACCAGGTTTAACCGCACTGTAATCAGCGGTCCTCCGCTAGCATAAAACCAGCACAAAGATTATGGTGCCAGACTTTGTTTTCAACATAAAACTGTGTCAGTCATGATTAAAAGACAGTGCCTTGGCGGCCGGTGCGTAAGCTAGTTCAGTGCCTCAATCAGGTTTCTAGCAGACAATTTTCCCCTCATCACAAACCCACTTAAAAAACCTTCTTTGTTTGCCGGCAGCGGGAGAGCTGTTGACTGAACAGAACTGGAAATCGGGTTCCTCTTCACAAAGCTGCTTCTGGGGCAGAGCTGCCGGGTGTCATGACGTTAGTGCAGCAGGGAACGTACTTTTCAGCCACAGCCCATCGGGGAGGGGGGTGAAATCTGGACACCCCCCGCAGCTGAGCCGGTGCCTTTCACAAGCACCATGTTCCAGGGAGCACAAATGGAGAAGAAACTGGGACATGACTTTCAGTTTGACAGGGAAGGTGTCTGCTGACAATGAATGAACCACCCCATGACTTCAAGCCTTGTTGGGGGGAAAAAAAAAAAAAAAAAAAAAGACAAATTTTAAGTGCCATGGAAATAAAAATACCCCATCGCTTCATTTTATCCTGTCACTCTGAACAAATGCAGTGCCCGTTTTTAAGACTACTTTTCAAATAGCCATACGATTTCTGAACAGAAAATTCACAGTGCCAAGCACTGACAGAAAAATCACTGCCTCTAGCTATTATCTAGTCATATGGAAAATATTTGACTGAGGAAATAAAGCCCTTCATTGGAGAGCTTGAGTGATAAGCTGCAGGCAGAAAAAGCAGAATTGAATCGGTGGCAAACCTACATTCACTCCTAAGATATGTGAGCATCCTACTTGAGCTCAGTAAAAGTCATTTTGCCAACAGGCTTTGAGCCTGTTGAAAAGAAGTAGGAAGTACAATGAAAGGAAAAAGAGGATTTTTAAATCAAACACTGAGAAGTACCAGAAGATGCCTACAACCTGCCCTGAAACTACAAACTCAGGACGAGCCAAGAAGGAAAATACAGTAATTATATCCTACTAGTATGACAAGAAACATTTGGTTTTGACCATTCCTAGTAGGTAGAGTTCTTACTGGCAAAGTCCTGTAGGTTTTGCACTTCTGCTGTATGTTGCTTGCTAGGATGTCTCATCTTTCTTTCCCCCAGACAATGTTTATAGACCTCACAGTGTTTTAACACATCTCAAAAATGACTTTACAGAAAACAGGTTGTTTTCTTCCTCAGCTTTCCATTGTATTGCAGCTAAACCCAAGTAGAACAACGGCTACACACCACCTCTTCGTGACTCAACCCTGTTTCTGCTTACCAAATTCCCTGCAGAGCAAGACCAGACCACACTAGGTTCTAAAAGTATCTAGACCATTGCAACATTTAACAGGCTGTATTTTAAGCAGTGAGCATTGAACCAGCAAGAAAGAATTTAACTCCAGCTGAAGCAGCAGAACTGCATTAAAGACAAATTTGTGCCAAAAGCTTAAGGTGTGAATTTATGGCATCTGAATGCTGCACCTTCCCTCTTTCATTATGAAAGGAAGTGCTTGGACAGAAGCATCATTTTATTAAGCAGCACATAATGCTCACTGTAGTGTATACAGCAGCACAGTTATCATGCTCTACTTCACAGCATTAAAATGAACTATCCTCCAAGCAGGAGAAATCTTCATATCAAAGATTCAAACACCACAGGCTCCGATGCTGCCAAAAGAGATTCTTTTAATTTTTGATGTGCCTCTAAATAGTCCAAGACTTTACGAGTCGCAGTGGAAAGTGAATCAGACTTTGATTCCCGAGACAGGCAGAAGTCACTAGAAGAGTCCAAGCAAAGAGCAGTTTTGAAAACCCAGACATGGCAGACTTTTCACAGAGCCTGGCAGTGATCTGTGGAGGAGAGAATGAATTTCAAATGAACCAGTGCTTCTCTACCTGAATATTGAAATGCAGGAGTAAGAAAGGGAACGAAAGGGATCCCTAGGACTGACTGGGCATGTAAAGCTCCTTTCAGATTTGAACAAACTCCCAAGATATAAGACCCCCCCCAACCCAGGTAAGACAAGGGACACACACAGAGCAAACATCCCCTTCTGCCCTCAAGTACTCACCCATTCTAAATCTTATTTTTGTTACTGATTTACGTGTAGAAGCTTTGTGGTCTCAGGCTGAAATTCTCCACTGGAGACCAAGAGTGGGAGATGGAGCCCCACAGCATCCTCTGCTCGGCACATACCTCCCCAGGACAGCCAAAGCCCTGAGCACCACTGGCACTGCAGCCCATCCCTTTGGTACTGGAGGGGACCACAGCCTCCAGTACCAGTTCTCAGGGCAGACACTGAATAAAACATCCCCTTAATGAGGTACAAAGTTTCCTTAAATCCTTAACACAAGACCCAAAACGTCAGATCATCTACATGGACACCATCTATAAAAATCTGTAAAGCAGGAAACGGTATTCCTAGAATATGATGATGTTCTGCCACTAGGCTTCATCTATTTCTCCTTAAATTTAATTTCTACCTTTCCTGCCCTTAACTATAGCCTTCCTCACAGCATGTGTTCGCTGCAGAAGCTATACATAAATCTTCTCTCCGAAGCTGGCCAAATTGATCTTCCTCTCCCAAGACAGAGTCTCGCCGTGCTCTGTCCTCCCAGCACACACAGTAACCAATACCAGAGTGCCATCTATAGCTATTTCACATGACTTCACAGCAAAACGGAGTAGAAAATGCACACGCATGCTCATTCCCCTCCCCGGCATTAGGAACACCTCTCAGAGCAACTTGTGTCATTAAATTCTCTTATTCTCCAGACCTTAAATCATAGCAAGAGATGTAACAGTAGCTGCCCTAAGAGGGGCTTTACTTCTCCCAGAATGAGAGGCAGAGCGTGGGGAATAACACCCCTCTCCCCACTCTCCCCTAAAAAGGAGAGGCAGAGCATATGCATACAGCCCACTGATTTCTGCTGAGGTGGCCCAAAGCCAGCTTATAAAACAGGCTCGTTACAGCTATAAGAATACATCTTCTCATTTAATACTGTGTGAAAAGATGCTAGAACAGGTTTGCACTTCTTGCACACAGCAAAAAGATGGAAGTGGCATTCTCCCCTCGGTGCACAACCCAGGACCGATACAGGAGTCACCTCCACCAGCTCTTTCCAAGGGAGACCGAGGTGCTGGGGAGGTGTTTCACTGGGAGGGAAGCTGACCCCTCCGGACAGAGAGGCTTAAGGCTAAACCCAGCAACGCAGCCTGAGGAAACAGGCTTTGAACAGGTGATGTGGCAGATGGCATCCTTGTCCCCTTCTGCTTCTGCCACTGCGTCAACCCGTGCTAGCTGTGGCCGGTAAATCCGTGCAGCCACCCTGCTCCTCGGGCACAACCGAGCACTAACTGCTGCCAGGCACGGAGAGCTGTCAGCGGCACTGCTGATTCCTCCATCATCCCTTTGGGGTCACAGCACAACCCTCTCCACGTGACTGACTGCAGGCTCCGCTGCATGCTTGGCTGTAATGGAGAATAGAACCAAAAAACCTAGCCAAACAGAAACCCCGTCACTTCAGAGTCAGACAACCCCACCTACACATCCCAACCAAAGTGCTGTCAGGTGTCTGCTGGCTTCTAGTGTCAGAAACTGCTGAGGAACTGCTACACAGCTATTTCCAGGGGTTGCATTCAGCATTCCCACCCAGCCACGCTCCACCTAGGAACACAGAGGGAATCTTCCTGCCGGGACTCAGCTCTGCAGGAGATCCTCCAACCCCGTGCTAACACGGGTATCTAACAGGGTTCCTCTGTACCCTTTAAGGGACCACACAGATTCTTGTTTTCAGTTGGTGAGCTTCTACCAGCTTCTGTGGCTCTGTTGTGGGGCCACACACACACCCACCGCTGCCGGTGGTGCAAGGGACACACACCGCAGACCACACAGGAGAGGAAGAGGCCTCTCCTCTCCATCACAGAGCTGCCTTGTGGGAAGGTCCACCATGAATACGCTAGTTAGCACAAGTGCATTAAGACATGAAAACAGGCTGCTCCTTTTTAGACTTGCTGGTTGGTGGCATCTATTTTGATTAACAGCTCATTTATTAGGGTTTGGGGTTTACACATGCCACTGGCAAGGATCCACAACCGCATCACTACAGCGGCTCAGTCCCGCCTAACTGGGAGGTAAAGCCCACAGCAGAGTTTACAGATGTGCAATGATGGAGAGACATGCAAAGACCACTGCTTCGGTGGAGACAGTTGACCAGCACTGGCCATGCTTTAGAAAGCGGCTCTGGGAAAATTTCAGGTGAGGCAGTTAAATTAAAGCACGTTGCACACAAAGCTACAAAACAGGTTTTACTTACTCTGTGGGAAAGAGTATTTTTCGCTAAGGAGCTGATGAGCAGTTGTGGGTTGGTTTTTCTTTTTCTTTTTTTAAAGCAGGTTGACGATGAAAAAAAATCTCAGAACAGTATGACTATCATGAGAATGATTTCTAAAGCAGGAAGCATGACAGCCCCACACCCACAACAGCAGAAGCAGCTGCCACACACAAGTTGTCAGCCACACGCTGCAGGTCTGATCCTGCGCTACCTAAAGCTACTTGGGGCTTTGACATTCTCTTCAACGCAGTGAAGTGCACAATGCAGAATTAGCTAAAAGCCTGGTATGAGAGAGGAAAAACAAATGAGTGGCATTACCCACATCAGAAGGTATTTCACATCCTCATCTCAAAGCAGGAACTGCTCTGATAGAGCCCAGCCTGAACAGAAGTACCAGGACCACCAAAACTTACACTCAGGATCTGCAGCGCTATGAAAGGATCCCACAAATAAGAAATATCAGTAATTAAAACAATCTCTAACCTCATCTGAAGTTCCCTGCAATATGACTTCAGTGCCTTACAGATCCTGAATCCTGGAAGAGAAATTTCATCTTGTCGCTAAAGAAAAAAAAAAATTCAGAGCAGGTTGTTTCATTTTTATCTGGAACATTTCCACCTGCCCACCTCCTTTCTGCACAAAGCCTTTCCAAGTTCAGCAGCAGTCCATGCCTGGCTTTAAGCACAGGCAATGGAGGAAGCTGCTGGGTGTCAGGAAGATTTCCGTAGCCGCAGTGGAAAAGCCAGACTTGCTGCTCTGGCCGAGAGAGGATCAGGGGCAGGTGACTGCAGTGGTGGAGCAGCAGTCACAGCCTCTGACCCTGCTGCTTCTCAGGCTGAGGAAAGAGGGAACCCAGCTCTCCGGGAAGGCTTCTGTGGCAGCATGGCCCAGATTGGGGAAGCATTTTGCCTGCATTTGAAAAAGCTTGGAGCGACTCTGCCTTACAAAATGGCAGAAAGCAACAGCATCCCACTGTCCCCAAGAAAGGCAGCATCTCCCCTGCTTGCAGGAGCTCCTAAGGACATGAGAACCTTTCTTTTGCAGAGGTCAGGGCAGCAAAGCAGCTGTTCCCAAAAAAGCAACAACTCAAAGTGATGCCAGAGCCCCCATAGCCTGTCTCACACTGTGAAAGCAGCAAAAGCAGTGCAGGAGGTGGGGAAAGGAGTTACAAGGATTACTCCACTCAGAGCAATGCTTTGTGCCATAAATTCCTGGGTACAGGTCAGTCATTCCCACAGCTCTACATGGACAGCCTGGTATTGCAAGGACCTTTTCTGGCTTTGGCAGAGCCTGGCTGCAGGCAGCTGCCCACCAGCACACCATCCACCTCCAGTGCTACCCGGGCCACCTTGTCGCAGGGCTCTAGATTCCCACCTGAACCGAGGACCCGCTACACACCATAAAATATGCTAAGATATTTTCATTGCAGTGAGCTTTCAATGGTGTAAGGAACAGCCTTGCTTTCCACACATTAGCACATTGAAATCTGCACAGCAAGCCTGTCAAACAAAGCAGCTGCTCTCTGGCTCTCCTACACCTCTCCTCAGATGGAAGAGCTTCAATTATGTGCATGTCTGCAGGATTTTAACCTTTTGCCTTCCTCTAGGCACTGGGTAAGAAGATCTGATGCATTTCTGTTCATTTTCCTACGGTGGCTCCATGCGAAAGGTTGCCCTCAGAGCTTGTTTTTCACAGCAGGGGTGTAGGAGTACAAAACCAGAAAGCTACTTAATTACCAATTCCCTGCCCCTACATTTTCAGACTGGCAAGACAAGTTAAAGAAAATATTTTCTAGGGGAATATGATCAACTGGAGAAAAAAGTAATTAAAAGTAACGACAATGTCCAATTTTACTTAATTTTATACAAGAGCTCTAAGACATTTACATACTTAAAATCTTTAGACAAACACAGCCACATCCTGTGATTTTCAGAAGGAAGCATGGAACATCCTTCACAGATAACAGGCAGGAATGTTTGTAGCCCAACTCTGTTTCTGCTTACATATCACAGTAATGGCCATGCTAAAAGGTCTAATTAATTCCCATTGATTTCAGAGAAGTAACTAAATTGGAGCCAAAACAGGTACATTAACATGTTACCTTAACGTGCAGTCACCTCCTGCTTTTCTCTCGGTCACTCTGGCAACGTATCAATTATCACCACGCTCAGATTAGCTCCTGTTCCTAAACAAATACTGGAAAGGTGAATCTTTTCTCCTAAAAAGATTCTGAAGGATAATTAGTAACATGTACTAAACACTTGTAATACACAGTTGTCTTCCAGAAAAAATAAATTTAAGGAGCTGTCAGTTCAAACCGTGACATCTATACTACTCGACGGTTTATTGATCCTTTAAAATTCTGTCGAGAGCAAAAGACACAGCAGACACACATCGAAGTCCGTAATCAGAAATGCCAGACAGTAAAACAGCATAAAGTCTTGGTTTATATGCACCAGAAATACATCAGCACAAGAAGCACAGCAGTGTGAGATAAGATTTCCTGCAACAATATTTTAGTTACCTTGACCCTGATTTTTGTAATCATCCCTGATACTTCCAGTAATCTCAACAGATGGTAATGTTGGAGGACTTGTAGAAATGGCACTTCGATGGTTGAAGCATTCACCTGACATGCTTTAACACAAAGAACAAATGGGAAAAAAAAAATAATCTAATTTGGAACTTGAGGAATTATCCTGCTCCAGAGCTAGCAGGATGAAAAAGGAGCCAGAAGGCCTAACTCAAGTGCCAAGAAGTACACCAGTGGTGTCACACATCTTCTGCGAGATGCAGCCAGCATCAGGAAGCTAGTCAGAAGAGGTGCATACGATATGGAGAGTCAAGGCTGGAAATCAATGTAGTTTGGCTTCATGTGGCGCGTGAAGCCCGCGCTCTGCCCCACGTTAGTCTGTCTGTCTGCTGCAGACTGCTGACATATTGGCTTACATGCTCTTAGGGAACAAACTGAGTCATGCTGCTAAGACTTGAAAATAAACCTTTTTAAAAAAGCTCTGCATTCTGCAGGCAGCACAACCAATTTCATAAAGCTGAGGCTCGACGATACACACGCTTTTGCCCATTTTGCCCCCAAGATTCCCTTTGTGTACCAACTCATTTCCGCATGCAAAACGCAGTTATGAAACAGACAGCTACATGCACTCAACTTTAAGAAAAGAGTTAAGCCTTTTCTTAAAGGCCTCTTTATTTTTAAACTCCTTCAAAACATAAATTAATTTAAACAAATCAGATGCAAAACAGCTGCATTTTAAATTAGCATATATTTTACTGTATCAATCACAGCAACCTCATACAGTAAGATACACAAAAATAGAGCATGGTATCACTTCAATTCAACACAGTTTTGTACTACAGTATTCCATGACATATATACACAGGACTTTTCTTTTTCAAAGCAAGTATAGTCCCTGCTATGTTCACCGTAAAAATTACGTGGCATCACAGTTTTAGTTATTCACTGTAGTGTGAGTAGCCATATGGAAATTGAACTAGTGAACTAGAAGATACACTGTATAGCAGCCAAACAGGCATGACACTTCAGAAGATGAACAAAAACAAAATAACCACCGAAATGAAAACCACCCTTAGACTGTATTTTAATAGTAAAATTGTTTTTAAATTCTTCACTATATACATAATGTATCTACATTTGTGTTGTATTTATATATTTATATATATTTATAAAAAACCATACAAGATTTTGAAAACCTTAAAATCATTCACCTAAACAATATTCACCCCAACCTTCAGGGTCAGCAAGGCAATACTTGCCAAAACATTATGTTCAGCTGCAGTCTCTTGATTCAGAAATTTCCCTGATTGCTAAACACACACCATCCACTTTGTTTCTTAGTGCAAACTGTACAGTAACTTATTGTTCTCAGCCCTCTGTAAGACTCGGGTTTCATCTTATTTCCATAATACTTCTGACACCCATTTATGGCTAAAATTATTTTAGCTATTTTACAACATTAGCCTATATAGTTTCCCCCTCTACCTACCACAAGCCCTCCCCCCACCCAAAAAAAAAAAAAAAAGGAGACAAACGGTCATTCATGCATGTTTCTGTCACACAGGGATCAATGGACATTTAAGTTTAGAAGCCTAGACTCTAACAGTGTTTTAAAAAAACCCTAAGTGAATAATTTTAGTGCAAAGTGGACTACATAGTTTACATCTCAGCTAGAGTTCTTTACAGATATTTTAAACACATTTAATTCTGCACATCAGATTAGGTTGCCTGATACTTTGTTCTAACTAGCTAGTTGGAATAAGGAAGTTAGGATTCTTGTGGGTTTCCTTTTAATAAAAAACTAAAGGCTATTCATATTCAGGTGTTGTTTGGAGGTCAAACTGTACAGTACCTAGCACAACGGAGTCCTGGTTCTCAGCTAGGGTTCCTATGTGCTACAGTAATACAGATAAATATTATTATCTGATTCACATCCATAACTGATGGGTTTACTTTAACAGGAGTCACAAATGAGCTCTGATTTTTAACCAGGCCAGTGCTTTACTTGCTGGACTACACTACAGACTTCACAGTGAATTTAGAAGCAAGCAGAACATTTATACTTACAATTTCCATAACCACAAAGGAAAAGTGGGCACTGAGAACCAAAATCCTGCAATTCCTAGACAAGACTCCACTTAACTAGTGGTAGCCTTATCAGAAGGAAAAAAAAAGTCAGATTAAAAAACAAAAAATTGATCAGAGCCAAGAACATCAGTCTGCCACAGCAACTGTAGTAAGCTATGAAATACAGTACAAGGAAAAACAAAAAGTCACCTGAACACATAACCCAGAGAGACCTCATAGTTATAATGATTCTACCACTTTTAAGAACTCAACATATTAAATATTTATTAAAAATAAACTGTTTCCAAATTACCTATTTACAGTACAAAGGACAGTACTTAATACATGTGCAACAGAAAGAAAAGAAAATCAGTACTCCTCTGGAAGGACAACACTCTAGGCATAATTTAAGTGACATGAATACGGGTTCACCTTTTAAAAATACCATACAGTAAAAACCAGTAGGATGATATTGGCAACACCGGAAAATAAAGCACGTATTGTCCAGATTCAGATTATATAAGCTTGAGATAAACAACCAGGAGATAAGGGGAGAAGGAAGAAACATAAAGACGCAAGGAAGAGATGCTGTGGTGTTTGCATTTTGGAGATCAGGAAATGCAGACACACTTCAAAAAATAGTCCTTGTTGGCAAAACAAGCCATTCACCTATTTCTTGCACATTTTGAAGTCATACTTAATCAAAAACTGGCAGTAGTTTCATCACTCACAGAAAATGTGAATCTTAATCTTTAGACTTCATTTTCAAGCCTTGTGTGGTTTTATTTGGGCAAGGAGATGACTGCAACATAACAGAAAGGTGTGATGTCACTTTTCTAAAATACAACAGCTGCCAAGTTTTAAAGAAAAATGTGCTCTTCTCCCCCATTTAAATTGAAAAGTAATGATTTAGGAGTTACCTAAATTATAGCAGCATGAAATCTAATGTATCTGCAGCATCTGTGAAGCCACACAAAAAAAAAAAAAAATCAAGAACTGGCACCTGATCACTGAACCATGGTTCCAAATATTTGGACATGTCATTTTGGTAAGAGGTCAGTGTACTTTCTTATCAGTGGAGTCAGAACGTTAGTTAGGATAGCCCTTTCCCCTCCCCTTTTCCTTCCCCTCCAAGACAGACTAATCAAGTCTATCTATAAACCACATGGGACAGCTGGGACGATTTATAGTTTAACTGATTGTTAGGCATGAATCTGTGAAGCTCACTTTTCCTACAGCAGGGATCGTAATAGTAAGCACTGAGACAAGTGTCACACGAGACTTTTGAGCAAAACGTGCAAGTGTTTGCAGCTCCAGATCGGTTACAAAAGCCGCAGCGCGAGGTGCCTGAAGGTTTGGATTTTGAACTGAATTGAGCAGCTCTCTCTTGGCTCTGAGTCTGTGACGTGTACTGAGATTTCTCCCTTAAAGCAGACGCAGGAGACAAGCCATCGTTTGGAAGTGGTTTGATTGAATAGGTGCTCTGTTTCACGGCTGGATATTCCTGCCTAGAGTTGAACAGATTGTCACACTTTTGGCAAACAGAAGTGCCACAAGGTACACCACAGTTTTGGCACTTGAGGGAAGCTGTCTCTTTGGCTAGGTGGGTGCGTTTGTGGTAAACGGGGTTGGCATCATTTCTTAACAGCCACACATCAGGCTTAATAGCGTCTTGTCTTTTAAAATTTAACATACTTCTAGAATCGGGATCAGTATATAAATCTAAGTCCTCTTGAGCAGAAAAATAGGAGCTGTAAGGGACATTTGTTCTTAGCATGCCATTGTGATGAGATGAAGTTGGCAAGAATTCATCTGAACACCCATGCGGGGAGCTTGACATTGTCAGAAGAGAGGGTGACGGACGGATAATTTCATCTTTAATGTCATCTTCCGCATCAACTAAAATTGGTTCTTTCCTGAGACTCAGAGAGCTCATCAAAGGTGGTTTCTTACTTTCCCAGTAATTATCATATGTGTCCACTGATTTGGAAGGCTTGCTCACCTTTGGCTTGAAATAATCTTTAGAGGCCCGTTCGCTCGCTGATTTCTGGAGTACCATTCGTGCCATGGAAGTGTTTAAGTTTTCTTTGCACTCTGCGCGCCGTTTCATGGCTTCTGAGCAGCCTCTAACATCTTCAGTGCTATTTTTTCGCTCGTTTATGACATCAATCTCTGAATAACCTTTATCTTTCACTTGCAAGTGAATTTCAAGAAGCTGCTCGCATTCCACTTTGGCCAAAAAGAGTTCAAATGAAACCATTTTCACTTGAATGGCATCAACCTGCTCTTTAAGCTTATACATTGTTCCCAGTTCTTGGACATAGCCCATGTAGTTCAAAATCTGTCTTACATCATCTTCAGTTAGAGCAGACTTTACATAGTAAACAAAGGGTCCAGTGTAGGTCTAAGGAGGATGGGGGGGGGGGAATAAAAGGAAAACTAGGTTACAAATTCAGCGGTGGACTAGACGTTCAGATAATTCAGTGACAGATACTATATAATTAAATAGAATAAATACGACAGTGAACACATGCAACTCCCATGGCAAGATGAACTCCTTTTCTGCATCCCTCCTGTTCAGCAGATGGAAATTCCGCATGAGGCAAATTCAAAGTAGGAGAGCTTTCATTCAAATTAAAATCCTGATTACCATAATGTCCTCCCTGTTGATTTAAATTTATATGCTATACACTGACATTAACTTTTATGCATACCAGACACGTTTGCATTTACAAGCAAGTATACCATGAAATGTAAAAAGGCAGAGAATTCATGTATTGCCCCTGGACAGGAGTTAGCTAAAGATAACAGGAATTATTGCAGGAGTACCAAAGTCCTCTTCAACTCAGCTTTAAATATACTTGAGGTGTGCACTTCTCTGTGTCCTACTACTATGCAATTTCAAATATCTGTTTTATTTAATTGTATATCAGGGCAAAAACTTCCAATAAAAAAGCCCCCCAAAAAAAAGATAGGAGTTTGTGCGAGGTGAAACATCCTCAGCATCTGGCATACCCAAGGTATGTTCTTAAACCAGTTCAAACTTTTTGGGATTGAAGGCATGAGCAGCCTGCCCACCACATCTTTGTACACAACAGGTACTGGATCCACAGTGCACAACCAAAGCCAGTACCAGCAGTGCAACAAGAGACACCCTCGATGGATGTGCCAACATTTCAAAGGACAGAACTTAAGGATAACAATGAAGACGACTTATGGAAAGAGCTTGAAGAAAGGTAGTTTCCTCTTGGGGAAAGAGAGAACTCCCAAATGTTCTAGTAGCATTCAAATTCTCTGCTAAATAGTGAAGTGTCTTTTTAAGAAAAACAAATAAAAGTACCCAACACTAGTACACACAACCTGCAAATTACTTTAGATACCTATAACAGCAGTGTTTTTATCCAACTTTCAAGTCTCAAAACTGTTCTTGTAAGTCACCTAGAGCATTCATCACTGAAATGCTGCAGCAGTTTTGAATAAGCATATAAGAACAGGTAAAAGATAAAATAGAAACATCGACAGCAGAGAACTCACTATCTGACTTCCAGCAGCCAAGCTGAGCAATACACAAGTTCTACTTTTTCCTCTGAGATCCTGGTATAGGTAAATAATTCAAAAGTACAGTAAAATCAAAACTTCATGAAGCAAGAACTGACAATCAATAAAAGATATTCTGGAAACAATTCTTTCACAGAAGTTCCTTCACCGTTATCATATAACTTATGGGAATCTCAGCAAAGCATCCACTTGAAATCAAGCATTGGATGACAGCATTTGTGCTCCATTAATAGCTGTTGCAAGACAAAAATCAAACTTGGAGTAAGCTTAAGGATAACTTGACCACACACCCTAGTAAAAACATCTCCAAGTAGAAATTAAGACACTGTAGCAGGGTAGGCTGAACAAAATCTTTAAATAAGCTCTTCCTCTATTTTATAGTTACATTATAAATGTAGATCTAGTACTTGTATTTCTGCTCTTGGGATACTCTCACCAGCACAAACTTTGTTAATTTTACAAAGAAACTTTCCTACAGCTTCTGTTTACCAACTGCATATAGACAAATATACACATCATGCTAATAGGTGGAAAAAAAAAACCCAAAACAGTCTTTAAAGGAAATGCATGAAATGCATTAAAAGAAAGAAAAACAAATCACGTTTGCACTATGGCAACACATAAAATGTCTTACCTTAATATTTTTGAACTCCTTTTTCCAGGGGTAAAGAAAGAGATTAATTCCAACTGTCTCGAGCATGCTGAATGCATTACAGAGAGAATGTAAACTTGAGGATTTCACAGATCTCAGTGAGTTTTCAGCCATTTCGTAAAATTTTATCAACCGGAATCTATAAAAGGGATCAATTTTGGGAAGGCAAAGTAAGGCTGCCGCTGCCACTCGCAAATACTCATCATTAATAGGACGCTGCTTGTTGTCAGAGGCATTCAGTTTGCATTCATGGAACTGTACATACTTCCTAAATAAATCGTCTTTATATTTTGTATCCATTGAAATCAGTTTTTATCTCACACTTGGGCAGCTACCTCGTCTCTTTCATGGTTATTCAGCAGCAGGTTGATTATCTGGCATTAAGAATCTTCAGCAATGGCAACTCTTCTGGAATAAAAATTGAAAACAAAGACAAGTCATGACAGTTGCATAAATCCCAGATGTCCACAGCATCTTTCTGCTTCACAGGATTCTATAAAATGGTTCACAGAGCAGCAGCTCCCAGAACAGCCTCTTTAGGTTTCTGAAGATGCACAAGAGTCTACAGAAATGCTGTTGTCCTGCTTTTCGCTGTCATTCTCTACTCCTCTTCCAGTTATCTGCCTAAAACAGCACAACAAACCTACATCTAGTGAGGCACTGAGAGCTTGACAGAGTAAAGCTGGTGGACGCTAAAGCTCAGGCTGAGGGCTCCTTGGCTTAGGGAACCAAGGCAAAAGT
>JAOXJM010000005.1:9023103-9036905 GCA_026413425.1 Tringa solitaria | reverse complement strand
GGTTGGCCGGCGGGGCGGGGCGGGGCGCGGCGCGGCGGCGGCGGCGGCGGCAAGATGGCGGTGGCCGGTGCTGGCGGCTCCTCCCGCTCCCCCGAGCGGCGCTACGATCCGCTGTCGCGCTTCACCTGCCCCGTGTGCCTGGAGGTGTACGAGAGCCCGGTGCGCGTCCCCTGCGGACATGTGTGAGCGGCTGCCGGCGGCGTAGGGGGGGTTGGGGTGGCGACAGCGGGAGAGGGGCTGGAGCTGGGTCGGGCCCGCCCCGCAGGCGCCTTCGCTGGCCGGTGGCTGTGAGGCTCTTGGGAGGGAGGCTCAGCTCGACCTTTGGCTCCCTCGGGAAGCGGGGCAGCCCAGGGATGGGCAAACCCGCCGCTGGGGGCCGGGTCCCCGTGGCGGGCGATGGGGACAAGCCCCGCTGAGGGTGAGGGGCTCTACAGGCAGCTCCGTGCCTCTCCGGCGGCCTAGGGGTGGCTTCCGTGACTTCCCCTTTCTAGAGGGGAAAGGCGAATTGAAACAGCAGGGAAAAAAGCCAGTACGCTTTTGCTTTCGATTGCTTTCCCTCCCGAAAGATGTAGAAACCGAGCAGCGTCCGAAAACTGACGATGCCGAGCGTAACGAACCGGAGTCCTTCTCCCTTCCTGCACAAGTGTCAACGGGCTGCTGCTTCCTTACCTACCGGTCCTCGAGACTCCGTTATCGCCGAGGGCAGAGGACACGGAAGGGCTCAGGGCGTTTATTCTGCGTGTCCAGGAGGGATGTTCTCACCACCTCCTGTTTGTTTTTCTCTCTCCCACCCCAGCTTTTGCACGCCGTGCCTGCAGGAGTGTCTGAAGCCCAAAAAGCCAGTTTGTGGCGTCTGCCGCAGTACCCTGTCGCCCGGGAGCAGAGCTCTGGACTTGGAAAAGCAAATTGAAACGACAGAAACGGCTTGCAGCGGCTGCAATAAAAAAGTATGGAAGTGCATGGTGTGTGCCTGCCTGGCCGTGCTGCTTAGAGGGACATAAAGTGCTTGCTCTTCAGCTTTCTGCAGAATCGCATTAAAATGTTTGTTCCGATAAGTGCTAAAGATATTTTAGATAGGCAGCACCCAAGTGCTGATGTTTTTTCCACAGATTTTCATTGTTACCTCTTCAGGAAGTGAATTTCAAGTGAAAGCTACTGATTTTAAAGTTGCAGTAAAATATTGCTTCTGAAGTTGCTTCTGTGGAAGTGTCTCAGAAGGAGGAACGTTGTAATGAAGCAGTGGATGTGGGGTATAGGTAGAATCATGGAATAAATATATATTATTTATTATAGTGGTCTCTTTAGCTCTTAGGCAGAAATTTCTTGGCTTTATTTGAAATAGTTACAAGTCAAATTTGATTTATATGAGCGGTGTATTCCACAGACTTACTTTTTGCTGGTGTCCTGCACGTTGAATACCTGTGTGGCATCCTTCCTGTCATTCCCGTTCTTGTAAAGTTGGGCTTCTTAGTGTTAATTGAATGTATAAGAAAATATCTTAGCAGATGGCGATACAACAAGAAAAGGATAATTAAACGTGCTAAGGTGAGGGTAATAGTTCAGTTATTTTCACGTCTGGTTTCTGGCTGATAGAAGACAGTAGTGCCTTGAATTACAGATTTTCTTACTGTAAATTTGAATTTAGATTAGTGGGGTTGAACAATTATCAATTGACTTACACAAAGATCTGTACTAAAAGCCAGATTATTTTCCATGCACTGTCTTTCCTCCTCAGTAACCAGGTAAACTGGCTTTATGTGAAGCAGGTTTTTTTATATACTCTAGCATAGGTTAAGAAAAGTGAGCTGTTCTGAACAGTATCAAATCTGTAAAATATAACAGGCAACAAAGTTACACGTTAACTAATCTTTAATCTCAAATCTTTCTGCCTTGCCTGCTGAGGTGTTTGAGTTTTCCTGCTTTAACGCTGTCTGCTGAAAGCTACTTTGATTACTATTTCTGCTTTAAAGTGTACAAGTAACTGCAAATAGTTTAAATTAACCTTGCTGTGCAATTGCTGCCCACACAGATGTATCTCTCCAAGATGCGCAGCCACGTAGCCTCTTGTTCAAAGTACCAGAACTACATCATGGAAGGTGTGAAAGCCGTAACTAAAGAACCACTTCACAACTCCAGGTAACTAACTCCTCTCTTTTTGTCACAAAACTAGGGCTGTTACTGATTAATCGTTATAAAATCTCAATTTTCCTTCTTCTGAGAACAGCTTTCTATCTTTAAAAAAATTAACTGCATTATGGGGTTTCAAGCACACTGTAGAATTTTGGAGTAGAAGCAGACTTTACCTCTTTGCTCAGTTTGGGTTTTAACCCTTTCACATTGTTAAAATCTAAGCTTTAATCCTGCATCTTGTCCTGGTTTCTGCTGGGATAGAATTAATTTTCTTACTAGCAGCTGGTATAGATCTGTTTTGTATTTAGGATGAGAATGTTGACAACACACTAATGGTTTTAGTTGTCGCTTAGCAGTCAAGGACTTTCTCAGCTTCCCACAGAAGTTGAGAGGGAGCATAATGACAGGACAACTGCCCCAAGATGGCCAAAGCAATATTCTATACCATAATACTCATGCTCAGTATAGAAATGAGGATTGGCCAGGGGGTGGGGATCTGCAGTTGCTGAGCAGTCAAACATCAGGTGGTGAGCAATTGCATTGCATCACTCATTTCATATATTCTTTCACCATCATTATTATTATTTTCTCTTCTGATGCTGTCAAACTGTCTTTGGTTGTTTTTTTTTTCTTCTCCCTATCCTGCTGGGGGGTGGGGGGTGGTGAGTGGGGCTGTGGTCCTAGTTGCTGCCTGGGGTTAAACCATGACAATCTGACTGTGAACGGGCAAGCTATTCTGCTTTCTACATAGTCCAAGCACTAGGCATCTTAAAGATCAGGTTACTCAGTAAAAGTAGCTATTTTTTAAACACAACATTTATATTTCTGTCTCTTGATTGTAGTAGCTTACAATGAAGGGAAGTGGGAATTGATTGCAGTGCACTCATCCGCGTTGTAATGTACTGAGTGGTACTCTATGCTTAAAAAAATAACAAAACAAGGTGATAAATGAAATATATAACGTTTGTAGAGGAGCTCTCATTTTGTGTAAACATGGGTGATATTAAGGGTTCCTTAAGCTGTTGCTGGGAATTAAACTGATTCTTAAAATTAGCTAGCCTTAATTGCATAGGATAAGATGACTGCTTTAAGTTACTTGTATTCTTAAAAGCTGGTAAGATGACTTTTGAGTATTGAAAAATACTAAAATACTACTAAAGCTTTTACTTTTAACTTTCTTACAATGACATCACCTCTTTTTCTCCCCCCAACCAGGAACTTCCCAAATCGCTTTACCTTTCCATGCCCGTATTGCAGCGAGAGAAACTTTGATCAAGAAGGACTAGTCGAACACTGCAAAACATTGCACAGCATGGATGCAAAACAAGTGGTAATAAAAAGTCTTGGTGCAAGAATTGCAATGAAGTCTAGTCTTAAATCCCTTTGAAACAATGAATTAGAGACTTACTCTTGAAGTTAAGTACATATTTATAATTACTCCTGTTAAAGTCAAATGTGGGTATGCTGTTCATGCATTTAGCTTTTACATAATTTTTATGTTGGTTTTCAATACATTCTCTGAAGGTGACTTGTCTCTGTTCCTGTTGCAGCTGGGTTACATCCTCCTTTCATATTTGAAAAAAATGGCAGACATTCAAAGTTAATTAGGCACAGTAACAAACATCAAATTAATAAGATATAATTTCAAAAAAAATGTCAGGCATTTAATTTTCCCCTCTCTTGCTTTCAGCAAGAACATACTATCAACCTTTGGGAAAAATGCTTGCAAAAAATAGTGTATCATTGTAATGCTCTTTACCGGCTGATGCTCCCTCTCGTGTAAAAGGAGTCGTGAAACATGGAAGCGAATTTGAAACTCATTTTTCTGGAAAGTTTTTTGAATTCCAAAATGTTTAGGAAAAAAGTTCATTTTTTCCCTTGGAGAGAAGTGATCTTTGCAAAGGAGATCAAGGGATCTTTTCTGTTAGAAATAAAAGCTGAAATCTTCTAAAACAAACAGCTGTAGTCAATTCCGATTTTCAGAATATAGAGGGAAGAGTAAGCCATTCCAGTTCAGAGGTCTAAGACATGAATTAAAATTATTTGGAGTTATCTGAGGCTTTTGTATTAAATGTCCCAGCACACTAATTGACATCACTTTGCATACAGAATAGTGATCATCACAAACCTCGAACTGCAATCTTCCACGCTGTCTCTGTCCTACCCTTCTTACTGTAAATGTTAAAGCACTTGAACCGCTGGGGCTTAATTGGCTTTTTTGGGGTTTTTCTTGAAGGTTTGCCCAATTTGTGCCTCGATGCCATGGGGAGATCCAAATTACAGGAGTGCTAACTTCATGGAGCACCTTCAAAGACGACATCGCTTTTCATATGATACTTTTGTGGTACGTGTTTCCTCACCCTTGGAATACAGCCTGATGACTCTTAAAATCCAGCTTTTTTACATAGCCATTACTGTGACATCTCATCCATGCAGATGGCATCATGAGAGAAATTGGATTATTGGCGAGTCAAAGGAACAGACGGCTTTTTATTCTTATTTAGTGTGGTATTAACCAGCATGGCTGTTGCAGTAAAAGAATTTCTCTACCCTTTGTTCATAGGATTATGATGCTGATGAAGATGATATGATGGCGCAGGTTTTGATGCGTTCTTTGCGGGATAAATGAACCAACTAGAAGATTAACTGTAAACCCCAAGCTTCCATGAGGGGGAAATGCCCAGCATCCTCACACTTGGCCCTGTACATCCCAAGATGAACTCAGGCATCCAGAAATACAGAAGATTCTTAATCCCTATCTCGTTTTCAAATCCTGGTTTGATATCTCTGTACCACTTAGTCTTTTGTTAATATGGTCTATGCCATTTAACCCCGTCAGCCTAATTTTCTTTCTTCACAATTGTAGGTCATCGTGGAGGAGGCAAATCTGTTTTCCTTTACCTCTGCCTATTTCTTGGTTTCTTTTGCAGTTGTGTTTATTGGACTGTCTGAAAACAAAAACAATCCAAGAGGAGTGGCCTGAACTAGTGCATAAATATCTCTTCCCAGTCCCATTTACATATCTTAAGTGATTGTATGAGAGGTGTATTTGTAGCTCTGTTTTCGTTTAGTGAAACCTCTAGGTGCTAACTGTAACTGTCAGACCAGCTCTCATTTAAAGTGACCTATGATGCCTGTGATTTCATAATGTTTCCCAGTGTTGAAATTCTTACACGCAGCCTCTCGACTATATGGAAAACGTCTTCAGTATAAGTCTTCAAACTACAAACTTTCTTAGCAAATCTTTGCACCTGTGTAAGCAACTAGTTCAAAATATTTTAGTTCTATGCATGATTATTACTTTCTTCCATACTTTGACCATAATTCCTAGCCTGGAAAGTAAACTTTAATGTTGGTCTTATTTAAAAAATAATGCATTCTAAGTGTCTTAGCAAATATTAATCGTATTTTCTGGCTTTATGATTAAATTGCTGGTTTGGAAACTGATTTTCTAGTAATTTTAATCCTTATGCTGATAAGGGAATTCAGAAAATTTTTTCAATACCTTTGCTTTCTATTTAAACTAAAATTTTCATATATATTCCTATTTTTTCCATCTCTCATGGCAAGCTGGTAGCAAAACTGACCAGTAATTAATTGCACTTGCACAGCACTACCTTTCTGCATTACAGATTTTAACGGGTATTTTGGATTCCTGTTCTTCATTTCCATGTTGCTAAAGTAGATGAAGCTGTACTTCGATTGTTTTCCATATAATATGATATATATAGTATGCAGGTATAGCTCTCAAAGGAAAAATAAAATACAACCTGGAAAGCAGGATGACAATTCCAGTACCTGGTAAATGGATACTCTGTATTCAAGTCTATGCTTTTACTACAGAAATTCCTTTTTAGTTTAAATTTTTCATTAACTGCACAGTGAAGATACTGAGATCTAATGATCTAAGACACCTGACCAGAACTTGTAAATCACGGTAGTGTTGAGATGTCTAGTCTAATTTAAGCGTGTTTAATTGGAGCAGTGGACCTGCACCACCATGGAGTTGAGTACTAATTAATTTATTTGACCAGTAAACTTATTATCATTGCGTTCTGCAGACTGCAGCATAGCCTTACCCTTAAAACAATGAAATGCATCCCACCCAAAACCTCTTGATTAACCTTTCTGTCCAGCCAGACCTCAAACATATTTAAGTTCATTTTAGTAAGATTTCCCTAACTTGTTTAGGGCTATTACAGACTCATCCTTAAGTCTTGGAGGAGGGAACTGTGGGAAAAGTGCTGTGTTTGGGGTTGGTTATTCTTAATGCTTGATCTGCAAAGAGATTATGATGTGTTAGTGGTTGGATGGGGATTTCTGGGTTCTGGCTAGAACACAGTTTGGTGACACCCATTGACCAGAATCTAGATTTCTGCTACTATTCTAAGTGCACTTCCATGCAATTCTGATAAAATGTTTAAGGAGCAGTTAGAAGCTTCCGAGAAATTACTTTGTCACGTTTTTGACTTTTGAAGACAAGTTACAAATAAAGACCATTTAATTTATAAAATCCTATCTTCGTGTCAGCTCATGTCATTTCTTCCTCCTGGCCCGAACGTTGCATTTTGGTGCCTCCCTGGGAACGCTTCTTGCCGGCTGCATAACGGGCACTGAGAAATACACAGTCTTCAACTTTTGGCTTCCGTTAGATATTTTGTACTGGTTAGTTGCAGCTTTATTTATAACCTTTCGAACAGTGGACTATGCAGGTTATGGAAAATGGTTCAGATGGAGTTTGGACCGAGTTCTGCTGGAGCTGGCCAGAACCCTGCAGATTGACTCGTTGTGAACAGTAGAAACAACCTGCCCAGAGTTTCTTGTTAAATGGGGGAAGTGTGACTGTCCAGCAGGGCTTTTCTCTTGAAACCTTTACAGCTCCCACTGCTTTAACCTCTCTGGCTGTCAAGTTTGTGATGTTTACGACCTTGTGTTGCTCTCTGAAGGAGGAGGTGAAGGCTGGCTTGTGGCAATGACTAATCAGAAATCACTTGTGCTGAGTGATTTTAACCACGACTGTGCAGACCTGTTCCTTGACCATACTACTTGGGTTTGATTTCATCAATTTGTTACTTGGGAATCATTTCACAGAAGGTACCAACCAAAAATACTGACTGGGAAATGCAAGCTAGTTCTCTTTAACTTTGATTGTGTTTGCATACGAATCAGAAATGATGTCCTGGCACCTGCCAGCTCGATAAGGGCAGAATTGACAGACACTGCTTTCTATCCTATGGTGAGCACCCATGGAACCTCTCGGAGATAAACCTACCCATAGACTTCCACTTACTCCAGCTCCTGGAGAGCTTTGTGTCCCTACGCTGCTGACTTCATCAGCAAATACAAACACGTTTACACACGCTGCGGTATGTCTTACTGCCCTGAGTCTGGCTGCTTGATTTTAAGAGACATTGTGTTGAGAAGCACCTGTGTTCTGTGTATAGCCTTGATTCATCTCACTTGCGTGCAGAAACTCGGGATGAAAAAAAAATAAAATAGCCTTATTACAGAACAAGCTATAGCTTGAACTTCCAGATCCGGTGGTGTGTTTCTGCAGAAGAGTGAAGTGCTCTGCCAGGGCTGCTCTCGCCTCATCAGCAGCTGATCTTGTCCCCCCAGCAAATCCCAAGTGCCCATTGTTGGTGATAATGCAATTGGGCCACCTCGGACCTGTGAAATTCCCGGTGTCTGGCACAGGGAGTCAGCCTTAGGAGGACGATTAGCACAGAGGGAGAGGGACAGAATGGGAGGAGACAGGCTTGCAGTTGAGCTATTTCTTTAAATTAATCTGTCTCCAGTCAAAGACTGGCCTTAATAGGTCTGATAAATTGTTGTCAGCATTAATTGCCTAACACAAAGGCATCGCTTCATCTGGAATTACAGCAATAAATCCCCTGGTCTCATTACACTGGGGGGATGAGATCTTATAAAGGAGCCCATCTATATAAAAGCATTAATGGTATGCTCTGGGTCCTTATGTCACCTGATTGACAAAGGCACAGCAAATTTGCTTGGAGGCCTTTGGCCAGCTATACTGGATGGTCACTGGTAAGACCAGTGTAAGAAGGATTAACCTCACACGCTATACCAAGACTATGTTAAGTTGTGGAAAAGCAAATAAGGGAAGCTTTTCTTTGGTTTAAATACACTAAAAACATCAGTGGGGCATTTGCCTGTTTTAGGGTGGGTTTTTGTTTTGTTTTTCTAATGCAGATCTCGTGTCACCATTGCATTGGTCTATGCTTCATTCTTCAAAAGCAACTTATTTCTTATGGATAAACTACATTATTCCCAGGTGATGCAAACAAGGACCGTTGAAACCAATACGAAAACTTCCTTTTCCTTCCCCACTTCTTCCCCAAAACTCCAGAAAATAGTTAGCACTTATTGAAAGCGTTGTAACTACAGGCTTGGGTCTCTCTTCTAGTTCTTCTCACATTTATTGTCTTTACCTAGTACTCGGACATTGGGCTTAAAAAAAGAAATACAGTGAATCTTCTGGGAGCTGTCTGAGTACCCCCGTGCAATGCGGTTCCCTTCCATGGCCTGGGTGTGGAGGGGATAAGCCCACCCCGGTGGCCACAGCAGCAGGAGCGGTGGCCAGCGCGGCGTCCGCTGACAGCAGAGGGAGGTCTTGCGTTTTGGAGAGAAACGGGCTCCCACCTCCCAGCTCTGTGCTCGTCCCCGTCCTCCTCCACCCGGCTCCGAGACCTGCGGTGGGTTTCAGGGAGCTTCTCTGGTCTTGCAGGGAGGGTGCACACCTCCCCCCGGGCCTCAGGACCAGAACTTCCCTTGGCCGCATCCCGGCCTTCCTTGGTGGCAGGAGCTCTGCTCTGCAGCAGGATATTCGAGATGCTTCACGTAGCCGTGGGGCCAAAGAAGGCAAAACCAAGAATTTGCAGCAGACTTGCCGGTCTAGAGGTAGTTAATGAGTGCCTACAAGCTCCTCGGGCTACTCCATGTGGCGCTGGGACTGGAGCTGTGCCACGGCCTGGTGGCAGGGCTGCTCTGACCACCCTGGGGCTCAGCTGCTGCCAGAGCCCAGTGTTCCAGCACAGGGTGGGATGGCTGAGAAACCACTGCCGTTTCCAGCCCGTGAATCATTGCAGAGCTTCCCCTCCTGTCTCCTGCTCTCTGTCCGCAGCTTGCTGGCTCACGGGCACGAGCAGGTCAGGTCGCTTTCTCCCTTGATCTCGATTTTTCCTCTAGCACATGCAAGTTTTTTTCCACGCCTGGTGGTCGGAACAGATCTGATTATTAGCATTTCAGAAAGAAGAGAGGAGCAGGCTTTGCTTCTTGAAAGAAAACCGCGTTGTTGGCTTCCTCGTACAAGTGTCCCCAGCGTAACCACATCCGCGGCAGGTGGAGGAGCGTGGGGGGGGGGGGTGCCCGGGGGAGGCACCTGCAGCAGAACCCGGGCTGCTGCCCCCTGCACCACAGGCTGCTGCTCCGGACCCCCATGAGAAATGGGGTGGCCCCGGCCCCTGTGATTTCCATTCCCCGAGGCCTTCGGAAAGGAGGGACGGGATGGATCCGGCTCCAGAGCGCGTGGCTGCAGGGGGAAGAGTTTGCAAATGCCATCTCCTCCCCGCAGGATCGCGTGTGGCTGGCAGGACAAGCCTTCCAAGCTTTCCAAGCTGTTCCTGCCCTCAGGAAAGACTGAGGGTGGGCTCAGTCCCCGTCCCCCCCCCCCCCCAGCGCTGCAGCTGGTGGAAAGCTTTGCTCCCCACTTCTGCATTTCGTGCGGGTTTGTGGCTAAACAGCAAACACGTGGGCAGCAGGGGCTGGTGGAGCGGTGGGTGACGGCCGAGTCACGAGTGGCCCTTTTTCGAGTGGCAGGGCCGGGAGCGAGGAGGCATTCCCAGCAGGTCCCGTTCCTCCTCCTCCTCCTGCAGCCCACACGCCGCCGGCAGCTGTCTTGGAGCTGAGCGTGGATCCCGCAGCAGGTGGCTGGACCCATGCCCTGAGCCCTTCCAGCGGGGAAATCCCTACGTGAGCCGGAGGGATGGGGCGAGCTGGAAGCCTGGGCTGAGCTTCTTAACTGCCAGGCCGGGGGGGGACCGCTCGGGCTCTGCTCATTGCTCCCCAAGCATCCATCGGCAAGGCCTGGGCACCTTCCCGTGGGCACCAGGGAATGGAAAGCCAAAGGCAGCATGTGCCTCGCTGGGGCTGTTTGACCCACACTGCCGTGTCCGTGGGGAAGGAGCCAGGGGGGAAGGGAGGCAGGAGGGAAGAAAATCAGAGGGCAGCTCTCGAGGGGAGGCTGCTCTGCCTGAAACCTGCCCAGCAGGAGGGAGAAGCATGTCCGGGCAGGTGCTGCTGACCCCCGCCTGGGGGGGAGAGAGCCCGCAAGGGCTGTACCGCATCCATCCTGCTCCTCCGCAAGTCATTGCCTCTCCTCAGAGGGTTAATACCCCGCGGCGAAGCGTGTTTCCCCCTCTGGGGCTGTGTCCCAGCAGCGGGGCTCGTCCTAAACTTGCACCGCAGTCCCCGGCGGTGGGGACAAGGGCGAGGAGAGCCACGCGTGGGGGATCACCCTCCCCGCACAGCGCCTTCCTCCAGCCCCGCTGCTGTGGGGCAGCGACACAGTGTGTGTGTGTGTGTGTGTGTGTGTGTGTCCCCGTCCCCGTCCCCGTCCCCCCCCCTCCCCGGGCACCGACGCCCCCGGGTCTGTCGCATGGTTCCTTGCCCCGCTTCCCTCCGGAGCATCCCCCGGTCCCCGCGAGGAGCGGAGCCCCGTGGGCAATCCCCACGGCTCGGCTCGGCCCCCGGCCTCCGCCCCGCCCGACTCATTGGCTCCGGGACCCGGGGGCGGCCCCGCACCGCCCTCCTCGCCCCTGCGCCGCGCCCCCCGCGGCCCCGGGCCCATATTAACGGGCGCGGCGGCCCCGCAGCGGGCGGCGGTAGCGGGGGATGCAAGATGCCGCGCTCCTTCCTGGTGAAGAAGCACTTCTCGGCCAGCAAGAAGCCCAACTACAGCGAGCTGGAGAGCCAGGCCGGTGCGTGGACGGGGCGCGGTGCGACGTGGACGGGCCACGCACGTGGGGTGTTCCGCGGGGCGGTGCGGGGGCTGCGGTGCGGGATCCCCTCGTGTCACCGCACGGGAGCGGGTGGGTGACTCACTTTTTGCAGGGGTGTGAGGGTGGTTTATTTTCGGTTTCGTACATCTCGGGTGTGATGGGGTGCGGGATCCCCCGTGTCACGGGATGCGGAGCTGCATCTTGGTACCCCGGGGTGGGTGGGGGTGCTGGGGGCTGCCCCATGGGGTGGGTGCGGGTGTGCGGGGAGCTCCCCATGGCGGGGGTGGGCAGGGGCATGGGGTCCCTTTAGCCCCATCCCTGGCAGCAAGGCGGGCAGGGGCGCTGATCCCCGTGTGGTGGGGTCTCCGTTGCCCCGGGGTGGGCCGGGGTCCCTCTGCATCTCCGGGGTGGGGTGCGGGGCTCTCATGGGATGGCCTGGGGTCAGATCCCCTTGCCCGGGGCTGGGCCGGGCAGCCCGCTCCCCTGGGTGCAGAGCCCGGCGAGGGTGGGTTGGGGGCCCCTCGTCCCCGTTCTTACGGGGAGCATCGGGCCCCTACTGAGTGCTGCCCCCCTCCCGCAGTGCTGGCCGCCCCGCTGCTGTACGAGACGTGCCCGCTGCCCGTCATCCCCCCGCCTGAGGTGCTTGGCCCCGGTGCCTACTACCCGCCGCTGGTGTGGGATGCGGGGCTACTCTCCAGCCTCTTCCCGGGTGGCCCGGGCGGTGAAGCGGCGGGTGGTGCGGCCCCCGCCCTGGACCTGACAGCGCTCTCCAGCGAGGAGGATGAAGGCAAGAGCTCCGGGCCCCCCAGCCCAGCCTCGGCCCCCGCCACTGCCGAGCGCTTCCGCTGCGCCCAGTGTGCCAAGGCTTACTCCACCTTCGCCGGGCTCTCCAAGCACAAGCAATTGCACTGCGATGCCCAGGCCAGGAAATCCTTCAGCTGCAAGTACTGCGAGAAGGAGTACGTGAGCCTGGGGGCTCTCAAGATGCACATCCGGAGCCATACGCTGCCCTGCGTCTGCAAGATGTGTGGCAAGGCCTTCTCCCGGCCCTGGCTGCTGCAGGGCCACATCCGGACGCACACCGGTAACGCTGGCTCTCGCCCCTCTCCCTCCTTCCCTTGTTCGCTTCCCGCTTCCCAGCTCTGTGGCCCCCCCAGCAAATCGGCGGGCCGGGTGTTATCTGGGAAGATAAGGGCTTCCCAAACCCCTTTGGCACATCTCTCTAAAATGTCCTTTAAATATCCTCTTGGCTGGAACCGAGCTCGGGGTCAAGGCTCAGCTTGTAAATCTGTGCCGCCGCTGTTAGTGCCGCGCTTGCCCGCGGGCCAGCCCGTCAGCCACGGGGCCACCGCACACGCTTCAGCCTAATTTCACAAACTGGGGCTACGAGACTGCTGAAGCACACCGTCCCCGCGCACTGCCGTGCCCAAAGCATCCCTCCCTGCCCCGACACCAAGGGCTCCCGGCCAGGGCAGCACCCGAGGCCCAGCTGCCCACCACCGTGGCCTCCAGCCTGTTGTCCTGCCCGGCTCAAAGCACACCCGCTGCCTGCTGAGATGTACCGGGGCAGGTGCTGGGGGCACCGGGCTGTCGGTGAAGGTCCGGGCACCGCAGCTGCAGCCCACCCCGCCGCCACGGCTGCCCATACAATGCATCTCCCGAGCATCCTTTGTGGGGCTGCGGGGACAGTGTAATTGTTACTTGGCACTGATTTCACACCCTCTTAACGTACTAAAGATGATGGCTGAAGGAAGCCGGGAAGACTTAATTGTGCTTTCCAAATTAAGCATACGCATTTGTTTCCTCCAAAAGAGTCTTTCTGGGAGGAATTCACCCTGGCCAGGCTTTTCAATGGGAGCTTGGGCAGGAGAAGGGGGAGCGCGGGGTTCGGCGGAGGAAATAGCTATACTCACCCTGGCGCTGGCGCCTTTCAGCCGCTGCCTGCTATGATATAATTAACACAGAGCGCTTGGCTTTCCTGCCTCTCCGCAAACGGTTTGCTTGGCTCCAGGCAGGAGACGAATATTGCGTCTTCGCTTGTATGTGCAACTGCCTTGCTGCTTGCAGATGTTTCCAGCGTTATTTCTTTCCGTGGCTCACAGGAGAGGTTTTTCTGGGAGTAGGAAATTCCCAAGTCTTTCCCCGAACATACCTCTCCCGTCTTTCCCTCCCTCCGCACAGTAACAGCCAGCACTTCTTTTCACTGTGCTCTTCGCAAACTTTGGCTAATGAACGGCTCCTTCTTTGATATCTCCCATGTGTTGATGCAGTGGTTAATTGGGAGCGTTTCTCTTTGTCCCATAGGTGAAAAGCCCTTTTCCTGTACACACTGCAACCGGGCCTTTGCTGACCGCTCTAATCTCCGAGCCCACCTGCAGACCCATTCAGATGTAAAGAAGTACCAATGCAAAACCTGCTCCAGGACTTTCTCCCGTATGTCGCTGCTCCACAAGCATGAGGAGACGGGCTGCTCCGGCTCTCGCTGAGGACTCTGCTCCCCCAGGGCCACTCGCCACGCAAATACCTATATTATAACTAGTTTCTGTAGGAGTTAGTTTCCTCTGTCGCCATCGCAGCGCGCACCGGGCCGGACGTGGTGACTCTGGCCCTTGAGACCCTCACACTCCTCGTCGCCCGGTGCCTCCCGTGCGA
>JAOXJM010000005.1:9001328-9022826 GCA_026413425.1 Tringa solitaria | reverse complement strand
TTTTTTTTTTAACCATAACCACTTGGTAACTTTTAAAAACCAATATTTTTTTTTTAATGAAGGACAAAATGTTAAAACCCTCCCTCCCCCCCCCAGCCCTGCCCCGAGTGTACATACGCCGCCTGTAGAAGGTGTAACTATGCAATAATACAGTATCCCAGTAGTTGTGAAGCAGCTGCTTCTCCCCAGCACAATGACAATTTGCAATGCCTGCGAGATTAACAGTGTCCATAAAAGGCATGGGTAGCCATTTCAAACACCAACCCTGTTTACAGAGCAGCTATGCACTCAAGCACCTGTTAATATGACTCTTAACAACTGCTTTTCAAGAGAACTGTGACTAATAGCAGGCACTTGTCAGCCGATACAATGGTGGCCTGTCCCAGGGCTGCCCATCGACAGGTGTGTGCCAAAAGCCCTATTTATGGGTATTGACAGGTGCCTCCTGAATGCATCTTTCTTTGGACATTGTTTTCACGGAATCATTACAAAGAGGATGTTTACATTTCAAAGGTACACTGGTATTTATATTTTTGTGCCACGATTTTGTACTGATGAAACTTTTTATATAATTATATACGGTTTATTGATATTCAATAAAATGGTTAATTTATAGCAGGGTTCTGTGGGTGCTCAGGGTGAAGGTGCAGCCGCGGATGGGGACGGGGAGGGGTGCGGGGATGGGGATGCTGCGCTGGGTGGGGGTGCTGGGCTCGGCTCTGCGGCTCCTACCCTGCGCTCCTGGCCCCTGGCTGCAGGTGAACGGTGGGCAGCATTCACCTGAGGGATCTCCCCACCTCTGGGGGGAAGGAAAAGGCAGGCTGAGTCAGTTCCTGGGGAAGGGGAGCTCTGCGGTGATGCAGGCTCGGGGGGGGGACAGGGTTGCTGGGGGTGCAGTGCATCTCCATGGGTCCATGTGGGAAAGCACAAGTGCTTTCCCTGTCCATCCCAGTCTGCCCGGATGGGTGCTGGCTTTCCCACGGGGCTACTGGAGCACCCGTGGCCTAGCCACGTCCCTCAGCGCTGCCTGGGGAGCAGGTCCCTGCCGCAGCGCGGGTGGGGGGCTACCTCCAGCTCTTGGCAGACCCTGGAGCCTTCCCTGGGGAGGGCAAAGGCACCAGAAACCTCAGTAAGCCGAGCCTCAGTGCAGGTGACCCGATGTGGGTGGCGCGGCAGCGGAGGTGACACATCCTGTTGTCACCACAGAGGCCTTCAGCATGTGCAGGTAGGGCTGTCCCCTGCGTGCCCACAGCCGGGGGGGCCAGGTCCTCCAGAATACCCCACATACCTGCCTCTAGGATCGTCCTAATGAGGCTGTGTCCCAAGCACCAATGTTCCCAACGCCCCAAACCACCTGCCTTGCACCTTCCCCAGCCGCCTCCAAATTTGGGGTGCTTCAGGGACAGTGCAGCCGGTCTTGTCACCTGCCTCCCCCAGGGACTGGGATTCTGTCCTGCTCTCCCTGTGTTTCCTCAGTGCTGTCTCCAGGACATGGCTTTTAACTTAAAAGTGCGTGCCCCCCCAGCACTCATCCCCCCTCCAGCCCACCGGCGTCCGGCTCCCAGTGCCTCTCCCAGGGCTGTTAGGGAGCAGGAAGATGTGTGCGGCTGTAAAAGGGAGCAGAGCTGCTGCTCGACCCTTCTTTAATTAAGAGCTCGCCCTGTATAAACCGACTTTCCCAGCCGAGTTGGACTCATTACTTGATTATTAAGCAGGGCAGGAAGTTTTGGGTTTGCTCTTGTGTGTGCTTTTTTCTTCCTTTTCCCAACAGGAAGCGGGGGAGGGGCACTAATTACTTTCAGCTTTCCATCCATAAAATCCTGGAGCCGCAAAAGCAGCTAAATAGTTAAAAAAAGACCAGTTTTGAGAACGGACCACCTGCAGGAACTGGAAAGGAGGGCGAAGGAGTGGGTAAGCAGAGAGGAGAAGCCCACCGAGCCCTGTGCAGGTTGGGTTGGCTTTGTGGCTCTGACATGCCCTTGGTTACTGCTCAGCTTCAAGGCCCTTCAGCGTGTACCCAGCCCCGCCACACAGGCTGTGCTTTACCCCCAGCCACACGTGCCACGGCTGTCACCCATCCGGATGGGGACCCTTTCCCACATGGTTGGGGCTGTTGCTTCTCCCCTGCACCGGCACCCACCAGGGAACCCTGCCAGCTCCTTCTCAATGGGCTTCCCCTAACACTGGTTAGGCAGGCGATGAGAGTTGTGAGAAAACCTCCTCCTTAGCAATCTTTCCTGCTCTCAGTTGTGTTCCCGGCTTTGTCCAGAGGCTGGCTGGGACGCAAGGCTTTTAGAGAGAAGGTATAAAATGGGTGGAGGACAGCCTAGGCTCCGACTGACAAATCCTGCTGGCATTCAAACACAAATGCAGCCTTAAAACACTGGAAAAAAGAAATGCTGCCTGTTCTGAATCACAAAAGCGCAGCCCATTGGCACTCAGGCTGCTGCTGCATCTGCTCCCTTCCCTGGGCTGCCCAAGCACCCTGCACCCTGGGGACCCACGGCCACTCAGATGCTGTCCCGCAGCCTGGGGTCGTGCCTCTGACCTCCCCAAATTATGCCCAGGTCTGGATCACTTGCTGCCCTGTCACACGTGGCTCAGATCCCTCCTCTTCTGCCTGGCTGCTCATTTTCCTACTGCAAAAATATTTCTTATTGCTGCACTGGGGGCTGTTGGGGTGAGCAGAGGGTTGGGGCCCGTGACAAGGACACCCTTGTGTCCAGCTCAAACCTGCTGCAGACGTGGACAATCCTCTCTGTCCTTTCTCTGCCCCCATACACCTTTGGGGCTCTGTGATGGAGAGCTGCACCCAGGAGCTGGGCCTGCGGATCAGTTGCAATTGCCTTTTCATTTCATTTTTGGAAGGAAACCCCCCAAACAGCCTCCCTGGCAGCAGTACCGCAGTCCCCTGCCCCCAGCCTCTTGCATTTGCCCCCGCAGCTGGCAAGCGCTGCTCAGTGAAGCCAGAGGGTTCATGGCAAAACCTCAGCAGGTTTTTTTTAATTTTTCCCCTGTTTTTTCCCCCATTTTAATGCCACAGGAACTAAACACACCATAAAGCCGCTGCCCACAGCCCCGCTGTTTCATCCAGGTAGCGCGGGCAGCAGTTTCGGCAGCGGGGGCGGCGGGGAAGGGGCAGCCGGCGATTAACGGGAGGAACCATTTGGTGACCACCTTGTGTGACCATCTGTAACAGATTACGGTGTCAGCGCTCGTAAAAGCCGGGATTCAATCAAGCGCCCGGCAGGTAGCGGGGGGCCCCGCTGGCAGGGGCCGTGGTGCCGGGGTGCGGGCTGTGCCGGCTCCGGGCTGCCGCGCTCCCCGGCACGGCCACGGCGTCGAGCGTTTGAACTCTGCCGTTTAATTTCCACGGACCTCCACAGGACCTTTAAGCAAGCACGTACGTCCCCTCGGCTCCTGGAGCCCTTTCAAAGGCGCCGGGGAAACCACAAAGTTGCCTTTTCTTCCCAGAGAAGGAGTAGTTTTTCCCCCCCTCCTCCCCGACCTGACGCAGAATTAAGGGTGTTTGGAAACCCACCCTGCCACAGAATCCACCCCCCAGGCCGGAGAGCTGGGGCAGACCCGCGCAGAGATGCTGTGTTAAAAAGGACTTTCAGGCTTCGATGATGCTGTTTGAAATTGTCCTCTCTCTGCAGGCATCTGGAGCATCCCAGAGCGGACGAGAAGGGAAGGAGGTGGATTACAACCACCTTTGCAAAGGCTAAGCTTCCTCTACTTGGTGATTTGTGGGCTGCAGATCGCAAAACTGCCTTTTTCACCCCTTTTGTGTCCCCATCTCCTGGGGATGGGCATGAGGCGCGCCTGACCGTGGTGCAGTGAGGGCAAAGAGCAGCTCTGGGGTCACTCTGCAGCCAAAGTCCTTGGCAAACCCCTGATGGGCCACCTGGGCATTGGGAAGAGGAAAGAGGGAAAAAGAAGAAGGGCTGAAAAGAGTTTAAAGACAAGGAACACGCTGAGCCCATCTCATGCTCAGCTGAGCTGGGGGCTCCCTGCAGAGCTCACTTCACGGTGGGGAGCCAGCAGTGGGTGGGGGACAGCCCTGCCACTGCCCCACAAAACGCTTTCCCCCACCTTCAGAGCAGTAGGAAGGAAAATATTTTCCACTTTCTCCTCCTGTCGCTGCAAAACTGTTTGATAAAAATGTTCTCTTCGTGATCTCCCGGATCCCCCGCAGCCTCCGGAGGAGAGTTTCCAGCATCTGAGCGTGCAGCCCTGGGAGAAGGCGGCCAAAGCCCAGCCCCTACAAAGTGTAGCAGCCTAATTCTTTTTTTGGCTCTTACCTTACCTAGAAAAAGCTGAATAAACAAACAGAAACCGGGCAGGATCTGGGGAAAGGCCCGTTATTAAAGTCAATGGCTGGACGCCTGTTTCTGATTTGGGGAAGGGGATGACCGGAGCTTCACGGCAGAAGCTGGGATGGCTCGTGGGGTGATCAGTAGAGATAACATGGGTTTCCCACTCCAGATACCTGGGACTGCGGGAGGCTTTGGAAGATGTGTGCGTTTATCCTGGGCTGGACTAGAAGCAGGTGCCGGTGCAGGGCTCAGCGAGCCCCTGTCAACAGGCAGTGCTGGTGAAAGCCTCCGTCCATTAACAGCTCGCCATAAGGACCGGGGATCTCAAACAAGCTGCAGGTGTAGCTATTGTTTTTCTGCCTCCGGGCTATTGACACAAGCAATAATCTCAAATTAATCTTTAATCGGATGATGAACTGATAGCGTGGGGCTGGGAAGGTGCGAGTCTTCCCATGGAGACAAAGAGCACGGCAAATGTGGAGAGAGTGAGCCAGGGAGACCTGGGGAAGGGGAGCAAGGCCACAGGATTAAATAAAGATGATTTCTCCCTTCGGATGCAGGTAGTCTGGGTTGCAGCATCACTGTGGTCTTACCGTCAGCTGTGCTCTCCTTTCCAAGGGCATCGCCTCTCCCCGGCCACGCTGCCTGTGAGTCCCTCACTGCTTGTCCCCGTGCCGGTGGGACGAGGGGCCATGCCCACCCCAGGGCTGCACTGAGCCCCAGCGAAGCATCAGCCACCTGCCAAAACAGGGCGAGCTCAGGCCTCACCGGCTCAAATCCCAGGCTGTAAATCCTCCCGGCAGAGGCCGGCTTTCTCCTGGGCGAAACGAGCACAAATTCCTTGCCCCAGGCACCCGGGGCAGCTTTGCTCACCCCACCTGGTTGAGAAACACCTTCCTGGGGCTGTCTCACCCTCCAGCTCTTTATGTCCCCTGTGCAAATGTGGTGGTGGTGGCCGTGGCTGGTGGGAGGACCGGCAGCGCCCGGCTGTGCTCACTGGGGTTCGGGAGACTGTGGAGAGATGGACAGGCGCAATACCGGTGTGGGTTAAATGCTTGTTTCTCCCTTTTCATTCTCAGCCAGCCCCCACGACAGGGAAAGCTTTGGGGGCTGCTGGTGCTGTCACCCCAGCGGGCACAATCTCGTGTGGGGTGGGAGCGGGTCTCCGTCCCCCGGCTGGTGCGGGCAGGGTGTAACGCTGAGCAACAGCCCGGGGCAGCCACGGGACACCCTCACCAGAGCCCCCAGCACCTCACAACCCACTCCGTTAATGGCAGTGGGGTAAAAACGAAAGCCATAGAGCTGTTATATTAAGTGTCTTCACCTGAGGATGAACACTTTGGCACAAGGGACCCACGGCGGTGACCCGTGTCCTCCCCACAACAAGAAGCACCAGAGTTACCAGCCTGCGCCGACAGCTTTACAATAGCAATGCTGTGCTGTAACTTATTGGAGATCTGCCTAGAAAATCATCAGAAAGTATTTTAAATCCAGCATAACATACATATTTATGGATCACCTTCTGTTTTACTGGGCTCCCTGAAAGCAATGCGAGGCCTGTTTTACTTTTCTCAATAAAAAGGCTCACATTTCACATGCGAGGAGATTGGCGTCTCCCGAGCTAATTAATCCGGGTTCCCCTCCACCTCCGCATTTTCCACGCAGGGTTATGCTGGCGACACTTTGTCTGTGGCCGCTCCGGGGAGGACGGTGCTGCACATTAAGCCTCCTTTTGCTGGTGCTGCACATTAAGCCTCCTTTTGCTGGCGATGCGCTGGAGGCAGAGCGGGGCAAGGCGAGGAAGTGGCGGCGTGTCGCGGCACAGAGTCACGGCCCCGTTATAAAGAGCTTCAAGGGCCTGCATTATGTCATTACTCAATTAGCCTGTTGGTAATAGCACTTCATTAGAGAGACAGTTCCTATTCACTGGCCCTAATCCACTTTCTAAAGACGGGGCTGGAGCCATTGATCGCTTTTCCCGCTTTCCCGAAGAGGCAGAAAGCGGGTTTGGAGAATGGCCCTGCAGTGGGCAGGGGGGAGCAATCCCACCACAGTCCCAAAAACCAAGGCGGGGGCAGCAGCACCCAGACCTGTCAGCTCGAGGATGTGCAGGGGTGCAGAACACCTGCCCTTCTCACTGATCTCAGAAATCAGGCTGTTAGCCAGGGAACAGAAGAGTTTTGGTGTCAAACCATAGCTGACCACAGTGGGGACGTGACCCCTCCTCGCCTGGCCGGATGCGATGGGTGAGCCGGTGCCAGGGATGCCCTTGGGGGACCGGCTGTGGGGACAGGCACCGCCTGCCCATCCTGCACCTTGCTTCAGTCCACAGTGGGGGCAGAAAGAAAACCTTCTCTTTTTATTTATTTTTTGTTGGTTTGTTTGTTTTTTTTTTTTCTCTTTTTTTTTTTTTTTGTGTGTGTTTCTCTTTTTCCTCTCCCCTCCTCTGCTCTGTGGCAGGCAGCGCTGGGTGGAAACTGAAGCGGGGTAGGAAGTGGCGCGAGAGCGGTGCGCAGGAAACCGATGTGTGTCAGGGAAGGATGTCGGTGCCGGCGGTGGGACCGAGGGGCCAACGGCCAGCGCGGGACCTGCCCCCGCCCCGCCGGCCACTCGCCGATGAGAGGGGCAGGAAGCGAAACGGAGCCTTTCCTCTATAAATAAAGGTATCTGCTTCCATCTGAGAGGGTGATAAAGCAAACCCGGAGGTGCAGGGAGCTCCCCAGCCAGCACAGAGATGCTCAGCCAGGGTAGCACTGTGGGGCTGGCAAGTGCACCCCATGCCCTGCCCGCCCTTCTGGCTTCAAAGCCGGCAGGCTCCTCCACCCTGCAGGGAGCTGGTCCCCCCCAAATCCTCCCACCACAATGGCCAGAGCATCCCCGGCTGCAGCCCCATGCAAAGCTGCTGCAGAGCTGGTGCTTGGGGCCACAGTGGGACACCAGCCCACAGGCACCTTGCCTGCCCCACGTCCTCCTTCCCCAGGGTCTCCCTTCACACCATGATGCCATGGGAGGAGCTGGGCTGAAAGGTTTTCCATCCCTCATAAAAAATAACCATTGCTCAGACGTCAGAAAGATGCAGCCTAAACAAGTTATTTTAGGTCAAAAGCGGTACCGGGGTAGGAAAGTTTACTGCCCTGGTTAAAGCAGCTGCTGCCTCTGATCAATATCATCCAAATTTTTCCCCCAAAACCTCACTTTACAACAATAGTCTTCCATCATCCCTTCCACTGCTCTGGAGGGCAGTAATGTGGGGCCCCTATTTGATGGAAAAATTAATAGCTATTAGTACTTGTGATTATTAATAGTTATTAGTACTTGTGATACAGACACAGGACCTGAAGGCCAGTTTTCAAATGCAGACACCATGATAGATGGCAACTGGTTTCCCTCAAATGGTCTTTGGAGCATCCCAGGAGCCAAAACAGCAGCTGGCACGTGCCCGAGGGCAGAGACTGCAGTCCTCGCTGGCTGCAGGGGAGGAAGGGAAGACTGGGGTGTCCCACACCACCACCCGTCGGAAAGTCCAAATCTTTCACAATTTAAGCAAACACCTTGTTTTCATTCAAACGCTTTTGCCATTTCCTAATACTGGCTACTTCTCTCTGAAAGGAAATAGCTGTCCCATAAATAAAGGGAAGTGGGAGGGAGCGTGAGGGAGGCTGCAAGCGCAGGCGAGGCAGATGCAGAAAGCTTTTCCCGGCGTGCTCCAGCTCATGGTCAGAGGATAACATCAGCAAGCAGAGAGCAGAGAGGTTCCGTGGCGTACAGGTGTGCCAAGGAGCTGCTCACACATGGCCATGCCTGGGGCATCCTCAGCCCTCCCCTTGTCACCCTCTGAGCATCCTTCCCAAGAGCATCCCTCCCAAGAGCATCCTCCCAGGTGGCAGGCCCAGCGTGGCAGAGGTGTGCTGAGAGCAGTCCCTGGGGTGAGACCCTCACACTGAGCCCTGGACCTGGACTCCTGGGCACCTGGAGCTGTTTCCCCACTGCAGCAGGAGCCTCAGGTTGGGGGGACCTGCAAAACCACCTTGTGGCACCAAGCGAGGGCAGGTCAGCAGATCAAGGAAGAGATGGGCAGGTGTGGGTACCACATCCCATCTCCAACACCGACTCTGTATCCTCAATCATGGCATGTCATCTCCATGTGCACTCTTTTCCACACACAGTGGGGAATATCATACCACAGCTGCAGCCCTAAGAAGGTCTCCGAGCCCGATGGTGGGAGAACAGACATGCCAAGACACATGAAGGGACACCAGAACCAGTGCCCTCCCAGAGGACCCTCACCAGCAGCCCCATGGGGATGCTGGGGACCCTCTGGCCCTGCATACCTGAGGTTCAGGGCTCTGTCAGCTGTGGGTTTCTCTCTGCTGGCCTGGCCTCAGTGCTGAGCCATTAATAACCAGCTCTAGTTGTGACTCTCCAGCCCGCAGCCCCTATTTTCTTTCAAAACCAAGCTGCTATGGGAATGAATTATCTCTCTTCATTTTCATTTTCCCTCTGTCTCTGCTGCTGGCAAATTAACAGCTTCCCTTGATGCCAAACGGTCTGCAGTTTATCTCCCGAAGCACAAGTTTCACTCCCAATCTGCACTGGGGAAACTTAAAGTAATTGCAGAAAACTATTCTGAAAGCGATCCAGCAGCAAAGAAGTCAAATAAATAGGGACCATATGCACCACGCCAGTCAGAGGCGCCGCACAAAGATGCTCTCACTGGCAGAGCTCAGTCCCACCCCGAGCCGGCGGCGTGACTCGCCTGCCCCACATGCAGGGCTCTGCCCTGGGACAGAAATGTTCTCAGGGGGTGGTTTGCAGTGTTAGGAGCTGCCTGGGTTTGCAAACTGAGTTTCACACACACACTTGTTGGGTGTGTTTTCACCCAGGGTTCAGCTGCCTTTTGGTGGAGGATGGAGGAGAGAGCTGGTTGCTAACCCAGGGAACTGCCACCGGCGAGTTTTTAAACCAGCCTCTGGGTGCCACACCACGGGGACCATTTCCCGTGCACCATGAAGGACTCTTCCCAAGGGGTCCATTTGTTGTTGGGCTTCATGGGGTCTTGCTAACAAGGTCTCAGCGGAGATTCGAGCTTCCTCAGCTGCACCAGGCTTGGCTGCTTTGCTTCCCGTCACCCTTTTTTGCCTATTAAATGGGGTGCAGACACTGTGAGGTCTGTCAGCCCCCAGCCAGGCTCCTGGGGTGCACTGTCAAGCAGGATCTGGCCCCAGCCCTGCACCATGAAGGTCTGCCGTGGCCCTCGGTGGCTCTGTGAGGGAGGGCAGAGGTGGATGCAAAGCATCGCCTGAAGCAGATGATGCTGAGAGCCTTGACCCCTGTGCAGCCCAGCCCTGCCTGGCCTTGCATGTGCTTTTTGGGTCCCACCTCAGTCCCCATTGGTGAGGCCAGCGCTGACCGACTGTTCAGCACTGCTGGGGCACCCAGTCCCATTCCTCTGCCACTGGGAGAGGTGGCAGCTGAAGAGCTGATCCCGCAACCACCTTCACCCAGTCCCTGCTTTACATCAAGGAGCCCCAGCACAGATCAAAGCACTCTGAGGTTTTCCTGGCGCAGCCTGAAGTGCTCTCAGAGGGCGATGCACTGCTGTCAGCAGTCCCTGGCTACAGGAATGGGGTTACCCCCACCCCATCTCAGCCACCTCCTTATCTCTGCTCCTCCGGCGGGCAGGCGCTTGGCCGGGTCTGTGGACCCTCAGCACCGCTCGGCACCGAGCTCCTGCATCAGTTGCCCATGGTGGTGCCTGGGTGTGTGGTGCTCCCCTGCCCCTTGCTAAGGTGCTGCTGGGTCTCCTCTTGCTCAGCATCACCTGCACTTGCCCGTGGATGGAGGGGACAGCAGCGCTTGGCACGGTGGTGGTGACTGCCAAAGTGTGGGAACTGGGGAGGGTGACAGTGCACAGCCCCTCCTGGGGGGGACGGGGCGCTTGGACGCCTGTTATCACCCAGTGTTGGGGAAAATACTGTTATTAGACCAAAAGGAGGCAAATAATAATGGCTAATGCTTCCAGAAGTAATTCTGGGACCCTCAATTTACAAAGCCAAAATTGAGCTCCCTTGAAGAGGCTGTTTTCCAGAGGCTCCTCCAAAATGTCTGGAGGAGTTATCTGTCATTTGGCACCAGCAGCTTTTGCCATTTCTGCGAGCTGTGTCTGGGAGATGCCAGTTTCGATGCCTGCCTTGCCTGGGGCTGCCCATCACCAAGCGGCGAGGAGTCGTCTCGCAAAACCCTCTGGCTTTGGATGGGTCGGGCTGTGCCAGCGACACCGGGCTAGCGTCACCCCAGGCTTGGGATGTTACCACGAGTGAGTTTCCGAAAATAGTCCCTGGCACCCCTCCACGCTGCCGGGCCAGGCCAAGCGTCTCTGAGACTTGCTTCCAGCTTCCCTATAGCTCCAGTGGGAAGAGGAGCCTCTCTGCCTCCGCAATGCCTTACCCCCCCTTCACCCTGCAGAGCCCTCCGTCCCCCCGGGCTGCCCCTCAGCCCCGCAGCCATCCCGACGGCCACGCAGAAGGCAGCCTGCTTGTATAAAATTAACACCCTGGCAGGAGGCTGCGAGGGGAAACCTGCCCTGGGCAGCCGCAATGGGAAGCAGATGCTCTGTGATTAAGCCCACATGCACAGGACAGTACCATCCTGGTGCCCGGGCCAGGGGACAGAGGGCACGGGATGCTTTGGGCTGGGACAGCTTGGGCTGGGAGCCGGCAGAGGGGCTGGATGCAGCCCTGCTGCTGCCGGCCAGGGCTGGGGAGGGCTGGCAGGATGGAGCCACAGGGCCTGCCTCTGTCCCCTCTGCATGTCCATGAGTGATGCTCAGGGTGGGAATGGCCTTAGACTAAGTGCAGCTCCCCTGATGGCAATGCCCTGTGCTTGTGGGAGCCAAACTGGACTCTTCACTGCATCACACCGAGAGGATCGTGTGAGACAAGGGCTGGGGAGCTGCAACCCGATGGCTTGTGCTGCTGGGTATGAAGTAGTGGAGGCCAAGAGGGCAAGGGGAGCCCATCCTCCTGGAGAGGTGTCCCCAGCAGAAATTCGCAGACCACTTGGAGGAACAAGCATCCGGCTCCAGGCAGCAGCCCAGCTCCCCAAACCTTCCCCCCCAAACCTTCCCCCTCCACGCGGCCCCTGTCACCGAAACGCCGTATCTCTTCCCTGCAGGAAGGGACGCAGCAGAGTTCCAAAGTCCAGGGGCTGGTGACCCCAGACGGGCCCCTCCTGCTCGGCTGTGTTGGGAGGTGCAGAGGGAAGACACGGGTTTGCTGACTGCAGCCACCTCTCCTGCTGTCCAGGGAGTTAAAAGCCCTGCACCAAACAAGCGGTGTAACCTGAGAGTGATTTTGGAGATAAGATCTGGGCAGAGGAGGGGGGGGATTTTGCAAGGTCAGGTCACAAGGGGCTCACTGACCCCTCCGAACACCAGCCTGGGACCCCAGCACCAGCAGGCTGGGGAGGATGCTCTTCGGCATCGCTGGCTTCGTTTCTTCTCATTTTCTTCCCTTTCATGGTTTTGTCTTTGAAGGGGGGAAGTCCCCACTTATCTCCTGCCCTCCCCAGCCTCCCCAGTGTGGTTTCTCCAGCCTTGAAATAAGGGATGGCCATTTCTGTTTCTTCTCAAGACATTTTTCCACCCACCCTCTCTGGCCCTGGTGGGAATTGTCAGCTTTGAGATAACGAGAAGGATGAATTGTTCATACAGGATGTTGCATGAAGCCCAAGTGCTATTTGCAGGCATTTTTAATAAGTAATAATAAGGAGAGAGAACTCCAAAGGAAGTAACCTGGTATAGCAGACAAGGCAGATTTATCAAGGCAGGGAGGAAATACTCCCCAGAAATGAATCTGGCATGAGTTCCTGCACACCAGTCCCACGATCCTGTCTGCCACCACAGGCAACTCTTATCTGAAACAGTCCAGTGTTTAAAATAGACTGAAAAATAAATAGTCTTCCAGCGCGACTGATCCTCCAGAGCCTGCAGTTCATCCCAGCAGCATTTACAGTTTTCTCTGGAGTGTTTCCGACATGTACTTCAAGGCCTTCCAACTCTTTTCTCCTCCCCTGCTTGTGACATTAATGAACCTTAAGGGATTCTTAAAGCGCATTTTATGTGGATGTATTTTTAAGCAGGAGAAGGAGAGAGCGGTTCCCAGCCCTCCGTGCCTGGGGTGGATGGAGACTCACTTTGCGAGGCGCACTCCAAACAGGAATCCATCAAACGCCAGGGCTAAGTGTTGCTGCAGCAGCTCCGCGAGCCGTGAAGTTGTTTAATGTTCATTGTTCACAGCTGTGTCACCCTAATAGAGTATTTTATTGTTTTTCCAGTTGTACTTAAAACCATCATTCATTATCCTGCCCAGCCAGCGAGTGCCTCACCTTTAATTGATGACACGAGACGAAACGCCTGGTCAAAGTTTCCAGTGTCTCCACCACAACTGGGGCTGGCTCCCTGCCACCCCACACCATGCCAGCATGGTTCAGCCCCAGCAGGTGACAACCCTCTAGGCCAAGGGGGACATAGCCACCGGGAGCCCTGGTCCCCCATGGTGTGGCTCCCGGGGGAACAGGTCTGCATGGAGCAGTGGTTGTACCTGGGATGGGATGCCTGCTCGGTGTGGATGGACCAGGACTCCTGAGGAGAGAGCAGACACCCCGAGGTGATGGGGATGCTGCAAGCCACCCCCTAGGCTGTGACAAGGACAAGGCTGTGTGGCAGCAAAGGCCATGGGGCCACCTCTGCTTGCCTGCAGAGCAGGACACCCGCAGCCATTGCCCTGCCCTGATTGAATCAGCCCTGACCAGGGGCATCTTATCTCCCTTGAGGGGCTGGGGGAGGTGGAGGTGAGCTCCAAACAGCCGTGGTGCTGTGTATCCCACTGTGTCCAGCTCCAGCATCAGTGTCCACTCCCACAGGTACACCTTGCGGGGTCTAGCAGCCCCCCAAAGCACCTTTTTGGCCAGCAGAGCCATTTCCCCACATTGTCCCCCCGTGCCAGGGTGGCCCATCCCCTCTCCTGCCTCAAGCCACCCCAATGCCCACCCCCCCGCAGGCCAGTCCCTGATGTGGGCCGGTGACAACTAATTACAGTAACTTTTTTTTTTTCTGGGAAACAACCCTTTTCACAGGCAGGGAAGTCTCTCTGCACTATGTAAGTCCTGACAGACTCTCTACAGTAGTTAAAAGGGACAGCATTAAAGAAAAAGAACTTAAACAACCCCAAAGTGAAGGGCCTGTAATTTATTTACTCCCCTCAATGAATGCTGGTTGCAAATCACTCTGTATAAAAATAACTCCTTTCTCCAACTTTTGATCTCTGATATTCCTGTATTTCCCTCGGGAAAATGTAAATCTATGAACTTATTACTAATGTTTCCTGTCCCTGACAGTGGAGCCAGTTGATATTTTACTTGAGAAGCTAGAGAGAGAAAAAAAAAAAGCAGCATAAACTTAATGACTGCGGACTGTTTCCAATCTTAGTTTCACTTTTCAGATGGAGAGTTTCCATCTTACAACAGGGAGAGGGAGATTTTTAAATAAAACATGATTTAACTTTAGCCAAACTTCCTCCTAGTGTTTATGCTTTTGGCTCGGGGCTTGATCCATTTAAAGCTGGTTCCTTTTGAAGCAGCCCCGGCTCATCACCGCGCACCGACACGACGGCTTGGAAATTGTCTGTTCCACTTCTGAATCCGAATTCCCCGGTCTCTGCCTGCCCCGTTGCCCTCCTGCCTTGCCCTGCCTCCGGGAATGGCTCCTGGCTCCTGCTCACCTGTGCCAGCAGCGGGCAGAGGCAGCTGATGGTGGTGGCACCTTTCGCTCACTGGACATCCCCTTGGCATTGCTGCGGGCACCCGGCCTGGCCGTACAAAGTGCAGTTGCACAAAACATCTCCATGTCACTGCTGTCCCCGACCATTGTCATTTCAGAGCCCCCAAGCCACATCTGGGAGGGGACAGCGGGCAGGCACGGGGTGGGAGCTGGCACTTAAGAGTCCAAAAAATGTCTGGAAACTTTCCAAATTGTCTCATTTTGGGGTGTTCCCCCCCGCCAAAAAAAAAACTACACACGTTTCTTGTTCACAACAACAGGCTTTGGTTGGAAAGGTAAGCTCTTTAGACAGCGAACTGATGTTTGGAAGTGATGGCAGCGGGAGGCTCGGCTCAGCCTGCTGTGCTCCCGCCCGGGGCTGTGCAGGTACAGCGTGATCTCAGCAAGAGTTTTCAGCTTTTCTCCTATTTCAGGATAGAAAAAAAAAAAAAACCCCAGAAAATCTCAGAGCACAGGAAGATCCTTTCCTGGCGACGCTGGGAAGACGGCTGTGTGCAGGCAGCCCGAGCCTGACTCCTGTGAAAACAGCTTCTTCAGCTTCTGCCTCCTGGCTCGGGCTCTTCTCCCCATCCCGCAGAGCCCTGCCAGAGCCAGGAGCCCTCCCGGCCCTGGGATGGTTGGCGTCAAAGGGGGAGCATCAGCTGCTCTCCCGCACGCTCTGCCCACCCCTGAGCCCCCTGCCCTGTGGAGCTGCCCACCCCTGCCCCGCTCAGCCCCCCTTGTGGTGCCCACCCCGGGCTGGGTGCTGGGGGGACCTGGGGGCAGAGGGGAGAGGGGCGACGCGGAGGCAGCCTGGCCCCGCGGCCGCTGGCCGGAGCGAGCAGCAGACCTGACGCCAGGCGTGGAAGCCGGCTCCCGCAGGAGCAATTCAGGCACTGTTTTAATGTCAGCCAAAACGCGGGGAATAAAAGGAACGTTAATGGGGTCTAAGTTGAGCTGTGCACCCTGGAGGATTCCTGGCTGCCTCTGTTCGTGTCAGATAAATTACTGTGACTGCAGTAATGTTTAACATCCCCTCTCATTATCTCGCTGGCATCCCTGGGCTCCTGCAGGGATTGCAGCCAGGCCCCAGCCACATCTTCCCCCTCAGTCCTGTCCCGCTAGCTGGGCTGCAGCAGCACTTAAGAGCATTTTTGAAATGCAGCCTGATCCGGGGCTCGGGAGAAGAGGCTACGAGCTGAGCTCAGCACTGGTCCCACTGTGAGGCAAGAGCCCCAGGGCTGCTTCTGCCACTGGGAGAGCCCCAGAGCCCTGTCCCTGCAGACCAGCCCCTTCCCAGTACCACCAGCTGGCCAGACGGACCCAGTGCCAACCCGAGTCCCCTCTTTGCCTCAGTTTCCCCGTCTGTAGTGCAGCCTTAGTGAACCTGACTATTTTTTTCTAAAGAGATTTGAAGTTTAAAGCTGAAAAACCCCTGCATCTTATACCTAGGCAGTCATTATTAATAATTAATAGTTGCTAAGCCCAATAAGCTTCATCAGCCATTCCAGCATTCCAAAGGGTCTGTTGGAACGAAGGGCACTCGTGTGTTCCATGTCCCACATCCCAAGTCCCTGCCACAGCCGATGCTCTCTGTCCTCCCCTCTCACAGTTTCTGCCTAGTGTCTCCTTTTCTGCTAGGAAGGGTTTGACTTTTCTAAGAGGAGGGCTGGAGAGAAATACCACCTTTGGAAACAACCCTGGGTCCGATGTGGGTGCCGGCCGCCCCGCTCCGCCGGCGGGTCAGAACAAGGGAGGATTGAGCTGTGCAACCTGCCAGCTCTTAAAGGGCTGCTTGTGCCGGGGACCACCAGCACTGCCATGCTGGGGGGAAACTGTCCCCGCTGCTGCCACGGCGGCAGAGGAGCTGTCTCCAGCTACCAGCACATTCCTCAGCCTCCCAGCCGACCCCCACGGCCCTCGGCCAGCCGATCCCTGCTGCTGCTCTCCGGGGATGCCGAGCATCGCCCTCTACAAGACCCATATGGCTCCCAGGGATGTGTGTGTGTGGGGAGTCTTTCCCAGGCATTTGAAAATGTGAATGCACAAATGCTTTCTCAGGGTGATGGCTCGCTCATTAGAGGACACAGGACTACAGAAACTGTCACCAAACTGTCCCCATTGCCTGGATCGTCCCCACGGAGTTTGGATAAGCCATGATATGCCCCTTCCGGGCAGAGCAAAACCTTGCACAGACCCCCAACACCCCGGGATGAGGGTGGGGGGTGTTCAGCACTGATGACCTGAGCAAATTTTGGCTGGAGAGTCACACAAGAGCTGGTTCCCACACCACAGTGATGTACACAAGGGCTTTTCCTCAGAAATGCACTGTCTTCTCCTTGCCTTTTCATTCCACAGATGGGTCCCCCAATCCCACTGGACTCCCAGAGACTCTCAGGAGAAACAGCACACGCTCTTCTCCATCCTAATGGCTTTTCCATCCAGGTTGTTGCTGATGTGCCTGGCTCCCTGGACCTTTCAGAGTCACTACAACTTCCCAGCACCATCCAGCTACAAAAGGCACTTTATTAACACGTCTTGCACAACAGATGTGTGTACCAGCAGTCAGACACTCCTGAATAAGCCAAACACTGGCAGCTCATCTTCAATATCTGTCCCACTTCCCAATAACTTGTGGCTCCCACCAGCAACCCCCGCTCTGCCGACCACAGCAGAGCATCCCACCTTGAATGCTAATGCCAGCCCTTTTTCTCAGCAGGAAAAACCCTTTTTCTCAGTCATTCATCTGCATCAGTTCTTTGCACAGATCAGCACATTGCCTGGGTAATGTGGTGGCAGAGAGACACATCCCTCACGTTGCAGCTGGCTGGGAAGGCTCCCAGTTGCAATGGCCCCTGTCCCCACTGTCCCCAAATGTGCCAGACAGCCTGGGGAAGAGGGATGGCTCTGGGTTATGTGGCTGCCCAGGCTCTGGGATCCCTCTTTCCCCCACCTCACCTCCCTATGAACTCTTTGAGCTGTTTTTTGGCACTGTGGGCTCCTCACGCTGCGCTGACCACCAATGCGAGACCGTCTAGGTCTGGGGTCCCAAAAAAGCAGGGCATTTTCCACTGTTTTCCCTCATCTCTGAGCATTTCTAATGCCTCCCTCCTAATAACGCCCTGTTTCCCTGCCATTTCCACTCCTCTCCCTCTCTGGGCTGGGCTCGTGGAGCAGGACAGGCTCTGTAGGCATACTGACAGAGACGGCCACCCCATCAGACTTTCAGGCAAGCTAGGAGATGGTTAAAAATACCATTTATTTTCATTTCCCCTCCTCTTAGCTATAGCTCAGCACGAACCCACTTCCCAGCCACGAACCCTCCCTGTGTGGGCAGTGCCACAGCAGGGTCCGGCAGCACCCACGGCCACCCCTCGCCGGCTGTATCGCCCCATCCGAGTTATTCCACTTGCTGGGAGCAGTGGAAACCCAGTTCTTCCCCCACCTTTCAAGCGTGGACAGCCAAGTGTGTCTCAGAACAAGCCTACAGCTCTGGGGGCTGCTTTTAAGACGAATAGTTCACTGTGGAGACCCGCAGCAAATGAACGATTATGCTGCCAGTGCAAAATTTCTGGGCTCACACTGTCCGTGTGTCAATCTGTTGTGCCCACAGCTGTAACATCTGTCCTCTCACACCTGGCAGCAGTGGGGGAGCATGTGAGGCAGCACAGGGCTCTCGCCTTCAGTCCCATCCTGGGAGAAGCCCCTGTTTTTCATCCAAGTGAACCCTTCCATCCAATTTCAGGCCAAGTGCTACCCACCAGCTGCCCGGTTGGGGCTGCACCGTCGGGATTGCTGTGAGTGGAGCGATGGTGGACATGGACTACAATCCCCAGCCGGGGCAGGACACCGGCACGGCTCCTACCTCGACAGTGGTGGAGGTGACAGTGAGTGCTGCTGGGTCAGGGGCTGCTCTGGTCCCTCTTGGTGTCCCCCCATGTTCAGGGGAGCCCATCAGTTCTTTTCACCCTTTTGGCAAGTCCCCAGGAGGTTTCCTGGCACTCGGGGGTAGGTTTTTGGCACTTGCCACCTAGCAAATGTCCTTATTGTCACCTCCGTGGGCTGGCCCTCAGGATGCGGTGTTGGGGGAGCTACCTGATCCCAGATCTGCCTACAGCCTGCCTGCCTCGCTCGCTTCTGCTTTTGGGCATTTAACACTGTCTGGAAGCTGTGTCGGGGGGGAGAAGAGGAGACAGACAGACGGACGGGAGCTGCTCTGATGTAAAACAGAGACGGGGAAGTGAGAGCGGAGCCTGCGAACGCCCCAGTGAGCGGCCCAGTGCCGGGGACAGGGCGAGAAGCACGTTTGTGTCATTACTCATGGAGAAGCTGGCAGGGAGGCGCACGGAGAGGGCCAGGTCCCTGCTGCTGAAGCACTGCTGACTTCGCACAGGCGCGTCAGGAGGGAGTGCAGCCGCGCCAGGATCCAGCATCTTCCCGCCGTGGGAAGCGCGAAGCGAGCTGGAAGCGTGGAGCCAGGGATGCTCCATGGCCCCGGGGTTGGTGCGGGGTCAGACCTGCCGTGAGGATGCAGCACAGCATCTCTGGCTGAAGGGAGAGAGAAGGAGATGGGCAGGGTGGCCACACACGGGGAGGACAGCCCCACGCCAGGATCCATGGCTCCACACAGCCCCCGCCCCACGTGGGCCAAGCTTTCCGCCACTGATCTTCATATACCTAAATTGGGCAAAGAAAGAGAAGGAAAAATGCAGGGGAGGAAATGGCCCACCCCCAGCAGCCCTCAGCACACATTTCCTCCACCAAGCAGCCAGGAAAGTCTCGGGTGGATGGTGGAGCCGCCTCCGTGCTGAGTCCCGGAGCTCCGACTCCTATTCCTGTTTTCTGGCAGGGAAACCCCACCTTGGTGCATGGTGGAGCATGAAGCACATCTGCTCCCCAAGGCCACCAGCACCCCTTTTACTGTCTCTGCCTGGATCAGTGGCAGCAATAGCCAGGAAGGCCCCCTCCTCCAAGGACATGGGGCTGGGATGGAACCACATGGGGGCTCATCCTTCAGCCCTTTGCAGCCTGGAATTTCCTTTGGGGCCATAAAATGAGCCAGGAGGCTCATTGCATCACTTTGGGAAGAGGGTGTGAGTTCCCCGGCGGCAGCCAGCACACCGTGCCCTTGTAGGGGAACGCATGGCTGCTGAGGAACAGGAGCAAGAATTCCCCTCCTGGCTCCTGGCAGGCGGGCGCTGCGGGAAGCAGCACCGGGAAGCAGCACCGTGGTGGGACAGAGCCGCACGTGGCACCCTGCCCACGGCTGGGACTTTCCCAAATTGCTGAGGTGTGGCTGCAGGGAGGTGGCCCCGGCATGCGGCAGTGGCTTGAGGAGGTGCCAGGGGAGGCTGGGGCCATGATTGCCAGTGGTGGCGAGGGAAGCCCGGGCTCCCGGGGATCAGCCTGGCCCAGCTGCTCAGCACCAGGTGTTTGGAGACAGCCCAAAGCTTTGCTTTGGTGCGTGTTTGCATCCCAAGCTGGATGGAAACCACACCTGGAACCAAAATCCACAAGGATGCTCATGGATGAATCCTGCTCGGATTGTAGTCCATGTCCACCTGCATCTTCACCACCACCATGGACCTGGGGTCAGTGTTTAGCTACCTGCACCCTGGTTAGTTGATGCACACCATGGGTGATCCCAAGCAGCCCTACAACACCTGAGCTCCTGTCAGGTCCTCAAGACAGCCTTGATGGGTCACTCCTTGAATTAACAGCCTTACATTGTCCCAGGCAATTCTAAACCCTCTTTGTGTGAAGTTGCAGAGATTTCTGCCTTAATTAGCAATCAAAGCCACATCTTAGCACCAGCCCAGTGCCATAGGTCTATGCAAAGAGCATCGTGGGGTGAGCCAGGATGGTGTTGCTATCTACTCCATGTTAGATGGACGTTGTCTACCGCAGACATTGAAGCACAGAGCAGCAAAGGCAAGTGCCACCTGCAGTGACAGTGACAATGGGCCCCTCCAGCAGAGCCCTGTGGGTGCCCACACCAACGCTTTATGCCAGGACGGGGCAGTAGCACAGCTGTGGGTCACAGCAGGTGGCAGGCAGAGAACCAGGGGGAGCAGGGCAATTCCCACCACTTCCCCAACCCACCCTGGACACAAAGGGAGACAATTTGTGAATGAGCCTGAGCTCAGGCTGGGCAGGAGGGAGGGAACCTTTCCTGAGTCACCCATGGGCTGCCCAAAGTGGGGCAGGGACACATGGGCCACCTTGGTCTGGTGCTCGGATCCCCACCTGCACCCACTGCCCTTCCTCTCTGGCTCTTTCTAACCCCATGAACAGCCCTGGAGCTGCTGTGGCAGGAGCAGAGGAGATGGGGTTCAGCAGGAGGGGACATAACCCAAGCCGAAGCTTTTTGCTGGTGCATTAGTCACTCGGAAAACTCATCGCTTCACAGGCATCCCCTCGTCAACCCCTGATGGGGCTCAGGGAACCACAAGTCATCTGAGGGATTCACATTTTCCCCTCGAATAAAACACCACCTGAGCAGATGGAGCCGGGAGGGCTGGGTGAGTGGGGACCTCCGCTGCACCCCACGGTCCAGCTGGGGTGCAGCCCTCGCCTGAGGGGAGCACAGACTCGGGGGCAGGCGGTGGAGCCGCGACGCTGACGTGAGCCCGAGAGCTGGAAAGTTTTTCTACATACCAGCGTTAGCAGGAATGTTATTTACTGAGCGAGGGAGAGGTCTGACAGAGGAGAAAGCCTCTCGCCCAGCTCTTCCCCATGTATGGATGTGGACCGGCGTTACTCAGCAGGATGCGGCACAGACAAGAGGCACCGGCGCCGGGGCACGGCTCTCCTCGGAGGAAGCTGGATGTAGGATGGGGGGCAGCCCCCCACCCCCTGAGCAACCCGCGGGGCTTTGCAGGGTTCAAAACAGAAAAGCACTGTTCACCAGGGTCGCTCCCCAGGACCCCCACAACCGCCCACCCCAGCTCAGCCAGATTTTATAGAAGGAGGGGGGACACAGGTGGGAGACATGGCCACCAGCACATGGCCCTGGGGACATGACAGGGTGCAGGGGGGCTGCCTTCCCGGGGCCAGGACAAGCAGAGCATGGCACTGAAAGAAAACTCAAACCCGCTCTTTCCCTTAATAAGCCTCCTTACAGCTCAAAGCAAATATTTTTATAAAAGTGGGATTTCACTTCCCATTTGTGTTTCTGACCTTTGGTGAAAGCTGACGGTGAACATGTTCAAAGAAAAACACTCTTTCCCAAACCTGTGGACTTTTCCCAACCCCACTGTGGCCCTGGGGAAGCCCATCCATGTCCCTTTTGTCCCAGCCCTGCCACCCACTGCCTGTGGGTGGGGGAATGCCCACTGCCCGCCCGCCCCCCCACCCCCCCCC
>JAOXJM010000005.1:8991072-9001228 GCA_026413425.1 Tringa solitaria | reverse complement strand
CGCCCCGGCCTCCCAGCTCCCGTTCAGGATAATTATTTGTAATAGAGGGGGTGGATTTTCCTGAGTCACAGGCACATCCAAAGGCCCTGCTCTTCTCCCCAAGGACTTCAAAGGCTTCGCAAACATAAATAGGTGCAGCCCCGGAGTTAAGTCAATAGAGCCTCTTCTGCTGGGGGGACATAGCAGGTGAGGGTTCCAGCCACCTCAAAAGCACCCAGGGTCACTGATGTCTGCCATGCATGGCCAAGCCATTAAACACAGGCACTTTTCTTCTCCCACATCCAAATCCTGTGCTGTTTCCCCACCTTGGATGCTCTCACTGCTCCCCCTGCACCCTCATTCCTGGGCTGCTGGTATTCCCAGGAACAGCCCCAGCAGGCACTGAGAGTGGATGGGAAGGGAGAAGTGGTGGGGATTATGCCTGAGCAGGAGGTATTTTGGGGGTGACTGAGCAGATAGGAGTGTTTCCCAGCGGTGGCTGGCCGGGGAAGTTCACAGCGTGACTCATGTGCTTTCCCAAGTCCCTGAATCACAGCATTGTGCTGAGAAATCAGGAACGTGCTGTCATCCTCCCGGCATGGCAACATCCCTCCTCGGTGTCTGCCCCACGATAGCCTCTTCAGAGCCCCATGCAGGGCTCAGGCTTGAAAGGAGCAATAGGGGGAGAAAAGAAGCAGCTTCTCCTGAAGAAAATGCCTCCTCCCAGGGCCGGGTTCGGTGCTGAGCCACCGGTATGCTTTGGCAGATCAGAGGCCCCAGAGCTCTCAACCAGCTACTTTAGAATGCCTCTCTTTGCCTTGGTATCCCGGGAAGCAAACAACTTGCACAGGAGGGCATGCATACGTGTGCTCCCTCAGCAAACAAGTCAGGGAAAAAAAAAAAAAAAAGAAAAAAAAGAAAAAAAAAAGAAAACCAAGAGGAGCTTTTTTCCCGGCGCCCCTCCGCCAGCACCACACCTCTCCCCGCACGCCGAGTACACAGTTTATTTTCCTTCCCATTAAAGTCTCCCCACCAGCCTGGCTCTGGGAAACTCAATTTACGCTCAGAGCTCTGGGTATATTATTCCTAGCGGGAACAGAGAAGGGCAGTCAGCACGGAGGCGGCTCAGGCAGCCGAACAAGCTGGTCTTTGGTTTCGCGCCGGCAGCGCCGTGCGGGGACGGGAAGTCCCCGTGCAGACAGAAAGTCTGCAGCACCGTGGCGGCGGCCGCCCCATGCCACCACGGGGCCGGCCGGGATGGGGACGGGGCGACGGTGATGGGAGGGCTGGGAGGGCTGCAGCAGTGCTGGGGCAGAGGGAGGGAAGGGGGTTGCTCCAGGGCTGGAGCCCCAGGTCAGTGGAGCGATGGGCATCTCCCATGCGTCCCAGGATAATGGCCCCACTGGGTCCTCCATGTCATGGGGCGGGCATGCTCAACCCCACAGCAAGAGCCACTGTCCCCAGCCAGCACGTTGTGCCACAGTTATAAATCCGGGAGGCTCAGAGGGTGGTAGGAGGAGGGAAAGGCTCTTGGTTTTGCCACCCTCAGAGATGCTCCACGGGCTCCGAGCAACCCTGTCCCACGGGCCAGCAAACACCCTGGGGGCACGGAAGATGAGGTTGAACAGGGCAGATCCGCACACAGGGCATTCCCAGCACTGTGCCAGGTGTTTTCCAGGTGTTTCACTGTACCTGAGCTTGGCTGCTCATTGTACCTCTCCCCAGCAGGGCTGGTGCAATGGAGAGAAAAGCTGTGCCTGTGCCTCTGCCGCAGCGTCCCACCACATCTCCGCCACCTCCTTCTACCCACTCCTCTTCTAGACCCATTTTATGTGACCTCAGTCAAGTTACCCCCCCAAGTGTCTGGCGTGAGCAGGAGGTGACCTGCCATCCCCACAGCTGGTTTTTCCCCTGCTTTGCAAGGTTACAATAGCTCCTTGTTCCTCCATACGCCCCGCTCCTCTCCTGTATCACATCCTACACGACCGCTTTGCAGTGACCTCATCTTTCTTTTTTTTCCATGCCTCCTGCTGAAACCAAGGCCACGCTCCTGCGTCCCAGCCTCTGCCCCACACCATCTCCTGCGGGTGTCAGAGGGGACAGGGGTCTCCGAGAGCCAGCCAGCCTCCCTTGCCCCAGCACCCGCAGGGCACCACCGGTGTCCGGGGACCCCCACAACTGGAGCGTGCAACCTGTGAAGGTTCACAGTCCTGGCTAAAGGGCCATCTGTGAAATCCATTTGCAGCTTTTTCCTGTTTTTTTAACCCCTTTATGCCCACCTAGCCTCTGTCTGTCCCACAACACTGAGTGGCCTCCCCCTCAGCTCCTTCCTTTCCTCTGGGGCACAAGGTGACTCTATAGGGTGCAGCCCCATGAAGGACCTCACCCCAAGTCTGTGTTTGGTATCAGACACCTCTTCTTCTTCACACGCCATAAACGGCTTGGAGACTCGTGCACCGAGGCAGCTCAGTGGCCCTGCACACAGGGCACCTCTGGCCCCAGGTGATTTGGGACAACCTGGCATCTCTGGCTGGACAGCAATTTGTTGGTTTGGTAACATGCCCCATTTCCAGGGTGCAAAGTTCTTTTATTCTTGTGACCTTTCCTGTGCCCTCTGCCTCTCCCAGCTCTCTCATGTGGTGTTCACAGGAACTGGGCTTCCGTGCCACCAAAAGCTTTCCTCCTTCAGGCCCTGGGACCTTCACATGTGGCTGGGGCTGTGGTTAGCCAGAAGAAAACATTTGTGACAGCCAAGGACTGGTGAGAAACCAAGAGTCATCCACCTCTCCTGGCCGCACCCCTCCAGCCTGGGGTGTTGGGAAAAGGGACCACTTGGAGTGGAGCAGGGATGGGCTGCTGCTGTCTGATGCCCAAGTCCAGCCTACATGCAGGTCTGAGTGCCAGGGCCAAGCCTCCCCTTGGGTGCCACCCACCCGATTTCTGCACGCCCGGAAGAGGTCCCCTCTGTGGCACACGCACCCCAGGATGCCACACTGCCAGTGGCTGACAGTGCCTCCGGGGCGGTGGCATTTAAGCACAGTGACCTTTTTGCAGGAGCTCCAGGTCTTGATTGCTCACAGCCTGGCACAGAAGCAGCTGAAAGCCATCTGCCTTTTAGCTTCCCTCTGAAATAGGACCTTCCTCTGGCTCTGCCCCTGTCATGCATCACCTGGGGAGGGAAGGTCTTGGTTGCCTCAAGGGCAGACAGACAGACCATCTCAAGGATCATGTACTATCTCTGCGGCATGGACACCCAAAAGCAGCAGGACCTCACTGTGGAGATGCTGTGTGAAACCTCCTTCCAACCTCTGTTCTGGTGAGTCTCAAACACAGTGATATTGTAGGGTGTAGAGCTGTCCCCATGTCACCAGGGGATGCAGACACAGGGTCTCTCCTGTGCCCGCCTTGGTTAGGGGACACCCGCTAATACCTGCATCTTCATGTGAACTATGAAGAAGCACAGAGCAAAGGAGGAGCTGTGAGGCCTTGGGATCCACACAGGCAGGGTGGGAGGGTTGCCTGTGACCCCACTTCTTGCTTTTCAGATGATGCTTGCCTGGCGCCTGGCTCCCCGTGCGGTGGGGAGCCGGGGGGTGGGGAGATGTTTTGCTGTGGGTGTAAGCCTTGGAGCGGGGTGGCACATGCCTGTGAGCGTCAGCATGAGCTCACGTCTGCCGGCAGCGACACAGTCTGAAGAGCCTTAAGTAGGTGTTGAAAATTAGGAGTTTCTTTCAAGAAGCTCTCAGGGTGGGAGGCACCGTGTGGCTCAAGGGTGATTGATAGTGTGTGGCCAGCTTGCGGCTGGGCATCGCTGCTCCTGGCCGTGAACACCCCAGCATGGCAGGGATGGAAGCTCTGGGGGGGCACAGCCAAGAGCTGCTTCCCCCCACACACGCTGCGGGCTGGGCATGTGGCCACTGAAATGCTCCTCTGGCCCTCACCACCTGAACATGGGGCTGGGGAGGAGAACTGAACCGTGGGTGATGGAGACACATGTCTGGTTTCTCCTCGCTGCACCCCATGTAGGAGGTGGGCATGGTGCTGGGTCATGCTCTGTGTGCTCCAGAGCCGTCCCTGGATATGGGTACTCCCCCGTTACCTGTGATGGCGTGTCCTCAGGAGGCTCCCTAACAAGAGCTGCCTCCCTCTCCTCCGCTGTTGAAGTTGTTTGAGGTTCACAGGTGATGGTTAGAAACTAAACCTCTGCCTTATTTCACCCCGATATGGTGTGTTTGGGGAGCGGGGCTGGGTCTGCGCCTGGGGCAGGCGAGGGGCTCCCTGCTCTGACAGTCAGGGCAGCTCCTCCTGCCTTCAACACAACCTCGGGTTTCCTCTTATTTTGATGCCTGTGGTTCCTGCGAATAGGACTCTTCTCGAATCCCTCCCGAGGGGGCCAGGTGAGAGCGTGGGTGGGCTGTACGGCGCTGTGGGTGCTGTGAGGCTGTGTGTGCACGTGCTGTGGCAGGGAGCAGGAGCCTTCCCGCAGCGTGATCCTGCAGCCCCAGCAAACAATTGCTGTTTACCCCGATACAATTAATGGCAGAGCGAGGGGCAGCGTGCCAGCCACTTCCCAGCCCTGCGGTCAGGCCAGAACTTGTCCTCCGGGCGCATATGGCTTTGTGGGTCCCCCGTGGCACTGGGTCAGGTGCTCCCTGAGGGTTGCCCCCAAATCTTTAATATGTGAAGCGTGACTAGTCTCCGCCTATGCGATGCTGCCTTGGCAAATGTTTGCCTGAAAGAAAATAGCTGGGTTTCCCTCTGAGCAGAAGGGTTTGGGCCGGGCAGGGACACTGTAGTTCACATACTCCCCAGGGAGGTGGGAGGGAGCCCCACTCAGCCCAGCCGGCCACAGACCCCCACCCAGGGCTTGCATCTCAGCCAGGCAGGGTGGAAAGTAAAGGGCAAGAAATGAACGGTGCAGAGACCATGTGGGACTTGGCGTGTGGCAGGATCGGACCTTCCCCTGGGTTCTTCACCCAGCAGTTCCCATGTCCATCCTGCAGCTCCTGCCATGCTGGCGGGGGCCGTGGTTTGCACAGCGGCGGGGTCCCCTGCCCTCGCCGGCCGCTGGGAAGGCGGTGAAGTGCTGGGGGGAGAATGCCAAGGGCGAGTCATTCCCCACACCGGGCCAAGCCTCGGGATTTCTGGGCTGGTTTCCATGCATTTCCATACACTGGAGCTGTTGGCTTGCAGCATGAGGGTGCGGGCTGCTCCCCCGGCGCCGGGCTGCAGCCTGGAGCCCTCGGCAGCCAAAAGCAATCCCCGTCCCTTGTGCGCCACCACTAAGCCCCAAAATATGCCGATAACAGCCACTTGTGCAAGACGGCGCTTGCATTAGCCTGCCCAGAGATTAGGTAACCCCATTCCGAGACCTTGGAGCAGGTGCTCTGGCCAAACCGGCGGGCAGGGACTCCCCGCTCCCCCCAGGCACACCAGCCCGGGGCTGTGACTTTGAGCCCCTTCCCCTGAGCACAGCGTGGCCCCGAGGGGCTCCCTGCCCCGGGCGGTGGGGCTGAGCTTGCTCCCCACACTGCTTGCCTATGCTTGGCCTCAGAAGTACCCCTTGGTAGGGAGTCCCCCCCGTTATGCTGGTGTATCAGCTTTAAATGGGAGCATCAGGTGTTACTGAGCATCCCCTTTTGTGTGGTGAGAGGTATGAAGCATGTGCTGCTACCAGAGCCAGTTGAGAATGGATTAAAGAAATGGTGTTAACTGGAAACTACCAATGAGCTGCAATCAGTACGGTGGAAAAGGGTTGATTTTGATTAGTTTCTTTACTTGAACATATGTGCCTTCTGCTGCAGCCTTTAAAAAAAAAAAAAATCTCATTTTTTCCAAGCTCAAATGATTTATTTTTTTCCCCTCCCATGAAATATAAGCTAATTAAATGCACTTAAAAATGTTCAAAGTGAAAGCAACATATTTCAGAAGTGTCTGCAGGAGGATGGAAGAACTGACTGAAGCTGATCTAATTCAAGACTTTCTGTTGGGAATGAGCCTTGAAATTTCTTTTTTTTTTTTTTTCCCCTCACTCTTTGGCAGGGAGATTTCCAAAAGCTTGACTGCTCTTCTGTCCCATTAACTGACCTGGACACCGTGGTGGGTGTTTCCTGTCACCTCTTCTGCTCTGGAGGTGCCAGGTTGTGCAGAGGAGATGCAGCCAGAGATCCATGGGATGTAGCGGTGGGGGGACGTGGTACTTGGGGCCACCTCTGCAGCCCTGGGGTCAGGGAAGTGGAGGAGTTGTGGGTTGGAGGCAGGGGGATGCTGGGGGGCTGGGGGGCAGGTGGGATGCTCAGGCAGTGCAAACCCTCAGTGCCCCAGTCCCTGCAGGTGAGCCAGCCCCAGGCCAGGCCTGGCAGAGGACTTGCCTGGATCTGCTGTTGGGTACATGCCACTGACTCGTATGTTACCAGCAGAGGTGCCCTGTTGATGTTTTGAAGGCAAGTCTGGATAAAAGATGATTGTAAGCACAGCTCAGACTTGACGTTGTTTATTAACAGAGTCGTTTTATTGCAACACCTCGGGCCCTTTCCAGGCTGCTGTAGTACAGCAGAAAGCTCCATGAGACAGGCTACAAAGAGAGCAGTGGTACCTGCCCTCCCTCCAGTGCTGGAGAGGCAACGCTCTTCTGCAGTGGGATGTGGTGTGGAGCACCCAGGGACAGGGCTGACACAGCTGTTCCTGGAGTCACCGATGTGCCACAGGGCAACAGCGGGACCGAGACTGCATGGCAAAGCTGCTTTCCACCATTTCAGGTTTGCAGTGAGCTGAAGCAAAGCCCCCTGTTACCCTAGAGCTTGTCCCCCCACCACCCTTCCACAGCCCCATCAGGAAGCTGGGTGCTCCAATGCTGGTCCCAGCCAGGCTGTAGTGCCTGCATGGGCTGCAGTCCCCAGACCAGGTGGGTGACACCTGCTTCAATATACACTTCAACAAGTCAAAATAAAGCAAACTTGGGGTTTTTCAGGCTTTTCCTGCCCCCCCTTCCCAAATGCGTATATCCGCCAGGTCAGCAGGAAGGCATGGGAACCCAGTGCTGTTCCGGGCTGTGCTGAAAGCACAGGTCAAAATGAGCTAATTCCTGTGGGGAAGGGATGGATTCGACCTATGAGGACCCTCCCATCATCGCTAGTCTAGATAAACATCCCAATAAACACGGGCTGATGCAATTAGCACATGCCGGGGGACATCAGCCTGTCTCCCTCCTGCCTGGGGATGGGGAGCGGTGGCGGCTGAGGGGGGGGACGGTGGGGTATGAGGAGTGCTGGGGGCCTTGGGGACCTCCAGATCACCTTCCCTGCTGGCCTGTTAATATCCAAAGTGGCTGTGATAAGAAGCAGTTGCTGGGGCCGCAGGTGGGAAGGTGTCAAGTCGTACGCACGGAGCTATAAACAGTGTGTGCCCATAAACCAGATCAAAGCAGAGAGAGTTTATTTTCAGAAGGTCTGCTTCCTCCGCAGAACCTGGAGACAAAGAGCTTTTGGGGGAAGGGGGGAAGGAGAGGGAGGGGAAAAAGAGGGAGAGCTATAGGAGGGGAAAGGATCTCATCAGCTGTGCTGGTATCTGCTGGCTGGATCGCAAACTCCCCAGTGTTGTGAGGAGCTGCCCCACGGATGCTGAGCAGAACTTTGCTATGGTTGGATCTAGCAGGTCTGGTGCACACAAGCAGCAGGTCCCAAGGGGGACAGGGGTGGCTCCCCGAGCCCTCCTGCAGCATCCCTAGTGCAGCTGTGCCCCAGGGGGGATGCAGGGCGCCAGGCTCCTGTGGGCAGCCGGGATGGGGCTGCTCCCTGCCTGGAGCACCTGAGCATGAGCCTGTAAGTCACAAGCCCTTAAGCAAACTATTGTGAAACCTGTGTTGGTTTGCAGAGCCTGTCCCCACCCTCCGGCCCCCAAATCACAGGGCTCAGCTACTGGAGCACCACTGGGGGGGGAAGCGGGTGCCCATGGCTCTCACCTGCCCCTCATCCAGGGAGATCGTGGTTGCCACAGGCAGGAGGAGGAGGAGGAAATCCAAGAGGGGGGAGGCAGCCGTGGCAGGTTTGTTGGCAACTGGAGCTCAAGAGGTCAGAGAGCAGATGTTGGGGTTGTAATGAGTGTGTGTTAGCTCAGGCGCCTGTATCCTGTGCTGCCCAGGCTCCCCTTGCCCACTTGTTTAGGTAGAAAATTCTCACTGCCTGGCTGTGAAATGAGCTAGTTGAAGCTGTTTGAGATCTCAAACTTGTTCAATTTTAATTCTAGTTGAAGATAGCCCTCTGAATCTACCCACGCACTGCCAGAAATGGGTGCCACAGCTGCAAGCTCCTACTGTAGCTTATTTTCAGGAAGAAAGAGCAGTATCACTGCAGCGTGATTTTTTTCTTTTTTTTTTTTTTTTCTCCTTTCATTGACACTGGTAGGCTCAGAGGGTCAAATCCTCACCACTGTTGTCCAAGGGGACAGCAAGAGCTTCTGGATTTGCCCCAATCCCCAGCACATCCTTTACAGTGATGCCTTGGTTGTGGAGGACACCAGACCCTGGTCCCCTCCCAGTGAGTAGGGGTACATCCCTGGGAACAGCCACACCAGGAAATAGGTAACATCTGGCCCCAAATCACCAGCACCTGCTTCCGTGCATGCAGTGTGCTGCCGCTGTGTCCACCTCTTCACGCTGCAGGGGGATGTGGCCCTCAGTGCTTTTTCTTAAGCAGCCCTACAAAGTGCTGGGACTGTAACAGCTTTGACTCTGTCCCAGCAGCGTGGAGTCTGGTGTACTGGTCCCACAGCCCCCCTGGGGTGGGATGCACTGGCTCCTGCAGAGCTCCCATGGGCCTTGGGTTTGAGCCACAGAAGTTAAATGCCTAGATTTTTCTAGGACAGCTTTTCCTGCAGCCCCCAGCAGCTTTCGGAGCCTGCCTCCTTGGTGAAGTAAGAGTAACGGGCTCCCTTTCCCCGGGAAGGCGGCAGCACCGGTCCCACACCACCCTGGCAGCACCTGCTGCTGCGCCGGCCGTTACCTTACCATTCATAACCACGGCGAGGGAAACACATTGCACAGCCTTCAAGGGAAATTTCACTCCGGTTTGCACAAATATTTATTCCACCTGTTTCCTGCCTGGGCCGGCTCCGGGCCCGGAGGACGCAGTGGGTCACAGGCAGCAGGGCAGAGGAAGCGGCGGGGAACCGGCTGCTTCTCACACAGAGACCTTTGGTCCGCAGGGCTGTGAGGTTTGCAGCAGCCCTTGTTTCTCCCTGGTGTGACTTCAGGAGCAGCTGGCTATGGATGTAATATCTGCTGTGGTGTCCCAGTGTTTGTAGGGGAAGGGCAGGGTGTGGGGGGTTGCATCTCTCGGCTGGAGAAGTAAAAGCCGTTTACAATTTGTCTTTAGTTTGCTTTCACCCATGCTGGAGCATCTCTGGAGGGAAGCGAACCAGCTCGGAAACCAGCACGTGTTCCTGCCAGGGTATTTCTGATGGCTGTCACGAGCCTGGTTTTAAATGTCCCCATTTCTTCACCTCTAAAGGACTTTTCTCTGAACTAAAACAGCTTGGGGCTGGAATTGTCCCACGGTACCTTGGGCTGGCTCCTCTTCCCTGTTGTCTTCCCTGGTTACCCCATGAATTGCTGGTGCCGTCACCTGAAACACCTGCAGCTGGTCGCCACCAGCTCTTGCTTTTGGGTGGGACAGCAGGAGAAGCAATTCCCCGGAGCAGAGCCGCAGGGGATGGCGCAGGAGCCGGCGGCTGTGTGGCCAGGCACGGCGGTGGCGCCGCATCCTCGGCCAGCCATGGGGACACCGCCCTGCTCAGGAAATCCCTGGCCACGGGCAAGGATGGCTGTGCTATTCTTACCCTCGCCCCTCGCCTCCCTCCCGGCTGCCTGCGGGAGACAGGATACGGGCTGGGTGGCTCCCACTGGGCGCACCATGCTACCCGTGGCTGCAAAGGCGTGAAGAGCTTGGCCCCGGGGTGTCTTCCTGATCCCACCCCTAAAATTAGCCCTAACCATCCCACGGGCAGCCATTCCCAGTGCAGGCACGGCCCCAGCTCCCTCCAGGGGGCTGCTGCATCCCCCCCTGACCTCTCAGCTTCCCCCCTCAGCCAGCATCGCTGTGGTTCTCCCTCGTTCCCAGTCAGCCCGTGATTTCACTGAATTTCACTGAATTTTTAGAGTTGGAAGGGACCATAGAGATCA
>JAOXJM010000005.1:8964745-8990972 GCA_026413425.1 Tringa solitaria | reverse complement strand
CTCATTGTCATTTTGCTGTCTACCAGGACCCCCAGATCTTTCTCTTCAGAACTTGGCTCCAGCAGGTCCATACCTAACCTGTATTGGTGCTTAATATTCTTCTTCCCCAGTTGCAGGACCCTACAATTTTCCCTGGTGAACCTCATGAGGTCCTTCCTTGCCCAGCTCTCCAGCCTGACCATGTGATTCCTGCCCGCAGCTCCTCAAGGCCTCCCTGGAAAGCCGCAGCTCAGGGACACATCTGTGTGGGTGACACAGTTGCCAGCGGCATGCCGGGCTGGCCAGCACCTGCACCGGGGGCCACAAGCCACATTGTTCTGCCTTCCTGAGCCCACCCCACCGCACCACTTCCACCCGACGAGGAGAGAAGCCTTTGCAAAGCAGCCATGCCAGCCGGAGACACCATGCCGGGCAAAACGCTGGCAGGAAGGGTTTGACTCACGCTGGAGTTAACGAAAACAAAACTCTGCAAATAAATAGCATTCGCACCATTTCCTCACCGGAATGGGCTCCTGTTTCCTATGCAGGGTGTCTTCTGCTGCGTGTGCGTTGGTGCTCCTCGGGGTGTTTCACCTACGGGGACTGCTCCTGCTGCCAGCGAACCTCCTCCCCTTCCCTTTGCCATCAACGGCAGCGGTGCCATGCTTACCAAACCCTTTCCAAGTCTATCCTGAGCTGAAAGAGGCAGCAGCAGTGGAGTCCCCACGCTCCGTCTGTGTGAGCAGCCCCCAGACCTGTAGGTTTTGTCACAAACCTGAACCCCAGCCTGGCTTGAACTTCTGGCAACCTCCAGCCACGCTCAGTGGAAACCTGGATCCCATTAGGGACTCACCTGGGCTGAGTTTCGAGCGAGAACGGGCTGCTCCTTGAGCAAGCATTTTATTTTGTGGTTGGAGGGGAGCACACAGATTTTACGGCGTGGTTCCCGTCCCTGCAGCACCCCATCCTCTGCAGCGGGGGCTGAGCTTCACTCCGCAGTGTTCGAGCCCGGGATCTCCCCCTGCCCATAGTGGGTTCTGCCAGCTGAGCCGGGCTCTCTGTCCTTCTGGCAACCTTGTGTTTCATTCCTACTGCTAACACAGGAGCGGGCAGGGGCTGGGGGATGCAGAGCTGCCCGGGAGCCTGCAGTGGGGCCAGCACCTCCGCACCCTGAGGGGGATGCTGCTTTTCACTAGAAACACATCACCGTGTGGATGGAGAACAGAAACCAGATGTCAGCTTTTCCCATCTTTTGCCCCAATTTCCCAGATAGCTTCCTTACCACTTGAAAAAGGCTAAATGTTAGTTACCGAGACTCAGAAGCCAAAAAACCCTGCTGTGGGCTGTGAGAGCTGGCCTGACCCACAGGGTGGGTTGCTCTGTACGGAGACTCGCTCCAGATCCCTTTTATTTTGCCCACGTGAGAAATCGAATGACTCAGTGTGTGGTTGCTGCCGCCGCTGCGGGCAAGCCGCTGTGAAGCAGACTCATCCCTCCCCTCCCAAGCCCCTGCAAAGGATGCCCTTGGCCAGGACATCTCCAAACCTCTTCCCTGGACCCCCCCCCCCGGGCTCCTGCAACCCCCGAGCTGTTTCAGGGAGCAGCAGCCCATCGGCTGGGAGAGCGTTTCCTGCTGAGGCAGCACATTCCCGGAGGGAGGAGAGGTCACAGCGCTGGGGCTGCCTCGGCTTCCTCTCCCCGCTCCCAGGGACCCCGTCGGCCGCCACGGCTTCCTCCGGTTCCTGCCCAGCCTTTGCAAGGTGCAAACCAAAGCTTGGCATCCACGGTGGTCCCGCTCACCGGGGAGCTTCCCACCCACCCGTACCAAAGTGGCATCTACTTATTCAGCTCGTGGGTGTCTTGGTTTTATTTCGCTTGGCAGAAACGCGGTGCTGGGACGGGTGCAGATGGAAAGGGCAAGTGTGGTGATACCGGCCACTCACCGGGCCGGAGGCAGATGGCTTCCCGGCTTTCCCAGTGACACACAGCTCAGTGGTGACAGAGACGAGTCACTTCCCTTCTCCCTCAGGCTCTGTCCTTGATGAAGCACTGCTTTTGCCTCCAGGATGAGGGAAGCGGGGCCTCGGCAATGGGAACGGCGGAGGGGATGGTGAAGGGGATGACAGAGAGGATGAAGGCTCCATGTGGCACTTCACGGATGCATTCTCATTCCTGAACTGCACTTTATATAAAATTGGATTTTCTACCATCCATGTATTATATTGCATTTACACTGTATTTAGTACACTAGTTAATAGAAAATTTGAAGCAAAAGTATCTAGCACAGTGCTTAATATAAAAATTGAAGCAAGATTAACCAAGACAATCATGTGGAAATGAAACTTTGAAACTTATTAAAAAAATCAGGCATAGGCATCATCATACCAAAAACCCCCATCAGCATGAGTCATTTCACCTCTCTCCCAGGGAAAAACCACTGAAATGCTCATGTCCTGGTGAGGCGTTTTGCTTCTCACTCCCCAGGCAGATGGGTCCCAGCACCCTTGGGGCTGGGAGATGCTCCTGAAACCCAGGTGATGCTCACCTGGACCAAGGGAGAATAAACCCAGGTCAGTCCCACTGCCGTGGCCAAGCTGCTTATTACCCGTGGCCAGTAATTGAATCAGCCACAGGTATCTTCTCCGTTTTCAAGTATTTAACTTCCCCGAAGCACAATTTACTTCCATAATCTATTTGCTTAATGGGTTTTAATCATAATTTGGTAAGAGGTTATGGTCTAGCAGGGGGCTGGTAATCCCTGGAGGTACCTGCAGTGTGCCCAGGGAGCTGGCAGGGGCAGGGGAGTGCGTGTGGGGCTGCCGAGGGGCAGGGAAGGGTTTATCTGCGGCACTACCTGCTGTTATCACCCCTTCTTTCACATGGGTTTATCAGCCGGCGGCCCTTCCTTTTACAAACTGGGGGTGGGGGTTAATTTAATAATCTCCGACAAGTAGGGGAGGGCTGATGATGACAGGAGGGCTGGCGTGCTGCTGTGGCACACGTCTCCTGGTGCAGAGAAGCAATGGCAGCCAGGAGGCTCCAGGGTGGGGGCTGGACCCCCTTGAGATGAACCCGTGGCCGAGGGTCCCATCCCCTCCCCGGGGCAGGGGAAACTGAGGCACACACATGCCTGGGTGAGCAGCACCAGAAACGGGTCTCGACCCCCTCTACCCAGGGCTTCAGGTCTGGCTTCCGGGAGGGAGAAAAGGACTTATCTGAGCTTCTTCAACACTCAGAATATACTTGCTTTGGCTGCGGGTTAATATTTATCGGTTTAATCATCTGATAGAGAGATCAATGAATAGAGGTGGCCCAGGACAAAAGGCACGACGGGTCCATTTTCTGCCAGTTTCAAAGCCTTTGGCCCCAGCAGCAGCGCGGGACTCCCCTTTTTTGTTATCAGCAGCTAATTAAAGCATCTGAAATTCAGGCTGAAAATTTTTGGCATCAAAAATCCTGCCCATAGAGGGAATGGGGCACAGGAGCTGTGCCTTTCCCGGCACACCTGCCCAGGTGTATGGGAGCAGGACGAGCATCACTGCGGGGTGGGCTAGGTGAGGAGGGAAGAAGTGCCATGCTGGGAAGTCTTGCCTGAAGCATCCTGCCCAGCTGTGCCCAGTGGTGGTGGTGCCAAGTTCAAGCTCCTGGCTGTCCCCGGCCAGGCTCTCTGCAGCCCAGCCAGCCCCTCCTGCTCCCGTCCCTGTCCCCGTCACCCTCCCCTGATAAGGCAGGGAACAATAGCGGCGGCAGCAAACAGGGCCAGAGCTTAGTGCGGCCGAGCAGGTAAACCAGAGGAGGGACAAAGACAAACACAGCAAAAAGGGCTCCTCCAGGCCCAAGGCCAGGGCCCTTCCAGGGATTAAGTCCCCTTGTGCCGAGGTGAAGCAAGCGTTTATCAAAGCTGCTGCTATAAATCCCAGCAGCCCCATTTGCAAGAAAGGTTTGGGTCCACCTTATGTGTGCTGTGGGGCTGCAGATGGGGTCTCTCCCCGCCCTTGCTCTCCGTCTGTATGGGGATGCCACCAGCACCAGCAGGACCATGGTGGGGATGAGAGTCGGCTTTGCCCCTGTGCCAGCCCCGGCGCTTCACTTGCTCCCATGGGAGCTGGAGGGAACCCAGGGAGTGGGACCTGGCGCGGAAGGACCCGCCGTCCCCACCGGCTGCCGGCCACGACCGCACTCACTGCTCCTGCCCACCAGCCACTCAGCCCCTGACGGGGAGCGAGGAGGCAGTGCCAGCTCCCACCACGCCAGCCCGGCTCACACGCCGAGGGGCCAAGCACCCCTTTTCCCCCCACCCCAGCGAGCCAGCCCCGGCCGGGCTCAGGGCTGCACCATGCAGCATCACCTCCACCCCACCTTCCTCAGCCCCCACCAACACGCAGTCTGGCTTTTCTTTCTCCCCCTGCTTTCTCTTGGCAGATAGTTCGCTGACGTCTTGTAAACTAAAAGCAGGTTGATTTGAATTTTCCATGGATGGCTCGGAGTCACGGATAATTCATTATTCACACCTCTCTAATTAAACCCCTGCCCAGCAGGCGAGGCAAGGCTGAAACCAGCCAAATGTCCCCTGGCCAGCGCGGGTCAGCAAGGTCCAATGTGGCTTGAATTTTGGCCACGGTGTCACTTACCCTTTGCTACACGGAGGACACAGAGCTGCTTTGATAAGCGATGTCCTGGAGGTGGGAGGTTTGAGAGCAGTGCAGAGGGGAGGGCAGCCCTTTGGGGAGGGTTTTTCCAAATGTGGGGCCCCTCCAGAGCCTTTCTGCTCCCGGGGAAGGGGCTGGACACGGGTCCTGCAGCGACTTGGAGCCGTGCAGTGCATTCATCTAACTGTACGCCCACAGAAGGAGCTCACCGGAGCTCGCAGCCAGCTTCTCGGGGTTTGCACTGGCTGCCTTTGGCGCTCTCTAATTCCCACTGAAATCAGGCTCACCGATACTATTTCACTTTTTAATTCCAGCAAGCTATAAAAATATAGGACTGCTGCAGACGGAGGGACTGATGCTTACGGCTGCCGGAGCCAGGGCAGGGAGGGACCAGTGGGGTGCCCCGGGGAGGGACCAGGTGGGTGCCCATCACCCAGACCACCATGTGGGCTCCAGGCCCCTTAGGAAGAGCCGGATCAGCACGTTTTGCTGTGGCATCACTCCTGGTCCCCAGAGCATCCCCCGGAGCCACCCGCCTGCGAGGGGCTCCGGGCTGGGCGGCAGCGGGGCGGGCAGGGTGCCGGGAGGAGGGCGCGCGTTCCCAGCCCCGCTGATGAGAACTCCAAATGCGGTCGGTGGGCTGCTCTCTGCAGGCAGCTCTCTGCCGCGAAGGCAGCCAGGGCCATTTTAATCATTTCCAGATTTGTGTGGGAGGTCAGGGCCCTGGGGTGCTGCTCCATGTCAGTTTTATAAACACGGCAGTTTTTCCAGATGGTCTCTGGCTCCAGCCTGGCTAGCAGGTTGATTGGGCCAGACCAAAATAACAACAGGTGGAGAACAGGCCATGACTGCCTGACGCTATCTCCTTTTTCCATCTATTCCCCAAATGATTTTTTTTTTCTTTGCAGAAAACAATTAAGTTTTGCTGGAGCGGGGACCGGTGCAGCCGCTGGGCTGAGAGCTGAGGCCCCGCACCTTCGCTACACATGTGAGAGGAGCATCTGCCTCAGCAAACCGAGGTGGGTAAGGGCCACAGCCGAGCTGGTCCTCCTGCTTGCTGCCGGCAGGGCCACCGCCAGGCTCCCAAGTGCTCAGCAGCTCCATAGCCAGAGGATTGTCCTCCATCCTCTGGAGGGACGGCTGAGTCAGCAGATCAATTGCACACCAGCAGCCTCTTTCATCCCATCCCTCTTTATTCTTCTGAGTTTTACAGTACAGAGAGATGCATTTTTTTATCTTTTTCATTAACTCCCAAGGAAATGTAGTGCCAAACAGGCAGGGTGGTGGCATGCTGCCTGCACCCACATTTCCAGGGCCAGGAGGGAGCCCGGCATCCCAGGGGGCTCCCTGGGTGGCCAGGGTCCAGCTGGGGCTGCTGGATCTGGTGTTTTCCCAACACGGTCCACCAGGACCGCTCAGATCCAGGCCAGTTCCATTCCCTGTGGCCCCAGAACGTGGCAGTGCTCCAGGACAGATGCTCAGCACCCCAGGGCTGAAAAGTTCCCAGCTTTGCCTTTGCACAAGGGCACAGCCGTGGCTCCCGCGCAGCCTGTCCCTCTGGCACCCAAGCCCCAAGGAGCACGGGGAATGCCATCGGGAGCATGAGCTGAAAGCCGGAGGGATGGAAAAAACCACAGTTGTGTGCTAGAGATGAGCTGAACTTCTCCCCACACAGAGAGCCCTTTCATATTTCCCACTCGCCTTCGAGTTAACGTCTCTCCGCGGGCCAAATCTTCCCATCCAGGAGATGAAGTTTTGGCCAGAGATTGTAAACTGATTGTGGGTGTAAATAAAAAGAAAAAAAAAATTAAAAAAAATGCATATGTAGCACTGCTGCAAGCCAAGGCCAGCACGTGTGCCTCCGTGCATCTGCTTGTGCTCGCTCGCACAGCTCAGCAAGCGGCTCGCCCTGCGCACGCCGGCGTCAGTGCATGTGCTTGGGGACGGAGCCGAGGACAAACAGAACAAGAGGGAGAAAAAGGGAGGTTTCTGAGGCCCCTGCTCAGAGCGAGCTTTCCAAGGACCAAGGGGAGGTGGCCCACGGTCCCCTCTGTCCCCACGGTGCAGCCCCCCATCTCCACCTCCAACGTCCAAAGTCCTCAGCACCATCCCCTCCTTGCTCCGCAGCGGCAATCTGGCATTATGCATCTTTATTTCCTAAGCTTGGGCCAAAGCTTAATTAGCCCAGCCCCATCACTGCTCGCAGAGCTAACACTGACACCTTTCTTCAGCCTGCCCCCATTTCTTCCATAGGAAACGGCCCACTCTTGCTCCCGCACACCGACTCTCAGAGAATGGCATGTGCCCTAATTACACACTCCCCAAGTAAAGCTATATAAATTGCCTGCCGTGTTGCGATTTAGCATTCGAGTTCGATTTATTTTATCTCAATTAATGGAGAAGAGGCTTCCTCCCGTGACCAACAAAAAGCACTGCAGGGGAAGGGCTTCGGCACCAAACACGTCCAGGTGGCATAAGCATGTCTGCCAGGGGATGGGCCAGATTTTTGGCCAGTGCGGCCACCACAACAGTGCTTGAGATGGGGGGGGGGGGGGTCCTCACACCGAAACCAGCAGCCAAGTTTGTTAGTGTGCATGGCAATGGATGTGCAGCCAGAAGCAGTGGGTGCACCCAGAGGCTCCCAGGCCCCCCCCCAGCCCACCTCGTCCGCCACCGTAAGGAAGCTGGGGGTTAGAAATGCCTAACCCTGCTTCCACCACCTCCTAAAATGGAAGTCGCGAGCGCTGGGCGGCGGGTCTGGACAGCTTTACTCCGCAGGCAGGTAGGCAGCGAATCTGGAAACCCTCTGCCGTGTGGGAACCGGCAGCAGCAGCGTGGGGGCTCGCCTCCCCCGGCCCTTTGTTTAGGAATCCCGTTTCTGCCATGTCTAAATATGCCCTAATCCTACAAACACTTCCCCTCCCGGAGAAGGAACAGGCCTTTCGCTGATTTTTCTCTGCAGCCCTTTGCGCACACCTGAAACCTCGGGATAACAGGGAATGACTTGGCCCCGGTACAGCGCCTTTTCCCCTTGAATCTCACCACCCTTTCCATGGCCTGAAAGTGTTACTGGCCCCGTTTGCAGGTGGAATAACTGGAGTTGTGGTGCACTAACGGAGGAAATCTGCTTCCAGCAGTTCATTCTGAAGCCGATCCAGTGCAAACGCATTCTGCCTCGGCGTATATATTCAAAATGTCTTGACAGGGTAATTTTGCCCAGCTGTTTTTTTGCCAGCTGACATGTCACCCATCTGTGCCACGCTGGCTAGACACCAGACCAGCTCTCGCCTGGCCTCCACTGTCTGCAGAGGACAGCAAACCCCCCTTGTGACAGCAGTGGGACAGTTCAATACTCATGTCTATAGCCCAAGAAAGCATGAGCTATAGGATATGTGTATGCTCCGTCCATACCGCTGCAGTGCAGTGTTTGCCCCAGATTTCAGGAGCCCATAACAATTTCTTCTCCTATGGGCACTGATGACTTTCTGGATCCTAACAACTAGAAAGTGCTCTGGCAAATGCTGTATTTTCGGGCATAAGGGAATTGTTCGTATAAAATCATCGAGTTTCTTTGGAGGATTTGGGAGTTCAATAAATCAAGCAACCAGGCAGGCTGCAGCCAACACTACAGGAGTTAAAATCGGAAGCGACACGCTGTAGATCTTTCTCCAGAGCAGCGCTGGGTGGAAATTGAATCACCTGGGGACAACAAATGGATGGGGAAGGGGGGGGAGGGCGTTTTTAATAGGGCCATTGGATAGAAAATGTCCATGCTGGCCCAGGAGCAGCTCAGGCACCTTCAGCAGTTCTGCTGCTGGGCAGTGCTGTTCCCACAGTCTGCTGTGGGGACAGGGACCGAGGACCACCAAGTGCCACAGCACTGCTGTGTCCTGACCCAGAATTGGACCCATGCAGTTGATTTTTACGCCTTCAGGAGCACCCATGCCCGTGCTTTCAGGGACAGGTTATGCTCCAAAGGAGCAATGCCTTTAAGTTGGCAGTTTCTGGACAGTCTCTCACCTTGGCATCCGCTTTTTATTATTGTCTATGAAGGCAGTACGTTTCTAAAATTAATGCAGTAAGACTGCACACATATGCACCGGGGGATGGAAATGGGCTTGGACACCAGCACTTTGGAAGTGCCAGGATGGAAAAATGTCTCCGAGCGCCACATGACGGCCTTGCTGCCGGGAGAGCTCCTGCCCCCTCGGCCGAGCCCGGAGGGTGTGTTATTTCAGCTGCCGACGAGAACACGGTTACATATGTGCACATGCATTAACGCACATACACACGCGTGTGCAATGTGCACGTTGCTCGCCCGGTTGCATGAAGAGCACAGGCTTCCGCGTGTGCCCCGACACAACGAGCGCCGCCTCTGCGCACACACGGGTGTGCAAGCGTGTAGACACGTGTGTGTGTGTGTGTGTGTGCATCGCCCGCGCTCGCTCAGCGCCCAGGGGAGGAAACAAAGGCTGGGATCCCCGCGGATGAAAGGGGAGGCAGAGGAAGGGCAGGAGCAGCCCACACACCGAGCCGCCCGTGGACTGTCCCACCGCCCCGCGTTCCCAGGCTGCTTCCAGAGGCGCGGGCGAGCGTCCCTTATTGCTTGCACCTGGCTGCTATTAAGTATTCAATCAAAAAGGGATCACAAGCCAGATATAACTAATTCGGAGGAACTTTTTTACACAACAAGCCCCTTTCAGTTTGCTTGTTTGGTTTTATATCTAAAGCTAACTCCGGCGGGTTTGAAAATGAGCAGGGCTCTTGGCTGCCGCAGATAGCGGGGGGGACACGCCACGTTTCCAGCAGACGGAGGTGGGAGTTCTCCTTTGGTGTTTTAAAAATAGCACTACAAAGCGAGGCGGGCTGGGATGCTGGCGGTGTTCAGAGGGGTTTGACGTAGCAGGGCCATGCCCCGGGCTGATGCTGGGGACAGGCCAGAGCCAGAGCCAGAGGGTGTCCCCCAGAGCTGGTCTTCAGGTCCTCTGTGCTTGCCTTCCACCTCAGTGAGGATCTGGGTCTCCCTGGGTCTGCCCAGGATGCTGAAGAAGGGATGCACCATTGCACGATGATGCCCCCAGCAAGGCTCACCTGTGACCTGCTCTTGGACCCTCCCCAAAATTGCATCTGCAATAGGGCAGACCACGACGTGGGTCTTAGCACCAGGCACTCACAGTGGAAGCTCTCCCAGCCCTGGGAAATGAGCTGATGTGCAGGTTCCATAGCACACCCTGCCTGGGGGTATGTGGGCATGGCAGGAGACTGCCAAATGGTCCCTGTGCTGAGCTGTGGCAAAGCAGGAGGAATCTCGGAGGACATCTGGAGAGGAGGCTCTGACCCCCCAGCAGCTCTCTGCCAGCCCCGGGTCCCCAGCGAGCAGCGGGCAGGGCAGGTGGCAGAGCTGGCCTCAAACGTTTCCCACCTGATGGCTTTTACCATATTTCAACAAGGAGCTCAATATGTCATCAATCATTTGTGACACTTCCTTCCTCTACAGCTAAAGAGTCCCGTCTTCTTTTATTTTTTTTTATTAACTATGAAAAATCCACATTAAAAAGTTCCTTTTTTCCACCTTCACAGAAGCCCAGCAGCAAACGCCGCAGGCTCCTCCACAGCCTCTTCTAAATCCCCATCCTAAGGGCAGCTACTTTTCTGAAATGCAAAAAATGAAGGGAATGACAATAATAATCACACATGTCCTGTAGCTGCTGCCTGCGAAGCTTCCAGAGGTGCAAGTGCCTTAACCCTTGCACACCCACATGGCAGTGTGCACCGAGGTCCCCACGGCTCCACTCAGTGCCAAGGACATGTCACAGCTGGTCTGTCCTGGCCACCCACCCCAAGGTCAGAATGTGGTCACACTGCTCTGGACGTGTCAGAGCCGTTCCCTCCATTTCATACCATCTACACACAGTAAATCACCAGTTTCCTCCTCATTTCACCCCCTCCCAGAAGAGACCAGCACAAGAAACTCACCCAGTGTGTGGGTGTCCGGGGATTTATGCAAGCGGTGGGCAAAACCCAAAGGCTTCTGGCAGCTTGGAGGCTTCCCATCCCACCAGCCCTCAGGAATCCTGTCCAACGTGTGCTTATAGGGACCATACGCGAGGCATTCCCGAAGGCGCCCCTCCGCACATGGGCACGCTCGGATGTCGGCTGGGACACGCTGGCTTTTAGGGGAAGGCTCCAAGGAGGTTTTAATTTAATCCTGGCGCTCACCCTGGGAAGAATTTCCCAAGTAGGTGGAAATTCATGATCAACATCAACACAGGGAGAAAGGAAGAGCGGTGAAGGCATCGCCCTTCCACACTAATATTCTTTCTTTCAGGGATGGTTTTGTGTATTTATTCCGCAGACACTAATATTCTTCTTTCCTGGGATTTCTAGCTGGTTTTAAAATTTTGCCAGTTGCATATTATTTACACCATCTTTTTGGTTCCCGTGCTGCCTGGCTCCTGTTGATGAGGGGTCCCGAAGGATCGCAGGGGCTTTTCAGACTCGGGCTCGGCTCCGGGGCAGGAGGGAGCTCTCTGGCCAGATGGTTTGTTTTCACTCGGGATTGCACTCACTGCTTGTCTCCCGACAGCTCATCCTCCCACAGCCACCACTCCTCCGGGAGGACACAGGCCGTGCCTTTGCTGGCGGCGTCCCCAGGAAGCTCAGCATCACCATGGCCGGCAGCTGAGGGACACCCCCTCCCCCAGTACCCCTCGCTTGGCGTCCCCGTGGGGGAACGGGGCTTCCCGGCTCCTCAGGATGATACCGGCAGCATCCCTCTTGCTGGCCCCAGCCTCTGATGGAGGGAATTAAGGAGAGGATTTGGCTGGGAACGGCCCCCAGGTTGCTCTCACAGGGAAAGGGGTGGGGGGGGGGGGAAGGCAGATGTAAAGATTTGTCCCAGGAAGGACATTAAAGACCTTGCCCTGGAGAAGCACCACGGTGTTGGGTTATGGCCAACATGCCTAAGCCGCCTCTTCCTCTCTCCTCACCCCTCTGTCTGCGATGTCAGGACGTTTTAAAAAGCACCTTAAGTTTTGCAATGCTTTAGCTCAGGGCCCCATTACTCAGGCTGAGCTGGCCCCGTTTCCTCGCCGAGCGCTGCATCCCCTGCCTGATAAGATAAGCTCCCCAAAGAAAGGTTTTTGGGACCCTGACTCACTGGAGAAACTTTTTCTGTGGGGCATTTGTACAGCCTCTAAAACACTTAACTATTTGATGGGCTTATCACTGAAATTCAAATGTTCCTCTGTGGTGGCTGGAGGACAGCCCCTTATCCAGGAGCAAGGTCATCCCAATCAGGTGTTAAGCGTGGAGACTCGCCCCATCTGCACGCCTCCAGCCTCCGTACATATTCACAGCCCTGTCCCCAGACCCCTCCTGCCCAGGCCTCCCAAGGGGACTCTCCCAGTATGGCTGGTGCTGGGGAGCCCTGTGCAGCTGGGGCTCTGGATGGTGGATTAAAGCCCCCCTGGCCGGAGCCCTGCACCCACTGCCAGCTCCCAGCCTCCCCCAGCAGTGCCCAGGGTGTCCCACTGGCCGTGGGCTGCAGCCGGAGCCGCTCCGGGCTGCGATTCCCGATGGATGGGCAGGATTTGGCCTTAGGTTATCACTCCTGCTGCTTCTGGCAGCCCATGTCTGGCTCTGCCACTGGGCAATAAATCCCCAAAGAGAAGCAGCTATAAGGTCTTGATCCAACTAATCATGGACGCTCCCTTCAAGAGAAAGCAGCTCCAGGCCCCGAATATTTGCTCTGGTCGGCTCCCTTGAGAAGGCACTGGTGATTTTCTTTTCCAGGTGTGGTAAGCTCTCACCCTGAACGATGAGCCCCGGGAGCTCTGATTGCATCAGCAGGGCTGCAGCCACAGCTGATACGGGGCGGGGGGGCAGAAATCCTCGTTCATGGGCAATAAACCCGCGGCAGGTTTGGGGGCGGTTTCGGGATGTGCTTGGCTCTCGGCGGTGCCATTCGCTTGCTAAGACAGAAGAAGCTTGAGGGTCACTTTTTCACCAATATCCAAAGCCAACACCCCAGGATCCCCCCCCAGGGCTGGCCCCAAAGCACCCCATCCCCAGAGCAGGCTGGCCGGGCACCAGCAGCGGCCCCACCAGGGTGATGAGTGCGTAAGGGCTCTGTGAGCCCAGCTGCACCTCTGCAGCAGCAGGACCCAGCAGGTTAACGGGCGGCTCTGGAAGCCCCCAACAACTGCAAATGATCAACCCCAGGGGGATTTTTTTTCCTCCCCCCCCCCCCGGCTCTGGAGTCAATTGTCAGCCCTGCTTTTAAAGACACCCTTGTCGGCAGCCCGGCTATGCTTTTCTGCTTCGGAGGAATTCCTCTAAAACAATAATAGTGACATTGTTCCTCACTTTGCTGGCGGTTTTATAGGGCTCACGTTGGAGAAAGGTGACCATGGCTGCCTTTTGGCCACATGTGTTTACACAAGGAAATGCATGTGGGTTTTGGGGTGGCGCCTGGAGTCAGCAGCCGCTCTCTGTACTCCTGACCCTTACAGAGCTGCTTTCTTGCTTCTGGGTACGTTTACTGCACTCCAGATGTGAGCTGGCTCCAGCGAGGCTGCGGAGCGCCAGGGATCTGGCATCCCCAGACTCATCAGTCCGTGGGGTAGAATGCCATGGTGGTTGTTTTAAAAGCTGTAATGCGTCTTGGTAACACATCATGATTTATTCAGCCCTTGTTTGACAGGGCGCCTTTATCAAAAGCTGATGCGAAGCCCGGCTGCGCCGCGCGTTCGGGCTCGGCGGGGCTGGCTGGCGAGGGGCGGCTGGGAGCCGGTCCTTCCCCAGGGATGGGCTTTCTGGGAATGTTTCGGCGTGGGTCTCCCAGTGAAGTGGGTCCCCGCTGTGCCACCCGCCCCGAGGGTCTGTTTCTGGGGGCACCCGTGCTGTGGGCGCACCTCCGCAGCGGGGCTGATGGAGCTGTTGTAGAGACGAGCCCTGGAGGGTGTTTTGAGAAAAGCCACGTCCCTGTCGCTGGCACCGGGGAGCCACGGGGCTGCAGGACCACGGGGTGGTCTGGGGGAAGGTGCCACCTCTCGCCTGGCTGAACCCAGGCTCGCTGCTGGCCTCGGTCTCCAGCACACGAGGGAGTCACTGAAAGGAAGGGGAAAGAAGTGAAAATGGAGTTTGGGGAAAACCAGGGCCAAACTGGAGCGGAGCGTGGGCAGTGGGGGAGCCCCAGGGGAGGCAGAGCGGTGGCAGAGCCGGGGAGTCCCTGCCCGCCTGTGGCTCCCGTCACCCCACCATCTTCCCTTTTGCTAAAACCCATGCTTTGTTTCATTTTTCTGCCCTTTAACCAAAGAAACCACAGAACAGGGTTACAGGGGAAAAGGGGAGGGAGGTGGGTGGTTTACAACCTGAAAGCGCCTTGATGCTGGCCCTGGCTGGCAGCAGAGAGGAGCCCATGGAGACCAAACCCTGCCACAGGGCCGGGACGTGGCCAGGAGAGTGGCACAGTGGCTGGCAGGCACCCAGCAAGGCTTGGGGTGAGCAGCCCAGGACAGGGTTTCCAGCCCCAGCACGGCTCCCCCGGCCCACATCCCTGCTCCAGCCCCAGCATCCTCACCCCGTGCCTCCAAGGTGCTGTTCTCATGGGCATGGATGGACACGGGACACTTTAGCCCCGGATTAGGAATGAGCCTTTGGTTTAGAGATATTTATTTGCTTTTTTATCATAATGGAAAAAAAAAAAAAAAAGAAACAGCAGATAGAAGAGGAAGGAAAAAAACCCCAATCTGGGTCAGGATCTCACACTGGCTAGTTCACTTTGCAGTTTAAGTAAATAGTTCTCATCCCAAAACCCTTCAGGGTCATATAAATGTGCCTCTTCGCATGGAAGAGACTATTTTGATAGTAGCTGGGTGCCTGATGAATTTGCAACTTTCCCAAACTGTCGGTGTCTAGAATGTGACTCGGTTTTTCACAGTGAGATATAAAATCCTATCAATTAATCTAACTTTTATTGCACCTCTGGGGCATGAACGTGATGTTATTTAAACAAATGGTTCCCATTACCTTCAATTATTTTATAAATGTTTTTCAGTGATTTATAGGCTTCTATTAAATGGACAATATACTTCTGTGCTCCTCGAGGGGGTAAACAGCAATCTAAGGGCTTGGGCTTGCTGATCTTTTTTTTTTCTTTTTTTTTTTCTTTTTCTCCTTCCTTTTCCACATGCATAAGAGGCTGCCGTTTAATTAACGGGGAGGTGGGGAAGAGCCCGGCCAGACGCCCTGCTGACGGCTGCCTTCACCAAAGCCCAGTCCCCCCCGCGGCGAGGCGGCAGCCCCCTGCTCTGACACCCCATTTGCAGCGTACCCCGAGGGTGCTGCCCCCCGCCGTCACCCGGCTGGGCCCCCATCCGCCCTCCCCGGGAAGTCTCCTGCCTTCTCTCCCTCCGAAAACCCCCGTGCTGTGACAGGCCTAAGCAGGGGGATGGTTATCCTTGATTTTTTTTTTTCCAGCGATTTTTTTTCTTGATTTTTTTTTTTTTTTGCCCACCAGCTGCGTGTGTGAAAGGGATGCAGCCAGCTCCGGTGGGGCTGGGCGTCTGCCCGGGGTTGGGGGGATCGTTCTGCGATGCACGATAGAGCGATACAGCGCTGCTCCTGCTCGGAGAGGGACAGGGGGATTAGTACTTTTCTCCTCTTTTATATGACTGAAGGAATTTCTTCTGCCCGGGGTATCTCCCCAGGCGATGGAGAAAGCCCCTGCTCGGTGATGCCGCCTGCTCTGGGGACACAACAGTGCCATCGGCAGCCACTGACACCCCTGCTCCCCGTGGGGACCAGCAGCCCTGAGCCCCAACAAGGCCAAATCCGCCCTGCCAGCCGGTGTGGGGAAGGGACAGCAAACCCAGGCCCTTTTTGCACCCTTCTCCCGGCGTTTTCATTCTGGGATGGATTTTGGGGGAGGCCAGGGAGGGTCGGAGCAGCAGGACGAGCCAGCGATGGGGACGGCGCAGAGACCGCTTATCTCGGCGGGGGTCACGCCGGGACGTGGTTTGTGGAGCAGTGACCCCGGCTGCCACCCCGGCGCAGGACCCCATCCATCTCCCTGCCACAGCGCTCCCCTGCTAACCCTCAGCGCCGCACGCTGACAGACAGGACGGCAATTAAGTCCTCGCTGAACTAATTCACTTGAGCCTGTCTACATTTCAAACAGCTTTGGAGATAGGCTCTGTTTACAGAGCCTGCCGCCGTTTATTATTTTTCGGGGGGAGGGTGTTGCATGGAGCGGGGAGGGGAGATGTCATTTGGGGAAGATAAATAGGGCAGAAGACCCCGTAAAGACAAAGGGCCGAGCGTGGCCCCGCTTGGCCTTGGGACAGGGCAGCTCTGCAGAGGGAGCAAGGGGAGGATTTCCAGGCTCCCAGCTCTAGTTGAGGACACGCAAAACTCAGCGCATGCACCGGGGAGCTGCTCCCAGCCATATCCCAGGCCATCGCCAGGGCCACCCGGTGCCAGCGGAGGCGGGAACCGCTCCGGCGCAGCGGTACTTGGATGGACTGTGTCTCTGCTAACGAGGATGATGTTAATTTATAGCCAAGCCCCTGGCACAGCAGGGGCCGGGCTCCACGCACATGCCTTTCCTTCCTGAGGCTGTGGCGGGGCCGTGGCACACTGGGCACGCAGGAGGGAGAAGCCGAGGTTGCAGAGTGCCCTGTGCTTCCCTCCCTGCCGGGATCCAGTGCCTCTTTGCCAGCCATGACACTGGGGCCACCGCTGGCCATCAGCACCCTCTCTCCCCTAAGGCCTGCCAGGCACAAGACATGACCCTCCCTTCTCAAATCAGCCAGGAAAGCATGGCTGGATGCCAAGGCAGAGGATGGTGTGATGTGACTACAGCTCCCCTCTTTGCACACCCCGGGGAGGGATCCCAGGGAGGCAGAAACAGGGGAAAACCCAACAGGAGAGCCACCAGTTTGAGGGACAGGGGCTTTTCCTGCAAGGGCAAGTTTGGGGAGCCCTGCAAGGGCACAGCCAAGGAGGCTTCACCCCCCAGCATCTCTTTGCAGGGCAGTCGCTGTGAGGAGGAGATCTGGGCAGGCTCTGCCCTGCATGGGGATGCTGCAGCACCTGGAGTGAGCAGGGAAGCCCAGCCTTGTCCCTGCCCACGGGCAGGAAAATGATGGCACGTGCCCTACAGACACGGGAGAGGGAGACAGGACAAGTTGCTGGGCTCCGGCCACATGGGAGGTGCCCGTCCAAACCCCCCCAGGGCTCCTGGCATGGCCCTCAGCCCTGGGACCCAGGTACCACATGTGCTCAGTCCCTCCACTGCCCCGTGAGCCCCACTGCCCTCTGCCACCCCCCTCAAAGCTCTGCCAGGGTCCCCGTGGGGGGCTGGCTCCTTCCCCAGGGGGTGCGTTACCATCCTCTGGTTCTCCAAAAATAATTCTTTGTTTTCCTGAAGGGCAGATACTCACCTCCGACCCAGGGTAGCATTTTTCCATCAGCCGGCCCCGGATTTCTGCCTCCAACCACCGGCACTTGGAGCCTGCCTCGGCTGCCGGCGGAGCCACCGGATTATTGTTCTTGGCAAACAACGACTCCCTCGAAGTTGTTAAACCATTGAAAAGAGCTAATAAGGTTTTGCTTAATTAAACAGCGCAAGGCCTCACAATGCCGATCGTCACTTTTTCCCTTCGCCTTGCACCGCTGCAACATCCCAGATGGGAATCATCCAGCCCCTGCTTGGGATGGGGCACAGGCAGAGGAGGGCTGCGGAGGCGATGGATAAATAATAATAATAATAATAAAGAAAAATATCTTTACCTGCCCCCTTGTCTTTCCTTTGCTTAAATCAGGTCATGTCTGGAAGACAAAAACACTGCTTGGAAGTCAGGGTTTGGAGTGATACAAAGGGGAGTCTTGTCTAAAAAGACTGGCCGGGAGTCAAAGCGGTGAAGCGATCGCCGTCCGGGGCTGTTTGCACAGCGGCGACTCCGAAATCGTATTTCACTGCAGCCGCAGAGAGTCTTCATCGGGTTTCTCCAGATTTCGGCTCAGGTCTATTTCTCGCTGCAAGGTTATTAAAAACACTTGAACCTGAAACAGTCTCATTGTGTCCACACGTTCGCTATTTATTATTATAAACAAGGGTGTCAGGGCCATTAAAAATAAATCGAAACGGGTAAAAAATGAGCAAGAAATACAAGGAAAGGGAATGATTGAAAACACCCATCCCGGCATCCAGGGCCGACAATTCCCGCTCGCAGGAATGATTTCTGTGCTACAGAGAGGGAAAATAACTTCTCATTTTTCTTTTCAACCAAACTGCATCCTTTCCCCAGCCGGGGATGCTGAGCAGCAGGGAATGGAAAGAGGAACGGATCCAACTCCCAGCCCCAGATCCGACCGCTCCTGGACGCCGAGCGGGATGAGTGCTGGCACAGGATGGCTCCCACCAAGGGATGGGAGTGCGGTGTCTCACGGGCACATCGCCCGCTGCAAACCGACCACCACCGAGCAAAAGCCAGCACATTTTGTGTGCCCACCTTGAAAACCCTGCCAGCTCCTGAGAGCCAGGCAAGCAGTTTCTGCAGCGAAGCTCTGCGGCGGGGGTTCGGCCGAGCAAGAAATGGTGGGTGAAAGCACCTCAAGAAGCCCACTGTCACCCTGCAAAGGTTCACTGGGGCAGGACCCCCCTGTCCCCCTGGCAGAGCAGCCCTGGGAGCCAGTCCCAAGGCACTGGTTTTGCTTCTCCCCCCGGTTGGGGGCAGGGCCAGGATGTGCAGAGGGGTGGGCACAGGGTGCAGGATTAGAGATGTGCGGGGAGTGATGTTAAAGAACTAGGACCCAAAAATCTGTGGTTATGACTGTACCGTGGGAGCTGCAGACACGAACCATGGTCCTGCCGGGGCAGCAGCAGGCACACGTGGGGGTTAAATGGTTGGGAACAGGCCGCTTCGTTACACCTCTCTGTTCAGAGCACCTCAATTACTTGACACGCTTAAAAATCTTTGAAAAAACAGAGAAGCTGCATTCTGCTCTTGTTCACACCAGGACACATCAAAAATATAGGTGTTATTGTACACAGATGCTAAAAAACTGTGTTTGTGGAATTAAAAGGTAGAATTGTTCCCAAAAGCAAGGCCTCTGGACTCCTGCATGGGAAGACACACAAAGTGTGAGTTACAGTGAAGCATCTGGTTGGTTCTAGTTGGCCAGCACACAGGGGTGGGCAACTTCTCACCGCTGCCAGGTGGGGTGGGCTTTGCCCTGGCACCCCATGCCTCCCCTCGCACCCAGACCCCCTTGGCATCCCTGCAGCCAGGTTTCAGTCCGGTGCCTTGTGACGGTGGGACAACCAGAGACTGTGGGGCAATGAACCAGCACAAGCCAGGGCACGTTATCGCAGCGCTGCTGCTTCTGCCAGCTGATCTGATAATCTCATTAAAAACATCCCTTGACGAGTTCTCCCTTCCATGAAGCCAGGGCAATGCACACACTGCAACAGCCACATGCACCCCCTATTAATGAACTCCTGCATCCGCTCTCCTGCCTCCAGACCAACACCAGAATCGCACTACTCCATCCCACAGAGTCTACCTCCAACACTGGCATCAGTAAGTCAAGCACTTGAGTGTGACTACGAGAAGGGACGCAGCAACAGGGCACGGAGGGCAGCAGGAACAGAGCGCCTGGTGCGGCAGCTCTCTGCCCCGTGGGAACATCACTGCTGCAAAGCAACTTGGGGATGTTTGTAGAAGCAGTGGGTCGATTTGTCTGGATCGTGTGTCCTCCAGGCGATCTCCATGAAGAAAACAGGGATGGTCTTGCCAAGGAGTAACAAATCCACACTTTGACATTAGCTGAATATTTGTTAATAAGAAAGACCGCGTTGAGAACCCGTTCCCACACTGCTGCTTCTCAGGATGCAGGTGAAACCCACGCTTTCACCAAGATAATGACAGCAATCTTCACTTTGCCAACACTGATCTCATTATTTCGCAGGTTTCACACACAACATAACTCTCCAGTCCCTCTTGTTTCCTCTCCCTTCCGACCGGCACGCACAGCACTCACAGCTGTGTCACACCACGCCGGTGGAGCCGTGCAGCCCAGCGGTCCCGCAAGGGGATGGAGGGGCCGAGGTGTGCACCAGCAGCGGGGGGGGACCACAGCCAGGCCCTACCCCCAGTGAGCAGTGCCCAGGCGGCACCCACAGCCCCACCAGTGCTCCACAGCTCAGACCAGCATCACGTCGTGAAGGCTGAACAAACTCCTGCGTTTTAGCCTTTGACAGGCCACCCCTGCCTTCTGCTCGCTGGAGCCACCGCCGGTGGAGGCGAACCGCTTGCCCAGGGAGAGAAAGAGGGGTCCCCAGACAGACAGAAGGACATGGGCATACAGACACACACTTCTTGAACAAGTGAGGCAGATGTATAAAACAACCTCCTTGGGCACAAATTCCCCCCTCTGTGCCCTCTGCTATGTCTCAGCATGGTCCTCCTGCCTCCGACCCCAGGGTGCTGCCTGGCTGGGGGCTGCAGTGTCCCAGGTTTAACACAAGGCACGGAGGGAGCTGGCTCATGGGCAGGGCACGAACAACGCGGGCAAACAGCAATCTCTGGCCTTACATTGTCACTTACGAGCAGCGTGACGGTGAATCGCACAATAAAAACCACACACGGGGCTTATCAGAGTCACTCCAGCCCCAAACCTGAAAGGCTGTAGGTTATAACAGCACTTTTCTGCCTTACAAAATATCATTGCTTGTAAACAGAGATAACCAATCTAAACCACAGCACGCGAACTGATCAGACACCTCCTTACTCTGAGAAGCTGGTTTAAGTCTTATTTCCCAAACTTTTTTACTATTGTTATTGCGGGTAATTATGCACCCCAGGCAGGAATGCCACGAGGCTAATCAGTCGGATGGGTTCAACCTGCAGAGCCCACACAGGCTGTGCAAACACCCCAAAACCTGGCAGGGGGAGGCAGGAGCGTGCCTCCCGGAGCAGCCGATGGGAGCCCTGCCTTCCCAAGAGGAACACAATTCCTTAACGCAGAGCCCTTTTCCCCACGGCAGAAGCAGAGGGAGGATTTTGATAAACAAGCAGCAAAGGCTGCCCTGGCCTCCAGTTTTGATTTGGCTTTCAATAAATTAAATTACGGGGGAGCTCCCGATTTCAGGAGCTCCTGTTCAGAGCCCAGTACAGCAAACATCTCCCAACGGTGATATTTTTGGATTTTTCAACCACAGCTATAAATAAGCTCTGTGTTTTGGGGGGGTCTGTTATTTCAGTGAGCGTTTGGCCTGGCTGACTGTCCCCAGTGAAGCTGCCAGGTGCTGGGCGAAGGTGCCTCACATGAACCCTTCCACCCTAAACACCCAGAATTAATTTTGTTAAATCCTCCCTTTTCGCCTATGCCCTTAACACAGGCTTTCAAACCCTTCATAAAAAATAGCCCCTCCATAAGGTGCACTCCCCCCACTGCATCTCGCCCCAAGCAGCTCCAGTAATGGGTAACTGGGAGCAGGGTTTATATGGGGAAGCGGAGCCCCCGCAGCAGGGACCAGCACGACACAGCAGTGGCTCACACCAAGTAACCCCTCTTGGTGTCCTCTCAAGTTGTGATGAGAAACTCAGAGGGAAGGAGACCAGAACCTGCTGCCGTGCTCACTGCCAGTGCTGGCCCCAAGGAGCAAACCCATCCCCTGGGACACCCATCCCAGCACACTCACGCCTGTGGAACAGCATCTGCCTCCACGAATAAACATCCCTCACCTCCAGCGGGACCTGGCTTTGGCATAAAACACTATTCAGTTTAGGGCTGGAGCCGGCCCGGCCTTGGAGAACCGGAGCGTTAAAACCCAGTGAAAGTGATGGAGAGCGTTAGAAGGGGCTCGTTTCACACCAGCAGGAGACCAGAGAGGGACATTTCCCATCGCTCATGTTGGAACACCAAAGCTCATGGGCGACATTAAGAATATTTCAGGAGAAGAACCACGCATTAAAAACTCATTCTGTTTTTTTAAGATACATGTAATAATTAAAAACATGGCTCTACATGCTGGATTTAATAAAATCCTCTCCTTTTGGCAGGCTTGCACAAGCCAAAACCAAGCTCAAAACGAGTGGACAGTCACCCTTCAGAAGAAGGGACGTTGAAAGCGTTTTTTGTGGTACTTGCAGGGCGAGGGGAGGGGAAGGGACACAGGACCCGGGACTGTTTTGCTGGGAAGCATGACGACATCCAGGGAAGGAAGGGAACGCTCTCAGCCTTCTGGCCTAAATTATCTGCTAACACAAATAATCAAATTCCAGGGACCACACTGCTCTGGCGCCACTAAAACAAGGGGGAGGCCCGGCCCCAGCGCTGCAGGAGCAGGTGGCAGCCCGCGTCTGACCCGCGCAGGATATTCAAGTGCGATACACAAAACACTGATGCTCTCTAAGGAAGCCAGCACCGCTCGCAGTATCGTGGGAAGTTTTTAATGGCTCGCTCAAGGCAAGGCCTCTAAAATGTTTATATTAATACTTACATGTTGGATAGCCACTCGTTCGGTCTCAGCTGGAAACCAGTCCAAACAGCTGAGAAACATCTGGCCGCTAACCTTGGACAACATCTAATCTGGTAGCCCAGGGATTTAAGAGGTCTCTTCAGAGGGACAGAAGTTTGGCAGATACCTCACCGAGATCTCTGTTCTGCTGCGGTTGTTTCTCAAGTCCCGCTCGCCGCTGCGGGATGACACATGCAGCCGGTGTACATCCCCATCCCCTTCACACAGCATCCGAGTCTCAATGATTACAAAAAGCTGGAATTAAATATTACTCCTAATTTCCAGGAACGCTCCTGAAGGCGTGTGACTGTCTGTGCTCCCCCAGCCCCGAGGGCAGAGAAAGCTGTTCCCAGCTCACGACCCTGCACCTTTCTCCATCACCCTGCCCCAGAGCCCTCCAGCCTCCCTCTGCTCCATCTTCCCTCTGCCCACACCGATTACCAACAAATAAGTACAAACCTGTCCCAAAAAGCCTCTACCACGAGGCAAACAAAAATCCTGTTCTCTGTAGATCTGGAGACCATTATCAGGCCAATTATGAACATGTGGTTTTGAAGCAGCTCTATAAAAAGAGCAAGTAGAAGGGAAAACAGACTCATCATTTTGGATGAAGATGGCTCAAAAGTTTGCTTTCCTTTTCTTTCCAAAACTCCTGCTTTTCTTCCAAGAGAAACTTCAGGTTTGGCTATCCCAAAACACTCTTTGGTAAGTGGAGAGCTAATGAAATAATACATCATAAAAGAATAAATGTTGAGCAACAGAGAGAGGAAAGGGACTGTTAGACAGACCCATTTGAATACTTATTCTCCCCTTCTATTACCCATCAAGGTATGGCAGGGCTTTCTAGACATGTCAGGGCAAAGCCACCAACAACCTGGCTCGAGAGGTAGAAAATTAGGACAGCACCCACATTTCTGAAAACCCTTTGTAGGCTTTATTTAAAAGGAGATAAGGAAGAAAAAGGCAACAAGATGCTTGACAGATAGAAAATGATGAGAATCTAGCTTATCTCCTTATCTCCCACGGTGTCTTCTGCTCTCTGCTTTTTTGTTACAACAAATGTGGAAGACGTCAGGGGAAAATGTAAAGGCACAAGCACCAAGGAGGGCTAGGAAGATGCTCAATAAAGGCTAAAAAAGCCTCTCTCCTAGCAGAGGCTGAGCATGCTGGCTCTGATCCAACAAAGCACTTAAGCATGCACCTAACTTAAATTTGACTTCACTGGGGCTCTTCACAGCCTTACAAGTTAAGCACATTCTCCAGCAATCTGCTACAGCAAGGCCAGAGAAAACGAGAAGCTATTAAGGAACCCGAATCTTAGTCAACAGCGAGGTTCGCCTGCCTTTGGAAAGCACCCCAGCCAAAGACCAACGCAGTATGGCCATTTCCACCGACTTCGGAAAACTCCAAGCCATCAGAAAATGCTTCTTAAATATAAAATAATATGTTAAAAAAAAAAAAAGGTATTTAAGAATATCACTATCAAATTCTCCTCACCTTCTTTCAGCTCAAGATGGGCAGAGCTTGAAGGAGACGTATTTATAGGTACGTGCAGAACTGGAACCCCGTTGTTTCAGCTTAAGCCAGTGCCAGCTTGAAAAAAATATTGAATTCACTGCGCTGTTCCTTGCTGGAGGAAACGCTGTCCTGTAGGTAAAGCACTGACCTCAAACGCCTCGCGGCCGATTCCCACAAACAGCGAGGTAAGCCACAAACAGCTCCTGCAACGCTGGCGAGGCACTACAAAGGCTGGCAGTTGGCAAAGGAGTAAGAGCGTGTCCCCCCGCGGATCTCTGCCGGGTTTGTCTCCCTCGTTAGAACTGGCAGAACTCAATGCTCTTCCTCTCCACCCCCTCTGCCCGGCGGTGCCACAGGGCACCGGGGTGTCACCGGCTGCTGCTCCTGCTCTGCTCCCCGTATGGCCCTCGGGTGAGCACGGACAGCTCTGGCGTTTCACACAGCCACCCACAACACTTCTGGGCTTAAAAACTATTAATCTACTGATAGGAGAAGAAATTTAAATTTTACATGCACTGCCTGAAGTTGCAAGAGTACAGAAAAGGCACATTTGAGCATTATGTGTCCCTGCATACACACACAGAGCTTAATTACAACAAAGCAATAAGCAAACAACAATTAGTCTTTATTAACAATTAAAACCTCGCTGCGGTGCTGGTTTTCTCCCTAGCAAGTTAATGCCTGTACAGTGAGAAAGTCACGGTAAACAGGGTTTTAAAATTGAAAGGGATTCGGGGTGAATATGAAAAGGGGTTCCCACGGGAGGAATTAACCTTTACACCGAGCAGCATCTGCACCTTCGGGAGAGCCGGGCGCTGCAAAGCTCGTTGGCTCCCTCTGCCGCCTTCCTACCGGGAGCGGGGAGAGAAGCTCCCTCTGCATCCCCAAAACCCTGCCAGGTTGGGGTTGGCTGGAAGTCCCCGCTCCATCTGGCGCAGGACGGCTCGCAGACCCTCCCCAGGGAGAGTGAGGGGCAGCCCCACGGCCACCTCCTGCTCCCACCAGTCTCACCCTCCCCTCCCAGCGCTGCTCCAGCCACCCCCAGCAGCGCCCGCTCCAAGGAACAGCATTTATTTTATGGCCAATACGCTTTTTATTTATTATCCCTTCGTATCCTTCTCTTTTAATAGACACTGGTTCAGGACATAAACCGCAGGTCGGCGGGGACCAACTAAACGCTTTGCCCTTCTGTTGCCAGAGGTAGGATAAACACAGGCGAGACCCCGTTTCGTTTCCCCACCTCGTTTCTGGAGCACGCACGAGGAACCGGGCCGGGGGATGACCGGTCTCTTCCACCGGGGAGTTTGTTGGTCACGGCCACGGCCACGGCCACCACACGCGGGTCCAAGGGCAGCCGACTCTCAGGGCACTGTTTTTCCGCACCGCTCCTGCTCGGCTGAGAGCTGAGAGCAGGGCACGGGAGCACTGACCTCTTCACAGAGCGCAGCTCCCAGGTGAGAACATTTCCACTGAACCCTCTTTCGGTTTTTTTATTATTTAAAGCACCACCCGACGTCGTATGGCAAATGCTGTCAACACCCGGCTCTTGCCAGCAGAGCTCCTGGTGCAGCAGGGCCCGGGTCGGGGAGGAATGCTCTAACCTGTACAATTTGCAGAGCAAAACAGACAAGTTTCAAGGTTTTAAAACTGTTACTTGAAGTACAGAGGCTGGGAGCGGCCCCAAACACACACCGACCGCATCCTCCTGAAGAGGGCAAGGGCACTCTTACAACGGCGCTGAAAGACAGAGATAATCAAGCAGCCCACTATAATTATCAAGCGCTGTCCCGATTCCCATTTAACATCTTTAGATACCAAGCTATTTTAAATAAACACACACGCACACACAAAGATGCTGACAAAGTATTAGTCGCGTTGTCTCCGCAGCCACCCTCCGAGCTCCCAAAGCCCCAGCAGCGTTCCAGGCTGGAGGCCAGCAGCAACTTTCACAAAAGGTCATTCCCTTTTTCACTCCCAGCCCAGGAAGAACCGTGTCTCACCACAACGCTGAAGTGAACGCAACAAGCACCTTCTGGCAAACCTCCGGAGACACTTTCCACTCGGAAAAGGCCAAAATTTCACAGCCCCGTTTTTTATCCGGATTTGAAGAGAAGGTCAGCTTTCTACACCTTGTCTTTTTGAGGGAAAACAGGTAACATTTCAGGTTGTGAAGTTCCCCTTGAACTTGACAGAGAGCGTAACGTGCAGCTGTAGGGGGAGTTGATTTCCTCAGGATACAGCCCATACAGGTGACTGCAAGGACAGAGCACCTTCAGACAGCACATGTATCTAGACATTCATTTCAGCAGCTCCTCAGCATCACGTAACGTTACCAACTGCCGAGTCTGGGGCTTAACCTAAAACTAAAGCTTCTCCTTGGCACAGCAGCAGCAGCTGGATAAAGACAATTGCCTTTTGCCACCAGTTTCCATACTGTTAGCTAAATGTGATCTGTAGGAAGATACTTCCAACAAATCAAGAATTCCATAAGGGATCAAAATTCTAAACATAAATACAATTAAAGCCTTCTAATATTAATGAACACTTTTTA
>JAOXJM010000005.1:8923240-8941828 GCA_026413425.1 Tringa solitaria | reverse complement strand
GGACTTGATGATCCCAAGGGTCTCTTCCAACCTAAATGATTCTATGATTCTATAATCAAACACAACTACAGCTTTAACAATCTAACAGAGCACGCACTCTTTTCAGCCACCTTCTGTAGTCGGACATGACCTTTCCCAGCAATCCTGCAGTCCTGTAGCTCCACTCAGCTCACTCTATGCTGATGCCCTTTAGGAAGCCAGCCCATTAAATTCTCATTAGCACAACCACCACCCCTCAGGGAATGGACAACTCCTTCCTGGTGTCTAAAGCTGGCAGCCAGTGTGAAAGCTTTAATGTCAGGAACACCAGAAAGCACCGCTACCTGACACCTTCCCTGGCAGTGACACAGTGGGGACCTTTATGTACAGAGATCAGCTCTGAAACCCACTATACTCCTTGGACTTGGCCATCTACTCTCAAGCCAAGGCACTAACAAGTGTATTACAATAAGTAATCCTACTTCACTCAGTAAAGGCCCCCTTTAAATACTGCATTGATTGCATATTTCTCTCCTCCTCCTCATTTCTACCCTAGAAGAAAAAGAATCAGGGCTGCAGAAACACTTTGCTCCACTGGAAAATCCAAGTATACAATCTATGGTGCTGTGTAATGTCAGACTAGTATAGTGTGAAGACTTACAGAAAGCATGGAGTGAACAGAAGCACATGCTCTTTTCTTTCTTTATCAAGGAAAAAAAAGCAACTAGCCCAAGACTGCTAATAATGGTCAGGCTTAAACTTTCAGGACACAGTAGGACTGAAAAAAGTTCTCAGAGTGGCAAAATTTTCGCTATTATCTGTCAAGTCAGGCTCCTTAATTGTACTGTGTTTTTACAGGACATTCACATTATAAGAACTAGATTTGTTTCTTGGCAGAGATTTCAAAACCAACATAAACCGTCGAACCTATGACGGAATGAAGAACCACAGTGGTTTATTTCCAGCTGATAAACTTGATAACTTACTCAGGATTGTGCAACACATGATTGCGTATACCCGCCTCTACAGTGGGCATAGAACTGAAGAGAGATATAAGAGGAACCTAAAGCCAGTTTTCTGCAAACCTGTCCACTCCTCTGCCCCAAATCAGAATGAATGTATGCTGAAAATCCAGAAGCCTTGCTTTAGAAATGAACATTCAAGGTAAGCTGCACTTGCAGACAATATGCTATTTTGAAGAAACAGCAGCTTTAAGACTTTAATGAACAAAATCCATTAATAGCATGAGATTACCAAGATACCATGCAATCAGATCTCAGTACCACTGACTACCCTGTCAGGCTGAAAGTTATCTTTTAGCCAATCACAGATCTTCCCCACACGTTTTTTACGCAACAAAGTCAAGTACAGTTTTGCTAAGAGCTTGTGCAGCTAAAAGCACATGTCACCATATCATTTTCTAGGTATTTAACAGGCTGTTGCTAAATTACATCTTGCCAGGTGAATTGCACTAGACTACTCCAGAGAGCGTGCAGTATGAACCAGATGGCAGTACCAGTTGTGATGCAGAAGTACGTCTCATGTGGAGACACATGATGGATCCTGTGATGCTTCCGTGGCAGGATAACATGCCAGTCCTGTAGAAATATGACCCAGCGTGGAAGACCAAAATACGTGTGAGACCACTTGTGAATCTGGTTCGTCATGGTTATGAAGATGATAAGGGCAAAGACATAACACTCCCAAGGACATGTTTCATATAATGCCTCTGCAAAACAAGATGTGTATCTTTAAATACCATTTATGAAAAGATAAATTTCTACTAGGAGAACATCCTCATTTTCCAGACAGAGCTGCCTGGTGCTGCAGGAACTAACAAAGGCCTCAACAAAACTGCTTTGGCAGAAGTGTCATGAGAGCCAGTGAGCCATGAGCAATTCCAAAATGTCACAAGACAGGCTGGTAAGTGCCAACATCTGACAACTTGCCATAAACAGGAAGTTAAACTCTGAGTTTACCATCTATAAAATTAATCCTTTAATTCTTGCACTTCTAGTTTGCAAATAAAGTACATCTACACAGAGATAAAGCATTTCTATACACTTTAGAACGAGTTTCCCTATATGCACACAGTTTGATTCTTCTTATAAAATGAATATTTACTGTAACTTCTAATGCTTCTTTGCAAGACTCTTCAGCCACAGATTCTGTTGAGCTAGAGAATCTACTTGTCCCACCTTATAGCTGTCCCACCTTCAAGGAAAAAAAAGCTTCCCTCCCACCTCCCAGGAGCCTCATGTTTCCAACACCTATTATTTGTCATCTCACATTCATTGATTTCTTCTAGCTTCACACAGACAAATGTTCTTTAAATATCAACAAAAATGCTAATTCCACACAAGTCAGAAGTAGCAGCTTACCTGGGGAAAATGAAACAAATTTGTATGCCATGTTTGCCAATGGGACTAGCGTCATAAAGCAGTTGTCTCCATTGGTCTCTATAAAATCATGTCTGGTAATTGCTGTGGGGTCAATATGATGTTCTCTAAAAGGTCTGATGAAAGCCTGAAAAAAAGAAATTGATAAACATGATGGCTCAATAATAATCTTAGAAAGAAAAACATAAAAAACCCAAGAGTCTTCTCTAGGAGAAGAAATCATTCCTGAATACAAAATTCCAGAGGAGACTGCAAATCTGATAGGTAGGACTGGGACAGTAAAACAAGAAAACATATTTGCCTTTAACACATTCTTCACATACAGCTAATGCAAAGGTGTTCTGATTAGTCTGAACTCCTGTTTATTTGGTGCATAGTCTTAGGCTCCTGCAGTGCTCTTTTTTTTTTTTAAACTATGGTTCAAAAATACAGGGATTCAAGGACTACAAAGTCTATTGAAGGTAAAGAAAAGTAAGCCAAAACCCAACAGTCTTAATTCTGCTGTTCTAGTTCATGTATTTGTGGATAATTACAAGGAATATCCAATAAACTTTTTTTTTTTAAATACAGATCCTTCTAATATTTCACTCTGAGAAGTAATTGTAGCTATCAAGAAGTTCATTTTAAAAAACAGATTATTGCTTATTATAGAAGTCAGAACACCTTCCACTAAGCATCTGGCATTTGCAGCAGCAGATGTATTATACATCTCAAATCTAAATTTTCAGTCATCATCATTCTAATACCACTATGTTTACAACAGGGACCAGTACCACTTCTTGTTTTACAAGACAGTTTTTAAAGCATTTGGCTACAGGAACAATTTGCCCTCTCTCTGTGTTTATTGGATTTTTGGAAGATCTACACCAGTCTAGCCAGGTTTCTGCACTTGTGCTGTCACAGGCCATTCCCGGAGCACCTTGGGACAGCCTGTGAACACTGGTATTGCACAACTGTGGGTAAACCTTAAAGTGATTAAAATGGAACAGTGTCACCTTGCACATGTCACCTAGGCCAAGTGTAAACATGGCACTTTACCAGCAACATACTGTGCCATTTAGCGGAGGAGGGTTCTGGGGGTGGTTACATTGGCAAGACTGCAAGAAAGGTGCAGCTTATATATACACTGTCCAACACAGCTGGGAATACTGGAAGTGCTTCAGAAAGCATTTCATAACTTTTTCAAGCTTAAGGATAAGAATCTCAAACCTTTCCAACTATGGGTAGCTCCACAGATCCCCAGGTATCTGCTCCCCAGTGAAATAATCCTGATAGAAAGTCAGCTGTAATAACTCCTGCAACTTGAATAAAGAGAGAAACAGTTAGATATACACAAGCATTTTTACTGACATATTCACATTTTATACTTGTTTTTACAAGGTTACTTGTTTATCTACCTCTAACTTTGAGTCAATCTCATGTAGTTATAAATATTTATCTCAATAAACATAAGGTGTGGCAAGTAGGAGTAAGAGGTTAACAAGAAGCCATTTGGATGGTTACAATCTTCATTAGTCTATAGATTTTGTGTTTAATCCATTTTCTACAGAAGAGCTTGACAAACCTTCACAATTGCCGATACGAAAAATACTAAGAAGTTAGACCTGTGTCACTTAGATCTGCCTATTCTCCTCTTCAGTAGTGTTTGAGAGATCACTTGGCTATGAAATAGCTGTTAAAGCCACCCCAACAAATAACACTTCTGCAGACCCTTCCTCTTCTCCCTTGATTCCTTATGTCTGTAAGCAAGAAGCACCGAACTCCCATGACCACAGATAAGCACTAATTAACAAGCCACTCCTGGATATGGCAATACTATTTACAAAATAAGATGGAACATCAAACAGCTTTAAAGCTATGGCATCCGCACAGCTATGGGCAAGTCCCGGAAACTGTGGTAAGGATTCTCCGTAAGGGACACCATACACTTGGGATATTTGCATACTGGGTTAGATAAACCATTTCACAGAGGCTGTTGCAACAGGTGTAGAGATTTTTGTAGCTGCCAACCACAATAACTTTAAAACTGCAGTCAAAGAAAGATGATTTTCAGTTCTTGCATGTGAAGTCCTATTTCTGTGTTCGTGTTTTGGATAATCTACCTATCCAAGTTTCTGGGTAATCATGACATTTAAAAGTAAGGATGCAAGAGATGCAATTTGATCAAAACAGCTGCATATTTTCCAGTTAGTCACAGATCTGTCAGCCGGGGTTAACAGACACCTATCATTTTTCATCTGCAGAAGTCATCCTACTCCCAGGTTCCCAATTCCCAATCCCTTTAGCAACGAAGTCTCCAACGCAGTTTGAGTTGCTCTCCTGCACAAGCTCTGCTGGACTCTTTATGCTTTTGAGGAAGAAAATTCCAAGAAGATTGCAGAAGAAGCTCCCTTGTTTTCAAAGGGGAAGTGAGGGAATACAACATACAGCATGGTAACATGGATATAGCAACACAGCAAAGAATGAGATACTGCCTTTGGACCTCTACCTTGAGAGTTTAGGATGGTCAGATCCTGCCCTTTAAAAAACAGAGACATCAAGAGGTACCAGTCTGAGCTCTGAGCAGGTTTCAGGAGAGATTATTCAGGTCTGGATGGAGTCTAAATATGATGAAGAATAAACCAGAATGAGAATTGGACTCCTTTTTCACTGCAGTGCCACCCCTTCAGGTTAATATAAACATCAGAAAGATCTTCCTGTTTGGTGATTCTGAGGTGGACCACCTGGTGAATGAACCCCGGCACATGTGGTGATTCTCTGCAGAGCTAGAGTTCCAGCTCTGAAGGGGGAAGGCAGCGCATACCTCTTACCTGCGGGTCAGGTTAAAAGAATTCAGCAGGAGCACAGCCCAGATTTCAAAATAGCTCCTGCATACTGAGCAAATACCACATACCCTGGAACTGATAGTGTCTGGTCTCAGCGCGAATCCCTCAATCATATTTTTTGCCCTGCCTGCCTCACCAACTCCTCTTCAGCTGTCTGTGAGGGAGGACAATTCCTGGCTTCTTCCTCCACTAGCCAGCATTTGTCTCTTTATGTGTCTGAAGACTTTCTTCAAGCACATCTTCTCATTTATAGTATTGAGGCTTTTTGCGATGGGCAGGTACCCCTCTCCCTGCTAAGAAGTTAGGCAAGACAATTCCAACTCACTTGTAATCCAAGCCAAAAGTTAAATTTGTTGGTACACTGGTTCATCTTGCTTTGGCTCCAAGGCATCTTGTTACTCCTCCCTCTCTCACAGAAACTCAAAGCAATCCGAGACATGCCAGGAAACAAAACACTGGATGTGCATCTTTCCCTGTAAATCACACAGCTTTTATTTACCCTGGTCACAATCTGGACTTTGTCTGATTCTCCTACTCCAATGAGGACACCTAGGTCAGCTGCCTTAAGAGTCCAGCTTAATGAAGTTATTGTAACATTAGCAGAATTGCTAAAGAGTAGCTATTTTTTTAAAACATGAAAGAGGACTAGGTTGTTCTGTAACCGCTGAGCAAATGCTCTTCATCTTCGGGCCCAGTGGTTACCTACCGTGTGTGCAGCACAGCAGGTTTCAGATATACCCCTCCTTGTGGTTACCTTTTGCTTAGCTGATCCCTCACCTGTGCAGTCCTTCCCCTCGCCTTTCATTTTCAAAAGGGAGAAGAAATAAAATCAGGATTAGCGTGGCACCTACTACCCCCAAAAGGCTTTCTTTTCATATTATAAATCAGTCCCCACTGCTGAATCTATTATCGAGTTGGCCCAAACTCTTAAATACAGCAGGAGACAATTCATCCTTTATGTGTCACCTTATTGCACTGAAGACAGCTTATTCTTTATAAGCAGTAAATTCGGTACACTTGTTTTTGTTTCAGACCACACACGTAAGCTACAGCAAGACAGGGTGGAGCACAATGGCTCTTAGCTCTGCACCTAGCAGCTGAAAGAGCAAAAAAGCCCTGATTCAGGGGGAAGATATCCAAACAACACTTCGCTTTGCAACAACTAAAATACCATTCTTGCTGAGGTAATCACCCTATTAACCCACGTTGCCTCCAGCACACCGCATTATCAGTGCTTGAAAGAACAGCAGGAAGAACAACAAAAATAGAGGCAAAATACTGACAGTTCAATAGATATTTTGCTTGTTACTTTGATGTCAGCTGGTGGAAAGCTAAGAGGAAAGAATGAAGGCTGCCTGAAGCAGTGCATTATACTAAAGCAGTCTGAAAAAAAACTTAACTACCAGAAACTGTATTTGAGCCGTATTACAGAAGCGCTTACTCACTCTTCAGCAGTTGTGTATGATGGGTTGTGATAAGAGAACAAGAGCTGTACCAAGGGTTACGCATGACTACCATCCTAACACTTCGTTTGCATCCTGTCTCCAGGCTCAGAAGGCACATCAGACCACAATGAATCAAACTCAATGTTCTCATCCTTCTAGCACTGTCTTTAGTCAAAATGGAAAACCCAAGGCACAGGTGTTCAGCTTCTTCTCTAAGGCAGTATAAGACCTTGATGCTCTGCCACGAAGGTTGGGAGCGCAAGATAAGATTGACAGCCCTGAACATGAATTAAGAGTTAATCGTGAAGTCAGAAAAAGCAGGATATCCACAGTGGATATATACATATATTTATAAGAACTATAAACAGTGGATTCACACACTCATTAGAAGCAAGATCAGTAAAGCATTAGGGAAATACTGCTCTGTGCACATTAGTTTTACTCCAGGCTGCTGAGCAGTGGGATGGAGGATCAGCCCATCAAGGGCTTGTATCTGAGGAGGAGGTGGGCACTCAGAAAACACAGGAGGAGGGGAAGAAGTCACTACAGTTAAGCGGTGAGTTGCAGAATTTGCACAAAACACGAGGATTTCCTTGTTTTAGAAGTAGATTGCTGAATCAGGAGAAAAGAAAAAGGCCCAGCATCCAGGGAGACCAGAGGTGTACAAATGAACTTCAACCAGTAGCAGCTGTTTTACAATAAGTGAACACACGATTGACACACATTTGCTCGAGCGGCTGTTCTTTTCCAGCCACCCTGCACTTGTGATCCTTTGCAGAGGCACAGCAGCACCCTGGGACACCACGAGTGCCTCTCCTCTGAGTCAGGGGGCACACCAGAGCATGACCAATGGCCCCCCGACAGCCACGTCACCTGCCAGGCAGCGGGTCACAGGGCTGGAAGCACAACTGGAATGCTGGAAGCAAACATATAATCAACACAAGGTTTGGCTTTGCTCCCACTTGTGTTCCCTTCAGAAACCAGATAATACCTAAGGCTTTGTGTCACAGAAAAGCCCCCACTCCTCCTCTTCCTTGCTTAAGTACCAAATCGAGAGATTACAATTTGCACCCTTAAGTAAGGGCTTCTCTTCCGAGCCCTTCACACCCTGCTTCCTGCAGCCTGGCTGCTGCCCGGCACGGGTGGAAGGAAGCCAAACGAGAGTGGGACATTTGAGGTTCAAGGTGTTACAGAGATAAAACAACTGTTTTGCGTGTTTGCAACATGAAGTTGTACTTCACTGCAATTTTACAGAGCCTGGCTTTGCACAGATGTAATTCTCAAATTGTAACCCAGAAGTCTCAGAGTCTTAGAATATAAAGTTTCATGTTTACTGTAAAAAATTCAGTTAGAGTCTCTGGAGAGGAAAAAACGATCATAAGATGTTATCAAATAAATAACTTGATGCTATTGTGTAACATTAAAAATGACTGTACTCATATAATCTCAATATATATATAATATAATCTCAATAATCAGTCACTGTAGGAACTAGTTGAATGTTACAGCACTAAAGGGTCAGGGGAGTGGCTAACTCCACAACAGAAAGGTTTTTGTTTTCTAAAAATGAATACACTGAAGGAACAGTTGTTTGCTGTTTATAAAAATAAAATGCCTTAGTCACCTGCATTCCATGTTTAGTGGTTTTCAGTACAGAGAAGGTGGCGGTTTGATACTATGGCAAGTTATGAGGCTAAGAATATAATCCCTGAGCGTTTCAACAAGTATAAAGTGTAGCAGCTTAAAAGCAAAAAGGAAGAGTTGATCATTCTGGCTATTTAAAGCTGAGTAACATTAAGTCAGAACTGGACCTAACAGTGCAAGTAAGCAGAGAATACAGCTGAACTGGGAAATAAAAGATGGGCCTGGGTACTATATGTATTATAGAGTAGTTACATTACATTATAACTGGGTTTTCAAATAAGCCGTGTCTATAACACACACACACCAATGATGCAAAAAGTCTGTTTTAAGTCACACAAGCTTATTTTGGCAAGACTGGCTTTTGTATAGCAGATCTCTTTCCTCCTTGCTCCGTATGCTCCAGTCACTCCCCACTATGGGAAAGCCTTATAATCCACTGGCTCCCAGTGATGGCACCGGAGGACAGGGCACACCTCTCACTGCCACGCACCCGAGTGCCAGCCCCAGGGCAGAAATCTCAGGGCCGCTTGTAACACTGCCAGAAGCCATCAGGAAAAGGAGATTCCCAGGAATCAGGGTACCCTCTGCCCTGGAGTTGAACAGCAGCAGATCTTAAAGCAAATACTCATCTACCAAAAGCATGACTTGGCTAAGAATCACCATCCAATAAACTTAATGATAGGAGCTACCAAATTTTATTTTCATGTCTTTATTCTTAGTCTATTAGCACACAGCAAGCTATTTATTCCTGCTGCTTCACCAGCTGATGGGAGTGCTTGCAAACCACCTGCCACATTTAAATGACAAAATCCTGACAGCTCTACCCAGGCCTCAGGTTCTTAAACATGACATACCATTGCATATACTTCTTTTCCCTGAAAATGCATTTACCAGAAAAAGCAATTAAACCATCCCAGAAGAAAGTGATTAAGGGAACAGAAAACAATGGTTACTAAATGAAAACCAAGTTTTTCCCCATTTAAAAAAAAATCCATTAATTTGTATGATTGTTCTAACTAATTCTCTGGTTCCATACATTTACCACACCCCCAGGAATCAAGCGGGGTGAGCTCAGCTCTCAGGAGCACTGGGCAGTGCTCTGCATGCAGGCTGGCACCCAGAGGAGCCCCAATACCTGAACATTTGCCTGGTGTGGGACACAAGCTGCCATAACACTGCTTCTCTTCGTGGCCTGTCACCAAAGCAGATCACTGTCACCATTCGCTGTAACTCCATAAGGGCAACACTCCAGCACGTGCCAGTGTTCTGAAGCACCAGAGGCACTATTCCGAGTGAATCAGGGCCACTGAGACCTACACTTCTGAAACTCTCAAGCCAAGGTCCCCTGCAACTTTAAGAGAGTCCCCGACAACTCAGCAGGCACACAGAGCTTGCTTTGTCCCGGTGCCGCTGCTGAGCTCCTCCGGAGCAATAGCACGTCCACTGTGCATACAACTGGGAATGCACAGACGGGGACGTGCCACCAGCTTCCCTCCAACGCCAGAGCAAGTGGTCTCAGGCATGGAAGGTCACCTTTCACTCACCAGGGCACAGCCTCCATCCACCCTGCCCGAGATCAGCTGCTTGAGGAGCTCATCCCCTCCCCAAGTTACATGAAGAACAGAAAACCAGCATCAACATCACCTGCCAACCAGCAGTTGCCCTCCATAATTCCACTGTCAAGACCAACAGCCTCCAGGATCATAGAACCATAGAATGGTTAGAGTTGGAAGGGACCTTAATGAGCATCGAGTTCCAACCCCCCTGCCACTAGACCAAGTTACTCAATCCTGACCATTTAGCTCTGAAAAGGCCTGGAGCTCCTAAATTAGCACACACCCCTACTACAAAACAGATCAACTGGAGATTTAATACATATCGTGTTAGTGCAACGCAGTTGTATTTGTGCGATACAAAGAGCAACAAAGTGTAGACTCAAAGTTTTGCCTGTTTAATCACAACTGGGGAAGTCTCCATCTTTCAGAAGGATGAAAAACACAAAGTTGCCTACAGCTACGAGCTAACTGATAGTTACCGGGTGGGGGGGTGGAGACAGCAGGTGACAAAGATTTGGCTTATTTGGACAACCCTGAAGTTAAGGATAATTTTCTGCTGTAATTTCAAGGACCTTTCAAATCAAAATTTCAGGTGGAGAACTCATTTTAACGTGTAAAGTAAATCCGAAGTGAAGTGACACTGTTACAGCTCTGTCTCTCGACGCAAGGCAGCAGGACTTTGAGGTGGCGGATCCCCCTGCACAACCCAGCAGTCCATTCCATAACACCTCGGTGGTCTCCAAGGGTGCTCTCGCTCCAGCGTGTGCCAAAGCTTCCACAGGTGTCACACACTCACCCCTCGGCTCTGCAGTGCAGCCCACCAGGCCCAGCCCTGCAGAGCTGCTCGGGCTTCAAACAAAAGGCTTTGGGGCCTTGATCAGAACAAGTTTCTATTTTCAAAGTGGACTAAGCGATTTCTTTCCGTGTGCTCCCTCTGGCTAAACCACGTCATCTGCTATAAGGAAACACATACCTCAAATGGGTTTTAAAAAAATAAATAAAAAAAATAATAATTAATTCCCCATCTCTCAAGTCAGCAGTGATTAATTGTGTCTTGCGTTGTGTCACAAGATGTTGCTAAAGATATCTGTGCTGCATGGGGCAGTTCTGATGAACATGAACAGGTTACAACACATACTTATCTACTTTTTTAAAGACTGCAATAAACAGTATCTATTAAGAGCAAACGTGGCTGCAGATAAAAGGCATATGTCAGAGACAAGTCAATCAATTTGGAAAAAAAGGCTTAAAAACCCTACCAAAAGCCATGAGGGGGGAGGGAAAAATGAAAACCAGAATCCATGGTGCCAAACGTTTTATCTAGATGCTATTAATATATGCTATATATACACAACTCACGTATAGTGAATAGTAGGCTGGACACCACAAACTTGGGTGAAGGTGTAAGGGCTTTCAAGCCTAATCTGACATGTTTTGGTGAAGCTTTTCTGCTTATTGCACAAGTAATACCTATAGCAGCCTCCTCCCCAGCGCTACTGAGCCTCTATCGCAGCAGCAGAGACAGCTCCGGTACCACAGCACTGCTGGATGGTGTCCCCCTGCAGTGGGACCACCAGCTGCAGCTGAAAAAACCAGGTTATTAAACCTCCATCACACCCAGCCCTCCTAACCAACACTGCCCCGGAGCTAACCATGTGTCTGCAAATAAAATACCAAATTCAAATGCTGAACGTCAGCGTGCACAAAGAGGAAACAAAATTTCCATAGCTCCTCAGCAGCTGAAGATATTCAGAATAGGGCAAGATTAGATGCAAGACAGAAACAGCAATGAAATAAATCCATCCTCTGCCTACTCTCTTCCCCCCCCCCCTTTTTTTTTTTGGACAGTGGGGAGAGGAAGGGAATTCTCTCCTCTCTGCTACAACAGCCTGGAAGACAAGAGACCCACACGCCTCTTCCTTTCCCGCAAGATCACCTTGAGTCAGCGGAACACGACCCAGTTCAAAAGCTATTCTGAAACAACGCCACAAAGTTGTTGGCTCCTGGTTCCTCCCTCTCTCAGCACGCAGGGGTAGGTGATCCAGCAGAGCGAATGACAGCACGCCACGAGAGCTCGCTTCTCAGCAGCCTGCTCACATCACACAAGGAAGTAAGCACTTTCCAACTGCCAGTAAGAGGAGGATCAGACCTTTTTTGTCCCGAGAATTTCTAGATTAAGATATTTACGGTATTATCCTTGTTACAATTATGTGTGCCTTTAAAGGAATTAAAAAAAAAAGAAGATATAACACAGCCTTTAATTATAGATATTGGATTTAAGCTAGGTGAAATGATGCAGGAGGTTCAAACTACTACCTATTTCTTAAAAGAAAATACATATTTAAATAAGAGTATGCAGAGGTTCCCAACAATGCACCTTAATGAACAGGTCTGTGCCCTGGATCCAGCCCACTGGATCACTGATCACTTTCAGATTTCCAAAGAGCTAATGTGAACCTGATATACAGCTTTGTCTTTATTAGCAGAATGTTTGTTTTGTGATCTCAACTCAAAGGTCAATATTCCAATCTAAGCTTCGGGAAAGCTCTCAATGGGAACACATCTGACAACATCTGTGACTAAACATTCCCTATCTTAGCCATTGTACTGCATGAGATATTTAGGAATCAGGATATTTATGGAGATGAGTTCCACAAAACTTAATAAAACTTAATCCTCACTATGAATTATAGACATAATTCACACTTTACCTGGAGAAATAACATACTGAAGGAAAACAGTAAAACAAGATAGCATGCAGCACTTATTATTTTATTGCACTCATTTCTGTATATACTATCAGTTATTTCCACACTACTTTATTTACACAGAATCCAGATTCTGCTACTTTAATCATTTACTACTACTTAAATATTATTATCAGTGAATTAGCCGCTTTATCAGTTAAACTGGTAACCAGGATATCAGAGAACTCAAGCTTTTATCAATATTAACTTGGAGATGAAAGCCGGTTGCAAACAAATTGCACTACAGGTTAACCATCATTACTGATTCTTTTGTCTACCTCTGTCCCCATCGTTATGGAGCAGTTCTCATGCCATGTTCTTCTCCATCCCTCCCAACACCACCACCTCACCACCTGAGAGTGGAGGCAAGACTAAATTAAGCCAAGTGAGCTGCTTTGATTCACAGTGGGAAGACACTGCTCTCCCTTAGCCCTAACAAAAAGGCAATAACCTTTAATCATACATCAGGAATTACCACTTCTCAGTTTTGACAAAAATTCACAGCATCTATCACGTATCACTGTTTCAATCTGCTGTTGTGTTTTGGTTTGCTTTTTTAAATTGTTAGCGATATACAACAGTGATTATGAACAAGTACCATTCTCTTCTAAAACATACAACACCTCACACAGGTGTTTACAAAAAAAGTTACTTTTACAATAAAGCCCGGAAGCTGAACACCTGTAGGTAGTTTATATGGTGTATTAATGAATGACACCATTTGTTCTCCTTTCAGTTACCAAGGCAATTCATATCAAAATTAGTAGACATTCATACACACCCAACACAAGAGGTTAATATTACATTCAACAGGCATCACAATACAGCAGAAGACTGGTGAAATGTTTAGTTACTATTCTCTTCCCTCCCTCACCCTGTGTTAGAAGTTTACCTAAAAGTTATGAAAGATGTGCACTGCAGAGCTGATTCTGCCGATTTCTACATTTAATTAATTCTTTCTCCTTATCCCATGCCCCCTCCCCATGGTACACGACCATACAGCTACCACTGACAGTTGCTGCCCAGGTAATGCCAACAGACTGAGTCAGCCACAGATGCCCACCTGGTCCAGGTCAGCCTGCTCAACCTCCCTCTCTTCTCCTTCTTCTCAAGAAAGTTTCTGTGTGACAGCATTTCAATACTGTTCTAATAACACAAAGCTCATGTAAACACTGATACTTTTTGCTCTGAGCATTAAGCAACACATTGCTGTACGATAAGTTGTACGCAGGTTTAGGCTTTGAATGATATAATGGATGTTGTGGAGTCTTTTCACACCAAGCTTATTTCGAGACAAGTTTTTCCTTCCACTAATTCCAGGCAATTCCTGATTCTATCAGTAAAGCTGTACAGCATCAAACTAGAATCCTTTACTACTTCTTCCTCTCCTTCACTGAAAAGGTGAAATCACCAGCTCACGCTGCTCCTAGCCCAGCTTGCTCTCTACTGCCAAGAACCAGCCAACTTAAGCACCTCTACACGTCCAAGGCAAAGATATGAGACCGGCCTTGTTTGCCTACGCTTCCAATCGAACAAAGTAATTAGAGAACAAGAGTCACATTTATTACCAGAAGAAAGCTGCGACTTTTCTTATATTGCTGGGAAAAAAGTCATCATTCAGCATAAAGGCTAAACTTCACATCCTGACGCGGAAGTATAATACTCCAAAATACTCATTTTTAGTTATCAGTCCCCAGAAATTAAGCTAGTTTGATGCCTGCAACAATTTTCTAAGATCGCTCTTGGGCTTTTGCTTTCTGAAGAGTTCTTGTATTTTTGTCAATCAATGTATTTTGTTTCCAACCCTGACAGCCTTGACAGCTATTTGCCTTCTCAATAGTCCTTACCCTTGCAATGACTACATAAGAACATCAAACCTAAACAGCTACGTTAAAAACTTCACCTTTGAGGTACTGAGAAGCCACTGAAATGAAAGACAGAAAGCAGTAACAATTTCTGCAGACAGTCTCGGTTTCAGAGGCACCACAACTGCACACCCACAAATGTCCCTCTCCCTTTCCAGCAGTAAGCCAAACTAAAAGATCACACATTTATTTCCAGCATTACAACAGACAGTCTTGCCTTGTTCACGCCAGCAAACAGTTCCTACTTACATATCCCAGCAATAATAGAGGGCGTGTGTTCCAGTCTCAAGTAGAAGAGAAGATTGTAAAAATTGAAACAGATCAGAGAGAAGCATAAGATGACAGAGATCCATTCTTGTAGTCTCTTTCCTGTTGGAAAAAGAGGAAAAAAGTATGTTTTACTTTTATCTGAGAGGACATTTTGAAGCCTGAAATAATACAGACAGACTATTCTACTGCTTGGATGACTCACTGCATTTTTCTGACAGGGAACTGAAACAAACTTATTTTTCCATGGGAGGAATGCATATTTTGTTAAATGACATTCCTCTTCCCCAAGCTACTACTAACCCCGTCCCTCTGCCCTTGCCCAAATAACAGGGACAAATCAGACATCATCTCACATTGTCCTACTTTCCTTTTCCCTGCGGTTGCTGGCAAAACGTTCCTCCAGATCACATCTTTTTTCAAATTTGCATTTCATTCAATATTCAGTGCTGCTGGTGTGGCTGAATCTGGGAACAAATTTCTGGCCTCAGATGCCCCGTAGTTAAATCACCTTATGATCCGTAATATTTAAAACCTCAGAGCTTGTACATAAAGCTGTGGTACTAACAGGAAAAAGCATCATCCTGTATTTTGGTGAATTGCTTTCCTAACATTGCAAGTATACTTCTTAAGCTTGCTTACTGAGCTCCTGCACTCTCATCTTTGTGACCTCTCTGCCATTATGAGATGACAAGAGACAGAAAAAGTAAAGAGAAGGAAATGCATAAATTGTCTCTCATACCTTGCTGTACTACTTTGTACCTCTACAAAAAACTCATTTCTTGCCTATAAAAAGAGAACAGACAGATCAGAATATGGTAACACTTGATTAGCAGCAGAAAATCTGCCTGGTAATCACTGCTAGATCCTCACAAGGCACTGACATTGAGAGCAAGGGAACGCTCAACACGAGGCCCATATGGATTAAAGCACCAGAAACAGATTTTTAATGCCTAAATACAAGAAGGAGATCTGAGCTGCCACCTTGGCCCAGAAGGGCCCTGGCAGTAGTTAGCTCTTTGCATGCTCAGGAGCAGCCAGGTCAGGCTTCATCTATTTTAGGGGGCCGGTCAGCACAGCTGCCTCGTGCCCATGGCTTCCCAGCAGAGGTAGCCCTGCAGCCAGTCCCCTCTCACAGACTTTGCACCACCAGAGTTCGAGGCAACGCACCGCGCAGGGAACAGCCAGCAACGACTGCCCGCGAGGTGCACGTCTGCTCTCGGCAGAGGCACACTCTCATGTCTGGCACGTGTTCAGGAGAGGAGCTTCTTTCCTACTGATCTTCTAAGTTGATCTACTGTCTGGTCAAATTTCTCCTCCTAAACGCTGAATCAAGTCCTTCTTCTCAACTCTACCATGTAACAAAAAGGAAACTAGAAACATCAAAGAGGATCAGTATTATCTCCAACGTGCCTACAACGCAACATTTTAAAGAAACGTGAACAAAGACGTTTGCAGTTCAGAGTTTTGTTCTGGAAAGGCCACGAGTGTATAAATTAACATCCTCTGCAGCCGCAGAAAAGAAAATCACAAAATTAAATTAAGACAAGAACAAGCATATTTCAAGACAGCATCAGGTCACAATGTGGGAGATTCTATAAAGAGATCCCTGGAGTAACGAAAATAAGAGTTAATTAACACTCACTTCCTGCATAAGAAAACCACACCCTGATTAGAGGAGCTAAGTGGGTAGATCCTCACGGAACAATTAGCTGACTGCCGGGAAGGCTCCCTACTAGCAAGTCCCTTGAGATCAGTCTATGCAAACACCACCGAGCTCTGAACACGGGGATCCCAAGACGACTGTCCAGAGACACCAAAGTCCAGAAACACAGCCCCAGCTCTTGACAGACTGGGAAGGCAAATCAGTCAAAGGAGCAGAGTCAGCACCAATAACTTGTGTTTTAAAATTTAAAAGTATGTTCCACGAGAAGGAATAAGGTGCCAAAGCCACACAGCACATGCTTAAAGAAACTGTGGAAAACCTCCAGAGTCACATTCACTCTGCACAATTACGTGTAATCTCTGTTCTTAAGAATTCAGTAGTTCAACATCACATGTTTCCACTGTAACACATATGCTGACGTTGTTTATGTAAGTTATTTATGTAATATCAGAAAAAAATTGCACATGTAATATATTATGACAGCTCACTGCTGATAAATATCACTATACATATACTACTTTACAGACTTCCCAGAAACTTCCATTTACAGCTAAAGATAAGGGTAGCACGTTGTCTGGGGAGGAAAATCCTTTCCTTATGAGCAAGAGCACAGTGCAATGATAAAGTTAGTGATTGCTGTTCTGTAAAGCACAGGAACCAGTCCCTGCCTGAATCAGAACTGCAAATCTATCTACACCAGCTGAAAGACATCACACACCACCTTCTCTCAAGGCAAGGAAGAGGCAACCAATACAAGCCGAAACGGGCAGACTTGCCCTGAACAGTCTAGAAAACTGACAAACTAACTGATGAAGCTGATATTTTCTTATCATACTTGCCTCTGTGCAAGCAAGGACACCTGCTTTTCCAGTAATTGCCTTAAATGTGCAAGCGAAGCTGTTCAGCTGACCTGCTGGAAACTGCAAGATGCTGAAAACATGTCTGCCCTTCCTAATCCTTCACCTGCAAATGAATTCCCTAGCAAGAATACCCAGCATTGCTCACACTGTGGGCTAAAAACAAATATCATTTTATTATAAGGCGTTTGCAATTATTTCCATAGTGTAATCAAATAGCTGCAGTTACTTTTTTGAGCTCTGGCAAATAGAAAGCTTCAGGAAGACAAGGCCAAAACAAAAATCCAAATATCCCTCTGCCCCTTTCTGAGGTACCAGGACTGAGTACCTCAGATCAGTTCACTGAATAAATATTCCAAAGTGAAGTTACCTTGCTTAGAATCAAATTTCTACATCTGTTTTTGGACAAAAAAGTTAACTTTTTGGTTGATTGCTATTAAAGAGGACTGTGAGCAGGTTCTAGTTTGAAAACCTCCACCCCAGCAGCCAGACCATGGGTCCACAGTTGAGACACCAACTCCAGCCCCGTTTTAAGCCCTCCAGCACCTTTTAAGCTGACCAGCTCACCTGACAGTGCTCTCCTAACCTCTCAAAAGTTTGAGAGCGGCGTGCCATGTACGTTCACCGAGTCTCAGTGTGTGAGAAGTGTCAAACGCAAGGGAGGACTGAACCCACCATCGCTGGGGGCCCCACAGAAGAGCGTCTCCCCCACGGCACACACCGAGGGGCAGCCATCAGCCTGACAAACCCTCTCGGGGACACCGGCAACCAGCAGAAGGGCCCTCGACGGTACCAGGAAGGCAGCGGGCCGCCCAGCCGTGCATTGGGCCCGTTCCATAGACCCGCTTTAACTCGCCACGCTCGCCAGCGCTGCCCAGGCCGAGGCGAGAGCGGGCAGCAGGCGGAGCGGGGGCCACCGGCATGCGGCATCCCCTCGCCACAGCCCCGGGGCCACCTCGCCCAGCAGGGCCTAACCCCGGCAGGGCCCGGACCGGCCCCCTCCGCTCCCCCGGGGCTCCCTGAAGCCGCGCCGGGAGGGGCCGCGCTGCCTCAGGCTGGCCGTTGGGGCGGGGCGCGAGGGGAGCCGGGGCCACCCCCGAGGGGAGACGGGGCCTGAAGGGAATCACTCACTCACTCACTCACCCACCCTCCCTCCCTCCCTCCCGGCCCCGCGGGGCGCTGCCCGCCGCCGCCCTCACCTGGGGAATAGAGCTCGGCCAGCTCTCGGGCCCCGGCGTGCTGCGCTCCCCACCGCCGGCTGCCGCCCTCCGGTTCTTCCGCGGCCTCCGCCTGCGGCCCCGCCGCCTCCGCCCGCCGCGGGACGCTCTCGGCGACGCC
>JAOXJM010000005.1:8795496-8922877 GCA_026413425.1 Tringa solitaria | reverse complement strand
GGGCGGGCGGGGCGCCTGTCGGTTCGGGGCCGGGGCCGGGGCCGGGGCCGGGGCCGGTGCGGGGAAGGGCGGGATCCGGCAGAGCTGGCCGTGCCTGGCGCGCCCCCTGGCGGCGCGGCGCCGCGGGGCGTCGTGAGGCGAACGGAGCTACCGGGGCGTGGGGAAGCCCCTGTGAGACGGTAAGACCGTGACGGTGCCAATAAAATGATTTTTTCGGCGCCTTTGTTCGGTATTTCCGCCCCTGTTCCTCAACAGGCCGCGTTAAGGCCACTCGCCGGGACGCTCCGGGTCCGAAATCCGTGCATTTCAGCGAGGAAAAAAAGGCAGAACCCTCCTCCCCGTACCCCCCCCCCCCAGCAATATTTAAGTACTACATCCTGTCTATGAAAAAACAATTTCTGCGACAGATTTGTTTGAATATCAAACAGAATAGCACTAAAATAAGAAGTGTTTCAAATAATTAAATGGAATCCACTTAACATTAAAATCTGGTTGATTGACAGGGCCAAAGAGACAGCAAAGCCCAACCAGGCTGGGCCCTACGGCTGTGCCCACCCGATGGCTGCCATCGCACACCCCCCCCGGGGGGCAAATCCCCTCCCCTCCCCCCCGAACGCGGGGGCTGCCTTCCCCTGGGGAGCCAGAAGGGAAATCCCAGTCGCACCAAACCACCCGGGAGTTTCCCCAAACTCGGCCAAGCCCGCAATCGAGGGCTGCTCCGTCTGGGGTTGTCGCTTCACCGTGCCCTGAAATCCCCGCGTTTCTGACGCAGGCCGAAAGGCGTGCTTGTGTGCCTCCCAGAGGCTGATCACGAGTTAATTAATAATTAGCTGGAATCGTGTCTCAAATTAGTGGTTCTTAATGAAAAAATGGCTTAGGAATTCAATGAGTTCTGGACTCAAGAGTTACACATATATATATATAAAGTTCTGGAAACTATAAGTTACAGTGATTTGCTGCTGACACAGAAATTTTTCTGAGGGGGTATTTTTCTGTTTTCTGTTAATTGGTAATAAGCCAATTAAAAGGCATTAGTTTGAAGTACCTCAGTTTGTTGGACCAGGCTGTGTTTAGGCTGGGCGATGGGAAGGTTCTGGCATAGAAGGATGCCCACGTTTTCATGAGACATCTGTGAGGTCAGGCTGCTCTGGCGCTCAGGGGTTTGCTAAGATCCCCCCAGGGTCACAGTGACCTCAATAATGTCAGTAGGGAAATGGTGTCAATGCGAATGAATTCATGTCAGTTCAGTAGGAAATGGCACCTTTAAATGTGCTTTGAGACATGTGACCCTACCTCCCCATGATGAATGTGTAAGTTAGAGGAAAGATATAAATGGTTTTACCTGAGGTACGGTTCTTGGGAGTGTTTCCCAAGATACCTGCAACATCTGTTCGTCATCGTGTTTTGTCAAAGCAAAGGGGCTGTCAGCAGGACATTGCTGACGAGGTTTGGCTTTGGATGGTTATAAAGTTCTCTTAGAAAACAGTTATTAGCTTTGCCTTGGTATGGGCTGGAATAAAGCTGCCTCCTTCTGCAATAACATCAGCGTCACGGCTGAAAGACAAACCTCGCAAAGGAAAAAGGTGCTTTGAAGCCCCTTCTCGTCTCACCTCAGTGGGTCAAAACAGGAGACCATCCAGGAGAGGGTTTGGTCCTTTCCTAGAGACAAACCAATGCTCGGGACACATCTGAAGAGCGTTCTTTTTTCTCTCTATCATTATCTGGGGGAAGAGGGAGAAACTGGAAGTGAGTTCATAGACTGGTGAAACTTCCAGAGCCGGTCCAGCCATGGTACCACCACAGCCCCAGAGAGGTGGAGCCATCAGGATTTAGCATGGCGTGAGTACAAGCTCTTTTAGAAACAGCACCTTAAAAATGAAGTGACAAATCAGGCAACCCACTGGTGACCTGGTACGGGTAGAAGTGGGACAAGGCTGCTGAGACTCTAATGATGATAATAAACAGAATGATAAAGCTGTCCACTAACTTCACAGAAGTTCTCTGTGGTTGTCTGACGTTTCATAGAATCATAGAATGGTTAGAGTTGGAAGGGACCTTAAAGATCATCGAGTTCCAATGCCCCTGCCCTGGGGGTATTTCCTAGGTAATAGGAAAGTCTCTTGCTTCCATGAATTTGTTACAGATCACATATTACTGCTTTTTTTTCTAGTGTGTCCAAGCTTTCAAAAGCTCCATCAAAGGAACAGGAATCCTGTCCTTCCCAGATACCCTGCCAGGCGTCCCGGCGATGGAACCGGGATATTAAGAAGGTGATTCTGCAGGAAAACCTTGATGCCCTTTGGAGAAGACGAGGCCCACACCGGGCTGAGACAGCCCCTGTTCCACCGGGCGGCCTCAGAAAGCGCTAAACCCTCGGCCGGTGCGTTCGGGGGCAGCGGATCCCCAGCCCCTGCCCCGTCTGTGACCGGCCCCCGCGGCCCTTGGCTACCCCGGCCGTCAGCCCGTTCCCCCCGGCCCAGAGCTCCCGCCTCCGCTCGGCTCGGGGTGCCCCCCGCAACACACACACACACCCCCCCCCGAGGAAACGGGCCTTGAGAGGGGCGGCCCGACGCGCCCCCGGGGGTGCCCGGTACCGGGGCCAGCCTGCCGCTAGGTGGCGCTCCGAGCCCGGTGACGGCGGCGCTGCCCCGACGGGGCGGGACCGGGCGGGGCGGGGGCGGGTCCGGGCCAGGCGGGCTCCGCCGTCCCACGGCCGCTCCGTGCCAGAGCCCCCGGGGCCGCTTCCCCGGCGGTGCCGGCCTTCGCCGGGGGCCGGGGCGTGGGGCTCACGGGAAAAGCTGCCCCGGTTCCAACCCGCCGGCCACCGGGCCGTCACGGCCGCCACCCGAACAACGAGGCGTTGAACGTTCCTCGTAAAACTCATCCTCCGGGCCTTTGCCCCCCCCGCTCGCAGCCTCCGCAGCCCCGGCGGTGTGTGCGGGAGCGGCGGGGGCAGGCGACGGGCCGGGCCTCCCTCCCGGCGTTGGGTGGCGGCAGGGATTTCAGCGGCCGCTCTTCCTCCCTGAGAACTGCCGGCAGGCAGAGACCTCCAGCTGGCTGTCTGTCCGTCCGTCTGTCCGTCCGCCTCCCCTCACAGCCCGGTACCCGAGAGCTGCCCACCCGTGCAGGGCAGCCCAGGCTCATTTCCACCCCCACCTCACCCCCCCCACTCCTCCGCCACCCGCCCTCACGCAACTCCGGTCTCTTCCTGAGCCACGGGGCACCGAGGGAGCAGAAACCGGCTGCAGCTCCCTTGCTGGGCTCTCTGGCATGGGAAACTGCCAGTGGGTGGGAGAGCTGGAATAGCCACTCCTACGGCTCCCATCCGAAGCCAGAAATGCAAAGATGGGGAGATGACGGGGACGAGAAGCGAGGAACGCGGAGGACGGCACACTGTGGCTGTCCCCACCTGGTACCCAGTCCACCCGGGCCCGCTGCCAGGTGACACGGACCAGCCCAGAGGCTGTTCTTGGGTGCCAGCACTCACCACCAACAAGTCCTAACCGATTCCCTGGCAGCCCCACTTTCCCCGTGATGCTCGACACAAGATGAGGGCAGATGAAATAAAAGTGTCTGTACAGTCTAGGGCACAGACCTTTCACGCTTTTAATGAAGAAAAATCTTTTAATTCTTCACCGAAGCCCACTCTCCTGTCACTCCCTCTAAAACTTCCCTCAGTGTCCATTGTCCCTGGCAGTGCACACCATGGAGTTCCAGCTACCTGGCCTGCAGCCTCCGGACCTCTGAGCAGTTCTCCTCTTTTAGACATTTCCTAAATGAATCACCAGGTTCTGTTACTGGGAACCTCTGACACTTGGCAGGGAAGGATAGGATTCCTGTTCCCCTGTTGGATCTCTCTCTAAAGCTTGGACAAGCTTGAAAAAGACATTAATACGTGATTTGTAACAAATTTATCAAAGTAGGAGACTACGATTACCTAGGAAATGTCAAACAACTATGGAGAACTTCTGGAAAGTTAATGGACAGCAACTTCTCTGCCAGTTTGTGGGGTTTTTTCGAATACAAGGAAATAGGCTACTTATGAAATACAAAGTCACCTCTTGCTGTCCCTGCTCAGAAAGGCAGCCCACCTCTTGCCAGACAAGTGGCTTCAGATGGACTTTCTCTGCAACGCTGGACTGGAGGCTGAGGCTTCTGCTTGGTCACTGCTCCCTTCCACGGGCGTTTGTGTGTGCTCTTGGCTCTCCCTCCTTCTCTTTCTTCCGCTGGGCCACAGAGCGGGTGCTCTGACCTCCAATTTGCTCTGGAAAATTTTCAGTCTGGTAGGGGAAGGTATTTCGCTCATGTTGTCCCACCGGCTGGAGGTAGTGGTGCCAATCTCCAGGTGTCGTCTCTGCAGCACTCGCTAGGGCAAAGAGCAACGTGTAGATAAAGTGGGGATTGAGCAACCCGGCCCTGCAAAGGCCAAGCATGCTAGGTCAGAGGTGAGCAGAAAAATCAGCAGAAGACCAACAAATACCCCAGCATCACCATGTCACATGGGAAGAAGGGGTGAGGGAGCCCGTAGGGAGGGGGAGGAGGCTGGTCTGTAACAAAAGAACCGAAAGAGGCCAGGAGACACGGCCTGTGACCACCCGGGGAGCTCCCTGCCACTGGGGACTGCAAGGCAGGGTACGGCAGCTGCGGTTTCAGAAGAGAGGGGAGCGTGTGGCAATCGGGTTTTATGTTAAAATGAGGCAAAGTCTCGAGCCGGGTCTATGAGCTGGGGGGAGACAGAAGGAGAGCCAACCTCTCTCCGAGTTGAGACATTGTCCCTGTCTGACATTTCATAAGTGCTGGTATTTTTTACCGCGGAGAAGGGCAAGTGGAAAGCAGAAGATTGAAATCTGGCCTCCGCCAGGTACAACTTATGAGCTGTTGCTGGCGTAAGGTGTGCGGCTGTATAAAGAGGGACCCGGGGCTAGAAAGAAGTAAAAACAGAGTGCACAACATGCTCAGAAATAAATTTCAATTTTACTTCTCCATTTTGCAGCCTTTATTGCAACATCCCTCCACTTAACTCAGTCTTTCAGGCAAGGTCCCCTCCTACCCCCCAGAGACCTTCCCACACCACCCCTGTGCTCTCTCCCAGCCTGCCCCCTTGCACGGGCACGGCTCTGCTCTGGATGCCCCCACGCTCTCCTCTTCAGCTCACCTCCGACATACTACCTACAGCATCTTCTTCGTTGATGTAACCATCAGATTCTGGCATTAACTTCTTCCCCCTTTGCCCCTCTGTGTTGCTTTAGACTCCGTGTCTATGAGCAGCTGTGTTCACACAGGGTTTAGCGTTGATGCAGCTCTGATCTTACTGATCTGCCAAGAGCTACTGCAAGGCAAGTAATACACGAGACAAGTCAGCAGCAAGAAACACCAGAAATCACAGACAGTCTTTTTCTAGAGTATGATCCTCAGTCCACAGACCTTATAAACACTTTAGTGTTTGAGCGGTCACCGTTAAACTAACAGCATCTCTCCAAAGCTGGTGTCCTTCCAGGGACAGCTGCTGTAGACCTGGAACGCATGAACGGGAGAGCTTGCAAGAAATCCTGGAAAAGAAGACAATTTCCAGGAAGAAAATGCCTCTGCAGTGCTTTATTGTAGGTCTGAGCCTGGAGCTGGAAAGTTGTGTCTTCTACAGTACGAAAGGGAAACTGGGGAGTAGAATTTAATTCATGACAGAAATGAGCAGTGAGGATGAGATCCTTCCCTCCACCTTTTCACCGCTCTGGTATCCTTCTGTTACCCTCCCAGCACCTACACTGTTTCACACATGAATGTAGAGGAACCTGGATTCTATTGCATCAGAATATTTTTTTTTCTGCTTAAAAATGTTCTTACTAAGTAATTTGTGAGTTATGCTGTCTCCTTCGTCAGCTGACTAGTTCTAAAAAAAAAAACCAAACATGAAATCACAAGAAAGAAGGTGCTTTTCACAGAAGTGCTGCCTTTCTGCTGAAAATTGCTGTTGGGAGACGTGCTGCCCTTGGGTTTTTCATGGAGTGAGACCCGTGCCCAGATGCCATCACCAGGAATGTCTGCATCTCTCTTCCTATCTAAAGCATCTCATCTCTCTGAGGAGGTTTTCCAGGACAATTATTAGCAGCCTCTGCACATCTGTCCAGGCCAAACCATGGCACTTGCAGGGACAGATCTCAGTGCGCCCAGACCTCCACCCAGTCCTCTGTGGTGCGAGCCTCGCTCTGCACCTGTTCCCATTTCAAAAACCCCATTTCTGGCCGTGCATTTGTTATGACAAGCGCGGAAACAATTTAAAAGAGACCAGAGTTAGCTCAAAACCTGCTTGCCGAATGCCAGGGTTTTGGATAAGTGGTTAGTCCCGCCAACAAGATTCCCATGAGAAGGTGAGAACGGACGTCGGCTCCTTGAGAGTGGATGTTGGGATTTGAGGTGAGCTGGAGGAAGTTTAAAGAGATGCAGGTACAGTGGGGAGGTGAGCGGGGGAGAAGGGAAGGAGGGGACAAGCTGGGCATCCAACTTCAATTACCACCCCAGCTGACGTGTGATCGTGGTGACTACGGGATTACTCAGCACTGCCCTGGAAAGGAGGTGTGGGCCACACCGTCCCTGATATAATCTCTTTCACATGACAGTTGCACAGGCTTTTTATTTTGTTAGGGAAGATCAGCCCAGGCAGAGTACAACTTTGTGCTGCAAAGCAGCAAGAGAATAGGGCAGAAATTTGAAGACGGCAAATATAGATCTCAAAAAATATCTTGAAAAATTGCCCAGGAAATTTACCAACTGGTTTTAGCGTTCGGTTGTAGCCAACGGCCGTGGCAAGTTGGAGACCTGTCGGGGTAACGCCAAGAAAGACCAACCGTGCATTTTGGGCAGGAAACCTTCTGCTTGTGGGTCCCTGAGATGTTTTGGAGGTAGGAAGCACATGAGACTGATTTTCAAGAGTTCAGTTGCAAGGGCCAGTTAGGGCAGCCGCTGGATGTAACTGCCAGATCAGAATGCAGGATAAAGACGCAGAATGAGGGAGTAAACAGTCAGAAGAACAAGCCCCAGCTCACTGCAACTTGCCAGTATTTGCACCCAATACAGATGTTTGTATTTATGAAGGTATGGGCTCCAACTACTACCTCCAACCCCAGCTCTCTGGCCAGGCCCAGCTCCAATTTAATCTCTGGTGCATTCACCAAAGATTAACTTGGTAGATAAAGATGGAACTAGAAATATTTGAAGCCTGAAAACCTGTTAGGGTACTTCTGTTATGGAAAGAAAAAATCCTTTTAAAACGTGAAAAGAAAAAGCAAGCGAAAAAAAAATAATAAAAGAAAGAAAAAGTCTGATGATCCACTGACTGATTCTTGAATTCTTCCTCTTTTCAAAGTTCTGAGGTTTGAACATTATGAACAGTTGACTGTTTGAATCGTATAATGCAATACCTGTTCCTCTGGCTTAACGTTACAATATTTCCCACACCGCAGGATTGCTTCACATTATTCTAAGAGGCAGTGTCATTTTCCCTGCAGTGCTAGGTCTTCTTTACTGAGGTGAAGAACACTCCTACTTCCTTTAATTATATGTTTTGTTTTAAATTAATGTCCTTTATTCTGGGGATGAATCACCAGCTTGTAGACAGGTAAATGTGGGAGTAAGAGAGTGAAAATATAAGTTTGATTCCCAAGGTGGGTGTCTTTAATTAAAACGGACATCAAGATTCAGTCTTCCTTCCCAAACTTAGCCCACAATTCTAAAAACATTTGGATTCCATGTTTCTATGCACGTATCTCACTTTCCTTCTGAATCACGTTTCCCCTCTGGTTTCAGCGCACAGATTCCCTATCGCTTGTGTACCTTGAGAGTTGCACCATGTCATGTAAAGTAAATACACCAAGACAAACTTTAAGGCCATCATCCCTGCACGGAGAGATGGGGAGGGGAGACCTGGGCTTGCTCGACTCTCTGGCTGTTTGCAGCCACAAGAAGGAAGCCCGGAGCAGCACCGTGCCCCGCTCCAGCTCCGCTTGGATCTCCACTCGCCGCTGTAAAGTGGCCCCTGTGCACGTCCATCTGGACGGTTCTGCCTGCCAGTGGGATTTACTTAGTCAAGCACTGGACGGAGAATAACGGGATCTGTCTTCTATTTGCAGCTTTTCCCCCGCTTTGGCAAAAGCACTTGGAAAAAAAATCCCCGCTGCCTTGATTTCCCCCAGGGGTAAAGCGGGATCTGTGCCCCCCTCCCTGGGGCACTGCCAGCCCCCCAGCACCAAGCCCCACTCTGGGGTGCGAAGGACGGAGCCCACCCTGGCAGGGAGGCGGCTGCGGGGTCCCCCCGCACACGCGTGTCCCGCCTCCCGCATCCCCTCCGGGAGCTGCGCGGTGCCCGCCGCCGGCCCCTCCGGCCCTCACCGCCGCCAGCCCCGACCCTCCCGCACCTGCGGGGCCCCGCAGCTCGCTCTCCTCCCCGCCTCCCCTCCCTCCCTCCCTCCCTCCCCGGCGAAGCCCCGGTTTTATTGCGGCCGGCTCGGCGGGGCACCGCACCGGCACACCCGCCCCGGGTGCCTCCTCCGGGGCCGGGGCCAGCAGTTACCGAGCGTGCGGCGTGGCAGGCGGCCAGGCGGTGACGCGCCTGTTGCTATGGGATCCACCGCCCCTATAAATAACTGAGGAAAGGAACTTTCCTAAGTCAGAGACTTTAGGACACGGGACCCAGAACCAGATGGTCCGGAGGAGGAGGAGAGGCGCCAGCTCCCGCCGCAGCAGCCGGAGCGGTGAAGCCCCGCCGCCCCGCAGGACCTGATCCAGCCCAGGTGGGCAGCGCAGCCGGGGGCCGTGCCCAGCGCCAGAGACCGAGGCAGGGTCTGGAGCCCCCCCACCCCCACCCCGACGGCGGCAGCTCGATCCTCTGCCGGGGGGGCCCCCCCTGCGTCGTTTTCTCCTCCCCGCATCCCCCTTTGCTTTCATGCAACGCCTGGTGGCCTGGGACGCAGCATGCCTCCCCATCCAGCCGCCCGCCTTTAAATCCATGGAAGTGGCTAATTTCTATTACGAGGCGGACTGTCTGGCTGCTCTCAACAAGCTGCACCCGCGGGCGGCCGGGGGCCGCTCCATGACCGAGCTCACCGTAGGGGACCACGAGAGAGCCATCGACTTCAGCCCCTACCTGGACCCCTTAGCATCCCAGCAGCCGGCGCAGCCGCCTCCTCCCGCAGCAGCAGCAGGGGGCAACTTTGAGCCTCCCTGCAGCAGCGGCGGCGGCCAAGATTTCCTTTCCGATCTCTTCGCCGAGGACTATAAAGGAAGCGGCGGGAGCAAGAAGCCCGACTACACCTACATCAGCCTCGCCCGGCACAGCCACCCCTGCGCCAGCCAGAGCCACAAGCCGGGGGGGCTGCCGGGCTGCTTCCCGCCCCAGATCGTGGAAACCAAAGTGGAGCCGGTCTTCGAGACCCTGGACTCTTGCAAAGGGCCCCGTAAGGAAGAAGGGGGAGCCGGGCCGGGACCGGGGGGCATGTCCTCGCCCTACGGCAGCACCGTGCGCTCCTACCTGGGTTACCAGTCGGTGCCGAGCGGCAGCAGCGGGAACCTGTCCACCTCCTCCTCCTCCAGCCCCCCCGGCACCCCCAACCCCTCCGAGTCCTCCAAGTCCGCCGCCGGCGGCGGGGGCTACTCCGCCCCCCCGGCGGGCAAGAACAAGCCCAAGAAGTGCGTGGACAAGCACAGCGACGAGTACAAGCTGCGCCGGGAGAGGAACAACATCGCGGTGCGCAAGAGCCGCGACAAAGCGAAAATGCGCAACCTGGAGACGCAGCACAAAGTCTTGGAACTGACGGCCGAGAACGAGCGGCTGCAGAAGAAGGTGGAGCAGCTCTCCCGGGAGCTGAGCACCCTCAGGAACTTGTTCAAACAGCTGCCCGAACCCCTGCTCGCCTCCTCGCCTCGCTGCTGACCCCCCGGCCGGGCGGCGGGGCGAGCGGAGCCGCCGGCACCTTGCCCTGCTCTGCGCCCCCCTCGGGCTGGGGCGAGGGGAGAGCCGGGGGGGGGGGGTGGTTTTGGAGAGAGAGGGAGGGTGGGTTGGTTTTGTTTTGAATTTGTTTGTTTGTTTGTTTGTTTTTGGTCTTTATTTACGTGTTGGCGGAAGGTCCCGCCGCGGCGCGGGGACCTCGGCGGGGGCCGGGGGCTGTCGGTGGCCGGCGGCGGTGGGGGGCTCCGGCCCCGGGAGGGCTCTGCAGGCTGCTGGGCGCTGGGGTTATTTAAAAGAGCGAGAGGAGAGCAAGGGCAAAGTGATGCAATCCTTTAAGCATGGCTGGGAATGCTGTGTACATGATGCAATCTCGTGTAACTGTCAGTCATGAATTGAGTAATCTGTTAAAGATGTTCCTACAGTTTTTTTTATTATAAAGAATAATCTATTTCTATAAGAAAATACATATGTATATTTTGGGATCTATGCATTCTTGCTACATTTGAAGCATTAATGAACAATTTTAATAAACTTTATGTCTAGGTTAAAAAAAAGTAGCTTGTTTTATTTTGAAGGCACGTTTGAAGTTAGATTAAATGCAGGGTTGAAATTCTAGCTGAATCTGGCTCAATGCTGCGATCAGGGATAAGGATTTTTGTTGGTCTCTTGGCTTTCTCTGTGACTCAGAGAAAGGAAAAAAAAAACATCCCAAACTGAAAAAAACATCCCAAACCAAAAAAAAAAAAAAAAAAACCAAAACCAAAAACCCCAAGAGAAACCCAGCAAAGAGCAGAGCTGGAAGCTTTAGCCAGTTCTTGTTGCCTCATTTTATTTCCTCTAATCACTCGCTTTAGCTGCCGCTTGGGTGTTGTTTGGGGAGGAGGTGTTTGTGTTGGGTTTTTTTTTTTTGCACTTCTTGCTGTTCTGAACGTGTACAGTGAGATGTGCTATCCAAACCATGACCAATCTTTGGCAAAGTAACACCAAGTCTGAAGTGTGAGGGAGGAAAAAGAAGTAAGGGAGGAAGCTTGAAACGAGGTTTTGTTTTGTGTTTTTGTTGTTTGTTTGTTTTGTTTTGTTTTTTTTTCCTTTACAGAGTTTCTATTCTCTAACTTATGATTCAGCATTTCTTATGTTTGTAGTTTACAGGAATAAACATGAGAAAGTAGCATTTCTGTTGGATGTCAGTAATTTCAGTCAATGCTCAGGAAGCTCTCATGAAACCCAGCCAGGTGAGAGGCATATGAACAACTCCCTCCTCTTTTCTCTTGAGACATTTCTCCAAAAACTTTAGAGGGAGTTTCTCTGATGAGGGGTGTTTGTTTCTGTGTGCATGCGTGTTTGCTGGGGGCAAGCCACAGAGAAGTGTCGGGGGCTGGGGGCAGAGGAGGAAGTTTGTAGGAGGCCATAACTTTGTTTTAGAGAGAACTAAGGCTCTGGCTGCTGATGGAACACACCAGCCTGGCCAGGGCCCCCAGGTTGTGCTCTTGTCCCCGCTGCGTGCTGCCGTGCCGAGGTCTGTAAGAAGTGTCTCCAGCTGGTTATGTGGAGGGAGCTGGGCAAATGGTCGGGTCTTACTCAGCATTTTCCATTTTCCTGTTAGGCCAAATTTTAAGCGTTTTTAGATCCAGATTCCCAGTGCCCCAGAAAGGAAACTCCTTAATCGTCTGTGCTGTTGGACAGCTGAGCACAGAAGGGGGTTTCTGTATAAAGACAGTGGACTTGAATTTGCTGCTATACGTTCCAGGACAAACAGCAGTGAATTGCAGAGGGGCAAATCTTCAATTTGTTGCTTATTTCTAGTGCTTCTTTAAGCAAAGCATGTTTTCTCCTGAAAGAACTGTTCTGGGTTTTTTGACCCTTGAAATCGTAGCCTCCTGTGGGTGAATCTCCCAGAGCTCTTATGGAAATCCGTGACACGTTCCCGGATTCCCCAGTGCCTCCATGGCTCCTGCTCAGAGCTCTGCAGTAGAAAGCAGTGGAGTGTTAGTCTTGATATGGATTTCTCTTGTTTGCTTTTTAACTTGTACAGTGCAGTTAAGTTGTTTTTATGAGACCCTAAGAATAGATTTTCTTGGGTGAGCTAGCTCCTGCACCAGCATGACTCAAGTTCTTGCAGGCAAGATAGACGTTAGATCTTGTCTTGACTGTCCCTCGTGATGATGATTACTCCAGCCTCCCGTGGCTGTTTATTCTACTATTCTTCTAGTTACGAAACTTATCCACATCGTTAGATCCTATTTTCTTGTTGTGCTGTAGGCCATGTAATGTTACCCAAACTTACAAGCTGTGTTCCCAGTCAGAACCGAGTGCTGCCGAGGGTGGAATTGCTGGAGGACTGAAGATGTCCTCAGATACATTTCTTTCTTTCTTTATAAATGACAAAGCTTCCAACAAATGTTCAGTTTGTGGGGGCTGGAGGCAGGGTAGATTGAAAGATAAGATGTACTAAAGGTATTTATATTTGTTTAAATAATAGTCCAGTTTTGGAGATAGAGCTCTATCAGGCATGAACGAGCTAATCCCTGTCCTTAAACTTTGCCTGCCACAGTTCAGAAGAGCCAGGGCGGTGCTGCTGCAATTTAAAGAACGATGTTTAAATTACTGCTGTATTCCAATGTATCTCTTCATTAGGATTGCAGAGCTCTCGTTCAGGAGGGAACTTGTGCAGCAACAAGTTTTTGTCAGAAAGATGTGGTTACAGACAGGAAAACTGACAACATAAATGCACCAATTTCACACTATTCTCAGAAGGAATCCGTGAAAGATTTGGAAAGAGAATTCCCAAATCCTTCATTCTTAACCTTGTATTACCCACATAGCTTACATTTTAGGAGCTTTGCAGTGCTATTAAATGCATGGAGGTCATGAAATACCCCGCCTTATAAACAAGCATATGGAAAAGCCCCTGCAATTAAAATATTTACTAGAAAAAAACAGTCTGGAAAAAAAGAGTTTGGAAATGAATCTGAGAAAACTCCAAGCACTAAAGTAGACAAAAGATTCCAAATACCTTTTCTAATCACGGGGGGAGAATTGGAAAATCCCTGTCCAAACAGTGGCTCAGGTCCAAATATTGATCCAGTTTCCCATTACAAATAAGATTCTGTTGACTGAAAGCAGAACTCGGTACATCTTGGGTTGTCTTCTGACAGGGTCTCTTCAGCTTCTTTTCCTAAAGCGACTCAGTACCGCCTGCGGTCAGGCTTCGCAGTCCATACGCAGGGAAACCACGCAGGGAAGTTATGGCACTTTCTCCAGAAGTCTGGTTTGAATTTTATGGAAGTTTATAAACGGTATTTTGTTTGGGCTTTTTTTCCCCCTTTCAAATTATTTATTACTTTGACTGATTCATACAGGTCTTTCTCATTACTAATAAAATAACAGTTTCTTCCTATGAAGAAATAAGTAAGATCAAATCCCTAGCACTGACATCCCCTTTCCAAAGGGTCTAGCACTGTTTTATTGTTTGCTAGGTGTTTGAATTCAGTTATACTCAGCTCTGCAAAAGGAATCATTTGCATCATTTTAAAACAAAATATTTAAAAATAGAATTATAATTTTCTTAGCCATTCTTCTATCTAGTAATAGAAATCGTTACTCTCTGCTTATGTGCATGTATAGCCCTGTGCAGCTCCAACATTGTGTGGTGTTGCTTTCACACTTTTCCTGCTGCCTCCCCTTACTGATTCTTGGAAGCTGCAGGAAAATTTACACTTGTTTCTCTACTAATTTTTTCTTCTTTGTCAAATAAAATCACCCAAATCGCACTCAGGCACCAAAGGGTTATCGGGTGGGAGACTTGATCACATTTGATAACAGTATGGTCTTTTCCTCATTGAAATTCTGCAATAGCCTTCAGATATCAAAATTACAACCTGAAAAAAGCTTTGTGCTCAATGTTTATCTTTACTATTTCATTGCTAGAACAGCTGTTGTTGGTTTGATTGTGTATAAAAATACAAAGTTACTCTCATACTAGCTAGTTTTCAAGCCATGTTTCATTAGCTGTGACCAGAATAAAAGCCAATGCAACTCAATATCTGCTTTAATAAAGAGAAAAAATGTATATGAGGCCAAATTACACATCTTCTTTTGTTATTTATAGTGATATAGCTTAAGATACAATAAGAATTGCCTTGCATTTTCCTGTCATTCATACTGACACAGAGTCTAAAGCACCATCCAACTGGAACGACAGCGTTCTGCATTCAGTTTGTACTGGATAAAGGTGATTATATGGTGGACGGGGCGTAATGATGAATTTAGTTCTAACTCTTTTTGCTACAAATTGCTAATGCAAAAAAATTTCTATCCCTACACTCCTGAGTCTTAGCCTTTTTTAAGTCCACGCAAATGCTTAACAGTCAGAATTTTAGGGCAAACCTCATACACTGATGTGAAGTGTGAAGAAAAATTTAAACCTGTGCATGTGTGTTGGAAGGGTCCTAATACATTAATCAGGAAATCCAAACAAAACTAGGAATATAGTTAGCTACTCCTAAAGAAACAATTCAGTTCAAATTTTTTTTTAATCAATCAATAAAGCAAAAATAAAACCACGTGGCCAAAACTGTACATGAAATATGAGAGGGAATTAGTTTTCTTTTGAGAGACACTCACTGAACAGACAAGTGAAATCATTACAAGAATGAAGTTCTATTTAACTATTTGGTGAGACCCAAAACATAGCCTGAGAGCTTAATCTCTGCAACATAAAGCTAAACCTTGGAAGAAACTCTACATTTGGATAATATTCTGAGGTTTTCTGAGGTTCCTGATTCTTTCACGTGAACTGAGGCTGTTTTGCGCCAGCCTGGGCAGATGAGCAGAGCAATCTATGGTGAATACGTAAACACCTAAAAAGATTAGATACAGCCTCGAGTTGACATCAGGATCATGCGAAATTTATGGTGTGGTGTTAGCCTGATGCAAAACTACGTGAAATTTCAGGAGAGTTTCTCTCGGAGATGATCCTGGCAGCGGCAGCGCGGCCGCCTGGGGCACCACCCCTGGGGTTTGAGGCCAGCACAGGCGTCCTCGGAGCCGCTCTCGGGCAGAGCTCTCACCTTCGGCACAGCCGGAATTCCCATTTGCTCAGTTCCATCTATTGGAGACTCAATTGGAAACCAAAATGCCTTTCGTGATCCTTTCCCCACCTGCTGAACTCTTCCAATGTTTTGTTTGAATAAAAGGCTTTCCTCCCCTCCTAGAAATGTTGGTGGTTAGATCTGCCTGGCTGTGAAAAACACCAGGGCTGAAATTCAAAAGGAGAATAAACGGGCTAAAAGCTGCTGAAGCTAATTGATTTGCATTTGCAATAGGGACACATTTAGTTCCAAACCTTCCGAGTGGTTGTCACAATTCCACAGAGCAGCACCAAACTTGAGTCCTCTTTTCTTTTAAAATTGTCACGAATTTATATATTTACTATTAAAATTTTTTGTATAATAAATAATAATAGATTCCAATAATATTTTCTAGTTAATTAAAAGCTAAGGAAGACTTTGATCTATATCCAGTTTTCTCCTTGACCTGAGCAATCTGCTCTTGCCTCTGGGATTCCTGTATCACATATGACATAGCTGTCAAAGCACTTTCTCAGAATTCACAGTATTAAAATCAGAGTTTTTGGTTAGGCCTCATAATTTCATACAACTTGCAGAATAAATCATCTACGGAATCATACTATAGGAGTGCTGGCTTGGTCAGCAGACCTGGTTTTGATGGGGTAGAATGCAGACACCTCTGGATATCATGCCAGGCAGAGTAAAAAAAAGAATTTTTGATAGAGGCTACAAGATGTTTTAGTCCCTATCCCCACACAAACAAAGCGCAATGGCTTGTTTGTTTTCTATAAATACCTTGGGTTTGCTAGTATATTGCAACAGCAGTTCATTAAGCCTGTGGTAAGTAGCTCATTGATGTTGTCTAGAAATTACAGCAATAGGAATCACAGTCTCCTTCACACAATGCAAAAATCCCTCTAACGCCTCATCTGCCGTATCCCCCTCCTCCGTTCCCTCACCTGGGATCTGGCTCCACAAAAGTTCTGCGATATATTTTCTATAAGCGAGCGGAGGAGCTTTGGGTTTAGAAATGAGTGTCATGGTGACACGATGGGAAAATATTTCTCTGCAACATGATGAAACAATTACTTGGCTGAAGTAATTCAGGAAGGGAATCACAAGAACAAGAGAAAGTGCCTGGAGCCGGTTGGAGAAGCAGAAGGAGAGCAGCAGTGGCTCTCCAGCAGAAACATTGTTTTGCTAATTTCCCCAGCCTCTGCCATCTAGACAATAACTCAGGGGTGGATGTTTCTGACAGTGATTTGCCACACTTCTCTGAGCCCAGGTGTCTTATTTGAAACAGTGAAATAGAGATTCTGTCTCTATTGGCTTTTGAAATACAAAAGACCAGAAAATGAACCTAGAATGTAATTTATTAAGATACTTCACCGTGTCAAACATTTAAATGTACAAGGAGCAGAAAAAAATCTGTGGGATAACTTGGCACAATGAGATGAGTAGAATTACAAAAAAAAAAAAAAAGGGAGCAAATATCAAGGAGTTTGGTTGCTTAAAGGAATGCAAGCTGGACCGGAGCCACTCACGCTTAACTTCAGCACACAAGCCAGCTTTTGTGCCAGCTCAGTGAAGAAAGATAACTTCCGAGCAGCGCTGCTGTCTTGCTGCTGAGTTATTGATGACCACTCACGGTGGCAGAAAATATTTTTGTGCTTACAGTTAAGAATAGTGCTGACTGTGGGGTTGGGTCCCCAAATCTGAAGGAGTAGAAGAGAAGGCAGAAGGCCTTTATGTCTGATTTTAGCTATTGGGTGCACAGTATCCTTAACCATTTCAAAGCAAATTACATAGCTGCAGAGTTAATGAGTGTAGAACGCTGACAGAAATTAAGATGCAAGGGATAAATACTGAGCTTTGAAACAAAAGGGACAGTTTCTGGTCCTCGCTCTTTCACCAGCTTATTATATATCTTTAGATTACCAGTTAGCCCCTAAATGTAATAGAAGCCATATGCACATACGTGCATCTCTAGTTATGAGTGCAATTGCTGTAGCTGCAGGTGTATTTGCCTATTATATTTAGATCCTGATCTTACATATGTGCTTCATTTTATACATGTAGCTGTAGTGATTTCAGTGGAACTATTATTACTCGCTTGAGTAATGATAAATGCATAGATCTGTATTTACATGGATGTATTTACATGCATCTGTATATACATGGATCTGAGATCACAGTGTGTCTGGGAACATTTTTGTGCCCTGATCACTTTTAGAGCACGTGGCCTAGTAAATTTTGAGCATTTTCATTTCACGTGTTTTCAAATTCAAGAGATCTACCCATGCACACAGGCTGATTTGTCTGTCTCTTCCTGTACAAAAGGAGATGACAGTGGCTTCAGCATTTTTGTATTTTCCAGAGGAAAAAACCCACAACAAAACATCTGACAAGCAGGATACCGCCTACACTCTCACAGCTATCGTTGGGTCCAATTCAACCAAGTGCCTGACTGCATGTTCTACCTGGGCAGAGGCAAAACAATGCTGAACACAAGCTTTAAAGTTTTGGATGTGCCAAATGCTCTACTGAAACACATCCTTCCAGAGCCTCAGCTGCAGCTGCCTGGCCTCTGGATGACTGCTGTCATGCAGCTGTGACATGGGCATAAATCCTGGGAAAGAAAACATGATAAAAATCTGGATGTCCAGAATGATGCTGAATGAGATCCACTCAAACAGGCCGAAAAGAATCCTGATTTCCTCCTACTGTACTGAAGGAGCCCATCCAGTTTGTATGCTGGCCAGGTCTGGAAAGCCACTGTTTCTGAGCATGGTGTTAGTACCTGGCTGCTGATCAAAGGATTCTTAAGCAATAACCCTCTCCACATCAGCAAGAGCTGCTGCCAAGAACCATGGACTTCTATGGGCTGGAAGACAACTGATAAAGCAGATGCTGAGAAAAGCAATGATGCCTGCATTGGGCAATCCGAGTGCTACTAATGGCTACTGGAAAATGTTATTTTTATTTTAGTTCTACAGTTGCATAAGCCTGATTCGCTAAAGGCTAAGGCTCACAGTGACATGGTGTTTGTACAGGGCTTGCCTTTTTTTTTTTTTTTCTTTTGCAAAACAATTTATTTAGATGAACAGATGCTCTCACTTTACAGGAGAAAACCACAACTCCTTGGTAGTTCTTCCTCTGTCACTAACAAATATGGGCCAATTGCACTTTTCTCCAGAATTAGCTCCTGTGGACTTTGGCTTGTGCGGGGTGGGGCACTCAGAATAGGTGGGAATGATGTGCTCACACCTCTGGTACTACAGTCCTGTGCCTGGCTGTAGGGGATACAGTTCTCCAGCGAGGTTGACAGATTGGAAAGGGCTTGGCAAAAAGGACAAGGCGGTAGATCTCCATGTGGTGAAGAGGACTGAAAAGAAGGAAGTGATACCAAACAGTACATGGTTCTGGGAAGGGTATTGCAAGTGGTGGCAGTGATGGGAACTGCTTCCAACAGATAGGCTAGGGGCAATGAACTATTTTCCCACTGACCTCGTGGTAACATGAATTGAAAATTCCACTGTATTGTTTTCTGCCAAGTCCTTAAAGGCAAAACCTTAGCAAATGCCTCCTGCTTTTGCATTAATTCACTAGCAGGTGCTCTTCTACACGAGCCCTGCGAGAGCTTTATTACCAGAGGTACACTAACTATTAAACAGCCATAAGCTTAACCTGGTATTTACTGCAGGACTGTGCCTTTTTATTGCGCAGAGGGAGGGAACTCCCTTCTCAGCCCTCCAGGTGGTCCCTTCAGGGCAGGGTTGAGGCACATTGGCGAGAAGGGGTGGGGTTGGGTGGGAGAGGCTTTCATTGCTGCCCTACCTGTTCTGGGCATAAATTGAAATGATCAGTCTCTAAATCCTGCCAATTAGGCATGCTTTACTGGCATTAGAGCCAGTTTACTATGACAGGTAAAGCTAAAATGTTTCTCTTCTGAAAAACAAGAGGCAAAATGTTGCTTTAACGCATTTAACTCCTGGAGCAGGGGTAGCGGGGGGCAGCAGTGCACTGTTGGGTACCTGCCCTAGCCCAGACAGGCAGGAGCAGGGCTGCTTTCTGCCACACAGAACAGCTCAGGCACAAACACCCAAACATGTTTGTGTAGCCTCTTCCCACAGCGACTGCCAGTCCGTGGAGCAGGGCTGGAGGATGCAGCCCGCGGTCCCCTGCAGCACCCTCTCCTCTGCAATCAACTCCTCTTTAACATTCAGGGCAGCATTAGATGGGGAGAAAAAAATAGTGGTAATTCTTTCCTAGGCTCCACCTGCCAACAAAGCTCCACCTACTCGGGAGAGCAAAATGAGAAGCTTTTTACAAGACTATGAAACTGCTAATCAAGGTAGTATCTGTGCTCTCAAGTTAGTACCTTCCTAATCTTCTGATCAACAGATTTCTATAATGAGAAGGCCAACACGGACCTCTCGGGCCTATTACTTCTGCAGTCTGAGGCAGACATTGTTCTATTTTTTGCACACTGCTCCCACTCTGAGGGCTATCTTGGTTACTATAAAGGCCAGAAATGATAGGGGTGGTTCTCTTCCTCAAAGAAAAGTTATCTTTGCAGCATGCGCTTCTGCCTGTGAAAATATAGGTATGCTGTGCTGCCATGAAGCATGAGGCTTCATCCTTATCTGCATTCAAAGAAGAAGAGGGTGAGGACCATTTCCCAACAGCCTTGTATTCCTTTCTTGTGAACCATTCTCACCACTTAAACATTTAGCCTCCGCTGGTCCAGAATAAGCATTTCAGATATCAGCATTTCAGACCTCTGAAAACCTCACTTGCATCAAAGCAGGCTTTATTCTGAGAAGAGTTGGTCACTGGCTTTTGGGTATGTAGAATGTTATTTAGGAAGTGAAGAGGAAAAATTGGAAAATTAATTATCCATGTCAAAACCATTTCATACTGCGTAAAGTTTGGCTGTGAGGAATGCTGCCTTTTACTGTCCTATGTCCTGGGAACTCTGACCGACTCAGCCTCCTGCATCCACAGCTTGTCAAGATCCAGTCTTGTGTATAAATCTAGGGCTTGATGTTTAGCACAGGACCAGTGCAGGGTCCTCCTGCACCATGCCATGTCTCACCAGCTTACTTGGCTCTGTGGTGTGGCCAAAGCCCTCCTGAGAGCCCTGGCTAATGTTTAATCCATGGGGGGAGGCTGGAGAGAGCACAAATCAGCTGAGAGAGGTGTTTATTGGAGGTCATGTTCACCTCCCTCTTCCCCTCAAGACAAGGTGGTAGGTAGTTGAGGGAAGAACCTAGTACTGCGTTTGTAAAGCAGCTTAAAATAAATGGGCTTTTCTGCCCTAGATTTATTCTTCTCAGCCTCTGCTGCAGAGACTCTGCCCTGTATTAGATAGGCAGGAGTGATGACCTAGTGATGCTGGAGTAAGGAAAGCAAAGTCCTGTATCTGGCATAGCTGCAAACTTGTTTGGGGATCTCAGGCAAGTAATTCACCTTTCTTTTGTTCAGTTCTTTTATCTGCAGAAGGATACTTCCTGGATTGGGGAGAACAGAGGAGGGTGTCTCAGGTATTATTTGTCTAAGGAACTGTGAAATATAAGATAACAGACCTTGACAGTTTATATTAAAAGCTAAATATATGAATGAATTCAGCAGGGAACGTTTTCTGGTGGAAATGACTGGAAGCATAACTGTCCCTCACTCCAAACACTTCCTAGGCAGTAACATGACCACACAGAGTTTGGCTCATTATATATGTAAAATAGACAGATGCTATTAGAAAGTAATTTTTTTTACCCAGTGAGTAAAGAAGTCCATCCCTCATGATGAAATCCTCTGCAGGGGCCATATTTTTATCATGCCTCATACTTCTCAAGGTAATTTAAGTCGCCCTCAAAGCTGGATACTACCTTCCCTTTTCTCCCATGGAATCTGAGCTCTGTGTTCCTGTAAGTTCATGGAGTCCTCGGCATTTTCCTTTCACATTCCCTTCCCTTTGGCGGTATGTAATTCCTGATGTTGGTGGGTATCGCAATTTTATTAAATATGTAATAACATGCTGCTCGGGCACAACATGTCATGATAATAAACCGTCCACATAATTAGGCCTGACTCGTCAAGCAACACGGAAAAGAACTGAATGGAGTCCATAAAAGCACCTTTAAGAGGCCAATGGAAATGTTTAATGAAAAAATAAATTAGCAGTGTTTTGTATTGTTAAGTATTTTGCAGAGCAGAAAATTAATTAGCACTGAAGAGAACATACTCTTCTGGAATGCCCATGTGTGGCCCATTATATCCCATTTTGCCCTCTGAGTCATCCCTTCACAGCCACTGATCCTGTGCAAACAGGAGCAGTCCCAGTGCCATCAGGTTTAGTGACTTACTCCTGCGAGTAATCAGCCACAGAGGGAAATTCCCCCTGGAGCAGTGACCACGGCACCATTGGCAAAAGCTGCTGAAATAACTTCTATGAAAAAAAAATTTACATTTTTGCATATTATTATTATTATTACTTTTTTACTTTTCACTTTAGAAATGTCATTATTTTAGATGAAATACTAAAAACATGTCTCCAGTAAGCTCTATAAATCAGAAGTCCGTCTGTATCCCAGACTGATGATCTGAGCCATCTGGCACTGATGCCTGGGGCCTTCCTGCACGGGAGAAATTGCCCCCATGAAGAGAACGCACATTTCCAAGAGCTAAGTGAAACAGAAATAACAAAATAGTTCCTGGTGCACTTAAGCCCTGAAACTGCACAAGCGAGTTACCGCGGCCAAATCCAGCTCTGTCCAAGTCTAGGTGAAAGGTCGTCCACGAATTAGGAAGCAAACTATTGAGTTACCAGCGTTGCAGCAACAGAATAAACTCTCACCGCCTGATTGACTAAGACAGTGGGATATCACCCCTAGCTATTGGCAACTGGCCTCTCATCATTAACCCTCATTAAGGTGGTCATCTCCAAACCAAACAAATACACAGTTCAGTTACTAATACAAAAGACATCAATTAGATTTATATAAGAGTATTGCAAAATATTAAACAATAAAAGCTGCTACCAACCAACAGCAGGAAGATTCATCCTCCTGCAGCATTTGTGTCTCAAACAGACAAAGCCTGGCTATTTTGGGGAAATCACACCTTGCCTGGTGACAACTCTTGCTCTGTGCATTTGATGTGGGGAGAGGGGTACTGCTGGCATACCCTGTCTGTCTAAATCTGACAGCAAGGCTAAGGCTGGCACTTAACTGCATGAATCACCAACTACCAAAATTTAAAAGCTTGCATATGCAAATCACTAATTAAGCATATTAGCATAGTCAGTTACCCAAACTGTAATCTTAATTGTATCTCCAAGTTAGGCAGGCAATCACACACCCATTCTGGAGATTTGCATTTGTGAGCATGGTTTCCTGAGAGCTAGGTCCAGAAACTAGTCTAATAACCAATTTTTCCTCATGGAGTTCCAGGAAGGAAAAAGAAGAGTGAGACTGTGTTGAGTGGCTTCCTCTTCTGAAAAGTAATGGGGGATTCTATGAAATCAGCAACTGATGTGGACAGCTGAACGACAACTGAGAGTGCTCTCGTTTAATCTAATGTCCATCTTTGCAACTCCTTCAACCCAAACAATGTGGATTTCCCCCTATTAGCAAATATTCAGACACAGGAAAAGACTATGTGCCAGATTTTTACTTTATTTACATTGAATTACCTGAGATTAGAATCTGAAACTAGAAACTTTCTTTATACAGTTACAAATAGCTATATTATGCAGTTTTAAGGGGTTAAGAAAAGGAGGAAATCATAACCACAGAAGTCATAAAGGCAACTTATCCCAAGCCAAATAGTTTTGTTTCTAACGCAGGGCTTTAATTATAACATGTCATATAATGATGACATAGTGCTATAATAGGCAAATATAATGCATTAATCTGATATTATATTTTGGCTTTAACAATAGGTGCAGCGAACCAGCCTTAGTGGATAACTCATTCAGAACCTATCTGCACACTCCACCTAGATACTTATCTGCCTCTTTAATTAAGTAGAGGGAAACTTCTTGAGGCCATACCCATAAAGCCAGTCTCTGATGATAGCAGAGTTACTGGAAGCCTTTGGTAATCGCTTACACCCACGTACTGTGGTTAGCTTCCAACTTTGGCTCTTTCCTCCTCGCTTTGGAACCACCTATTTTTTCCCTAGTGTAAATCCCCTAGTGTTTTTGTATCAAAAGGGGTGCAAAAGACCTCCAGGGGGTTGTTTAAGCAACATGTCAGCATATTGTCATTGGCCTTCTCAGGACGGAACCAGGTTCCTAGTTGCAGCAGTGAAAAAAAGAGCTTTGGCAAATTTTTCACTTACCAGTACACTTCTCGAAACAGTAGCAACAGACTGCGTTGGTGAACACAGTATGGCCAGTGCCACCTTTGCACAATGCAAGTTTTCCGGGTCGTCCTCAGCATGTGCTCATGGCCATCAGAGACACTACAGACACTGACTCCAGTGGGAGCTGGATAGGGCCGTGTGGGATGAAATCATCTTTCCTGGTTCCGTGCACATGGAAACTTTGTGTATGTTGAAAAACACCCTTTTTTGCTTCTTCAAAAACAAAGAGTTTGTAGGATTTACACACTAAGCTAAAAATAGAATTTTAACTAATATATTAGCTTGGAGAAGGTGGTTCCTTGAGTTGCAGTGCTTGCTCTTGACTAGGAATTTTTGAGAGAAAGGTCCTGCTCTGGGGCAGTAATACACAGAAATCACAAAGACCAAGCATGTAAACAGCATCTGGAGAAAGCACAGGGACAGCAATCTCGAGGCCATGGGAGATAACTCTCTGAGGTGACAATGGTGTACAACAAGCTCTATAGTCCCTGTAGCAGAATAAAGGCAGCTGACACAAGGTCCCTATACTTCAGTATTTGCTAAGCAAACCACACAGGCTGAGCACAACCAAAATGGCTCCAACAGCTTACCACCGCCGCCTTCTTTTTCTCTCCTTCTGTGGCTCACTTCCGTACTCTCCTCCGATCTTTTCCAGTATAAAAGGTTCTGCTAATGACCTTTGAACAGATCCTGTTGAGAATGTCACTGCAGAGCTTCTTAATCTTATGGTGGCGCCTAGATAATATGGTGATGGGTACTGAAATGCTGAAAAACAGACAGACAGATAGCTAGATAAGATTAGATATATAAGTAATTTAGTCAGTCATCATACAGAGCAGCTGACATAAGTTCATTTGTAAAGCCAACTGCTAAAATTGCTTTAGAAGTCCTTACATTTTAATTCTGTTGAAAGACAGACCTTTGATCTGAATTGTTTTGGTGGCATGTACATTATTTGAATGGAACCTCACCTGACCAGCTAATACCAGACCGGTCATTCCTGGCATACTATTGCCATAGGAGAACAGTGTATATGCAAATCCATACCTACCGATAGCTCAAGGGTAGACAGATAACTGAGCATCATGGAACAGATATAGACTGAAAGCATGAGCACCACTTTATGCTGATATGCAGAATGAATCATGGGTAATAAAAGGCTCAAACAACCACATATATGACTAAATGTAACACCAAAACACTTTTGAATTAAGCATGATCAGAAAATAAAAGGAGAAAAATTAATAGCTAAGTGTTATTGCTTCTCTTTTTCATTAATATTTATTAATTTACACTGGGGGAGACGGAGGAGGAAGAGAAATAAAACATACCTGTCAGATTTGCTATTGTTTATAGACAGTTTTAGATTCCAGCTCTCAGGTACTAGCAAAACATTGGGATGTTTGTACTGCACTCATTGCAAGGAAAATTATTTACATCCACATGTTCTGTTTTTTTTAATTCAGCATTAAAAAAAATTTCAAAGACACTTCCCAGGGCAGTTTATTTTTGAAGTGGGTTATTTGTTTTCACTCTAAATCTGAGGCCACAGTAGTATTCCCAACTATGGGAGGGGTAAGAGTGTTAATATGAAAGTGTAGAGTTTGTTAGTCCACCCGTTTCTCTGCGTGGCATTCACCCCAGCACAGACACTTTGCACCACTAAGTCCCACTAAAGCAAAAACTGCTAAGTGCAAGGAGGAACCACAGGTAAACAGTTGCATGTCTTAATTAGTGATTGCTGAAGCTCTCAGAAGATTCTGTGGTTGAATTAGAATAAGTATTCAAAAAGTTCAAATGTTAATCCAAGCCTCTCTAGTTTGTAATGATGGAAGTCACTCTCTAGAGCTGGCTTACTCATTCTGGTTTTAATATATCCTGGCTGAAGTTGGGTTTGAACCGCTGCACAAACAGCAGCTGTCACAAAACCTAGCTTCCACCTTCATACCCACTCAAAATCAGTAATTGTAGGTGTGCAGAAAAATCAACTGACTGACCAGCAGTCTCCAGACAGTAATTGCCACAATCTTGTGTCCTTCTGTGACACTTCACTTTTGCATATACTCGGCTCTAAGGCTTGCAGGCTTGGATTAATCTTACTGAACTGTTAGAATCCCTGTTTCCTTAATGTTTGGGAAGCTCAACCTCTTTTTGAAGATACCTGCCTCTTGTCAGTGACTACAGTGAAGGAGCTAGACTCCTAATTTGAGCATCCCATTTATTTGCCTGTACTTTGGAAGGGTCAAGGTCCAACTGTCTTGTGAAATGCCTGATGTTACGGTATCTCCCTGACCGGTAACCTGTCCCCCATAGCTAGTCTGTTATGAGATATTTCAAGTCATCTTTCCTGCACGTCGGTGTATTATAATGGACTGTAACTCAGCAGACTTGATTCTCTAAACAGAAGCGTTCATATACAGTACACCTAGAGCCCGATTCCCCAACATCTTATGGCTGTGCAGTCAAACCCATGGACTCCTAGCAAGTCCATGGGGTGTGTAAAATGCTGTCTAGCACATCTGGAAGTGCCAGGCTCTCGGTCTGCATAACTTAAAAGCAAAGGAAGGTGAGGCCAGTAGTTAGTACTGGCCAGTACTAACAAAGTATGTTACTTACACTACTAAGTATAAGTACATATAATTGTACTTATACTCCTAAAGTCTGCATGACCAAATATCAGTGTTGTTATGCACGTATTTGATATCTGCAATGAGTTGCCAAGCTTGTGCATAAATTGTGCGAATCCCATGAAGTTCAAGAAGGCCGAGTGCAAGGTCCTGCATGTATGTCAGGGCAGTTCCAGGCACAAATACAGGCTGGGTGGAGAATGGGTTGAGAGCAGCCATGAGGAGAAGCACTTGGGGGTGTTGGTTGATGAGAAGCTCAACATGAGTCGACAATGTGCGCTTGCAGCCCAAAAAGGCAACTGCATCCTGGGCTGCATCAAAAGCAGCATGGCCAGCAGGGCAAAGGAGGTGATTCTGCCCATCTGCTCTGCTCTCATGAGACCCCACCTGGAGTGCTGCATCCAGGTCTGGGGCCTTCAGCATAAGAAGGACATGGACCTGTTGGAGTGAGTTGCCAGAGGAGACCACAAAAATGATCACAGGGCTGGAGAACCACTCTGATGGAGACAGGCTGAGAGAGTTCGATGGCAGGGGGGTTGGAACTAGATGATCTTTTAGGTCCCTTCCAACCTAAACCATTCTATGATTCTATGATAAATGGAGTAGGTGCATATTTCGCTTGCACACCACATGCCAAATATTTGCAGATCAAGCACAAAAGTATGCCTTCAGCTGAGGCAACCATTTAAAAATAAGTATCTAAATGTATTACATAGTAAAGTGCTAAGGAACATAGTTTTAATTTTCAAAATTGCCAAGCAACGAGCAGCTCATGGGTTTTTTTTTGAGAATCAGACCACTCATATATTTCCATTTAGGTTTTGGAACATGATTTTATATACCTATTCTTTGAGGACTATTGGCCAAATTGCTAGCTGTCAGCTGGAGTCTTTATCAGGAAATCTGTAATTGAATATTTCAGGCCAAGATGCATAGAAAACAAAACTGGGCAGAAACTTACACTGGAAGCAGTAAAAAGGATTAAAGAATGTAGTTCCATTAAAAATCCCAGTTCACGAAAAGGGACAGAAATGTACATTTGTGAACTTGAAATTTGTATGTTTGTTTTTGCAGTGATAACAGCAGTCCTTTTTACAGCATTATGCTCTTTCAAAGTTTTGAAATAATAACTGTAGCTAATGAATAATAATACCTTTAAATAAAATCTTAATTGGAAAACAAAGGAATAATAAAGAAAAGTTAATACTTTTTTATTTTATTCAAAGCTTAGAAAAGTTTAGGCTGGAGTTATGGGTGAAGGTTTGGTTGCTGCCTTTTCCCCTTTTATCTGAACCAGCTCACTCAGGCCTAATCTTCATCATCTAAACCACATGATTAACACACAAAATAACTTTGGAGCAAGCCAGGTCCAAGCAGGAAGCTGCAAGTACTATCATGTCTTCATGATATTAGCCAGCAAAATAACTGTGGTTTCTGCTGTTTTGTGTTGTTTTTTGTTTTTGTTTTTGTTTTTTAATTCTCTACATTTATGTTTTCCTTGAAAGGGGCTTGTGTTTTTGTTTCATCTTTGTATTGGAAACTTTCAGATTTACAATCTCACTCCCAAAGGAAATGCTTATTCTCCTAGACAATCCCCACAAGACTGGGGCAGGCCTGGACCCTTACAGAGAATGGCTGAGGACATCTCTCACTCTGCTCAAGCTTGTCAGTCAAAACCAAAGCATCCAGCCAGATAGCACCTCTCCCACCTGGTCAAGTTTAAAGGAAAGTAGCTATGATTGTATCATGTGAGGGGACTGGTCCTGCTGGTGTGTATTAGGCTTCTTCAGAATATTCCATCTGAATTGGCTGTCCTGAGAAAACAAGACGCTCCTATACTCCTTTCAGGATCCCAGTAGGTTTAGGTGGGGTTTAGCTGCTCAGATCACAGCAGTTCTGGGCATGTCTAGACATAAAGTTGCTGGTACTGGAAGAAATGTTATCCTGAGCAGGGAGGAACCTACTGAGTTATAGGTGCTTAAGTCCTCTTTTGCATCTGGCCCTAACTTGCAACAGAGGAAGAGCCAAATGCTCAAAGGCACCTTCCATTTTATGGGCCTAAATTATGCAAAAAAATTATGGACTAGATAATTTTGCACCTGCATTTGTCTTGGAGGGCAGGGAGAGGTTCCTATTCTCTGCCTTTTCCCTTCCCTCTGTGAATTCAGAAGGGAAGAGAGACCTCATGCCAGCAGAAATCATAGCCCCCATGTGTGTCATACACCCCTCTGCAAAGCTCCGTGGTTGGTACACTGGGTGCTTCTTGGGCAATGGCATGGAGAAGGCTGGTCTCCTTGGAACATTTTCTGTTCATTGTACTGGTCCTTCCCAGCATTTCACAAACCACCACAAAGAAGACAACAAAAAGGAGGAACAAAACCTTCTTAAAATGAATTGTATGTCTCTTCTCTCACTATCCCAACAGCCTTGGCAATCTCATAGGAGCCAGGCAGAGCTGGTCTTTGCTGGATGTTACTCTGCAGAATTTTATGATAATTTGGGGCAGTTTGCATGATCAAATGGTGAAAGCATAAGAAGGGAAGTCAGAAATTTCAGTCTTCATTCCTGGTTCTGCCACCAAGATCTTGCTTATATTGGGATGACATATAAACTCTTTTGGTTGTCCCACTGGCATGAACTTTGTTTTATGTATTTGCTACTTCTGCTCTGTCTAGGGCTATCTGTGGCTCAAATCAGAACAAGAGCAAAATGTCCCAATCTATCTGCAAAGCAAATTATAAACCTAAAATCTCTTTGTTCTGATTCAAAGCCTATTAAAAACTATGCAAAGACATCTATAGACTCCAGTATACATTAGATTACGGGGCAGGTTCTTGATCAGATGGAAAAGAGAAGGAAGGCTGCTAGAACTTAGGGAAGGGATGGAAGAACTACAATATGTATTAATGGGAAGTAAAAACACCCTCAAGGGATGCTGGAAGCAAGACTTCTGCCAAGGCTTGACTAGAATACACAAGTTTAGGGACCCAGCTTTTGCAGCTTCTTGCCTCATCCTAGGAAGAAAACAACTTCCTGTCTTAACTTCTTAATAAGAGTTCTATATTTGTAATTTGCAGTACTTTTCATACCTGACAGAACGGCTCAGTTCTGCTTTCATGGCAAAATTCCCAGTGATTTCATTGAGAGCATAGCACAGCTCACATCCTCTTATTCTCTGCTGTTGGGCCTTTTCACATCTTTCCATGCCGTGAGGCTTGAGTGGTCTTCTCCCCCACTCAAGTGCATTCTTGGTCTCTTTGACAGAGGTAGCAGTTGTTAATTCCATTTAAAGATCATATTTGTTTCTGTGCCAACTCTTTTTCTGTAGAAAAAGAGGAAAATGATTCAAACACTGTTTTTCTGCATCCATTCAAGACATCTCCTCCTTATAGCGACAGCATGTTTTCTCCTTGCTTTTCATCATAAGCCTTACAGTCAGGTTCAGCTGTTCCCAGATAGGGCTTATGAAGGAGAATGGGGCAGCTGGACAGTCCCAGCTGCCACACTTGCCAATGTAGTCTGTAGATGTAGCATGTGACCATCCCAAAGCACGAATAAAAAAAAAAGGAAGAAAAGAATGAACCAAAAATGTATTACTGTTTTTGAAAATGAAATCTCATGATTTCACTACACAGCACTGCTATTTCAGTATTGCGGTTTTCAAAACACTCCTAACTTTCTGGTCCTTCTTTAAGTAACTACTTCCCTGGGGTTGGTATCTACAACTGCCCTCTCTGCCTTTCAAAATCTTTTTTTAAATTAACAAAGTGGTTCCAAACAAGTGGCAGGCTACACATAAAACCCAGAAAGTTTATCTAAGAACAGATTTTTTCTAAGTTATTTCAAAGTCTTTATCAAAATAAAAACGGCAAAGATGCTTAACCACGATCCCCTAATAACCATGTCATCTTTAGTCCATCAGCTATCCTGGTGCAAAATGAGGAAGCTTGAAGAATATGTACACTGATTATATAAGGAGATGCTTTCAGTTGTGATCAGAGATGGCTCTTTCTTCTAAAAATATACTAAATTTGATTCACTAGCAGCACTGACAAAAAAAAATCTTTTGGTTCATAAGGAAAGGGTTTGATTCAAATATGTAACTTTGCTTTAAGTGTTTCTAAAATTACAATTAAGCACTGAACTAAAATGGAAACTCTGAATCCCAAAGTTAAAATGTTTCACTAGAAAATGCTAAAATTGCATAATTGGTTTGGGATTTCAGGGTGATATAACTAAAGCAGTCAGTTGAAACTGGTTCTACTTCATAAAGCATTTCAATTTTCCTAGATTTGAACATTTTGGATGAGATTATCCAATGATAAACAACATGCTGCCAGAGAAATAACACGCTGCCAGAATCAGGATTTCAGTATTACTGAACACAGGTCTGTAATGGCAGTTTACTGGACTATTTTATCAATGATATTTACAGAACTCTCAGCTGACAGGTGGAGTGGGTATGGTGAGGAGTAAGTCATGGTGTGCCTTTAGTATATTATTAGCTATGGCAAAGTCACATCTCGGCAAATCTGTAAGTTCCCCTTGACAGGAAAATGCAATGCATGTTTGTGATGCCACAGAAATAAAGTATAGTAAGAAAGGTTCCTTTCCCTCAAGATTTTCTTCAGGCCTGTCCTCAAAATGAATCCTAGGCAGGTAATTTATGGTTTAAACACATGACATTTAAGCAGCATATTTAATGCAGTTGCAGTTCATACTTTAAATTCAAACTTAACATCAATCCAACAATTTTTGGCAAATAAAAGGCAGCAATAGAGTGTCAAGAATTCAAGGAGACTCCAATCTAATTTAAATGGTGTTGCTCCCAAAAGCTGGCAGCAAGGAGTGCATCTTTTTAAAATGTTTCTATTAGAAGCTGATGTTTATGATCGCTCTCAGCTTGGCAAGAAAAACACTCTTCTAAACATTTACATTTCACATTCTTTAGGACAGTTGAAAAATGTTGGCTTGCAGTTCTCCACACTGCAGAAAGGTTGTGAGGAATGCTATAGTAGAACATTAATAGCCATGTACTTTTCTTGTTCCTTGATTTACTGTGTGGTAGTTTTTATACTAGTTGTGTTCTTCATGTTCTCTGTCCTAATTTGATTTTCACTCAAACAACATGAGCCTAGGCTTATTTTTCTAGCTAATAAAAACAAAGTCCATTTATTAATAATACTTTGTACTAGTGTTATAGTCACCACTTGGAGATTTCCTATTTGAATATATTCACTTCACTACATACTGTTGCAAAACTCCCCAGCAGTGTCAGAAAATTAGCATTTTTTCAAGAAATACAGTCTGTGAAAGAGGGGCTGTCACTGTTCTGTTTGTCTGTCCAAACAATGCGGCCATTTTCTGGTGTGCCCACAGCTCTGATCACAATGTACAGACATCAGCAACAAAAATAATAATAATATAATGTAGAACCCCCGGTCAGTCCCTTCGGCTCCAAGGTAACTACTTCCATGAGTAACTGCCACGTCTAAGACACTTGTGTTGTGGCTGCTGTGTGTCACACGTCACGGGCCCCAGTGCACGGCTCTGGTGAGCTCTCACAAATACTGCCATTAAAGCCAGCTGGATTGGCTAATGGTACCTGCCTACTCGCTCCCTTGCATACAGATTTCCCAATCTGACCCAGCCTAATAGCATCAAGAGAAAAAAAAAAATTAGCATTGGCTTTATTCTTCACCGACAGCACTGTTTTCAAAGCCATGTTTTGAAAGTACAATTAAATTGTAGATTAGAGGTGCATAAATGCATTCAATGTATTCCCCATTCCACAAATCACTTAAGGATATGTATGAATCTTATTGACATAGTTAAACGAATCACTGAATTAGGACTGATGCATAGGATATGATGAAGTTCTAAACGTTGCCAGAAGGTCACTGAAAGTTGATGGTACCTAGGAACTACAGGATTGAATATATATAAGAATGTATCCACAGGAATGACTTTCTGTATGCAAATCATCTCAGTGCAATGTTGCAATTAGTGGGAGTCCCCAGACTGGACTGCTCCTGTGGGTAAGCTCACTCATGGTCTGAGGATCTGCAGAATCAGGCTTGGTGGTATGTGCTGGATGCCTGTGCACTATCATTTTAATTCAGTTTGCTAAGGTGTGTACAAGCTCTGCTAAGGTACACGTAAGCCACAATCATGGTGGCATCGAGTCAGCTGCGTCAGGTCTGGGCCATTTTGCCGTCAGCTGAAGACATGAGGCTGATGGAAGTGGTTTGTTCTAGGGCACTTGGATAAAGAATAAAATTTACTGTATGCCTTGCTGGTAGTAGTAGCAGAGAACTCAAGGCAAGGGAATTTTTCAAATTGTGAATAAAAATTTTCGGCGTGAAGTCTTAATTGCTGTTCATAATTAGGCAACAATACAAACTGTACAAACATATAATGCCCTTCATCAGAGGAATACAGGTTAACTTAGAAAGTTTATTAAAGTTTCATCAAAGCATGATGTTGTGACTGTATTATACAGAGACCCCCTGAAGCAACCATGAACTACCTTGTCTGGGCCATGGCAAAGAGCTTGGGCCTTATGGCTAGTGGCCCTGTGAAGTCAGGAGTACACTATGCTGCCCTGTGCCCGGAGTTAGCCAAGGGCTTATGTTGTTCAGGGAGGTGCTTTTATCCACTAGGATAAAAGCTGGGTCTTGCTGGCTTACATCAAACTTGTGTGGGAATATTTGCAAACTCATGGAAACAAAAGACAATGTCTCTTGACAAAACTTTTTAGTGTAATTCTGTGCAAGAACACTCTCATTCCAGAATAAAAATGACCACACAAAGACTGACTCAAAACTAACTCCCTGCCAGCCTTTAGAAACTGAAAGTCCCATTTTAAACTTTAAGGCACTTAGAAAAACCCCATGTTTTTATTTAGCTTGTTGTTTCCAGTATGTACGTCGCCAAGAGCAAACACCCAAAACCCAAATAAAGTCAGGGGAATCTTGAGGTACCCAGTGACAGCTGCCTCACTTCAGGACCAAAATCAAGTAAGACCCAAAATCAAGTAAGGTCAATTGAACCTCGAGATACTCAATCACTCATTTTAAGGCAGACATTAAAAATAAAGTATCTTTGAAGAATTTTGAAACTTTTAGCCTAAGCAACTGGGGCAGAGGATGAAGCTGAGGAACTCCTGTTCTCATAGACAAGTCCCATCAGAGCAACTTGTTACCAATAACTCATTTATATGCATATAGACTAGCATATACAGGTCTCTATAGGAAACAGGTAACACATCACAAATCATAACTTAATAGAATCTGTGTATAACCAGTGTCTTGTATAACACTAATAACCCTGTATAAAGAAATTAAGGGAGCAGCTCAGAGTGGGTGGGAAGCAGTAGCCAGCAGGCTGGCTAGGAGGAAGGGAGAAATAATGAGGTACTTAGTTCCCAGGAAGGGCCAGCAGGTGTATTTATAGAGGTCACACACCTCTGGTCAATTAGGTCTAAACCCAGAGGAACCACTGGTAAAATATCCATTGCTGCTGGCTTCAGTAAAAGCCAATTAGAGAAGCATTTCTATTATAAAACCTAATTTCTAGGGAATAAAAGTGTGGAGAACTTCAAAGAGTTGCCCAAAGAAAGATGGAGCATGGTGTATGTTCAGGACTGGGACTAATGGATCCCAGTCCGAGCATGTGGATATTCTTTCAGATTCTAGGCAGGACAGCCTACGACACTGGCCTCTGGTTGTAAATTTAAGCCATAATTGAAATAACTTTTACTTGTTTATTTTACATTTAACTTGCTTACTTCCTCCCAGTTTAGTATTTAAATGTTCAATTTAAATTGTTTCTAAATAAACACTTGCTTTACTATGAGGTTTGTCTGATGTTGGGGGTAAGGTAAATGAGAACAAAGCTATGGTGCTCCCATTCCATGAAGATCATATATGGAGTCAAAGAAGCACATGTGGGTACCCCTGAGAACCTCTACCTCAGCACAGCTTCATGAGGCTCTGCAAGCTGGAGTATCTTCTGCCAGGCTGCAAAGAACCAGTGCAGGAGCTGGGACTGCCAAGTTTGCAAAGGCGGTCCCTTCAGCAGACACAAACAGAACCCTTTCTGAGGCACAGAGAGACTCCCCATTGCTTCTCTAAGCCACGGTGCTGTACAATGAGTAGACCAAAGTCATACCACGGGTTAGTGACAAAGCTGAAAAGAATCCAGATTGCCAGCTCCCTGTCCTAAATACCACATGTAGTCCTGCCTTCTCCTCTAGGATAAAAGCATAAGGAAAAATATTCTAAAAGCTTTCAAGAAGCAGTGTGGATTTTGCTGTGAAGAGGAGGAAACATTATCAAAGGAACAGAAAATTCCACAAAGTAACACAACAGTTACTATTGCAAAACTCTGGGGTTCTCTTCTGTGGTATAGAGTTATTCAGCAGCTCAGATTCGTAGCAGTATTTCTTCGTCCTCCAGAGTCATAAATTCTTTTTCCTGTTATGGATAAGTTCAGTAAGCTCAATTCTTTTGGCTTCAGTGAGAGCCAGACCTTGCCTAAAAATTAACATTTTTATTGTCTCCTTTCCATAGAACGTTTATGCTGTGTTTATCAGGTTCATTTCTTTTTTCATTAGAAGTTAATCGCAATGCCATTAGCACTGCTTTAATGTCATGAGAATCACACTCTGTAGGGTGCATCCTATGACTGCCTCAAAAATCTCTCCCTGTGGATATTTGGTCTCTGTGAAATAGTCTGGTTCCAACTATTCAGCTTTGCCAAGAAGAACAATGTTACCAATTATTCCTACAGTGGAAAATAAATCAGAACAATCATTTGTTTTTTTGCAGTTGGTTGTACATATCCTTCATCAGTAGAAATTTAGCTATGAATTAGAAAAATTTCCTTTCACCTTCCCAGCCTCTCCAGTTTGTGCAGGATTCATGGTATGCCTATGCATCAGATGAGTTATTTTACCTGGGAGGTAGGAATTGTTCCAAGTTCATACCTGCTCAAGATGTAATTCAGTTTTATGAAGGAGACTGGCATAATGCCTATCTACCAAAAATCTCCAGCATTATTACGTAGAGCATAGAAGACTAACAGTGACCCAGGAAAAGAAATGAAGAATTTGAAGGTGGTTTTGCAGCGAGAAAAGATCTGTCATTAGTGAAAAGAATGAGGTGAAATTACTGAAAGAGCAATGAAGGAAATGTAGAACAAAACTCCAGGGCACAGAGGGATCTGTGAGTACTACCTTGGGGAGAAGGTACTACAGATACTTCTTTAGATAAGGGCATATCAAAATTCAGTGCCTGAGCTCAGAAACCCAAACATTCATATTAAAAATAACAATCATTTCATGTTCATGTATTGGGACACAAGTAGCTTTAGGTCTTGGCTCTCATATTCTGCTTAAACATGCAATTCAGAAGAATAATTCAGATGTGCCATTACCTCGAAGGTATAAGAGCCAAGAGCAGATGCATGCTTAGGCTATGCAGTTACCCTTCTGTGCCCGCAGTCGTGAAAATCTGGTCCTCGAGCATTTTTGGGTTTCTTTTGGCTTTGCACATGGGCTGTGGAGGTGTTGTCCGAGGTGCTGAGTCCTCCTCAGGTCATTGGGAAGCTGGAAGAAGCTGCAGGTGCTCCACGCCACTGAAAATCACGTCACTGGCTTAATCATCAACAAAGTCTTATTACCAACACTTGCAGCCGGTATCCAATGAAATGTGAGATAGCTGTTAGAGGCCTAAGCAACTAGTAATACCAGTTTTTCTAGAAAATTAATAAATGCAAATGTTAACTGTTCTAAATTCACTTAATAAACAAGTCACCCGGAAAGATTTGTGGTTTTCATTAATACAGAGAATATAAATAGAAAAGGGAATGGAAGGCCTGATACTTGGTGTCCAATAAACCCTATAACATGGCCAGGCTTTTGCAGGGCTCTCTGGGTATGCAATGAGATAATTAGCAAATGTCATTGTAGTCTTTCAATCACTATAAAGTACATTTAAATGCTTTCTAAGTGCGCAGCCCATCGGTGCCTAATGAAGCAACTGCAGCTGATAGGCTGGATCTTGCACTAAACAAGGCAGAGTAAAGAAGACAAAATGCTAAACTGCATGGCGAGCCTAAGAGGCTGAGAAGATCCAAAGAAGCAATTCTGTTCTCAGCTAGTGAAAGACACTGGCAAGGGATGAACATTGCCAAGTGCCTCATTAACACAGAGGCATTCTTGACACATGTCCAGTGTCCATTCACACCCAATGGTTTTGACGCTAAGAGAGCACAGGAACTTGAGATTCATCCCCATTCAGTGTAAGAAACTGTGTGTTGCACTGAGTCTTGTTTCCATTCTTGCCTATCCCTAGCACAATTGCTTGCTGTTCTCTAATAACAGACCAAATCCCAAACAAAAGGTTTGTATGACTGCTCAGTGCTGAAAAAACTATGTTTCTCCTGAAGAGACAAATGTAGATTTCCCTGGAAATCTGCCCAGATCTAAATGTGAGCATGGAAATGGGTGTTATTGCCTGCACTCTGTGTTTGTGTTCAAACTCTCCTTTCCCTGCCCTTTCCAGAATTTTCCTACTGGAACTAGTGTGAGATTATAAATTTAAAGGATTTGAAGGATCAATAATTAGGTATCGCCTTGATAATGAATTATGGATTGAAAAGAAGTCTCACAGGTTGAGAAATTTTGAAACATCATGCACTTGCTTCCAAAAGAAAAAGGAGAATAAAACTACTGTACTATAGGTATGATGTCTTAGCAAAACTAAATCAAAGGGTAGATTACATTCTGAATCTGGACCATGAATAAGATCTTCCCAGCTTCTGCAGTGGCCTAAACATGTGTCACCTTCTACATTCCTCACCGGTCTCTCAGGAAGCAGCTGTACTGTGCAACCACAGTTCCCAGCCGTGAAGCCATCACGTGCCACCTGCCAAGCCTGGCAGAGCCCAGGCGATGACACCACTTCACACTGCTGTGTGTACTGCAGTAAAAATTACCCAGCTGACCTCCATAAAAATTAATCGAGTGGCCCTGCTTGAAGTATCCTGCGTCTTCCTGGAGTTATGCATTGGAAAGGACTCTCTGAGTCATCCCCCTAATTTGCATATCCCTTTGCATCTTGGCATTAACAGTCAAGAGCCATCAGAGCCAGCTAGAAAAGCCTCATGTTTGTGCTCTCCCATGCAAATACCTCTTCTCCCTATATATTAGTTACTGTGTGTGGGTTTTCTCTCTCACTCTCTCTTGCCATATGTGTGGGAGTTGATGGCATCAACTTTATGAAATCTCAACACATGCCAAGAACAGCTGGAGAAGTTGAAACAAGTTCTGGGTGAGGTGAGTTTCATGGGCAGGGACTGAAATTAGCAAAGGTACCGTGGCTGCTTGCCATCCTGGGAGTCTCACATGGAGCATGTGGGCTTTGCTTGCTCCAAGAGCAGATTCCTGATGGAAAAAAGGATTTGATTTAGATAATGACGGTGGCAGAGATAGCTGAATTAGAAGAATCTGTCCACCAGGAGAGACCATCTCTGCACCTCTTCTGTGACTGGTTCATTATGTAAATATAAAAATTTCATCATGAGTCTGAAGTAATTAATATCTTTAGCCACCGTGTAGCACTCTTCATCTTCAAAACGCTTTACTAACATTAATAATTAATCACCACAACACTCTGGGAAGGTTATCATCTTAATCAATGGGTAAACTGAGACACAAAGATTTAAAGTATCTCAACCTGCCAGTGGCAGTACTCTCGCGTTCCAGCCCGGTGCTCAGTGTGCTGCAGTGCATGGCCAAGCTACCTGATATGCTTTCTGATAAGAAGGAACAAACCAACAGGGCATTCCAGGATGAATGAAATAAAACTCCCTCCAGACTGCACACAGAGCAGAACCTGTTAATCCCTGGCTGCTCCCTACAGGTCTCTGTGTTCCCAGATCCAGGACATCTGTCCTCCCCTTGAAATGTCTACACGTTTCTGTTGTTCTGCATGTTCCCTTCAGCAGTCCAACAGTGTTCCTGATGAGATACACACACTCTGGCCTCAGCCTTAGCTATGACTCAGGTATTTACATCTTCTTTTCTGGGTAATTTTAGAACATAAAGGACCAATTATATATCTGATGAATTTTAGTGTTATAAATAAATAATTTAATAACTAGCATTTGCTTTTGAAGCACTTTATACATCTATTTCATAAGAATTTCCAGCTTTTGCCTCAGTCTCTTATACAGGAACATTTGAGTCTGGTTCAAAGTTTGGTCTTAAGTTGTTAATTCTCTATAATCAGGTCTTATTTAGACTAGTAAATGCATCTTTTAGCTTATCAGTTACTGCCATTAGTTCCACCTGGACATCTCCACTAGGTCATAGATTATTACTGGGAGAGAATTGTGAAAGCAGTGACCTCCCTGCCCAACTCAGAAAATGAAACTTCAGCGTACCCTACTAAGTACAGAAACGTGCACAGTACACCTGACAGAAAAGTTTGCTTCACAAGAGACATCTGTCAAATGTGGCAGGCTCTCATTAAAAACAATTAACTTAATCAAAAATCCTTTTTCTCTTATTTCTGCTTAGTCAGGTGAATATTAAATACTAGATTTTCCAGGGACACAGAGAAGAGGAGGAAATCAGCATCTATGTTTTCATTCAAACATGCGTATAAAGGAGCAAGTACAGATTCGCCTTCGTATACCCAAAGTATGCATGTAATTAGTATGACTGCACAGGGAGTCATGAGACTTGTATACATGACTGGCCACCTGCATGTCATTTGGGTGGTTGTCTTAATACTGACAATGCTTGTGCATGCAGCCCTAGCCTTTAAACGTATGGAAACACACTTTTTTCTGGCAAAGGGGACTTGTGAGAGCTGCTGTTCTCCTAACCCCACGCTCCCCAAGACATCTGGTGCCCGTTAGGACAATACTTCTCATTGAACATGTAGATTTTTGTACCTGTTTGGTTTAGAGTAAACTTGCTGCTTCTGACGTCTTAATTCCTAGCATCCCTACCACAAGTACAGTTCTCTCCTCAGCACTCCCAAACCTCTTTCGTGTTTTCCCGAAGTGGAGGAGGCAAAGAAAAACCCTGGTTCCTTTGAGGTGGGAGCTCACCCCAAGAAGGAGGAGAGGAAAGCTGACCTCCTGTGCATTTCTGATCATATTTATTTTTAAAGGCACTTAGCCATAAGTCTCGGCCTATGGCTCTGCTTCCTGCAGGCACACCCTGCTTGTGGCTGTGAAGGTACTCACTAAGCACCAGGAACACCCAGCATTTATATAGGGCTTTTCATCTTCAAAGCACTTCCCGAACATCGTTTAATTAATGAATCCTCACAGCCCTCTGTGAGGTATGCATGGTTATTACCCCCACATTTTACAAGTGAGGAAAACTGAGGCAGCGATTAGCTGAGGCAACACTGTGGGAATTGGGATTAGAGATCAGGAGAGCTCAGGAGTGCTTGGACCCCCGTCCCACACAATGATTGCCAGGCTGCCTCCTTGGGAAATGCACGTGGTGCCTCAGTTCAGCACAGTATGAACATGATCAGTGCTGACTCTTTGGTGCAGCAGCGACATTTTCTCCTTCCCCGTTCTCCGGGTTTTCTGTGTGGAAATTTGGAAAAACTTTCTTTTTCGGCTTTCAGTATCAGTTCCAGACTCTGCCGTCACCCAGGCAGGAGAGCCAAAGAAAGACACTGGAACTGAGGTTCTAGAGGATGACGGCTTCTATTACCTACAGCACTACCTAACACATTCAGTTTTAGTGCCTTCACAGTGTTTTCAAAATGACACAGAAGGGGGACTTTCACCCAGAGATCTCAGAGCGCCCTATGGACAAAGGACAGTGTTGCAATCCCAAATCACAGTATGGCTCTGTGCAAACCGTCAGGCCCACTCAGGCTTGGCCTCGGCTGAAGATCTGATGATTCACGACCCTCAGCCCACATTCATGAAAGTTCAGTGAGTTTCACTCACATCCTTCTCAGTAACTGCGGGTTCCTCCCTCGAGAAGCCCCAGGGTATCCCGGTTCCCAGCTGACATGTGGAGGACAGGAGCAGACTTCCTGGTCACAATGGTAGCCAGTAGGGTGAGAGAGGGCACCAACGATGGGGGTTAAACCCAGATGGTTAAACCTTGTCAAACTTGAACATCCGAGAGAACCTGCAGGGTTTGGTTCCTTTCCAGCCCTCCAGGGCTCTCACAGCCCTAATTATTATTGTTGTTGTTGTTATTATAACAAAACATTCATATACTGCCATAAAATACAAACTAGATAATACACGTTCCTTGCCTGAAGAGCTCAGGCTTTAAACAGGCTGGACATTCTGAACTGGATCCCTCAGGAGAGACAGGGAAGGCGCAGCCCTTTTACAGCAATTTCCCCTCTTAATTCCTTTCAAGTGGGGCTGGACGCTGTGAAGGGAGATGGGACGCGGCACTAAGCAGCTGATGGGGCAGCATCAGAGATAGAGCACGCTCCTCCAGCTGTGCCTTGGCTCGTGTTCTGCTATGCACAGCAGCTGGGGGAGAAAGATTTGTGGCTGGCCGTCACACTCACCAGGCAGGGGACTGTGGGCAATGGCATTTCATTGTGGGTGCGCTTCTCAAACCAGCTGCAGCTCAAAGCTGGTACCTACCACTCGGCAAGCAACCTCCTGGCGGGGCAGCAGCTCCCAGCTCCTGCCGAGTTCTCACAGGCACTATCAGGGAACTGGTGTCAATCAGTTGATGAGCAATGCTGCCTCCGTCTGAGCCAGACGCTGCGGTACCACCTGCAGAAATGCAGCAGGAGCTGCTCAATCCTGCTCCTGTACAAGACAACCACCCCACAGGCGCTGTTTCAAATGCACCATTCGACTAAACTGAGGTGGTGGAATTGTAACGCTCAAAAGAAAACCGGAGCATGGTAATAGCGCCTAGTGTGCATCAGCCTTTGCAGAGCTGACTGCCGGGAAGCACTGGGGACTCTGTGGTTCATAAATGCTCTTCTGACTGAGACTGATGCCTTCTCTTGCCTGTGAGGTCCCTTCTGTTCCCTCCTGACAGTGTTTCCCGGTTTAATCTGAAATGTCAAGAGATACCAAGCTACAGGAGATGTGGAAAATTCTGCAATTCCTAAGCTCCACTTTGAAATGAAATAGTAATACTTGTAATTAATAGTAATCTCTAATGAAAAAAAAATAATCCCTGCTTATTCCAATATAGACACTAGGTAGTACTAGGGCGTCAGGCAGGCTTATTCAGCCTCTGGACAGACTCACCCACAAGGCCTAGCACCAACACGCCCTGTGTACACCTCACATCATTCTGAACAACTGCATCAAAACAAAACGAAGACAAGGAGCACTTTCGGTCCGTTGTGTGTCTAAGCACAAGAGAGGGATCCCTGGCCAGTTTTTATGAACTGAAGGTTCTGAGCCAGGAACTGTCCCTGCATCTATATTCATAACTCATAGAACAAACCAAAACAAGACTCCAACAAAATAGATTTACAATGAAGGAAACATTTCTCAGAAGTGCTGCTGTTTTCATTCCCTCCAGTGCTCTATGTTCCAATGTTCTAATGTTCTCTGATCATTTGGTCACCAAGACATTGAGCAGACACTGCTGAAGTTTTTGAACACAATCTGACCTATCTTAGACCTGGCACAAACCCAAGAAAATACTAAGAATAGGGGCACACCTAATATATTATTCAGGGATATAATGTTAATGTTCTGATTATTACTAAACTCCAAAGCAATTCTCATCGCAGAACCTACAATGCAGTGGGGAAATCTCACTGGACACCCAGGATGAATGTTCACATTACCCATTGCCCACCCCTAAACCACTGCAGCTACTTCTTCCCATTCCTTCTATCCAGGCTCCCAGCCTAGACCCCAGCCAGGCTCTACTCTATCCCTTGGGGATTTTGTTCATAAACACAGATATGTTGATGACTCAAGTCTTAATTTCTCCCCAATCGATCTGCCTCTTTATGGCCAGTCTCTCCCAGCTGGCGTATTCTTCCCGATGGCTCTCTGGCTACACCAGCTGAACTCCCCGCCTTTTCCCCTTGTCCTCCTGTCTCTGCCCGTGCCAACATGCTCTGCCCATGGCTTGGCTGTCAACAAAGGAGCCCTTTTTCTTAACTCCCTCTTTCTAGCACAGTCCCAACAGCTACTTCCTGTTAATCATGACAACACTTTCTGTGCAGTGGACATCTGTTTACAGCCCTGACACACACTGTCTCGCTTTTCAACAGAACAGCGCAGCATTTCTTTTTTCCCCCATCTGTAGAAGGTGACCCAGACAAAATGGCTAATTTCTAAGTTAGCTCCTCGTGGTTTGTGCTTCCTGCCGTAGCAATAGTTGTCAATCAAGCAGAGCTTAATCTTAACTCAGGCATTAACTTGAATGCAATTAATTCTTGGCAGCAGACACAGAATGCTACGAGCCCCATCTCTCCTGATGATGATAAGGCTGACTGTCAGGACAGGCTTTGCATTCACTCCTTGACTTCAGCAAGAGTTAGATCAAGCCCATACAGACTAATAAAACAAATTACATTGTTGGCATTAGCAAGTGCAACTCTAAAAGAGTCAATTGATTTCTGTCTCGCTATACCAACCAGGACCTTGCCTCAGCTTACAGATGTGGCTGGTATTTTCCTATTAGTTTTCAGGATAACAAATCGAATTACAACTGGGTGAGAACACAAAGCGCAAATTTGAGGCATATGGCCTAACCCTAAGGGAAGGTGTTTGACAGGCTGCAGAGTCAACAATATCCTCGTGGCCAGACACATGCCAGACAGTCACAGATGTGACCTCCTGCCATCTGGGTCAGCATGATCTTGCTCGGCCTTCCTCTGCCTTGTTTCTGTTGCCTCACTGCACTCCGCGTGGCATTTTCAGTTGTGTTTTACCTCATTCCACTTACGGAGCTGACTTGTGTGGCTCCAATGAAACCTAGTTAACTTTGCTGGGATTCACAGTGATTCAGGTTATGAGATGAGACGGCTCAGGACAGATTGTCACCAGTCCAAGTCCAATCCAGGTTATCTTCATCTTGAGGTTGGGGAGCGATCTGGGCCATCTGTCTTGCACCACTTGCAAGTCTGACACTCACTGTCCCACTCCCCATCCCTCATTTTTCTGGCTATCTATTTTTCTGTTATTACTCTTATCAAGAGAAGAACTTAACCAACCTGGCATACCAGCCTGATGTATTTAGCAGATTGCGGTGTGACTCAGTACAGAACTCTTCCTATGTTTCCACGTATAAACACAGTCAGTGGACAAGAAGGCAGTGAAAAGAGTACGCCTTCATGGAGATTGCAAAACCTTGAGGAGTCAACAGATTGCAAGGTCCCTCGCAAAACAGGTCCCCGTTCCCCACCAAAATACCCTATTCCTTTTCCGATTTGAGCAGTTTTAAGTTCGCAAAACGTGTGAGATTCCTTAGGCTATACACAGGAATACCCATATGATTAAAACTCTGTCAAAGGTGTATTCTATTAGGAATATCCTGGCAGCCATCCTGAAGGGTCTTTAGGAGTCATCCATTCACAAAGCAATGTATTTGATGACCAGTGTAAATCACACCACTAATTAAACCGGGGCAAATATTTTTAAAGTGTTCCTTAGGCCGAAACACATTCATATTAACCATCCAATGAAGAGTATTATACATAGACATCTGACTCAGGGGATGAAATGGCAAAAACTGCCCAGGTGCTAAAACTATGATATTTAAGACTGATTGTTGTATTTCACCAGAATTACAACTTCCAGTAGAATTCTTAGTCAAAAGGCCACCTCTTCCCATGGAAAAGCAGGAAGAATTTTACTGTCTTATGTTAAAAAGAATCTTTACCTAAATGTTATTTGATTTGTCCTGCAAACATGCCTTGAGTTTGCACTGCTTTATAGTGCCTTTATGGATACCCTGGGAGCTAAGGTGGTTGGTGCATTGTATACGGCATTGTGTAAGGTGTTGCCTACTTACGGTTTGCATATTATTATAAATATGTTATTCAACTGACTGAAAAAAAAACCAAACCAAACCATGGATAGAGTCTTACTGATAAAAAAGTTTTAGAATGTACACTGAGGAAAATTCTTGTTATGTTTTTACTGCAAATGATCTTCATGATATTTATTCTAAACAGCTCTGTCTTGCTAAGATTTAAATGGATAAAAACCTCACATTCAGTCTCTGAATTATTTTTTACAAGGTCCAAATGCAGCATCCACTTGCAATGAGACTGTCAAGTGCCTGGCTTATAGTAAGTAAAATTCTGCAGGTAGCAGCATGGCTGCTTCAGGTACTTATTTCACTTCTGCTGACACAATTGAAGTAAAAATTAACTTAGGAGAAAGCTACCATTAGTCTGTTTTTTCTTTAGTGAAGTTATGCAGGATTGGCCTTAAAAGTTAACTTGTTTGCAAAATTTCAAATATATGCAAATAAGTCATTTATCTTATTCAATAAAATAATTTGGTTATGAATATTTACATGATCATAAAGATGTATGGAAGACAGTGAATCCTCAAAAGCAGTTACTATAGCTAACACATCTTACATAATTTCAATGTATGAACTAGATGTATGCAATACATCATATTAAATATCTCCTCTGAATAAAGAAATACCAAAGGATATCCTATACTTATTTCATTAAAAAATATACTCCATGTCTCTCATAAAAATCACTCTCTAAGAGCTACTTCCACAGCTCCTCCATGCTGAAGTAGTATCACAAAATACCTTTCTGTACTCAAACATGGGTTAACACTTGCTTGATTGAACGAATTGAACCTGTCCTTTGTCTGCTGTGCTTCCCCAGGGAATTCTAGCTCTGTTCCCTCTTCTGCCTGAGCCTATGACCCAAGGTCGGGCACACAAAGGACTGCCCAGAGTTTAAAGATGAAGAATTTAGTTTGGGGTGGTTTCATCCCGGATCTCAGCGGAATGGGTTGAGTCCCATCCCACACCACAAGATGACGGGGGCAAACTCCACATTGTACTGTGTGACAGGCACAGGCCTCGGGCACAGCGCTGCAGACGGGGACAATCACACGCTTCTTGCCCTGCACAGTGCCACAGGCTTTCTCCAGCTCCCCGTATCTGGCATGTGGGACCACAGAATTGGAGAGACCCTGAAGTGCTGGGGTTTGTGGTCCAATCCAAGAGTGTGGAAAAAACTCCCCGGGAACTAAAAATTCTCACAATTCTCACTATGTTCCATTCTCTTCCACTTTGATGTTGCTGTCTCTTACATGAATGTTGTTATGTATTGCATGCATATTAAAAACAAATAAACATGAAACAGGACACTGCTGCACACAGTTTTCCGTGTTAAAAGGGAAGGAGAACAAAAGCCTACAACACATTACTTGTGCAATTAACTCTCCAATAGCTAGGGTACATCCATTAGTTCAACTGAAAACTAGGAGAGATAAGCATGTTATATTTTCTATTTTGCAAGCAGTATCTCCAGCAAACCAACCACCAGGAATACAAACACAGTCTAACAGACCAAATTTTTCATAGGCCTACTGCCCTTCCACAGACAGAGTAATACTTAAATTCACTATTGCAGTATTATAGGATATACACGCAAGAATGTATTCTGAATTAGCATCTGCAATGGGTTTTGTCAAGGGCTTGACATGGCCAGTGGTAATTGTCCCCCTGAACTGCGCTCAAGGTGAAAGTGCTGGGACAGCTGTACTTGAACTTCCATCTGTTGAGAAACAAGCCCCACTGTGTTAACTAACACAGATCTTTCACTGCCTCCTTTAGAAGTGAATTGTGGAACAGCACAAGGAGCTAGTGTTGAGATCTCATGCAGCGTGTTTGCACCTGGGAATCACTAAGTGTATGTTCATAAATAGCTAATGGGGCAAAGCAGCCCAACGTGGTCTTGCTTTTACTACTGAATTGCTCTGAGATCTTGTTCATCTTTCAGTATCTCATTTGGTCCCTCTATAGCGTGGGGAATAGTGCTTATCTGCTGCACCGAGGCACTGAGGTCTGTAACAATAACTATGAACAGTTTGATAAGAGATGCGAGTGAAAGACAAAGGTATATTATTGCAAAATTTTGTGGGTTGGCAACTTAGCTAGTGGCACTGTATTGCATCCAGAGCCCATTTGGCTCCTCACAATGAAATGAGAGTGGGGGGAGAGGAAATCAGGTCAGAGTTTTTGGCAGACCTATTCAAGGTAAGCATAATCCAGCTGATTCATTATGTGCTGCAATCTTTGCTGGCAAAGATTCCGAAGTAAAGTAGCCTCCGGCCCTATTGCAACTCAGCCTCTGTGTGTGGGTGTTGATGCTGCACATTAGGGAAGGGTGTCACTGGTGGATAAACTTAAGGGGATGAGGGCTGGATAAAGGACGCAAAGGACTTCACACTACACAATATCACCCCAGTTTTCCCTGCTAGGCAGCCGACTCTAAAAATGTTGTTCCTACCTCCTAGAAGACAACGAGGAAACCTTTGAGAAGACCCTTCTGATGACTAACGCAATCTCTGTTTCATGAATCATTGGCATTGGGATGTCCTTGTGGCACAATCAGAGCTCTGGTTATTATACTCATTGATGATAAAACAAGTAAATCTTAATGAGTTGTGGGAAAGGAGACAATAGGGCCCTCTGCCAGGTCTCATTTACCTTGACAACACGCCTACAGCCCAAGCACAAAGATCGCTATTGTTTATCCTCCGTATTTGTGAAGGGGCCAGACAGCTCTTCTCATTTCACTCAATCTGATGGTACTCTCTTTATCTCTGCCTTAGCATTTCTAAGGTACCTATCACGGTGGTATCTAAGCATCTCAGCTTTAGTCCAAGGTTAAATTTATGGTAACTAAACCACTTGGACAGCCTTTGAAGGGGAGAAACTGATATATAGTTAAACAGTGGTAAATTATCCAATTTACATAGTGCCTCTTCTTTGACTAAAAGGACAAGCAAAGACTTTGTTGTTCATATTGTAAACAAATCCTCTGTGTATAAATCAGACATCAAGTAACTGGGTCTGTTACCTCACTAATACAGCTAAGCCCATCTACCATGCCAGTAACATGCCCAGCATGAACTCAGCTTCTGTCCCAGCTGGACTGTATTTACACTAGGGACTCTTGTCAGCCTAGTTTTGGTCAGGGTTACAAATCACACTCCTGACCAGAAGGGCTACAGCAGTAGGATTGTATAGAGAAGAAAACAGATATGAGAAAAATGGACCTATTCCACCCGGCAATCTGTCCTCTGTGGACACTCACCATCAGAGCTGCTGATCTCATTGCAGCTCCCGCCCTTCTGCTGCTGGTGATCCTTGCAAAGCCAAAAACCAGCTGTGAATGGACCAGGAGAGCTTTCACCTGGTACATACTTTATCTACAGCTTTGTCATCTACAGCTGCTTCAGAATTTTCAATGAAAAGTGGTTTTGAACAGAAGAAAGAGGTCTCTATCAAGCTATGGTTTTATACATTTTTTTAAAGGAAGTGTTTGTTAAGAAAGGCTCCCCAGATCCCAGCTGGATTAGGAAGAGCAGCCCCTGAGTAATCAGCCTTCCAGCAGCCAGACACCTGCTAGGGGTATGGGAGAATGGAGGTGGACCCTTGGCACCTCTTTGTCCCGAATGGCTGCCAGAATCACCAGGCTACTACTTGTACTGGCACTGGTGTCTTCTTTGGGTTTTGTGCAGAAAGCATGAAAAGATGTGAATTTCAACTCAGTGTGAACATGGGAACATTCTTGAATTTCTGAGAAGTTTGTCAGGATGGCAAAATACTTCCCATTCAGATCTGGAGATAAGGGCAGATTTCAAGCAAGAAACAAAAAACAGACTCTGACATTTAGATCTCAGAGTGAGTTCCTTGGGACAGCAACAACAGAAAAACATCTTTCTACTTGTGCTAAGAAGAAATCAGATCAGTTGCTGATTTATAATGCTGAGCAGGGAGAACATTAAAAATAGTGTTTTTTTCTCTCCCTTTTGCCAGCTACAGGGAATTGCAGCTAAGTTAGGGATTGTCTACTGTTTGCCTCTTTTAAACAACTTTTTCTGTTCTCACATGTTCTCTCCTTGTTGGCTTCTTTTGCTACTGTCAGCTACAGTGCTGCTTCGTGACTCACTGTGCAGAAAGACAAATGACAAACCTTTCCCTTAGGACAGAGACAGTGTCACCTCCACAACACACCTGCATCTGCTGGATTCACACCCTGGGTCTCCAGTCCACACTGCCCCCCTACAGGGACTTGATGTGAGCTTTTAACGTGATGTTTCTGCTGTTCTGATGTAGAGAGGCAAGTGAGGAGCAGGGAAGAAAGACAAAGTAAGGCATATACAGTCAGACCGCAGCAATAACCATACAGCAAAGGTCTCAGTTGGGCATATAGAATTGTGCTTGGGTAGGGAATTGCATAATCAACCAGATGCTCTTCCATCACATGGGAACGGTCTAGCATGGGAGGAGGGCTATAGCCCTGCAATTTCCTTCCTCTTTCCCTTAAGAGGTCCATCACTAGGCCAGACTGCTTAAGGTCATTTCTTAAATGGGAGGACTTTCTTCCTGCCATACCCTTCTGCAAAGAATCATCTCAAACATGTTCTTTTCACATATTGAAAACAATTATTTACTGATAGAAGATGCTCAAGAAATAAGAGCTTGACAAAAGGTCTGAGTAAAAGGACAAAGGCTAACATGGAGACAAATGCCTGATGCCCCTGCTTGCTCACTTCTCATAGAAGCAATACCCTGAATTCTCTTTTCACTTGCATTGAAGTAAATTAAGCAGCTCACACAAGATTACACAGCTACAAAGCTTTTGTAATTGACAGGAGAATCAGATCCATTGTGTAAGCCAGAAAAAATAATTTTAGTGCTCTCCCATGGAGCAAAATGATTTTCTGGCTCCCGGCTGGCTCCCTTCAGCCACAGGCAGCAAACGAACACACACAGCTTAACCCATAGCAAGCTTTCAACCCTCTAAAATCTTCCTTACTCACTCGTTACTTACGCAGGATTCCCTTTGAAATCAGTCACCAAAAGTCAGTGAGTTCCACCTCAGGAAGAGATGAGTAATTAATAATGATGCTTCCCCACCTCATCTCCTTCAATACGCTGAAGGGATAGAAGCAATTTTTGCAGGAATTCTCCCCCAGGTTACTCATTTGCTACAGATCTTCAGTTTGACCTGCAGGTGAAGAAAAGCTGCAGCTTCATAACCCAGTCCACTTTCTACCAGCTTGTGCCAGATAGACAATAAATAGTTTTGTGAACATTCATGCTGTCACACAGTATTTTTTACCTTATGGAAGAAAAGTAGCATGAATTTAAATATTTTGAGAACCTCGTTCAGTTTTCTCAGAAGCTGCTGAACCCTTGGAAAAATCCAGCCATTAGCATCCCAGAAAGGGCTGCAAGGCACTGGCCATTTTGACCCTCAACTCCAAAAATTTCAGAATGAGAGGGGGGTTGCTTTGAAAATATGATATCTAATTGCAAAAGTTGAACACTGGAAATCTGGATCTGGCCTGTTTTGAAATTTGGACTATCGGTACTTAACTACACCTGTCAGCTGGGCAAGAGACACAGAGCATTAGCAACAACAGGGCTTTTCTGGTCAAAGTAAAAAAATGTCCTGACTAAGCCAGAGTAAAGACCAGCAAGGAACATGAGGACCCTGAAAAACACCATGAGCCAGTGAAAGCAAGCAAACAGCTTAAATAACACTCCCAGAGTATATAGCAAAGATCAGAACAGAACTAGGTCATTTCTGCTCATGATGGATGCAGTCTACAGGAGGGAACTCAAATCATATCAGATGTAACTGGGTCATTTAGAGTCCGATGCTGTTTGCTCCATAGGGACAGATGAGCATATCATGAAGTTCAAAACTCATCCCTGCTTTCCAGGGAAAACGTCAATGTTTGAGAAGGCAATGGGGATGGAATTCAATTCTTCTGAGGGAAGCCAGGATAGAGGCATATCCTACAGAAAGGTTAGCTTGTTGTGCCCACAAATCAAGACTTCATTCCTGAAGTCTTCTCATGCCAAATAAATTCACCAGACTATGTAAAAATTCTGAGTTGAGCACTTGCCACACTTGTTCATGCAGCTGTAGATACATAGTGTGTAATTGCATTTGCCATCAGGGTAATTGTGCGTGCAAAATTGTGCAATAAGTATTTTTTACACATCTTCATGCTTTTAACTTTCCTTTCTTCTTCTTTTTTTTTCTTTTTTTAAATCAGGCACTCTGAACAAATACTCAGATAAAATAGTTAAAATTATTAAACATTATTTTGACTTGCTTTAATTATAAAGTCACAAGTGAACCATAATACTGTGCATTTATATGACACAAAAGAGAGCCACACCACATCACTGCTATGTCATTAGGATCTGTTTGTACAGTTTTTAAATTTGCCTGAAGAAAGACAGATTCCTTAGACTGAAGCTAATTTGTTACACGTCTGGAATCTAAAGCCAATTAAACACTGATCATAGTTACTTTGTAGTCCTTGGCAATTAACTTACTATTTTTGAGGATTCCTTTAATTTTATAGTTGAGGAAACCAAGGAAGAAGCCCTTCTGACAAAGAAATCACAGCTATTTCACAGTAAGTCCAAACCCATGTAGATCTACACTGAGATACAAAGTGGCACAGTATACTTAAAATGTAGCACAATACAGACAGATTCAACAGATTAAACGATGTTCAATGATTAATTTCTAAAATAGAAGAATTCCCAGCTCCAATAAGAAATTTCAAGACTGGACAGGGATATCATTACATGGCAAACCTGGACTCTCAACATATGTTCCATAATTCGATGCTATGAGAGTGTAAACTCTGTTCCCTGCACTGGCCCTAGATGATACCGCTGCTAAAAGCAAACATCGTCAGGAAACAAAATCCCATGGCACCGCGTCTGTGAACAGGAGCCAGCGCTGAATACCCACAACAAGGCAGCGTCATCATACAAGGGCAACCAACACCATGAAATGCAACACTGCTGAGCACAGCACCTATTAGATGTGGCCAAGACATAATAACTGGATACTGCAGTACACAGCATAGTGCAGATAATAATCAGAGTATTCTTTCATAAATATACATACATCTATATACATATACATTTATATACACACACAGAATATTGTCTGAAGGGAAGAATGATTTTGCTGGGCACAGAGAAGTGTTTTTCTTTGAAAATGAAATGTTGTAACATAAGACTCTTAGAGATGTTAAAACAACCAGATACTTTAATGGGGAAATGCCAACAACAGCAAGAGGGAGAAACAAATTTAAGCACCTCAATTAGACAATCAGTTCTGTCACTAAGATGAGCTGGCCTGTTTAAAATCATAACTTCAAATATCCCTATCTACACCCTCAGAGCTCAATCACTGTAACTGCTATGCCCAAGGAGTCTGAGATCTTTCTATATACGCATCCTATTTGTCACAGATGATATTAAGAATCACTCTGGCCAAATGCCTGCTTGTCCGATGCTGGGGAGCTCCCAGTTGCTTTCAGCTCCTGGGCTGCTACTGGACCTCTACGTTTAAGCCAATATAATTTAATAAACTGATCATAAGTGATGCAGAAAAGATACAGCCTTATCTTAACATCTGAAGTATAACTGTATCCAAAGGCCATGTTGCATTTAGAGCAGATTAAAGAACCCCAGTGCAGGTGGAATCAAAACTGACACCTTTCACTTTTGCACAGAGTTTGATCTAAATGCAGGTAAGGTTTCAACAAAGCAAGTGAGGCAAAACCTCACTGTTGCATTGCAGAACTGTAGTTATCCTGCTTCAATCTGCAGCTCAGATTTGCATAAGCTTTTCCCTTGGCACTATTATTTTGCTACTGGCCTGTAGAAAATGAAACAGCATTCCCTGTTATGGAAAAGCCCCATCCACAGGTGGGCAAGCACCTCTATACATGCAGGAAGCACATATACACAAAATCAGATTCCCGCAGACTCACATGCGTAACACACAACTTCCACCAAACACTGACTTACAACGTCACACATAAATGTACAGATACACCCGTATTTATTTAGAGCATATGCACACAAACATATGCATCACACATGTTTATGCACGCACCTGTATAAACACACTTGCGTGCAAGCTTAGGCACGCAGCGTTCTCAGAAATGCACATGGGTACTCACATGTATGTGCTTACATGGATACGGGTACACACCCATCACTTGCTCAAGGCAGCACCATCGGCCTATGGCAGAGCCAAACCAAGCCAAAACAAAAGATTACAAGACCAGGAGTTGTCCCCCACAGCTGAAATGACAAGGCCTGTCCCGCGGTCCTTCCCTTCAGAGAGGGTGGATACCTGCGTGTAGGCAGCCACGCTCAGTTAGACACACGTGTGAGCACAGGCATGAGCCCAAACACACTCTCACTTAGCCCATTATGTACTTTTCAGTGGTTACATGTACATGCCCTGCTGCCACTCCCCCCTTCCCCTAATCCTTTATTTGCACACAGCTCTTCGTATCAATCTGTTTCATTTTCCAAATAATGCATATTCACTTTTGTTTACAGCTGGGACACTGGGCTTCTTTGAGTCAGTCCCTAGAACCATCTTGGCAAAGCCAGTCCTGTCTTGTTTGTTTGTTTTTGCAGTGACTGAGTGTGTAAGGAATATGGAGGGTGTAGGCGGCTCTACGTGTCCCTTCACCTCTTGTGGGTTTTGGTGCATTCCTTTCATAAATACTCTCTCACAAATGCAGGGGACAGGATGCTTTGTTTATATAACTACTGCTTTTTGCTGAGACTCAGACCATCCCAATGCAACTCTCTTCAGGAGGAGGTCCATGTTTCTAAGTTACCTGTGACATGGGCACAGCGTGGAGGGTTTCTGGAAAAGGACCTAACCTCAGTCAGAGCTAACTTCACAAAGACCTACTTTAAGCTGGAATGTGATAGTTCAGCACCTAAATTTAGCACCTAATTTTCTCCAACTTTCTCTTCACCTCAGCTGGCCCTGAGTCTCAGTGGATGCTTCAGGAAATGGAAGCTTCCCAGAAGCAGCTCTGACTCTGCTGATTCTCATGACCAGCAGTTTCTGTGAAATCATGCTGCTCTGACTGATGGGAGTCTATCCAAGCTGTCAGGAGAAAGAAGTAAGAATAAGGAAGGATGTGTTACGCACAGAATACTGCATTAGTTAAAAAGGCTTTATCTACACAAAGAAGTTGTGTAGATAAATGCTTCAGCTAACCCCTGCAATGATATCGCTTTTCCCCTTCTCTTCTTTTCATCCTCCAAGACATGGATATAATCCTACCCCTTGCTCTGAAAAACCTGATTCTGATACCATTAGCTGTATGAGTTATCTTAGTATCACCATTTCTCGTTGCATTTTCACACCCATTTAACTATCTCTACATAAAGACTCATACCCAAACCCATAAACATTGCTGAATTACAGCAGGTGCTTTGCAAAGACCAGGCCTAAATTAACTTGCCATGGGAAGTTACACTAATAAAGGCACCTTTACACGAGTGTAATGAGAGCTATCCTTGCTTTAGCCTTATATTAAATAATCTCCTTTTTAATTCCTTTCCTCCTTCTTCATGTCTTCTAGGTTTTCCTCTAGCTGAAGTAGTGGGCTGAATGAGCAGAAACAATCACAGTAAATAGGAAGAGCAAGGTGCCACCACCGTTGTGTCACCCACAGCAGGCAGTTCTCCTATATACTCTTGTTATAGACCTATATGATATAAAAAGCCTATATTGGTATTGTTATGCACACATGTTCATAACACAGCATTTGCTAGCATTCAGTAATTTGTCACAAATGTTTCATAACACTGAGTAGGACGAAAAAACATGAAATAGTTCTAGGGATTTTTCTAGTACCACATTGCTGGGAAGATCTGTTTCCCATAGCTAAATTATAGACACAAAATAACCACTAACTTAACCACTTGAAGGGAAGTGAGTACACAGCTGGCCAGGCCAAGGAGATGCAACCAGTAACACAGGTTGAACGTTGTCTATCAAATAAAGCAATAGACAACAAGACAATTTTCATAGGTTTCAGTGACTACAAAACTTAAGTCTATCCAGCATAGGCTCAGGGCATTTCTGCAAACAGCATGTGGAGGTTTTGAAAAAAAAAAAGAAAAAAAAAAGAGAGAGAGAAATGGGAAAACAATTATGCAATTAAAGAAACAGTAAGACAAAACAAAGGGCCAAAATTCTAGAAAGACACATATATTTAAAGCTAAAAGTTAACCTTTTTACTTCAATACACTTTGATCTAACGTCTGTTCTGGGATTATATACATGACGCGCACCTAGAATGCCTATACACTTGTTTCTGCAGAGCCTATAGAACTTCTCAAAGGTGCATCATCTTCATTTGCAGTCAGAAACAAGAAGACTAAAAAAATTCAGTGTGATTTGTTCGAGTTCATTCAGACATCAGTGATCAAGAAGGCAGGAATATCTAAATCCCCTGAGTCAGCTCCATTCACTACATATGGAGTATGGTAAGATATTTAGCCACTGAGACACACACATTTCACTTTTATTCCCCCAACTCAGCTCCAAGTCAGAATTCCATTCATGATCTAATACAGTCAAGTTTTCAGCCATGGTACCTTGGCTTATATCTGCTGTAATGAAAATTCCTGGATGGTCTGCAATCCAAATAATATGAGGACCACTTAAAGTCCATCATCAGATGAGTTCAGCTCATAGACTAAACCAAAAATAAAAAGCACCGTTTCTCTGCGTACACAATTCTTCTTCACTGAGAACAGCAGCAAAACTCAGTAAGAAGCGTACACATACTGTGACAGTGACACTGGCAGAGCTGAAAGCAGCAGCACCACAATGATGTGGAGTGCAGTGTCTTCAAATCCCTGCACCAGACCAATCTTTAATGTTTAAGATCTCTCCTTCTACAACAGGAATAAACAGTATATTTTACTGAAATAAATACTCGCATACTAAAAAGTCACTCAGAAAAAAAAAAATCAGCCTTTCCAGGTAGAAGAGATACAGATGGGTTAAAGTCCTTCAGAGTGTGTGACTGCTGCTTTCGCAATAACAGATTTTGCTAGTGAGGTCTGCTAAACTCCTAGACCAGTGAAGGAAATTTTCCCAATTATTACTTTTACTGAATAAAAACTTTCCAACTCTTTATACACTTCAGGCCTATTCCCACTTCCTTTATTCGCACCTTAAGTGCAGCAGAATTATGTACATGATCCAACTGAGTCCCATGTCGCTTTGGCCTCTTGTAATCAGGATGCTCCCTACCAGTTCCCAGAACCAGGAATTAGTTAATTCCATAATCTATGAAAGAAAATGCTAAGAAACTGTTTGACCTTAAATTCTCATTCTCAATCTTCCCACTTTGATTGCTGCTCACTGTCCTTGTAAATGGACTGTTGACATGCACCCATGTGCTCTTTCATTAACGTAGTTAATCTTCAAGCCTCACATATATTCCAGCTAACCATACCTGTATAGTCTTTAAATCATATACTTAGTGCAATAACACAATCCGATTAAAACCAGTAGCTGGATTGCAGGAGTTTTAGGCAACCCTGGGGTCGGTGGGAAGGGATGACAAGATTGTTGTGCCATCTGTTTCAGTTGGTCAAAGTTGCTTTGGAGTGTAATCTGTTATTCTTATTGCACCTCTTTCTGGAGGGCAGGAGAGGGAGATTATCTGCTCTTTTGAGTTTTCCTTTTGCCAGCTCTGCATAAGATATATGGACCTTGTTTCAACTGCTGTTGCTGGCATTCAGTGAGCACAACCTCAACTGAAAAGCAGCACCAGAGGTAGTCTGAATCTCTTCTAATCAAAGTAGTCCTATAGCATCTTCCAGGTGCCAAGAGTAGTCTACTGTAATTACAAACATTAACAATTACCAATTTATAGCAACTGTAAACCTATATATCATTTTATCCCACACAACTGTAATAGCTGAACACTTCAGAAACTGACTTTTGCACTCCGAAACAGTCTCTTTTACAATAAGTGAAACCACTTTCCTCCGTAAACTACAGGTATGCAGTTGAAGGCAAAAAACTGATGTCCATCTTTTCTTCTGTGTTCATAATATTCTTGTGACATCTCGGATACAGTGACAAACATTCCAATGAGTATGAAACAGAGGAGCTATGACCACAAGAAAAAGGCTGATTTGCACAATGAGATATTTTGATTATGAAGAAGCAGCCTTAAAAATCTGTTTTAACTTTGGATTGAGTCCCGACTGGTTATTTGTACTGTTGTTCCCTGCCTGTATTCTTTGACCTTCTGACATACAGTTACTGCAGTCTGTTGCATGTGTCTCCAAGCAGAAAGCAGATTGGATAGAGATTAGATAACATCGTGGGGTATGGGCTGGGTACTTCTCTTTTTCTTACCAGTTTCCTGTTGATAGAATCACACTGATAAGAAGTTTAGTTGGTAGTTGAAGTATGAAACTGCAAAAGGCTGACTTTTAAAAGACATGTTCCAACTGGGATGTAGATGTGGCCAAAAGATAGTTTGGTGAGTCGCTGTGCTCTGGTGCCCATCAATCTGAATATTACACAGGAGCAATGAAGAGCAAAGGGGGATCAATGTGGGTGCACAGCACAAGGTTAAGAGGTTTCAAACCTGTTTATGGACATGGTTAGAGAACCACTGCAGAAACAGAGGAAGCTATTTGAGATATTACTTCACTCTGGCTACATCTTACCACTTTGTTTCTGAAAGGTATTGCTCCACAGCGCTTTAAGGGAAGATGAGTTAGCAGAACAGTGGGCATTTGTCTCATCTGCTTCAGTACAAAGTCATCCAGGTTGTCTCCAACTGCCACAAGCAGCTTAAGATAAGGCAGCTGACTTTGCCCAAGTGGTGTGCAGCAATCCATGATCGGTCCTGCCAACTGAGTTCCAGATGCATGAGCTTTGGCAGCAATGTGGGAACCAACAGCTTGTGGGCAGTGATGTTTTACATTTCCACAGTTCTATCTGCTGTAATCATCCACAGATCCAAGGGTTCCAAGGGCTCCAAGGCCCACAGTGCTAACATAAGACCATAGCAAGAGCTGGGTTGGAATAAACCTTGGAACAAACCAATCGATCACCTATGCTTCAGTCAGGAGGCTTTTTATTTTAAATCTCTGGACCTACTGGGTTGAAGAGCTACTGGCTCTACAGGATCTGACAGCCCATCTTTATCTTCCACTACCTGCAAGAAAAATGAAGAACTAGCCGATGCCTTTGCCGTTAGTGGTTTGTTGGCATCACAGTGTTTTTCAGTTGTAAGGATGGAGGCTGTGGTTTCACATTCAGTGGCACAGGCAGCCCCCACCCTCCGCACTCCCCGTGCTGCTGGCACAGCTGGTTGTGCAGCTGCGCAGTCGACCAGAAGAGCCGAAAAATTCCTTTCAGCTGAGAGTTCAGTTTACCCCATAACCATGGAAAAAGGTGTGCTGATTCAAAACAGGGGCAGTGCGAGAACTGGGACAACTAGCTGCGGGGAGAGAAGCGGTCACTGAAGAAACAGACAAGAATTCACAGTCTGAGAACCAGAGGTCGTCCTAGAAGATCCTGATAGGAAAGCTCAGCAAAGAAAGGGTCAGTCTACACATGCAGCTCGCTCTAAGGCAGAAGGGAGTCGCAGATATGAATTGGGGGCTGTGCAAGCAGCAGTGCAATGTAAAGCAGATTTTCTTTGATTAGCCATGGCCTCTAATCTCTACTGTGCCCCCCTGCAGCGAATTCCAGAGTTCAACAGCCCCCACTGGACTTTCCTGTTAAGGCTCCAATCATTAAAAGTATTTGTTTAGTAAAGGCTAAAGCACTCAGGTCCCTGTGCCTGAGAGCTCTGTGAGGTTAAATGTTGTCAACCTTTTGAATGCAAGCCATATTCCACAAGGTCTCGGTGATTCACTGGTAGAGTTATATGGAAATTGTATCTCTAGGCTTCACCCTTCACCCCAGCTCTTGTCAGTGGCTAATGAAACTGCTGGACAAAATGAGCTTGCATGGTCCCAAACACAATTCTAAGCATGTGGTAAAGCCTCTGCCAGAGCTTGCATGCTCAGCAGAGGTGTCACAAGCTGGCCTTCTCTGACACCCAAAAAGGGATCTTCAGCTGGCTGAAAGCTGATGAGCTTCATGGCAATGTAGTGTGCAATTCTGTTGACCAAAATAGGTGTAACAAAGACAGAAAAGAACACTGACCTACCAGGCTCTCTATCAGATAACTTTCTCAAATTTAAAATTTCACAGGTCCAAAATCAAGGATTTACACTGCCCGAGGACCAGGTTTCTTCATCCTAACATTTTTTACTGATGATGATGTATTCCACACGAACCAGTAAACATAGTTTGAATATTGCAAGTCTGACCCACTTCAGCTTTGACTCAACACTGCTGCTTAGGGCAGAAGGTGTTCAAAGATGGGAAGGATCATTTCCCAGAGTGATCCAGGATTCAGTTTGTTTTTAACTTCCAAAAATGATGAATATTTCTCACAGAACACTCCTAGTTACACCCTAAAGAATATTCCTCAACTGACCTAATTTCAATTTCCAAAAGTTACTTCAGTGAAATCATCATGAATTAGTGGACATTACCACATTCCTGAAAAAAAAAAAATCATACTTTGAATTGAAGCTGAACATGATCTGGGGCAGCTGGAGAGTCTGCATACCTGCCCTCCAGGGGAAATAGCTTCCTGGCCCTCAGAGGACACAACGGGTGGGAACCAGCAACAAAGCCTCTAGAGCTCAGAGCCCTCAGGGAGCACTGGTCCCATGCGGAGGGGTCAGTGTTAAAGACTGCTAAAGAGCCCAAGCCTGGCAGGCTGCCCAGCAGCCAGAGATCCTGAAGATCCCAGGAGGGTATAGGAGATCCTGTAGCCTGGAAGACCTAGCTTGAAAAGGTCCAGTGGTGGGCTGCACCGACCCACAGCAGTCACCCCTCCAGTCACATCCAGAAGATTAGAGGTGATAGCCCGAAAATTTGAAGAGCTTCAGAGATGGGTTTCTGGCTTTCAGCTCCCCGTCCGTCTGTCAGCAGGCTCCCTAGGAGCTGAACGGGTGAGACGGAAGGAAATCAAGCAGGTTTTCAAACCTGCCTGGCAGGTAGTGAAAATCCTACCTGGTTTCTGTCAGTTTTGCAGAAAATATCATACTCCCCCAAGCATCCAAGCTGAGATCAGCAGGAAATGCTTTTCCTCTCCTGTGAATATTTCTGAGATTTCAAAATTTTTTCTAGTATCTATTTGGAAAAAATGTTGATGACTTTCATAAAGTGAAAACTGAGGAAAAAAAGGGGGGATGGGTCAATTAAAAATTTTGTTTCAAAAACATTTTCTTAATTATTTTTTTCCAAGACAAAACATTCACTGAAACCAATTCTGCACCTCTGACTGCTTCCATTTTAAAAATCTGACATATTCAGATGAATAAGATGTCCTGTTAAATAACAATTGTACTCTTATTTTGAATGTCTGACTGCGTCATTTAGCTATTACTGAGCATACAGAAAGCTGTAAAAACTCAGGGTTTAGTTCTTAAGCCTATTTGTACCAGTGTTTATGTACAATGTCTATGATATTTCCAAGTAAACAACCTTGAAAGTCTAGACCTCACAGAAGTATCAGACCCTGCAGTACATTTCGCTGGCACTTAGACTTAACTTGCCTATAACAAGCAATCCCTTACTAAGAATTTCACACTGTCTATTACCTTGAAAACCAGCTAAGAGTAATCCACTGAAGGTCTCTTTCACCCCAGTGAAGTAGGAAGGATTTGGTAGTCACAACCAGTTTCTTCCTTCTGTCACTTTGCCAGGTACCTAAAGAGAGGCTGCTCAATTCAAAATCCACCCTGCCACACAGATTAACCTTCCAGTCTCCAGCCGAAGTCCTCCTGCCTGGCTCCCTTGTATCCCAGATAAGGTGGGGGTCTGGTATTGGGAAGTGCTTTCTATGAAACATGCCTCACTGAAGTTTACAGTGATTTGACACTCCTGAAAAATCAGGTCAGAAACAGAAATTTTTATTAGATTTAAAGACAAATCCAGGTGGTTCCATTCAGACAGGTAGACTCCAGAGAATGTGGTATTAAAGGAAGGCAATGTGGCCTCATGGGGAGACATGATCAACCTCCCCTTCAAGCATGTATTTGATGAGGGAAATTACCAAAGAAATATCATGCTTTTGAACAAGACCAACTTTTTCACTTCTTCTCCAGCTTAGCCCTGTGAAAGACTGGAGTACCAGTTAGCTTTTACCTCCAAAAATATCATTATGACTCTGACCTTTACAAACAAAACAAGAAAACAAACCACAGAGTCACAGGCCACTCTTAAACAATGCTTGGGTTGGTTCCAGTCATTTCTTTCTGTTTGAAAAGAAAGAGTAATCTCTGCGACTGCACAAACTAGTCATGTGTGTAACTACAGAGGAGCAGGCAGAGCCCTGCCATCAAACTCACCACCTCGCCCAGGCACCTAAAAGCAGCTTGTGTCCATTACTGGTGATGGTAACCTGCACAAAGCAATCAAGCAGTTAACTGTTTTTCTAAAGGACAAAAAAGAGGGTCATGATGTGGTACCCAAAGAGGTGTTATTTGTTCTTCCTGGTTTCATAATTCTTCTGGTTTCTATCTGGTAACAATTTGGTATGAGAACCATCTGAAAAAGAGCACCACAGAGCTGGTTGTTTCGTTTGGGAACTGAAAAAGAATGACTTTGCTGATGTGTGGACAGCATTGGACTCTTCTATTATATACTTTAGGGTGGGTTTTTTTTGCTTTAAACTTTTAGGGAAAGAGAGGAGGAATTATCTTCCAGAGGGAAATTAAAAATAATATATTTCTCTCCATATGGGAAACCTAACCTTTAGTTCCCAATCTGGGCACATAAATTTGGGCAGTTTCACATGACCACCTCTCCTCGAGTCATCCTCTGCTGATTTTTGTCCAGTTTCTATTTATAGTTTTTTGGATGTGATGGACATCTTGTTTGACCTTCTGCATAACACAAGGCCATGGAACTTCACCCAGTTTTCACTGTAATAGGTCATCTTGACAACAACATGGTGACTGCTGCATAACATTAAACAGAAACATGTTTAGAAATGCAGAGCTAAGGTCCCACGTGTCTGAGAAGGAATGGGCTGTACAGAAGCAAGAAGTGCCCACAGGTAGTGTTTAAGATGATGAAGGCAAACAGAGCTTAAAGAGTCATTACAGAGTCCTGTCCAACACCCACTGTAGCCCTTGGAAGTGGACGCTGGAATGCGGTCACAGCAATCCTAACATGAGTTGTCGTGGGGAAGCATGAAAAGATTCTCTCAGTCAACAGGACTCTGCATATAGCCCTGGGAGAGGCGCACAGAACCCACTATCCAGACCAGGATAACTGTCTGTACAAACAAAAAACAAGGAAGCCTTCCAGAACAAGTGGGGCCCCAGGCATAGAGAACACCTGGTGGTTTGGCATATCATTAGAGAACTTAGATAAACAGTTCTAAAAGTATTCTGGGACCAAGAGAGGATTCCCAGAATCTTATGTGGCATTTAGAGTGGATCTTGTGCCATATGTTTGTGTCTAGGGAGAGAAAAGTCCCACTTTCAGAGGGGGAGATGGGCACGCTTTTTATAGTGAGTACAGCAGGCGATAACCCAAGAGCTGGTCTGTTTTACCTACCATTTTAAGTCAAAAAAACCCAAAACATCCAAAACCCCAAATGAATATGACCAAGCCAAAGTAATTTGTAGCCTATTTTATGGTGCTTTTATGATTACCGTTACTGTTAAACATTTATAGTGTAGTAGTGATAACAAACAGATCTGAAAACTCATTGTGTAAACTAGCTACTGTGCAAATATGGATACAGTCAGGATGTCTTTGGAGTCATATTCACTGGTACATACATGAATTAAAAAAACCCAACTCAAAATTACCTCCTGAAACTTTCTTTCAAGATGCATATTAATGTCAGTGGACTTCCCAGGACTTGTGGTGCAATCAGGTATTGGAGAGCGGTTGGATTTTGAAGTGGTCAGCTTTTCAAAGGGGACAAAGTGCTCATCCATCAGCAAACAAAATAAATAAGGCAAAAGCTAAGGCCGGCCTTAGACCATCCATGCCATCCGCCAGCTCACGGGGCTGAGCTGATTTCACCACAGTGGAACTTTGCCAGGCTAAAACAAAGAAACCACACAACTTATGGGCAGCCACTGCAAGGAGGCGGGGGCCGTTCAAGAGGTGTTGAGTATGTACCCCCTCCCCAGCCGCAGGCTACGTGCTCCCAGAATGCCCGTGTGTTTGAACAGCACAGTGCAAATGAAAGTGCAGGGAAATAAGTTACAAGAAATGAGCATGCAGTGAACAGAACAAGAAAGAAAAAGGCTAGAGCAGCTGATAAATGCCTCGAGTGCAAGGGGCTGATTCATACAAACAAGACCAAATCTAAGGACTTTAAAGAGAAGGAAAAAGGAGGAAATGGAAGACAGAGTTAAGTTCCAGTTAATGTCCTTGCTGTATTTAAACTAGACATTATAAACTAAAGAGGGCTGAAGAAAAGACCTAAAAAGAACTTTCTTATCCAACGTAACCTAGAAAAATTTTACATCTTCCTAAGATCTCAAAATTCAGTAATATTCCAGACAGGAGTGTGTTTCCTCTGTAATAAATGTTATCTAATGATTTTCATGTGAGATTGAACTCTATTTTCTATTCCCAGCAGTTAAGTGGTAGCGGACAAATGCCGAACTGTGCCTCAGTTTCTCTTCCCACAAAATGGGGGAATATCCCCTTTAATAAAACACAGCTGTTGTGATGAAATGCAAGTCAAGTGTGTAAGTTTAAAATACAGTTACTTATATTAAATAATTAATTAAGCCAGCCTGTATTGCTATTTTCTCCCCACCCCGAGCTGATAGAGGAACATGCTGAAAAAATGTCATCTTGAACAATCAATAACCAAGTTACATGTAAAGTCTGTATTTCATAAAAGATTATTCATCTTACTGCTAGTGGGGGATGAAAAGCAGAGCTTTTCAGGGAAGAATATGTTGGGGGACAAATTTTCCCTTCCCGTACTAAGTTCAGGTTTCCCCAAACTTTGTAGCTGAGAAAGAGGCCTGTCATGAACAGTGTCCCTTTGGGGGTGCACAGAAGATGCTCATCCAAACCTAGATGGTGAGCATGACAAATAAAACCTCTTTATACTTGTTTTACTAACAGAGGGACCTGTTGACTGTCTTAGCATATGGAAAGAATTTAGAAACTACAGAACATACTCATTCAAAAGAATGTGAGCAGCCAAGCCACTGGTTTTTGCATTGTCCCTTCTCATTCCAGCAGGTATGTGGACAAATGCATGTTTTATACAGTTTGTCTGCACTGCTGAAATTCTGGGGAAAATACAGAGCATACTCTGAGTTCTGAAGGTCAACATACTAGAACCACGATGTAGCCAAGAAGAAAGAATAGGTAAGCGTTTCTTACAGTAGTTGGTATCAGACCTCTTCTTTTTACATCAGGGAAAAATCAGGACTCAAAGGCAAAGCACAGTCATTTGCTCAGAGCGTCTCATAAATATGGATCCTCACAGCAATAACAAAATGAAATACCCTCCTCTTCTCAGGAGATGGCTTCACACCTCTGAGCAGAGCCGAGAAATTCTCTTTATTGAACACAAATATTATCCTAATGGGATCATGTCACACTTCAATGTCATGACAATGGGGGGGATACATCACTATTTTGCCAGATGTAGCTGCCATTTCCATGTGCAGAGCTGATCTGGAATGGGATGCAATTGATGCTGTTGCCTTCTCTTTCTGATTCTGTGCACTTGTAACAGCCAACCCCAAGGATCTGGAGAGCTAACCTTCACCAGTGCTGTTCAGAATATATCAAAATGCTCTTCTCTGAACAGTATTCACTTCTTGACCAAGATTCTTGAGTTCTCTACATGCTAAAAAATTATACTGAAACAGTGGGCTGGGAATTCTGTTCCCCCTGTGTTCTGGGTTAACCAGCAGCACTCACAACTATGTGCTGTGCCCAAGGCAGATTGTCATCAATGACATGTCCTTGTGATAAGGCTTTGGGGGTCTACTTCACTAAGGAGAAATGAACTCTAATTTTGCTATTGTAGTCTGCCTCCTCTGGTCTACTGGATCTGAACCAGAAAGCACTTTCACCAAAAATGACCTTGGAAAAAGCATTCTTCCTTTATCCGGTCAAGAGGAAAGCTAAAAAACCAATAAAATTTTTGGAATGAACCATCACTAGGACACTTTCCAGAAGCCAATGTGCACAGATGTTACACATCTGCTCAACCCAGTTAGCCAGCCCTTCCAGCAATATCTATTTGTTGATAAAGTATTACAATTACAAAACCAGCTTAAATGATGGAGTTTGTTCTCTTTGATCAGGTTTCACTGCTTTGTTCTAGCTGGTTGTTCAGAAGTCTTCCACATCCATGGACATTTCTTTGGGGTTATTTTCTACTGCACCGAAAGACTGTTTTCTAACTGACAGGACACCTTCTTTCCTTTCTACTGTGCGTTATTGCCAAAGCAAGCAGTGATCTGAATGAACAAACAAGCAATATATTTTTTTCTGGAAGGAGACCAAAGAGCTAGTGGCCATATACTTAAAGGTCTCTACAAGCAGAAGTGAAACTAGCATTATCACTAGACACAAGATCAGAATGGCAGTGATTCACGCCTCCATGCTCTAATCTAGGCCTCCCTGTCTCAGATGAACGCAGTAATTGCTGTTCTGCAGCCGAATGTTCATGAAGGGATGGGCCCCTCCACCTATGCATCTAGCGAGTGTTCAAACAGTGGCACAGAACTGCGGCCTGTGGGACATGAGGCTGAAGATGGAGGGTGGCAAGATCAAGCCTGGCAATTTGCTAGAATGAGGCTTAATTTCATTGTTTGCAGAAAGGCCCATGCTAATGAAGAGCGTAATATTGTACTTTAAAAGTTGACGCAATTCTCAGCACAGGCAGTTTTATCTTCTACATGAAGGACTTTTCCGACTTCGTAGAAATGGATTCTAATTGGAAAATGTAAGATTTTATATCCTTAGCAAAATCTGATAATCCTGGCCCACCTCAGGACATGCAGCCATGCCAGCACACTTTTGGAACTCACAGAGTTCTTGTCACAGCGAGATTAAAGCTTAATTACTCATGGAGGAAGTATAACATTTTTGTGCCCAAACTTTGGAAGTGATGTTTTGTACATGTGTAGGAGTTCCCAGAGGAATTCACTGGCATAGACTACCTTAGGCACTTCAGAAAATTCTGTTCTGTTTTAGTCTAGTCCAAAAAAATTAGGCACATAAATTCGTTAAGTTCAGAGACTGGGGTTGAGACCTGCTGAACTGTTTGAATGACAGTCTGAAAAATGTCAGTGTTCAAAGGGTAGGAACTACCTGAAAAACAAGTTAAAAAAGGCAGTATCAAGGGTTTCATCCCATGGTAGAGCAGAGTTATGTGTTGGCAAGTGGCCCATACGGGTTTTAGGCTGGGTTTCCGATAAGGCAGAAGGGAGGAGAATGGGGGAGACTTGTACTGGTGTTCCAGAAGTAGAACAACTGGCTGGAAAGAAGAAGCTGCACAGATAAATTGGACCAGCAACCCCTCACTCTGCTAAGATGCCTGAAGCCAAGGCTGCCTGAAAGGGGGAAACCATGGCTCCACTTCAGAACAAAGAAAGAAGTGAAAAGGCCTCGGGCTGGGTCATGCCTCGTGAAAATGACAACAATGTATTTTTAAGCTAAACAAAAAAGAAAGAAAAAAAAGGGGAAAGAAAAAGGAACAAGTAAAAGTCAGTCCACCCACCCAGACATCCTTTCACACTAAATACTAACAGCATGGAGACTGGGGCAAAACATTTCTTTTGAGTGCTGCTGCTCACTTACAAGTACAGGGTCATTAAGGTAAGATCAAAGTCCCTATCACCCAAAACTTGCTTCTCTTCTGGGTCCTGACATGAGCACAATTTCAGAGATTAACAACAATTGACTGAAATTCTCTCCTTTCCCCAAGGGACCTAACCTCACTGTCCAGAGTATCTGACAGAAATTCTTATCTAAACAGAAGCAAGCAGAACTGGAGTTCTGGATGTACGGGGGCCTTCAACACAGAGCAAAGGGAAGAACGGAGGGATTAAATCCAGACGGACAACGAAACCTAACTGACACTTAGGGATGCTGAATGAAAAATCTCCTCTCAAGTATCTCTAAGTGTTCAGGCTAGACAGTCTGGAGAGGGACACACTGCAGCCTGAGATGAGATGAGATGTTCTGTTCCAAGAACATCTGGCATCCTTGGAGGGAGGAGGAGATTCCTCAGACAGGTGTCACAGAGAAGTTTTTCCCGAATTCTGGAATGATAATAATGCCATGGGGGGATGCTGAAGGAAGCAAGCGGAACTGTAATGGGTCCTAGACCTGAGTGTTAGAAAGAGATGACACTCAGACCAGTGTTGGCACATCTCTTTGCTCTTAGGTGCAGGAATGAATGGGAAAGACATAAAAGGAGAGAGGCCACAGCTGTCCTAACAGTGCTGTGCCCAAGGGCAGATGTGAGCATAAGGAAAAGATTATTCAACAGACCCTTACCAGCACCAGAGTGTGAACAGACAGGCTGCCCTCCTCACCCTCAACTTTCCCCACCCACTGTAATGCACATTTTCAGCCAAGAGACTCAGATGTGTGACAGCACTCACCAAGACACAGGCTGTGTGCAGTTGCTCTTCCTTCTCCTTTTCATTTGCCAACATCCCTGAGAAGCCTTTTCCTTCCCTGATTTTTTGAGTTGCTGACCTAACGGACGGTTTCCTTTTTTTTTTTTTTTTTTTTTCCCAGTGAAAATATAGCAAAGGGAGTAGCCCAGGCCTGACCTGGGGAAGAGGGGTGGGTACATTACCAGAATCCTCTGTGAGACTCAGATAGTTCCCCCATGACCATGATTCTCCCATGTGATGGTTTCTAAGGGAAAAAAACCCCAGGCAATACAGTGGGGGGATCAGTGATGAAAATTGGGTTATCAGGGTCTGTGTGACTTCAGTGTCTGGTTTTGTTTGAATCTCAAACCAAAGGGAAGGGATAGGGAGGGATAGGGAAGACGTATGGCAGCCTGCTACCATCTGCCAAGGAAAAGGGTTCTGCCTGGAGAGGAAGCAGGAAGAATTATCCTAAGGATGAAGAAAACAGCTTACCTGCAGGAGATTCTAAATCCAATTAATGTTTGCTCACCACACTGCTACCTCCTCTCAATGCTTCAGATACCTAAAAAGGAGGGAGGAAAAGGCAAGGTGTGTCTGTGGAATTGAGCACAAAGAAGAGGACTGGAGAGTATTCTGGTGTCACTGAGCCAGGCTCCTGCTATTACCAGCAGGCACACCATGAACTAGCTGAAGACCAGTCCTGTATGTTCAAGTACACGTACACTCACAAGAGGTCAATTAGAGGTCAGGTACAATGACACCATGGCCTTTCCTTTGAGCCCCCCAACATGAGTAATTAGTAGCTAACCTGCAGGGCAAGGAGGAAGGCTAAGGGGGAAATGCCAGTCACAAGAGTTGGTCCAAAAGAAGTTGGAAATCTCATCCAGCTCAATTTCTAATTTTAGTCACTTTCTGAGGCCATCAAACACAACATAGTATTCTGCTCACCAAACCACAAATTTAGGAAGTGGCTAAATCCTGAGGAGAGTATGATACTGCTCTTGTCTGTGCATACAGCAATCACACGCACACCAGGGACATCAGCTGGGCAGTGACTTCTGTGAAGGAACAGCTCTAGCCATGGTCTCATCACTTCTCCTTCCTACTGCTGAAGCTTCTGAGTAGGCCATCAGTAGCAGATAACTCCTCTTATTTGTTTACCTTCCCTTTTGTCATCCTTCAGAACAGTGGGAGGGAGGCCACAAACTCTGTCACCCTTGCCAACAAATGGCTCTAGAGTGCTAATGACCTTGGGGCCCAGCTGATCTGGATCAGTCTAGAATGACCCAACTGGAGCAACTGGGAGAGCTTATATGGCATCATCTGTCATCTTGGCTTGGGTTTGTCCTGAGATGAAGTTATGCAAACAGCTCATGATCTGAGGCCAGTGACAGACCATTACTCACAGGCTGGCCTCTCTCAGCACCAAGTCTGAACTCTTCATTCGTTACCTGCATGGACAGCTCTTTTTGGTCAAATGGAGGAACACTTTGCCATAGGATACTACTGTAGTCAGAATTTGACAGCACTCAACACATTAGATGTGTGTGTGAGCATTAGAAACATCCTCAAGTTGTTAAGAAGAAATAAAAATGTTACTGTTCTGCTACGGTGCTTGCTGAGATGTCTCAAGTTAGAAAGACACTTCCTCTTTCATACTGTGGCAGCTTCATGTTTACCACAGTGTAAAAGTAAGCACACGAGGCAAACCACAGCACAGATGATATGCAGCAAGTTCACACCTTACCTTACCTTACCCCACAGTAACATATTCCTATCTCCATACCCTTAGAAATAATTATTTTTAATACCCCCTTAGGAATTTTTAAGAGTACATTATGCTGCCTAGAAGAGATTTAAAATGCAGTGATCTATTATGTTCAGTGTGTTTTGATTTTTTGAAAGCAATTACTATGAGGTAAGAGGTGTATTTCAAATACCTTCATCCCATCTTGCAGCAGTATTCTGTGATCCCCAAAGAACTGTGGGTTTCATGACTTTTTTTGTACAGGTAAAAGCTAATTATTTCCCTGTGTGGATGCTAATTTGGAATCCACTTTGGAAGAGAGTTAAATCAATTTGCATTACAACGCTTATATCCTGGAACAGCATCCATGCCACCGAGGAATAGCAATCCATTTAAAATTCATACATAGACTTAATACAAATTAATGACTCTGTATAGACAAATGATTTTTACTCAGCCACAGGGAGGAAAAAAAAATAAATAACCTAACTTGTTTCCCAAATCATTTCCATAGGTAACTTTCAGGCTCTCGAAGCAGCGAGGGCTGCCGCCTCTGCGTGGGGAGGCGAGGGCGGTGCGGTCAGGACAGGCTTGTCGACGGCTGGTCCTGCCACTCCATCACGCCCTGGAGCGGCTCCTGCCCCCCTGCCCGTCCCGCCGGGGCTCAGCACCAGCCCCGCTCCCTCCCGCCCCTCCAGCCGTCCCGTCTCCCCGCCAGTATCCACACCGCACCTCCCGCCCGCAGCCCCGCACCCCCTCCGGCTCGGTCCCGACCCGCATCCCTCCTTCCCCCGCCGGGCCGGGGCGGCAGCACCCTCTCCTGTCCCCGCGGGGCCCCGCAGCCCGTGGGCGCCGAGCCCCGGGGCGCAGGCAGCCCCTCGCGGGCTACTGCTCGCCCCCCCGCGCTGGCCGCAGCCGAGCCGCCCATCCGCTGGCCTGCGCAGGGGATTTCCCCCGGCCCAGCTCCGCTCGGCTTCTGGTAACCAGAAACACATGACTGTGAGTGGTGAGGCCGCTTACTGTTACTGCAATTAAGCCTGTTGGTAACTGAAACTGCATCACCCTAATTAGAGCAGCGCGAAAACCAACTCCCTGCAACGCGACGCTACGGGCTCGGCCGGCTGCGCTCAGCGCCCGCAAAGAGCAGCCCTGGCGCGGCCGTGCCCCGCGTCCTCCCCTTCTCCCTCCTCCGCGGGGGGGGGGGGGGAGGCCGGCGGAGCGGGATTCGGGTTTCCCGCAGCCTGTGCGCACCCCCGGGCGGCGGCAGCGCGGCTCCCACCGCCCACGGCGGGGGGGGGGAGGAGGGGACGCGGGGTGCGGGACGCTTGCTGCGGTGCTCCCCCAAGCAGGCACCGCACCCGCGGCCTGGGGGGGGCGCAGAGGTTTGTAGCGGCGGTGCTGTACCCGCATCTCAACGTGGCAGATCCTGCGGAGTTCCAGGGTAGGCGTGGGCGCACACCAGCCCTCCCGCCAGCCTATCCCCCCCCGGCTTGCGTTCTGCCCCCTTCCATCCAGGCGGGACGGCAGCGTCCGTTACTCACCGGAAAAGAGGACTTACACATGAGCTCTGGGGCTTTTTGCACCGGGAGGCTGCCGTGCCTTCCCCCTCCAGACGTGGGAATCTGATGGTACATGTGCTTTCACTTTTGCATTCGACTGACCTACATTGTAAGCAGTCACTTGGAATCACATTGCTTTCCCAGCGGATTTTGAGTCCAGACTTTCAAAAACAAAACAGTGTCTTAATACTTGCAATGTCCCTGCTGATGCTGCCTGCGTGCCATCATCCAGGCAATCCCTTTTACGGAAACCTGCTGTTCTCGTTACACTGATCCTTGACATCAGTTCTGGCCTGGAGCCTGATCGTGATGAAAAGAATAATATTGTGAGTGTGCTTGCGAGCATTCTCATTATCACAAGGAAAGTAGGACGAGGAACAGTTAAATCCAAAATATGCTCAAACACAAAATACATGGATTAAGGCACTTTATGACACTGCAAGCTCTACATCTACCAGATTGCCAGCCTTGGATGTTCTCAGAAGGGTGTGGAATGAACTGTTCATATAACCAGTTCACCCCAAGCCTGCACAATTCTTAAGTTATAATGAATAGTCAATGAGTTAGTAATAAATTGAACAAGTAGCTCATTTGGTGACAGTCTGTAAGTGCCATAGCTTGGAACACTGCGGCATTCCAGTGAAACTCCCAAGACAATCTGGGAAGAAGAAAAAGGAAATGCATCTATTCAGCTGCGTATTGTGGATTGCTCGGATCTGGCAATGCTTAACAGGAAAAGGAGAGAAGAGCCTTAATTTTCAAGTAGTGTTTCCCGAACCATTTGAAAATCTACGGAGTCTTGGAGCGCGGGCGGATTTACATAGCGATTCTGCAGCGGTAGAGCTTCAAAGGCGGCCTCTGGTGTGAGTAAGCCTCACATCTGCATGTGCAAACAGCACCAACACACACAGCCTCAGAGCTGCATGCGTGCTTTTATGCAGCCAGTATGCACATCAAATTACTGTAATTGTACTTCAATATTAAAGGGATGTGCCAACCCTTTTAATTTGTATAGAGATCACTGTTTAATTACCTGCACTATGCTATAATCTAACTTCAAGAAAAATTGTGCCATAACAGTATATACAGGCATCTAAACACACATGTATATATCGCTTGTAAATATGAGTATTAGCTGATGTATTCAGTGTGCGCAGAGAAAGTACAGAAGTCCAGGGTCTGCATGACACTGCATACAAAAATTAAAATAAATTAGTGCCCAAATGGAGCCTGCTTTTACAAAATATTTATTGTAGGGAGAGTTACGTGCACTGCTCCACTCAACATGTCTATCTTGGGGTTTTTTTTTTGGATGGTGAAATTAGAGCTGACGTAGAGGACACCATTTTTCTTGCCTGGGAAAACATCTCTACAGTTCTGCATAGGAATTCTTACCTGCAATCATACACACATATTAAGAAGAGAATTACTGAGGTTTGTCCAGAAAACAAAGGACATTTCTGTACTTTTCTGTGAGTCTGTAACAGCTGCATGATCATACAAAAACCCAGTAACTGCTGGTATTGTGCTTGGTAAGGCTGAAATTAGAAGATCACTTCTTTCACTAAGTGACACCGACCCACCTAAACCACGCTGAGGAAACAATCCCTTATTTTAAGCCCTGCAATTGACACTTGTGCATCCAAATATTAAACAATCACTTTCTTTGTAATCTTTTATCCTTCTTATCTGAAGTGCTCATGAACATTAAAGGTGTTTCATACCACCTTGGCAAAGTCACCATGGACAACATTTTTAGCCTGTTCTCAGCACAGAGAGGTAGGGATAGACTCCTGCTCCTCAGTAACAGTTCCCAGGCTGTAGCCCCTCTCTTAATGCTCTTTGTTGGCCATTTAGGAATCGAAGGGCAAGGCTGCCTTTCCAGAAATAGTTATGCAGTTCCCACCTCTGAAACATAAGAAAAAATGTATTTTTTCATACTGATGGGCAATAAACCACAGCATGTCTGATATCCTGCTGTAACCCCACACCCAACAGTTCAGACATCCCCTCACTCAAGCACCTCTACTATTGTGCAATGGCATAGACGGGGAAAATAATTCTTTCTTAACTCTAGCAGTTGAACTCCTTGCACTCTGCAGCATGAGACTGGATCACACTGTTCATTATCTTATCTTCCTCAAGTACACGTTACTAATGGTCTAAAAATTAGCCAGGCCTTCTGTAAAAATCCACCCACTCAGCTGGTACCTTTGACTCAGTTGAATGGCACTGTTGGGGTTGACACATTCAAAAACCCCCATCTCCCTAGTGCAAAAACAAAGCACACGCTTACAGAACCAGTTGGTCAGGGACCAACTTTCGCACTCTGTTTGTACTGCACCCAGCACAACTGAGTTCTGTTGAACAGCTGGGGCTCTTAAACACCATTATAATACATACATATAATTTAAACGCATGCTTAAGTCTATTGGAGGGTATTCTCCAGTCTCAGCATACAATCATATATGACAATTGAACTTAGCAAGATGCTGACCACTCCCAATATGAAGCTCAGCCCTATAGGCTTTACTGGGAAATAAAGATAGCTTGTGTCCTAGGAGTGTGCAAAACTAATCTCTTTTTTCAAAACTTTAAGCTGCAAATGAGTTCATTTCAAACCACAGCCCTTCAACTTCAGCAGATTCCCTCGCGCTGAGCAAGGAGCTCAAACATAACACTCCATCCTGTGTACAAAACAGGTTGCCCTCCAGACCCAGAAACTAAAACATCAGCTCTGTCACTGGCAATTAAATGCAGCAAGAATTTCAAAGAATTACTGTATTCAATTAAACACAGAAAACATCTAAGAAGTCAATGAGAATACAAGTTTTGACATCTTTTGTTTTGACAGTGGTTCTTCAGGTGTCTTCCCAGGTCCACTTTAAACATTGTCGTGACATATACAACAGGAAAAGAAAAGATTGTTTGCTTTGGCCCTGATATTCATGGCACTTGGAAAGCTCAAACACTTGGGCAAAAATACAACAGTGCATAAAAGTAATGTAATTTCAGGCAAAAAATGCAACACCTGATTAACCATTCAAAATTACAGTTGCAGCGGTTGCCACAAGCCAGTTATATACAGCTTGAACCTCTAGAAGAGGACACATTCTTCATCTTGCTCAGAGGTCCACACGAAGAGGTGATTAATATGTTAGACAATCCTCAGGGTCCAGATGCAATGTGCAAAGAAATTGGCCAAAGGGTTTTCTCATGAATAAGAGAGATTCCTCCGGATCAGGGATAAGGGGCTCACTGAGAGTGGGCAGTTGGACACCAGACTTGCTCTGAACCCCTCAGCCTCCCTGGTTAAGCAGTACTTTTTTCTTTTACTGAACTTGGCCCAAGTCTATGTGCAGAAGGGAGTCTGCCCCTTTCTATCTTTTTGTTTGAAGCAAAGTTACTACCTTATTAGACTATCATTTAGCAAAAATAACAGTCTGAATAGGCTGAAAAACTGGTCTCTGGAATTGCCCCCAGGGCTCTGGCTAAGTCACACAAAAGGAATGGGTCTTTGGATTGCTTCACTTGGGACAAAGATACCCGTCATTAGCTGATGCTGAACAACACCCCAAACTACCCTATGACTGATAAAGATGCACAATATGGTAGGTGAGGGGAAAGGGCAGGGCCTGTGCTGTCTGGACAGGGCGTTGGTGGGTCCATACTGATTTCCTGTAACCCAAAGGGCTCCACTTCTCCTTTCCTTTGCACGGCTTTTGTCTAACAGGAAAGCTGCTGCTGTGCCTTGTTTGGACATTGTGATTGCTGAGCGCAGGCCAGTTGCATAAGCTTTAAGAGTACCTCTAGTACCTTAATTTGCCCTCTTCCTCATTAGATGTGTGTTCATTGCCTCTCTTCCTTCCTCTTCTTCATTTCCTTGCTGTTGCAGAAGACACTAAGTGAGTGGGGAAAGCGTCCAGAAAGGAACTTCAGACAGAGAAGCATCCAGTGGTCCCTCTGCTATGGGTAACATTTACGGAACCTGCTGTTAATCAGAGATGAAGTTTCTCAGTGCAGTGTCATACATCCCCTGTTGCTGCCTATTACTTAATCTTTGCTTCCTCAAATGGCACCCAGAATTGGGTAACAGCTTTCCTGAAGGTGACAGAAGCAAGGAAAAGATAGCACTTCAATGATAAAAACGAAAAGTTCATCAACAGGGACTTTGACCCACATCCACTAATGAAAGAAGAAAGAAGTGGCTGAGTAGGTTGTAGTGAATGTGAACTGGATTCAGCAGAACTAGCTTGAGTTTTGCATAGACTCAGCCCTTTCCCAGGGTTGATCCTCCTCTTATCTGTCTGCCTTCCTGAGCTCACTAGGCACAAACAAGCAGACTTCACAATTAAATAATGCCATTTTTTTCCGTAAGTGATTAGGCATTTTTGGTCAGTTCCGTTTTGGGGACAGTTAGCTCAAGATGGAGAGTATCAGACCATCATGAGATAGGCAATTTTCTCCTAATAAAACTCCACTGAGAACAGGTTCAGTAGCCTGTTTCTTACCACTGATGACGGCATTATGTTATTAAAGACTGGCTGACATTCTTTGTGCTCCTGAATGGAGATTAAAACTTTCCAAAAGTGCTTTGACTTGCAATATGTTATTAATCTATAAAAGTGCTATGTGCAAGTACAAATCTTCTGATCCAGTGTTTGTAGACTAGGAAGCTTCAGGACTTTCCTAGGTGACAAGGACATTCAAGGCAGAAGTGAATGCTGCTCTTGGTCTATTTGACATTCAAAACACCAAACATATTTTCCAAATGAAGCATTAATTTGTGGATGTATAGTCCAAATCCCAATCTTAATTCCACCAAAGTCATACTTTCAATTTGCCAAATGAGTTTCATCAAGAGAGTGGGGAATAATGATAATCTGTTAGAACACAAGCACATGAATTCTTCTCCATTTTAAGTTCTTTTTTTCTACAGCAGATAGGTCTGGCAAGAAAACAGTACATTTAAAAAAAAAAAAGGGGGGGGTGAATTCTGAACAGATGTGACAGAAAACATTGGAACAGGGTTCTTTCTTCAGGCTAACATCCTCAGTGGGCTTTGAGGAAGTGGGGAAAGTACATCTTGACTCTCAGGAGGACTATGGAAAGGGAAACATTGAAGACATCTCTTCTCAAGACTAAGAGTAGTAAACTCTGCTATGTAGAATAGCCCCTTGGTTGCCATCAGCTCTAGGCAGAAGAGGGAAGCATTTAAAAGGACAGAGCTTTTGGTTCCTTGCACTTATTCATCAAGAACATCTTCCCAAGCTTTATAATTTAGAATCTTATAATGATTTTTATTAGCAAACTTGGGAATAGTGCATTGTATAGAAGCCAAAGCCACAGTAGAATAAAGTAAGTCTTACCAACAGGAGTAAATATGAAGTACCCCTACAAGCCAGACACATCTCAGAGCAGCTGCTTGTTATTTTTCTTTGGCATGTATTTTTTTGGATATGAGACACCTTTATCTTCCTAACCCCAAACAGACAGAAGAACAGAACACACTGTGCCTATTGTGGGCCAAATCCTCTGCTGACATAAATCAGATTCTCTCCATTGAAACCAATAGAGCTCTTGTGGCTGATACAGATTTGGACTCTGACCTCTTACACCAGCCTCTTGCACATCTAAGCTATGGCTTCCATTAACTATGCTTCCATTTCACTATGCTTCACAAAATAACACAAGTCTCAACAGAGAAAATTTACAGTCTACAAGGGGGCAGGATCAGTTGTTAATGAGGATACTACACAGGGGCCTGTGGGGTTTTAAATTAATTTTTAGATTTAGAACAGATTTTCCCAATATTCAAGACTCTGGGGAGGCAGCAGTTGGCAATATAACTTGGAATCTGATAAAATTAATCCTTCAAGTATGTATTTCTCACTTACACATTCAGTTTGAATCAGGATTGCCTTTACAATTAAGAGAGCAATAAAATGGGAGACCATAATGTATAAACTCGTTATTTTCTTATATAAACAGGTAGCTTTTTTACCTCAGCCTCAGTATAAAGACTTCCTAGGTTTAAAGACATGGTGCACAAATCTTGTTGGTCAAAGAGGAAGCTGTCAGATTATTTGCATTTTTATTTTTGCCTTTGAAAACACTGAGGTCTTGCTTAAACAGAAGTTGGATCTGACTTTCAGCTACTGAGATGTGTGCCAGGAATATGAAAAGAAAGATCTATACTTGAGGACAGATAAAAGAGCTAACATTTTTTGGCCTGGAAAACAGTCTGGAAGAAATAGTAAGAGGTTTTCTTGCTCATCCCAACAGCATTGGTTGCTTATGTGGATGTCTGTTCAGGAGTTGAGCGAGGTCTGTTGGTGTGCTGCAATCATTCTGGCAGGATCTTGGCGGCATTTCCAAAGCTATTAATTAGCAGATTACTCATCAGTGGAGCTAGGGCATCCTGTAAACTGATGCCCTGTTGACCCTGATGAATTAATTTTCCATAAATAAAATGCAAACCTCAGATTTTACTGGTCTCCACAGGACAGATTTTTCCCCTTCATTTTCACAGTTCAAGCAACTATTCAAAATGGTACAAAAACACCTGCTCAGCACTTAGCAGGGAAAATAGCCTGAAAGTGGGCCTTAAATAGAGACTTCCACACCACATGTGTATCACTGAAACAAAGTGTATTAAACACTCAGGTAAACATGTCAATGCATTTGCAGGCTCCTGTAGTTTGCTTGCAGCCTTGAACATTAGAATCTAGTTTGTTTAGAGGGGAAATGTTGACAAGGACACTGGGATTTACTCCCTGTTTATTTAAAAAGTAAAAGAGGACTTTTAACTTCTACCTGATGGGAAGACGGGTTGATCTTGCATTAGCAGAGCATCTGCTGAACAGCACACACAGCTGGGCAGCACATCCTTTTTACCATATTGTGAATGCAGCACAGGATACAAAGCTGAGCAAAATTTCACTTATACAACTGGTGGTTAATTCTGTGCCAACAGTAATTAGCTTCTGTAAAGAGTTTATAACAAGAAACCACAAAACAGTTTTATTCTGATGAAACTGATGGGAAAAACCCATGTGCGTCTGTCCATGGGGTGTGAGCTCCAAGGCTTGGCAGGAGAATTGAGACGCAGGCTTTCGGGCCAAAGGCAAAAGAATGCTTTACTGAGCTACAGAGCAGCTTCCTTTTTAATACTTGTATTACAGCAGCATCTCTAGTCCTCATCAAGGATCTGGGTGGCTGGTATTATGAATGAAACAGCTAAATAAAGGTAGGACCTTGCTCCCAAGCATGCACATTGTAGGGCCCTGATTTGGCCAACACTGACACTTAAGCTAAATCTTTAGTATATTCAAGCCATTGCTGTCAAAATTAGGTGAAATTTTACAGGATTTGGGTCTTTGCCAATTATTAGTAAAAACAAAAAGGTTGTACTCATTAATAATATTGATCTAAAAAGAGCAGAGAGGGTATGCTTAACTCTACAAGCGGGACTAGTTGTATTGATTTCAGTGGGATTACATCCTTTTATAAAACTGTAGGAACTGTTCCTAGTTTGTAGCTTAAAGGCTTGGATGAACATCTGCATTCATATCAAAAGCAAGCTAAAACAGGGATTCTGTTCCGTTCTCCTTCTGGTAGCATATAGAAGCCCCTGTCAAAGGGGCTCCCTGCACTAGGCACTGGGCAAATACCAAGCTCCTTATCTTACAGTGGAAACAGGTAAAAGGAAAGAAGGGAAAGGAGTCACGAAACTCTAGCTGGCTACCTGTGGCCACGTGTCAGGTGGACACTGGGAATCGAGGCCAAGTCACCAGCACCATGGTTGTCATTAAAACACGTCAATAGTTGATTTTACAAAAAAAAATGAGGATGTAAAAATACTTCATATTATCCAGGTTTCTTGGAGGAAGGTTCTTGCCAGACTTAGAGAGCTGAAAAGCACATTGGGTAAGGGATAGCCAACGTTAACAAGGCTGGAAATTCCCGGTAGAAGAAGCCACTTCAGGAAGCGAGTATGACTGAGCTGCTCTGGGGAAGAACCTCTCTGCTCTTATGGCTGTACCATGGGGGGGATTGCACAAGCCTCGTGCTGCTGTTGTGACTGTGCTAGAGGCAGTGCTCACGCACAGCCATCTCTGGCAGGGTGCTGCCTCAGTACTCCTTACAGAACGTAACAGTGGAGTTTTATTGCCACTGCCTTCAAGAAATTCTCAGAATTTGTTCCCTCTCAGCCTGACAGTTTGGAAATCCACGCTGTCCTTTGTATAAGATACTATGTTAACTGATACATGGCTTATTAGGTAAAACACCAGCCCACCCTTCTGCTCCCTCAACTTGCCTCTTTTCAAGGATTTGAGGTATGTATGAGCACTGCAAAGGCTAAAATGCAAGCACTAGGCTGGTCAGGAGCAAGGCCCTGAATAACAAATGAATAACATCAATGTTCATTATTTTCAGCTCTATCACATGGAGTAACAATCTGCCATACTAAACAGAAGCATGCTGAGGTTGTTTGAATAGACCATGGCATAAAGACGGAAGTGCAAGAGCAGCCGATTTCTTGAAAGTATTGTACCTTAGAATGCATCTATGCATCAAAAATGGGGGAAGGAGTAATTGCAGCCTGTGCTGATTTCCCTGTGCAAGGCTAATACAGCTTGGTAACAACAGCAGCAAAAATGCAGCAATGTGGGTTTAACAGCCTGAGTATGCACTCAGTGTCTTTCCGAGTTTGTAGTCTGGTTACTAGCATGTTAAAGACCTCTCAGCTGCATCTCTTTGGCTGTTATTATTCATGCTAATTAGATTAAGCTAGCAGACATTTTTGCACATGCTCCAAGCGCACCTTCATTTTCCTGGGTGAAGTATGTGATTGCAATGTGTGATGCAACAGATATCCTAAGTTTCTCCCAAAGTGCAGGTGAGACAGGCTGCTTCATTCCAGTAGTGCAGAAGAAAGGTGCTTAGAAGTTCCGTGATGGAGCAGCGTACAGCAGCTCATCTTGTAATTTCACGTAATAACCCCTGGCATTGTACAAAAGAAAAATATTAACTGAAATTTGTAATAACTTTGCGATAACTTCTGGATATGTGCATCTTTCTTAATACAAAAAGGAAGTGGGCACTGTGGTAAAGTAAATGTATGATTAACTACTCAGGAGATGTGGGTTCAGAATTTGGTTTTTCCTGACCAAGCTCTATCACCAGCTCTGTCATCCTATTCAAATTATTTCCTCTCCTTCTACTTTTGTTTCTTTTCTCTCTGTTTTTGTTTCATTCATTCATGCTGTAGTCTCTCTTGACGTGTTTGGAACAGTACATAGCAATAGGGTTGCTCTTGGTTGCAGACTCGGTTTGGGATTTTGGGCATGACTGGAGCAGAAATAAACAGTAATTCAAATTTGATATTGTTGTCCTTGGAGTATATGCACTCCCTGCTAATTTAAAAAAGCAAGAAAAGAGAGCTTGTGTTTTTCTACAGTCTCAGGAGAGGAGCAGGTGATTAGATTCCTGGGTTCTGTACTGGTGCTCAGAGAAGAAAGGTTGCAATTCAGGACTCCTACTGTACTTGTACTGTTGTTCACAGGGAAGCCAGCTCACTCCTGTGCTTCTCTGTGCCTTCATAAGCAGCATTGCACAATCATTCAAAATTTGTCCATGTTGCAAACTTACTCCAGGTGGAAACATTTTCTGTCCAACATCCACAATGGCCCTACAAGTCTAAGTTTGGAAATGACTTTTTGTGGCAGCAGTGGAACAGAGACAGGCTAGTCCTGGACTATTAGTCATTGGCTTGCTGCTATCCGATTTTAGTAACAAAAGGTGGCACTGGTACCTTGTTCTGAAACTACTGGAAAGTCATCAGCTGTGATTCCAAAGCCAAAGCCTACTGCATTCCCTTTCAACATCAGCCAAGAAATTGTGATTAAAAAAGTATGTATAATTAGAAAAGATTTAACAGGAAACTGAAAAAAAACCTTTAATCCGTCTAACCCTGAGCTTTATTCCACAGAGAAAATAAAAAGGCTTTATCCTTACTATGTTTTAAACACTAAATCTGGTCCCAGTAAGTGTCACAAGTAAGCAGATGGGGAAGAGAGGGTAAGAAGCAGCAAATGGCTGAAGGTACAACACAGGTTCCCTCCATATCCTCAGCTTCCAGAAGAGAGAGGACCCTGTGCTTTTCTCCTGCTGGAGGCATTCTGCCTGTGGGGAGGGAGCACCTCCAGTGCGATCCCACGAAAGGAGCTATGCTCAGCTCCTGGGAGGGATCATTTTGCCTGTCAGGGAAACATCAGGGTTAGCTCTGGGGAACAAGATCATCCTGCGTCATTCAAGGGAGGCTCCTCGTTCGCCCTCAGAGAGAGGGAGGAATCAGTATTCTGCCCTCCAGTAACCTTCTCCAGCCCAGTGCAGACGCTCTCCCAGTCCTCCAGAGGGAAGATTGGGCCAGCCTTCAAGAAGAAAGGAGCAGACACAGGCAGAACGGACAAACCTAAGGACATATTTTCATTACAAAATCATTAAATACTCCCCTGTCTTAAAAGCTTGAAATAAACTACATGGAGCCACTAAGTTCAGATCCTGCAAGATAAGGGACCATGGACTGTGTATGGGCCTGTCTTATGACATTAGTCCAACACTTATGGCCTTTCCTTATTTCTTGTTGCACGCACTTGTTAAAACAACAACAACCAGCCCAGGTTCCTCAAAATAATTTTGGAAGAAGCAAAGAAGAGACTGATGCTGAGCAGTTCAGTGCTAGATCAACCCTTGCTGCGACTTTCCAATTCAGTAAGACACGTAGCTCCTCATGAAAGGCAGCCGTCATCACTGCGGCTCAGAGCTGACATGGACAATCCACGCTGGTTCAAGCAGAGTGGGTTCCTCACTGGAGTGAACATTATATGGGAGGTTGCAGGGCATCTACACACTTCTGTGCTTCTTTGTTGCCTTGGTGGCATTCCAGCCTGCTGACTGACAGAACTACAGAAACTCAATTGGGGTTACCAGCCAGTCAGTCCTCTTAATCTTCATTGAGCAACAGGTGTCTAGGATGTTACTGCTGGATTTTCACTATGCTCTTGCTAAAATGTATCACTGTACAGGAAGCAGCTTTGGGGATAGATGGGGAATGATGCTGAAAATAATTTGAAAGAACAAGAGGACTAAAATATACTGTCGCGATGTTTCTGAGTAAATAAAGATAAGAGCGATGGAAGCTCCTCTGGCAGAGACATTAGCAGAGCCTCAGCAAATTAGTTTAGCACTATAAAATTGACATGGAACGGAAACAAGGCAGTCAAAGCAAGGATGTGCTTTAACTAGGCATAAAGCCGAAGTTATTTGAGAAAAAGAAGTGGAGTTGGTTCCAGAGTAGCTAATTCATTTCTCCTTATCTTCCCTTGGCAGGGGCTAGCTGCTTAAAGACCACTTGATGTATGCCTGCTGCTTCGTCCCCTTTCCCCTCGCTTGTTTGCCTTGCAGAAAACAAAAATTAGTTCTGTTGTAAATGACTCCAGTTCCCCATGGGCTGCAGAGAAACAAATCACAGCTTATTGGCCATCTGTGTGACTTCCCAGCACTCTGAAGCTTATAGCAGTATTTCCACTTGCTCTAAGATCAGCTCTACACTAAAACATTTGCTGGAATACAAATGCCAGTTATAAATATATTTTTTCATTACTTTTCTGTGTTGGTAAAAGGCCTAGAAAACATAGATACACTGTCATAAAAACACTTTTGAAGTATAACTTCATTTATTTAGCAAATCTCAACTGACTACAAATTTTACCGCCTGAACGGTTTTTCTGTCATGTAAACCTGTTACGAATTTCAGGGAGCTAGTGAAAACAACAGGCTTCTTATTCTCTGGTAGTAAAACTAATTTTCTCAGTAGTTCATTTAGCAGACCTAGTATTATAGGGACAGAGATACTGGAGCATCCTGCTGGATCATTTTGTCAAAATTAGTCCTGGTCTACAATGATATTTAAAACCAAGTTGTTTTTGTTTATTATACCTTTGAAACTTAAGTTCCAAAACATGTCAGGGTTAAGGATAGGTTTAGGCCAAGCTGAGCATCAAGCTGGCTTAACTTTGCAACTCAAATCTGAGTAACTATTCCATATCTGAGCTGTGCAGCCATCAAAAGCTGATCTCTGAGTTTCACAGTATGTAACACTGGCAACTAATAAATGTTCTGTAATGACGTTAACCTCAGTCCTAATTATGACTATAGACCAAAGCTGCTACTGTTATCCTCTTCCTGTAGTTGATCTGTCTGAAGAGATCCTCTGTCAATTCACCAAGGCTACAGTCCTCTTCTACCTTCCTAAATCTAAAAATTGAAGCACTTTTTTGTGCCTCTTTCTTTAGCCATTCTGTCACATGGACAATCTCTGCACTTTTTGTGCTGCAGCTCTTGTTCAAGAGTGGAAGTGTATACTTCTCAAAGTTGTATGGCTTGGTTTTTCCAGAGTCATAGAAAATAGAGGTGAGTATTCCTGCCAGAACACCTCGTCTTTGCTTCCTAACACTTCAGCTTGGCAGTATCCGTGTGTGATAATTTTCTAGATGTTTCACTAAATTTTTGGAAGAGGTGGAAAAGAGGCTCCCAGGCTGAACCAACTACACGTCAGTGCAGATGATGTGAACTCATCCAGTACAATGGCTTCTAGTTTTGTAGTTTGGTGGTTCCCAGTGAATTTCCAATAACCCCTCAGAAAACTCCTCTGCATTATTCATAGCTCTAAGCTTTTCAATTTTTTTCTCTATTATCAATTTTCATTTTGTAATCTTTTCCAACAGGGGACTGATTCCGCTATATTTGTCTAGTAACAAACTGAGTATGTTTCCAGGATTAAATAAAGCTAAGTATTTATAATGCCCTAGGACACAATCTCTAGCATCTTAAGAAAAGCAAAGTGGCAGTTAACTTTGAGTTATGAGTTAGAGAACCGACGGATTCTGCTACAAATGCAGCATCCATGAATGAGTTCTCAGTGGAAAATCTGGGTTGTCAGCTTATTGTTAGCATCTGTTACAGCAATGGCAGTGACATTTAAAAATACTAAGCCCGCTTGGTAAGTTGCTATTTTAGGGCAGATGTATAAATTCAGCACACTTTCATCAAAACCAGAGCATGCATCTTAGCAAATTGGAATTTTATGCCAGCAGTAAACATTTGTACAATGAATACAAACATGCAACATGAGAGAGTTCTGTGTCATTCTTTTGGTAACCCAGGGCTGGAGATCATAGGGGCAAGAAAGTGTTTCATACTAACTTTCTTGACTGAAGAAACAACTTCTTCCCTAGAAAAAGAGTCTCTCAGATAGGCAGAGTCTTTCATTGTGAAAGAGCTGAACTGCTCATGAGGAATGTGTCTGTTTAGCCCTACAAGCTTTGAAATGCATGGACTGGTAAATGTAAGCGAGCATGAAATCTGTTCAGCTCTATGTTAACCTCATGGCTGCAGCTTTTAGTGCCAGGAACACTCAAGAAGAACATTCCTGCTCAGTTACAGCACATCGGAAGCAACAACAGCACAGAACGGCAACAAACAGTACAGTCATAGAAGCCTTGGTGCGAAACAGTTAAAAATATTTGAGTCATGTCTTTTCAAGAATTGAAGGACTAGCTGTGAAAAGCTCTAGTGACTTCCAGGGAACCAGGCTGTAAACAACACAGCACAACTGAAGATGAGGACAGTATAATATATCTGACGGGTACAAATCTTCCACATGGCCAGCATCAGGCGAGGTGCTTGTCAAAAAGGCATCTGCAGCTGTTCCCTTTTCAGGCTGTTTACTCTACAGGAGGATTTACCATCTGTGCAGAAAAACAATGCACACACCAGAAATCAGTGTCTGTCAGATGAAGCCTAGTCTCGTGGCTGAAGCACAGGACAAGCAGTCAGGAGATTTAGATTCTATTTATTGCTCTCCTAGTGGCTCCCAGAGCAAATAAGGGGAAATCACTTCACCGCTTTGTGTCTTGTTTTTCTCCAAGATACTACTTTACCTTATTAGTGGTATGACCACCCATTGTTTGTGTTTATAAAGTGCTTTTATGTTCTTTGGATTGCAATGCTAAAGCAGAACTAAACAAGATGCATTTCCACAGAATTTCTAAAGCTTCGGGAACAGCAGGTTAACCTCTCTACTGCAGCAAAGTTAAAGCTCTGTACACTATATCACAAACAACTCAAAACCAGTCCAAGAGTCACTGTGCTCCTCTCTCCATCAAAATTAGTAGGCTAAAGAAGTGATCTTTTAGAAATCATGGCAATGAGAACACAAGAAATATTGACAAGAGACAGAAAGATGAGATTTGTTCAGAGGTCAGCCAATACAAATGACCGCAAACTTTGGGGATTTTGTTATTCTACCCTGAATTTTTCAGCTTGTTATTGGCATTGGCAATTAGTGACATTGAGAAGTCAAGGTATCCCTTTATATAATAATTTTTCTTCTTCAAAATAAAACTTTTAGAGTTTCTTTCTAAATCAAAGCACTACAGCTGTGCAGGGGTCAGCACTCAATGTCAGATTTCTGTGAAAAGCAGTGAGTTCAGAATGTACAGTTCCTACCAGTACCGTGCTTTGGAAGCACAATAACTTCACAGATTGTCCCAATAGAGTCATATGAAATTGAGCTCTAGTTTGCTTAAATATTTCGCGAGTTTCCTGGATTGTCCTCACTCTTGGATTAGCCCTAAGTCTATAACAAAATTATGAAGGAGATCACAGAGAGTCTTCACTGATAAAGCTTCTCTAAAGCCTCGCAATATTGCTTAATAAAATGCATTTATGGAGCAAGGCTGAGAGTGTAGGATAAATGCTGTTGTCGGCTCCCGTACTATACCTTGGTAGGATGTATGTTAAGTTATGTTCCTCTTAAGAAAAATGCACTTAAGAAAAAAGCTTTGTCCCACTAAAATTAACATGGTTGCCAAAGTGCTGTAGTATTATAATTCATACTTTCTGAATTTTCTGCCTTCCACTGAATAATTGTGTCATCAGTTCTACACGTTTCCTATTTCAGTGTGGTTGATTGTATAGATAAGGAAAATGATCTAGCCATTTTTGTGTTTCCTTTTAATTCTGTTGTTATTGAGTCCTCAATGATCTTGTTTTTGTTTTTACTGCTCTGTAATGAGTCACCGGCTTATTTAATTTAATTTTATTGTAATTGTTATCTTTTCATTCTTGTTTTTTTCCAGTCAGTTACTCATAAGACCACAAGATATAAACAGGACACTGTTACTTGGACAACTTCTGAGAGTAATTTTTTTCACTGTCACCCAAATCCAAAGCAAGTTACTGAATGGTCCTCACTTCCTAAGAACTTTCACCTCAGTCTATCTATATTTTCGCAAATGTCATGTTTTTATTGATCCTTATATTTTCCAACTGAAAGAGATTTGCCTGTCTGGTTTGGTTGTTGTTTGGAAGCTTTCATGGGCTTTCTCATCATGCCTGATCTAAAATTTTCCATGGAAATTTTAGTGATAGAAAATGAAGTTTAATTTAATATAATTTCTTTTGCAGAAAATAAATTTTGCCAAAAACTGGGTTTGAAAATTTGGGAGAAATAGTTATCCAGTGATATGTTAAATCTTGCTTTGCTATCTCCCCCATTTTCATGCTAACTTCATCCTTGGTGGAGTTTTCTGCAATGACTCTTTCTTGCTAACCTGGTTCCCCAAGGAAAAGGGATTTATGTGGTTGGGCTACATTTGCATATGTTACATACATACATCTTTGTGATTTCAAAGTGACTGGCAGCTTGCTACTAAATATAAAGACAGAGGTCTAAATTTGTGTTAAGATTTTATGTTTCATTGTAGTAGTCAGATGGAGAAGAGATTTTAGTAATGGATGGGAAAAGCTTCAGTAGAAGTGATTGTGCATTCAATACCACAGAAAGAAGATGAGAAAGAATAGTAAATGCCCAGCTATGGGACAATCTCCCAACGGAGTTCACACCCATCAGAGCACACACCACAGGACATGAAGGCACAGAAGCCCAAGATTCATTAGTTCCACTACTTGTTGTACTTTGTTTCCTAAGAGGCTAGAAATCATAGGAAATTATGAGACTGACTGTTTATAAATGTGCAACATGTTTGATTAGACTTGGTTCATATTTTGATACAAAGAAATTATTTAGTTTAAGGTGATCTGCAGCTCTTATACTGCACCCCCCTTATTTGTACCCAGAGAACTAGTAGACTTACAAAGACTCAGAAAGCTTAAATCTACCTCAGCATTTCTCCTGTAACCTGTGCCACCTAAAATAAAAGTAGTTCAGAGGTCCCCGTATATGCCACAACTACACCTTCCAGTCACAGCTACAGACATACCCAAAGATGTAAATTGTCTGGCATGAAAAAATATCTTTTGCATATCTATTTGCAGCTTTTACATAAAGTAAAGTTTATGGGGTATTCTGTAGTACCACAGAACTTCATCAGCTTCTGCAAATAATCTACACTAGACCAGAAATTGTTGAGATAGATGTGACAGAACTGCTACAGATATTAGCCATTGTCCTTCAGAGTTTAACAGACTGGGTATGCCATGCTTCAAAACATTTTCTAATGAGGAGCCTTGAAGTAACCATGACAAGTGGTGCAGAACTTTAGGTAAAGGCTTTGATAAAGTCCAAGTGTTGAGGAAGCAGCCTTAGAGGTGAGTAACAGTGATTTTCTCAAAGTCAGCAATGAGCCAGCCCACCTCACAGTAGGAGGTACCAGGATGTTTGGAATGCCACCCATAGGACAAGAGGTCAAACTGAACTTCTGACCAGTGTGATCATTGAAAAATTTGTGGCTGCTTTTGCAAGAGTTAACGCCAGTTAACTGAGGTCAGATTCCAGCTTGGGTAATTCCATTCTACCTCTCTAAAATTCCCCATTTATTTCAAACAGATGCAATATTTTTTCACTTCCTCCATTAAAGACTGCCAAGTAGTTTTGTATGTTTTGTTGAGCGCTTGCTGTGTTTTACCCCAAAGGTAGCTACAATACCCAGGGAATGACCCGGCACAGAGCTTTGGTGCATTCAGTACTATTTGTGGGGAAAATTTTGTTCTGTTTATTCACGTGCAGAACTGCTAAACGTTATCATACAGAGCTATGGTTTGTAGCAAACAGCCAACAGAAGCTCGCACTAAGAAGACTTTGTTGCATGAAGAGATCAGTAGAACATGAGGCAGATCTGACCTCTAGTTTTAGCTCTTCTATTTGTCTTAAGTAGGAACTTGGTCATGTTCCTTCACTTTCTAGTGAGGCCAAATAGCAACTTAATTTTACTTCAGAGTAAGTTGGCTTGGACCCTTAATTTCCATGCCTCAGTACTCATTAGTAACAGGGGAATAGCAATGCTCATTAATGTATCCTTAATATTTACTATAATGGATGCTTTATGGTCACTTTCAAAGGGAGATGCATTCCTACATCCCATTTCTTCTGACATATATAAATTGATGAATGAGCAAATTGATCGATATATAACATACGCAGCGCTAGACAACTCATAGTGCTTAATGGCAGTAAAAGGAAACACAGAAGTAAAGCCAGAAACACTAATTAAAAGCATGTTCAGTGAGACAGAACTGTAGCTTGGTCTTAACGAGTGTGCGGTGGAGATAATGTAAAAGCAATTACTTTAGCAAAGGCAATTTACTGAAAAATTGTTTTTTACTGAGCACCAACTTATTCAGTTCACGGGCTTGCTGCCAGGAAACAGAGCAAATTAGTGCCACTTACTATGGGGACAGTGAGATGTGGCCATCTGTCTGCTGAGACTCACCCCCTATCTTTTCACCATGCCACACAGCTCCCCTGTGCCCTTTCCAACCTGTTCTCAGCATCAAGCATTGATATGGCATCTGTCATCCTGAATGATAACCCTGGACATTATTAATGTAAAAAACTAATGTAGAATGTATCTCTCTCTTTTTACCCGGGATGTGTGACGTGCCTACACTAGGCTTTACAGTAGTGTGACATACTGCTGTTAATCTAGCATTGCTCCACTAATTTCTGAATTTTCACCAGTATAACTGAGGTAAAAATCTGACCCTTTGATCATGAAACACATCTAGGACTGAAGTTTAGATAACCCTACAGTATATCAACAAACTGGAAAGGTTGCTGAAAAATGTAAAGGCAGAGTGTATTCAGGCTTCTTTACCAAGGACAACGTTGAACTAGCAGTGACATAAAAATCAACTGGAAGAAAAGATAACCCCTTTGCTTTTTCTGCTATTCATAGGATTTCTAAATTCAAGTAACACTCACAAAGTTTTTATAAAAAAATTAAATGTGTAGCCTTTTGGTTGCAATTCAAGTTCTAATAAAACTGTTTATTGAACTCCTTGACCCCTTCCTGGAATCTGCTTGAGCTTCCCAGAACTTTGTGTCATGTGGTTCTTGGTCATTAATAACTAAGTATGACACAGCAGTTTAGACGCACAGCAGCCTTTTCTCCCTTCGAGCAGGCGCCAGGACAGAGCGCAGAGAACACAAAGAGCTCAGCCCAGGCTTCAGGATCCCATCCCAGAGCAGTGGTGCCGTGATGCAGCAGCAAGCAAAAAGGGCAAAGGCAGGAAGTGATTCATCTGAGTACAGTACAACGTGCGGGATATGATCAAAAAGATCCCAACCTTTGGTTGGGACAAGTACAGTACTGGGCAAATGGCTCTAAACTCCATCCTGGACATTAGATCCATCTCCTCTTCTGTTTACACTGAAATCCTCCTCCACCAGCCAGCTGTGCATTAAAAGCAGCGTCTGGTGCTAAAGAGGGTCAGTGAATTGAAAGACCTATTCTGTCCACCCACTCATTTACGTTTATACAGCCCTTCTGGCTTTTGCCTGGAAATCTTTGGCTTTCAAACTACAGATGTCTCCAGCAGTTCTCCTCCAGCTTTTGGACTGCTTTACTGTTCCTTGAATCTATTTAGCCATTTCCCTGCCAGTTCCCAACCCATCAGCCCCCCTGTCCCGCCCCAGCCCCATGGCTAATTAATCATCTCTTCTTATGACAACTGGACTGTAGCTAAGAAATTCTGAGTGTCAGTTTCCAAAGGGCAGAGCTGTTATGTCTGCTGCAGTAAGATACATTCCAGGTACATTCTGCCCCACCAATTATATGCTTAAAAGAAAAAGAAGAAAAAAAAAAGCAGGGATATTGCTGTATGGAGAAGTTAATCACATTCTAGTGTGAGATGCTACGCTTCAGCTACAGTGGAATGAATAAGACTTATTGTGAATTGATTCAAAAGTCGTATCTTTGCCAAATTTGGATGTAGCTACATATATGCATTTCCTATAAACCAAAGAAAACAACCTCTATGGAACTATAGGGAAAATTAGTTTAATTTTGATTGAGTTCCTTGCACTGTCAATCACTGCATTTCACTGTAGTGGCTCAAAACTTGCTGTAGGAGCTTGGGTGGTGAGGGAGAGGGAGGAGAGAAAATTTTAATCTCAAATTAGGTGGGAAGTAATACATTAAATCAAATTATGATTTTTTTTTCTTCCTATTTGTGTCCTAAGATGCTTCTGCTTACTTTTCCCTGTCTCTCTCCATTGCATTTATTATACAACATTTACAATGTATATTTGCAAACACCATAGCTCTGCATGCCTAGTTCAGTTAAAGTTCATTTGTTAAGGAAACAGAGACGGCCCTGAGTCCCTGGAATAAATTCTCCAGCACCTGAGGTCTATTATTACTTTCTACTCCAAGCATCAAGTGTGCTTTGACCCACCTTCTCAAACACAAACACAGTTCAGGTATGCAATTTTCAACAAAAAAGACTCTACAGAAAGAAAAACATTTGCCTGCAAACCCAGTTCTCCCTCTGGGGAGAGAATGAGCAAATGAACTGCATGTGGCAGGTCTGCTTTGTGTTGCTTTATGCAGGGCTGGAAAGTGTTCAGAAACTTTGGTGATGGGACTGGTACTAACATTACTCTAGCATTCATTTCAGAGAAATAAATGGCTCATCTAGACAATGAGATATTTAATATTTTAGTATATCCAACTAAGTCAATTCAAAACAAGTCAAAGGGTCACTGTCTTATCTGCTTTACTGTTAACTGCTGTTAGCTAACAAATTCCACATCCTGGTCTAGACAAAGCCTAGAAGCAAGGAAAGCAAACGAATGACACATGGAGTGAAGACTGTACCAGAGAGAAAAAATGAAGGGAGACACTGTGAGAAAAGAAGCACAGACAAAAAGGAAGACAATGAAATGGAAAAAAAAATAACACTATCTTTATAATGAACAGGACCAGCTGAGCTTTCGAGGGGTGCTCTTTTTCCTAATCCATAACACATGCTTCTTCTTAGCTCCAGTTATGTGTTTGTTTATTTGTTGTGTGTTTTTGTAAAATGAATCACCCTTAGAAAAAAAACATGGATTTAAATTACAGAGGGCAAAAATCTCATTGTACGTCAACTACTTTGGCAAACCCCATAGGTAGTTCAAGAGGAAAAGCTACTTGGGAATTTTCCGATGAAGAGTTTCTCTGTTGTTTTTTTAAAGGAAAATTACATTATGTTGAACCTGAAATTTTTCACGGTAATGTGGCAGTGGAACTGTCACATTTTGTATAAATATGAAATATGCATTGAGCTTGGTCTCCCACATCCCACAGAAGAACTATTGTGGCTCAAAATTAGCTCCTTATTTAGGTCCAGTAATCTGCTGAATTTTTAATCAAAATAGAATAGCACAATAGGAGAGGCCTAAAGCAACCACTGGTCTGGTATCTGGTGATTGATACTCTCACATTAGACTTGGGGCACAAGATCTACTTCTGATTTTGACTTATGAAATCTCTCACATCCCAGCTAATTGTCCTAGCTACTGGGCTATTAATTTTTTGAGGGTAATGCTTCCATGTTCTTCAAGGACAATTTGAGAAGGTGAAAATTCTAAACAAGTGTAGAGAAGAAAAATTTTTGAGAGCTTGAAAATTTTAACTAGGCTGAAAAACTGCTTCCCCAACTCCACACGTGGAGGTTCAAATTCTGTTTGATGCACCCATCCTTCATAGGCAGTAGCTTGTTTTGTGTGGGTTTGTGTTTGCCAGGTTTGATGTGCACATGCTGCATGTGCTTGTGGATCCGGTATGTGGAATATGTGGCCAAGTATTTGGGGATTGTGTTGTATGTAATGCACATTTCTTGCAGTGGTTTTACTGGCTATATCTCACTTGTGATAGCACCTTGACATAAACTAAAGTCATATTTAGCTAATCACAATTTGGATTAATTAGCTGCACTAGGCTTCTTCCTTATTTTTCATGGGCTCTCATGACTTTGGCACACAGAACTCGGAAAAAAGAATTAAAAACATACAACTACTTGCCATGAGTTTAAGTGGTGAGCAGTGACAGCTTGTTAGATAAAAAGTCACTTTTGGTACTTCCTAATGGAGAGAAATTAGCAAATATATAGTACCCATACATAAGGGCACCAAAACGCCCCTCATATTTCTAGATATCTATCATAAACAGAAAACACATCTGGAGAAAATCTTCACATTTTATTTCCCCTCTTGAATGTCATATTTAAAAATAAGCACAAACACATCCTTCTGCCCAGTGTCCTTGCCCTGATGATGTGAAACAAGCAATAAAACAGCAAGTAGGAGGTATAACCACTATTTCTCTGTTCTGAACCCTACTGCATAGAAGAGCCCATCTGCCACCTCTGCTTACCAAAGATGACTTCTGTCCAAATGCTCCAGGCCCTCTCCACCCAGAAGCAACAGGCTCCCAAAGTTTACTTGGAGTCACGCAAATCTATGTGGGAATTGAAAATAAAACTTGATCAAACAAATAGTAACTGGTAGAAAACAACAGTAGTATTAAGACTGAGATAAAAATAAGTAAAGATACTTTTCCCCACATTCTTGGAGTAAAAAGGTGTCAGGTATGTATTCCGTTTGGAATATGAATGGTGATGGATTAGATCAGCAGTGCCGAGTCTCTTGGTGATGGTGGTTCCTAATGAAAGCTCTTGAGGACAGTAAACTTTGGTCCTTCATGACCAGATGGCCAGACAAGTTTTCAAGTGACTGAAAAAGAATCAGTTCCTATTTACATTACTGAGTGAATGTTCTGTCACAGTATGGGACATAGTCCGGTCACATAGCCTAACTAGAGCGTTACCGTTACATTATCAGATATGAGGAACATCTGCATTTTGGTTGTATGACAGAGACATCTGCCATCATTTGATAGAGACAAGGCAGCAGAGAATAGGCCAAAGACCACTTGAGTTAGGCATTGGGGTCATGGTCTTCTCCCTGACCATGTGTGTCCTCAGGAGAAGAGGCATCAGGAAGTAGGCAGGAGGGCACAGGAAGCTTTCAGGAAATTTCACTTAACAGTTAAAACCTCTATGTGAATGAAGCCTTGAGACTGTTTTCCTTCAAACAATGTTCCATTCAAAGTATGACTCAACTTTTGGGGCCTGATCCAAAGCCCCAAAAGACAATGAGAGTTTTTCCATTGACTCTAGCAGCCTTTGGATGAGGACCTTGATCCTGAAAGCCTGATTCACATGAGAAAGGCTATACAAGAAAAGATCAAATCCAGAAATCCTTGTTGAGATTGTACCCAATCCTTTCCTAGGTAAGTATTCCAAATTAAACGCATAAAGCCAATTTAGTCTGATTGTCTGCTCGCTATCCTGAACTTCACATAACATTTGATGATCACACGGTTTTATAAGGGTAAATCCTTGGTCCTACATTTCCGCACAAGTGTTTATGTTTGCACAGCTGATAAACTGTTTTTCTTCCCTCTTGACTTTATTTTGTCTAGGAGTGTTATCAGAATGTAATTTATGAACCATTTAGTATAGACTTCAGTACATGTCACAGCTCATGTTAAAGCCTAAGGTCCAGTTATATTTGAAAGTGTTGTCTTCATCACAGAAAGTTAAGGTTTTCAAACTGTAATGTAGGTAAAATAAGCACTAGTTGCTTTTAGTAGCTAATGCTTTCATATGCCGGTTTTTGGGGGCAGGGTGGGGGTTTTTTTCATAGAAAAGGAGCTCTTTTTTGGCCACTTTGGAAGATATACCTTATTATGTTTGGATAAGATGTCTTTAAACCCCAGTATTCAACCATAAAAGAAGAGAAAAATGCAACAATGCAACATTTGTGCTTTGCAACTTCCTCCACACAGGCTGATGTTCAAAGTAAATGCCATCTGAAATTATTTTATAAATTCCTATACATTAGGAATTTATATATTACTCTGTATACAAACATACTGCCCAAGTGTAATTCTTTGACTGGGCAGTTATCCCTTGGGACACCTTGCTTACAAACATACAGCTGGAGAGCACAGTGTGAATCAAAATCTGTTGGATGCTACTACTGATAGTCTCAACTCAGCATGTTTATTTTGTGCCTGACAAAGCTTTTCATTTAAATAGTGTTAGCACTTTTCTTCAGTGCATGCTATATGGTATATAAATAATATTTGATTGTCGTGGTGGAGTTACAACACAAAAAAAAATGCTTTTACTCATATGGTTTGTATTAAGTTTACAAGGGAAATACAGTATACGGGGGAAAATATTTTTTTTGCTTGTATAACCATGTCTACACCCTGGCTGCTGCCACAGGACTATTTTGGTCAACACAGAGAATGCTTGGGCCTTGATACGAATGGGGTCCGACGTGACAAAGAGCACAAGCAATACAGTAAGGAGTGCTAATGAGGGCAACGGAGATACTACAGCTCCTTTAGCTCCACATTCAGCCTTGCACAAGATCTACTTTGGTGATTTCTGTCAAAGATTTACCTTGTAAAGCTGTGCTGCCTCATTTTTAAGCACAGCCAAAACCTCAGATTGCCTCACAGAACTGAGTGCTCCAGGATACATAAACGTCATTTCCCAGGATAATCCTTGACTTTTGTTTGAGTCTGTTATTTCCCACTTAATACCCACAGCTTTTTAATTGGTTATTATTATTTCTTATTATATTTGAAAATTTTAAGACTCTCATAAGAAGCAAAAAGGGGACATAATTAAAGAAAAATGTAGCGAATAATCCAAATCCAGCGCGACTTTACAGATGCGACAGACATTGATTCTCGCCCTCGGGGAGGGAGACAGGAAGCTGTGGTGGGCCAGAGCCCTCAGCCATCATTTGACTGTAAAATATTCCCTTAGGACTAACTTTGTAAAATACAGTCACACAATAACCATCAGCAGCTCCTGCACGCAAACTCTATGACGCAGACGGTACTGTTGCTGCATTTAAGTTAGAGTGATCTTTCATATTATTTTGATGCCAGTGTAATACAATGGACATTTATTTACTTGATTTAAAAACCATTCACCTGTCACATGACTTCAGACAAGTTACTTCTCTGTGCTGTATTTTATCTTTTGATAACCTTTCAGACCTTTAGTTCCTCTTCTAATCATAAATAAAAGTGTAAACAGTGATGACAAGAAATGGAAGAGATGCAATATGAGTACTGTACATGGAGACTGAAGAAGGTTATACAAGACAATCAATTTCAAACAGCATCCGCACCCAGACTTAATACAAAATCAGACTAATTTTATATGTGTGGTTTCTTTTGTACCCTGTTTTGAATGTTTAGCTCTTCTGATTGGTTTGCTAGGTCAGTTCATATAATGTCATTCCAAGAAGTAAGTCCAAGACCAAACCTCAGCTTTAAGTTAGATTATCATTAAAAATAAACAGAGGTTAACACAACATTGCTATCGTTGACTTTGGTAGGTACTGAAATTCATATAAAGATGGCATTACTTCATCCTAATTGGTACAAAATTTCATATGCTGTACTAAAGACTTAAGTATAGCTTATCATCATTAGACTTAAGGACATGCACAGACAGTTCCTTGAATGCCAGATCTCCTAGTCAGTGGGCTATGCACAATGACAGCCAGACATGCTGTATAGTATCTGTAAGATAACCTGATCATACTGTTGATTAAAATTCAAGCTAGCTTTCAAAATACAGCTTTGAGACTGAAATGTGCCTTATCATGAAGAGAGGATCTGTAACAACAGAAATGCAAAGATAAGGAGGACCAGAGTAGAAAGCACAAAGGGTCTCCCAGTGACTCCCAGTGCTGGAACAACTCTAGCCTGAACAATCCAAGATGGGTGATGATCACAAAGGGGTGGTAAACAGGAAAAGATCATGGAGGGAAAAAATAAATATATAAGGGCTCAAGTAAGACAGATACAGAAATCCCATGCGCTAGTTGCTGTTAATAGTTAGTGTCTGTGTGACACATTCACACCATAACAGGGTGGGTGGGGCTGTTTTTTGATCATTGCCTGATTGACGTTAATGACATTCTTCCAATGGCTGTGGCTTTCCTCATACCACACCCAGGAGGGGTCAGAGGCACATTCCTCCTCAGTATTAATGTGAAAAAACATATTTTTAGTCAAGTTGTTAAATGATGCCAGGTGTTTGCTCTGGTTGCCTTAACTAGTCTAGCACAAAGCTCAGCCTGCGCTTCCCAGCAATGTGTAACTCAGCTCTTGAGATCACACCAGCTATCTGTTTTTAATCTAAGTACAGCTACTAAATTGATTATACTCATCCCTGTGATAATGCCTCCTATGCAGTGGGAGACAGCAACATCTGTGAGTGTGGATACAAGCCCAGCATAGTATTGTGAATTGTCATGTTTATTTGTGTTGCTTAGAAGCCCCATTTACAGAGCAGGAGTGTGTGTGAAAGACATAAAAGCATTGCACTTTCCATGGAAGGGTTATTTACCTCTGTTGCTTTTGTTATGTCTGCCATGAAAAGCCTTACTTCTGCCAGTGAAAAAAAAAGCAGCAGAAATGGAAATGGGCATAGGTCCATTGCCTTAAATACAGCAGCGTAAAGTCTGAAGCAGCCACTCAGTCCAGATTTTCAAAGCATTCTGCAAAATTGAAACCTTGTAACAAGCTAAACTCTGTTTCTGAGCCCGATTCCCAAAGCCACTGAAAATCTCCAATTAACAGAAAAAAACCCCACCATAGCCTCCTAAGAAAGAAGTCTATACAAATGCATTGCTTGCTGTGAAAGTGAAAGTTGATGTTTTCAGATGCTGTGTACCCAAATAAGAGGTCAGACCGCTATGCTGAACACTCAGGAGGTCCCAGGAAAGCTAATGGCAACTGTTAAAGCTCAGAATTCCTGAAAATCAGAATCTTTCTGTGTTAGGCCCCAAATTTTAGTAATTTTAGTTTATAAATAACTGATTCATGCCACACCTAAATTTAATAATGCCAGTGAATCTAGCAAAGACAACGTGCTGAAGACTTCCAGAGACAGTTTCATAGCAGCTCCGTAGGATGTCCGTGAAGCCTGTATGCCATGGATTCACGCTACTTGTGTTACTATAACTGTGGCAAGGCTGGTGTTTGCATGTTCCATCCTGTTCTCTTTTCCACCCTGACAATCTCCCATCAGGATCAGTAACAACCCCAAGGAAGTAAAACTCAGACTGGGTTGTTGCAGTGCCTCCAAATGTGTGGCACAGCAGAGGGCTGCACGCGGGGAGGAGGAGGAGGGATGCCTTCCTCTTTTCTCCCTTGTGCACAAAGGGGTGATGGCTTAGCCCACACCTGATCACAAGACAGGCTGTCAGCTGGTTGTACGTTGGCCAAACCAATGTTCCTCACACCTTGCAAAGAAAAGGTACAGCCACTTTTGCTTTGAGACACAATAAGTACCAACTTCAACCCATACAGATCCCTTCACAAATCACTGTCACACAGACCTTGAGCGTGAACTCATCTCACTCTGACAGGTACAACATTACATTTATACACAACTAGGAATCTTTCAGGTATAGAAATTTCTTCAGAGTCTGAAAACCTGGTTGAAGGTGTGAGCACAGATCTATTTATAGCAAGACAAATATTTGTGTACACATGTAGAGGAAAAGAAGGCATATCTCTAAATTAATTAGAACACAGTCTGAAAAGGGAGATTAAATAGTGAAAAACTTTCATATAGATATTCCGGATTAATTTCCTATATAATATTTTCTAAAGCAGAGATCTAAAACAGTGTTTTAACAGTCTGTATAGTTCCAAATTTTGCAAGAACAGTTTTTTAATTTTTTCCATTTCTCTGGTGACCCAGTCACATATGCATTTTCTCAGGATTACCACAGTGATTCCTTCGCGATGATGGTTCTATTCTGCACGTTATATTAAGGCGAACACTGAGGCTCAGAATGTTAATCATAAAAGAAGAATATTCAGTGGTTGCTTACAGAGCAGTGAAGTTGCAGATCAGCTGCTGAGGACAAATACCAGACACGAACCACTTCAGAAGAACAGAGTCCTGAAATACTTAAACACAATATATTTCCCTTAACATAGTCCTTTGAGGTCACAATCTTTTCTAAAACAAAATGTTTTCCACATAGAACACACTCAACATCTATGTCAGGCCTTTCTAGAGGAAAATGGGGATGAGGCACAGGCTTCCTCAGGGTAGCAGGGTCCTCACTGTAACTAGTCAACTTCACTGTGTGACTGAAAACACAACTTCTGTGCAAATCATTCCAAGAAGCAGCTGTGTGCATTTTCAGCTACATCATGTTGGTAGATCAGGTTCAATCTATTAAACTCAACTCAAAAAGTAACAGTGGAATTTTGTGTTCATGAAGATATTAAGAAGGAAAAAACAGGTTTTTTTATTATTTCTGCACTAGTAGGATCTGCAGACCAACAAAAGACTGGGGACCATAAAATCACTTTTCCTGCACACGGGCAGTTCAAGAATCTCAGGCAGCTTTGCTTAAGGTGTAAAAGGACATGACAGCAGAGAAGTAGACTAGCTGAGGGATTATCATCCACAGATTATAGCTAGGCAAGATGAAGCAAGAAGACTTAATTATGTAGGAGCAGGACAGCCTATCTTTAAATGGCCTATGATTTTTCATTTGTCCTCAAAGTGATCTAGGTCTCAGAAGAACTTCTTACAGAGCAGAACCAGAGCATGGGCTTGTTGCATCTATCAATCGATTTTTAGTATAGGCAGGAAAGACACAGCACGCTGAGTGGGTAACTCAGGAAGCCTGTGACCAGGGTGGGTTTCTATTTCTTCTGACATACTCAAGAGTATCTGAACCATAAGAGTATTTTCTCTTTGGGGTCCAGTCAGACAGACCACCCTCTGTTACAGCAATGTGCATAGAAGACTGGAAACAGAAATAACTCATATCCAATCTCTACTTCCTGAGCAAAGCTTCTCCCACACACCAAAAATCTTTCATCTAACAGCCTTGGTGGAGTCGCTTACAAGCTACATTGATGACAGGAGTTTGGGGAGTTTGTGAACTGCCTCTTCCCATTGCTTTGCAAATCTGAGTCAGTCACACAAATAAGAGAGAGACAGGAAAAAATAGAAAGGGAGAAGTGGTTAAGGCATTCCTCTGTGACGCAAAAAGCAGTGATGTCAGAATTCGAGACCACAGACACCTCTGCCAAAATGAATGGGATTCCAGCAGGCTCCAGCTGGTCTCATGGTTTGTGCATTCTTCCTTGTTTCCTGGATACCAGCAATTCCCAGCTGTAAACTGAACAACCATTAACCCCTTCCCTGTTGTAGGTTTCCAGGCAGTCACTCATGGGGGGAAGTTTTTCCCTTGCTGGTGAAAGATTCCAATATTTCATAATCAGGCATCTTGTATGAATCAATAGCTAGTTTAAAAATAACCCTTTGACCCCAGCTGTCTGGGAGAGCCATTAGAACAATGAAAAAGAGAAGCTTTTAAACAAAGCAACATTTCTTATCTAATCCCTCAACGGCTTCTCTGCGCCCTTGAGTTTCATTCCCCATTTACTCTGGGCTTACTACCGTTCTCACTTTTCCAGGATCTCATTTTTCCTTTCCAATTTTTTTTTTCTCCTCCTTCCCCCTCCTCCTTCAAACTCATAGGTTTTTTTTCTTCCTATCTCTGGAATGAGAAGATGAGGCATGGCTGTAGCTCTGAACTTACACTGGGAATAGATGTGAAATCCTGGACCTGACATACAACTCCCAGAAATTTTTGTGAGGGAAAGCATCCAAATTCTTAATCTAGTGGCTGATTCCCTCCTGGCACAAACTGAAAACCTAATTTTGGATCTCAAAATGCTGAACTTCCCGAAAGTAAAAATCTAGGCATGGATTTTTTTTGGCTGAAATAGCCCTCCCACTGCTGGGAGTGAACAAGAGTCTGAACTCAGGCCAGACCAAAATAATCAAACATCTGATTTATTAATCACTGTTAATCAAATTGCATTTAAGTTGCATGGGCAGGTCCCACCGCTCTTCTCTCTGGGTACTGACTGAAAGAATAGACAACCAATGAAAAACATATCACAGAGTGAGATATCAGAACAAATCTCATCAAGTGAGTACTAATCTTCAGAGCAGAAAGTATGAGCTACTTTGAAAATTGCTTTGCATACAAGTAATGAAAAGACAAATGCATACATCATCAGAGCAAGTTAAAATACAATTATTACATTTTTCAGCAGGAAGAGGATATGCTTGTCCAAAACCTAAAAATTTAAACTAACTCCATTAAGAGGTAAATTCCATTTCTAGCCTGATCAGCACAAACCTCTGCTGCTGTCACACCAAGCCCATACACACTCGGATTACCTTATGTGACAAGAAATGTGGGTCAGTGATTCCCAATCAATAGGCACAACAGTCCTGCTTGAGACCGGCTCTTTGCACTACACCTCGTGCTGATGCAATGAAGGACAGGCTCTCCTGTCACCACTACATGGCACTACCAGGGCGGCCAACCTTACCTGCATGTTTCAAATTGTCTCAATAATCTGAGAGTCTAAACAGGGCAAAAGTTGGGTTCTTTTTATTTCCTTTTTTAAGTTTTGAGTTTTTATGGTTTATTAATTCAAAATTTTCTCTACTAACATGAAAACTGAGAATTTAACTTTAAGAAAAATAATAAAATATGAGATATGGAAATGTTGATCCTGCAACCTCATTTTCCTTGGCATGTGGATAGGCCACAGTATCAGTGGTCAGATCTCCATTCACAAAACAGGCTTCAGCCCCCAGCAGTGTATCACAGGACAACTTCTGTGGAAGGTGAGCACAAAGACAACAATTCTGGCAATACTGGAGAGTGTGGTTCTGCCACCGCTTCCCATCTTTCATAAGCCAACTGCAGTCCAGCTCACAGTAAGGCTGCAATATAGTTATACAGACTCATGTTTTTCTGTTCCAATGTGTAAAACACTATGCACTAACCTATTTCATAAGATGAGAGTCAGTAGGCTTTATTCTGTAGAACATTTTATTTCTTCCTGCACTACTGTATAGATGTATTATTTGCCACAAGCTCAAGCAGTGGGAAAGTGTAATTCCAGTTCTTCAAGTCTTCTTTAGAAATAATAAAGGTGAATTTTTCTTCAGCAAGAGACGGATACAAGAAAAGGTCAGGAAACTTAGCAAAATAAAGAGTGAAAAAGAATATGATTTCTGGCTGTAGATATATCAATAGGAAAGTAGGAAAGGAAGGAGAAGAACAGTTTAAGCTAAACATTATTGCTGGTGTGAGAGCAAATAGGCATGAACCGACTATTGATAAACTAAGGCTGAAAATTAGAAGGCTCCCAACCAATGCAACAATCTGACTCTAGGGCTGTCAAACATGGGAACAGCAGAGACCAAAACCCTAGCTTAAGGATAAAACTGTTAAGGCAATGAAAACAATTGTAGACCGTGGCACTTCTGAGAAGGCACCTGAGTCGGCATCCCAAGCAGTCCTTTGTAGGCCTATATTTCTGAAAGTTTCCCTTTTCTTTTTAGCTGCTTTAACATAGCAGACAAGCATTTCACTTTCATTTCACTTGCAGTAATGTTTTCATTTCTGAGACCAAAGAGGAAGAGGAGAGGTTGTGTTGCAGTCCAGGGGCTATGACATGAAATGCTCGGCCAGTTTGACTTCTATTCCCACCTCCTCAGTCTCTCAGTCATTAGCTTCTTGCATGATCCTTGATCATTCTGTTTCCACCAATTTTGACTCAGTTCATACCAGGAATGAGCTAAAAATAGATACATATCTTTATTATTTCTACTGTAGTAGTGCAGCAGAGCCAAACACTACATTTCATATGGAATACAATGCCCATCCTGCAAAGCATTTATTACTAGGTATATATAATAAGCAAATATTGAGAATAAGCATAAATCAAAAGGAGTTGATCCTGATAAATATTATGAATATGGTGAATTTCCGTTATTAGCTTTGAAAAAATATTTGGGATCTTTGAATCCCAGAAAAGTGACACCCTTGATACAGGTTAAATTACCTCTACAGGGCCTAAAGATGCACACATAATTAGTCAATAACTAATATTAAATACAAAACTATGATAATGCAAACAGTATAAAAATCTGAATGGTAGAATTACAGAACAATTTAGGTTAGAAGAGACCTCAGGAGGTCATTTAGTCCAACCCCCTCACTCACAGCATGCCAGCTTGAATCAAACTGAATAGAAAAGATCTCCAACAAGGCAGTCATGCCAGAATAGGCCTTTTAAATTCTGTGATGACCAGTTCTGCATGGCCTCAGTGACTCCTGAGCCAAAATTTCTCTGATATTCACTGTGATGTTCACACTGACCTCTGGGATTCCCAGCTTGGTAGAAATTAATTTCACTTGAGTCTGGCTCTTAAAATCATTTCTTGTGCTATGATAATTATCAGCATGGAACCCCATAGGAAGATGCTGCAAAAGGCCAGTCAGATTAGTAGTATCAAGCTGCGTTCAAAAGCAGCCAGCCCAGCACACCATTATTAGTCACAGCAGAGATTAAACAAACCTGCTTGGCCTCTTTCCCCTTTGCTTTGTACTGATGTTCACAGATAACCTTATGCGGGGAGAAGCTGGAAAGAACTGAATGTCCTGTGGGAGCTCTTATCAAGACCAGGGAGTGAACAGCGAATAACCACTCAGCAAGTCACCTTCTAAGTGTAAAAAGCAGCTTGTTGTTTTAAAGTATGTTAGTCATCAACAAATTGGCTGGAATGTTCTTCATTCCCTTAGTTCTCCCTCTCCAGTCTCCCTCTGCTGCGATTGTTTTCCTTATGCTTTTCCTTATGTTTTTCCTTATGCTTTTTTATAGACAAGAACAAAAATCTTTTGCCTCTTTTTAGAATCTAACTTGTGTCCTCCTGTTTGGAAGGCTATCGTTTGTTTGTTCTAAAATATCTTTGTTCTTCCTCCTTTGAACTGTAAGCTCTTGTGACAGGGACTTTTTCTCATCCAGTATTTGTATAGCATCAGCACAACCATCTTCACCAGAGCGTCCCTCCATTCCTGGCACTCCAACAGTAACTCCAAGCTACACAGTATTTGTTTCTGTGATTCTTCACCACTGGAAACAGACTCCGCTCCTGGCAGCTACAACCTGGTCAGAAAAGACCACCATCAAGGTGAACCCAGGGTGTCTCAGGAGATGTGGGACAGAGTTCTTCTGACTGTGCCTTTTTCTTTACATTCTCACTTGTGCACAAAGATACATTTCCCAATATAATACAGTTACATTTTTTCCCATGTTTCTGGTATTTACAAACAATAGTGCAAACAATCTACACAGGATTGATTGATTGATTGAGAGTTTTCTTAAAATGTGGATTCAAAAATATAAACATCAATTTCTGGCGTACAGCCAAGCTGACCACAAACAGCAAAACAGAACCTACCACATTGGACTGTCATTGATCCAGTAACAGTGATTCCAGTATCAGCTTTGCCATCCCCAATTGGTTCTGGCTTCAACTCCACAGCAGTAACACTTTATACCCTTCCTTTTTCGTTATAACTCACTTCCCTTCTGACCATCTTCCAGTTCAAGGAAGAAGAAATGAAAGACTCATTTTTTCCGTATTCTATCAGGATGCCAGGATATCCTGTATTGTTAGCAATTACTATTATTAATCATCTGTAATTTTAGAAGTACAGATGTTTGTTTAGCAAATACAAAATGAGGACTTGGTTGGGAAAGTAGGAGGTAGATACTTCGCAAACCTCTACTCATAGTTCTTATCATGATTAATTCTTTGGAATAACTTCTTATCAACGCTGCAATCACTGATTTATTTATTTTTTAGTTTGCCAGTTTGGTTATAGCATTTGAATCCCAACTTGATCTCGGGATCAACTCCTCTTAGGGAAAATGCCACCACTGCCCTCTCCTGTCCTTTCTTTGTCTTCTGTTTTCATTCCTTCTTTTCCCAATTTTTCATTAACTCTGGACTTACAGTCTTCTTATGGATGTGACACAGAAGAATGACGAGGAAATATTTTATGCTTTCTTTGTCATATTTAAAAGCCCTCAAGACACGAACTGTCTCTTTTCTGCTTTTCCAGAGCACACAGCATGAGAGGTCTGCCAGGGCCACTGACTACCAGCATAAAGTGACTTCCACGCCCGTGGCTACAACACAGTCCGCATCGCTTTCCAGCTCTCGCTTCTCACTACTGCTGAAATAAGTTCAATGATATCAAATTGGCGGCATTAGGTTGTTGCTTCTCTGGCATTTCGTACCAAAATCTACTTCTGGAAATCTCTTTACTAGATTGTTGAAGAACTTTGGGCAAGCCTTTGTACTTTATGGAGAAAGAAGAGCATTCTAAGAGTGAAGACAAGTTTTGGGAGCATCCCTTCTCCCACTGATCCTTGAAGATTTGGGTCTGTTCTGAATACTGATTAGTTTTGCTGAGAAATTTAACAAGTTATGAAATCTCCAATAGACACTGATAGTACAAAAATCTGAAAAATCATAGGCTAAATATTCTACAAAATAAGAGGTCAATGAGCATGCAAGAACGTAGGCAGTGATCATAAAGACAACTACACACACAAACAGCTAATTCTGATTCCTTGCATGGACAAGACACCTAAGGACAAGGTGTCTTAGCTATACAAAATCTGGGAATCACATATAAAACTAGGCACAGGGCTGTACACATGTAACACAAAGCATGTGCTATGCCTGCTCAGGGGCTGCTCTGGTGAAGGATAAGCCTAAAAGTATAGAAGTATCAGACTCGAAACTTCGTTGAAGAGAGAAGGTGTTACACAGATACAGTCTATTTGGAATAATTAGGAAATTATTAACCAGACATAATATGACCAGAACTCATTTTGTCCTGCATAAAAAGGAGAGACTTAGCATTTTAGTCTAGCCTTCCCCAAAATAATTGAGAAATAGCAGATTCCACATTCCACTACTGTGACATTGACTGATAAAACAAAAGATAGGGATGTGAAGAATGTATGCAAAGATACGTTCCTTCTGCTTCTGAAAAGCTAGGCAAAATCATGTAAATGTTACTTCATGCTAGGACCAACTGGAGGTCAAGACATACTCAAAACATTACACACTTTAAGAAGTCATTTCAGCTGAAATGTACAAAAGTAATTAAACAATAAGATATTTATGTTTCTTCCCAATTTCATAACAGGACTTACTAAAGAGGAAAAAATGTCAAGACTCCACTTCTGATCACATTAACACCAAAGCTCAATATGCAGGCAGACAGGAGAAGGTGGCTAAAGTTCTAACTGTGTTTCTAGGAATGGGAAGGATTCAGAGCACTACAGACAACATCTGGACATAAAATCAAAACATCAGGGCACAGTATTCACCATACCTATATACATATACCATACCATACTGGTTCGGTTCCTATCAGTGTTACTTATTGGCTAGAAATAGCTGGGAGTAGCAGAGAAAAGGTCAGTCCAGTGCATTTGAAGGACAGATACTACCTCTGCTTTGTCAGGCCCCTGCTTACCAAGTCCTTCTTCATTTGGAGCAGCAGGCACTGGCAATATCTTGTATCAAATTCCAGGTACGAGGGGGCCATACATCTCTTAGTCAAATAAAGACTCCAGGGGTAGCAGCAGTGAGGACAAGCACAAAACACAGGGAAATTTGAGATCTAAGTCCCTGAGGCTACAAAATATGTAAAAACACTTTCACATATAACAATAATAAGATGATACCTGTGATGCATCTGGACACTACTTCTCTGAAGTAGATTTATAGGTCCAAAGACTGAAAGAGTCAGAAGGGAATACTAAAGTCCTCTTTCTGACCTGAATACAGGGGCTATAATTCTTCTTAAGCCTAAACTAACACATGCACTCTTGTAAGATACCTAAACATATTGTAAATGTTCAAAACCTGGTGAAGCCACTGCTGTCCCTGATAAACAACTACAATGTTTAATTACCTTCACTGCTAGAGAGTTGTGTATTATTTATTTTAAAGATACTTTTTTTTTTTTACTTTTGCTTCTGGCATGAAATCTTGTCATGTCTTTGCACAACTGAAATGCCCTAACTATTGCATGTCTTCCATTGTAAAAATTGCAGGGTGGTCAGTAATTTCTAAAATCCTTGCTTTGAGATGAATTTAGCTTCCAAAATTTGTTTACCAGCTACTGGATTGTTTTTGTCTTTTCAATGCCCCTTTGGGATTTTTGCATCCTGCTTTGAGTAAGTGGACATCAGAACAAGACATTGTGTTTAAATAACAGCATTATTAACATGGAAGCATTTTCATTTTTCTGGAGGTCTCATGGCTTTGTAAGCCATGAACAACTGTGTAACTTAAGGTGACAGACTGGCTCTTCAGCCACTCCTGTTTCCTGATTCTGTGTGTTGAAATTATGTTGTTCTGGGCAGTTTCTTTTTTTTTTTTTCCTTCGCAGTCTTTTTTTGTGTGCTATGAAAAGAAGCTCTTCATGAAAAGTTAGAGAACAGTCTCCCTTGGCTCCTTTCCAGTTCCTGGAGGTAAAAGCATGACAAGCAGTGTTATAAGCAAGGGCAAATAAAACTGACAAATAATCTTTGCCAGATTTTTCCCAATTAGAGTCTATCAGTCTTTACAATGAAGCCCATTATTCATCCATAAACAAAGTGCAATTATATCTCACTCGGAAAAAGGAGGGGCAGGTGCTTCTACATTCATAATATAAGCACTAGTAAGATGGAAGGGCTTTGGTTTTAACTGTCTTAACTCTTTGTAAGCTGGAGCTGTGTTGCAATAATGATAACTCTGAATAACTGACCAGAGAATCACTGATGAACTTTGGTGATACCCATCGCTCAGAAGCACAGTATACCAAATCATCTCTAGTGCAGTTTCTGGCACCATATACAGTCAATATCTGTGCAAAGAACAACTAAAAATATAAATGGGGCAGTTAGAAAGCTCTGTTGCTACAGTCACTGTCAAGCTCTTCATCACACAGTTGACTCCTCACTGCCTTCAGGGTAGATGGACCCTCAGAGATGTACTCTCTGCTCTCCCTAATATAACAATTCTGGATGCCATGGGAAAACTGGGGAAATGGATTCCAGAAAGTGTCCAGGCTCATGGCTTCCCATAAAAGCATCTCCATTTTTTATTTTCAAAGACAGACCATTGGCCTGGCCCAGGAGGGTATTTCCTGTGTTCAAATATTATTTTTCTGGGGTTACTTATTAAATACAATGTATTCAAAGAGCTTTGTATCATAGCTGACATATTCTATGTGTAATATTTATTTCAGTGAAGGTAGTTCCATTTTGAAATTATTTTTCATTAAGATACATTAGTACTAAACTTCTTGTGACTATCTTCTTTTCTGTCATTGAAAGTGATTTACCATTCTACTAGTACATGTCATGATTCAATTGGTCTATGTTTTTTTATTACAAGTCTTATTTTAGAAACTTGGCAGTCCTTAATCCGTTGGGATTAGATTTGATTACAAAACTAATACACTGGATAACTACAACCTGTCACATAAAAAACCACTTGCCCTCATATGGTGATGGTGTATTTTATTTCAGCGTATTGAAAAATTGCAGTGCATTTTTTTCTCACTTTGTGTTTTCTATGTGTCACATTGTAAAAGCAAACATTACATTGCATATGCTATTAAAAAAAAATTCTTCTATTTCTGCTTTGTATTCAGAAAGAAAGTTACCTCACTGCAAGTGGAAATTGTTCAGTGTTTCTAAGGTGCAAGGCCACAGGTTGATATTACATACATCAAAATTTCCTGAGTTCCTATGGGACTAGAGCAGATTTGCGTGCTAGCCCTCTACATCTGGAGCCACACATCTGGAAGACAAAATTAAAACCAGAAGTTAAGCAATTTGTAGCTTCCCAGCTATGTAGCTAGAATTTCCAAAGTGACAGGATGTTGTGGTATCTCCGTGAAAGCTGTCCTCACCTTGCTGATGAGTTACAGTTCCTGTAATTTTTGGCCACATGGCATCATGTGATCTCACGATGTCCAATAGTTTCACGAAGAGAATCACAGTAGGATAACCCAACTTGGCTTCTGGTGGCTACAAAAAAGCTTGCTAATCACTGGTTTAGAATGTGCATGTCAAAACATCTACTACATATGGCATCTGTGTGGCTAGGTTTCTCCTTTTTAAGAAACTAAATATAGATTTAAATGCACTGGATACTTTACTGAGGCATTGCAAAAGTGTCCTGGATTAAAAATGGCAATGAAATTGCAAACATACAGTTGTTCCCACCGATATGATTGGATTTATCTTCCTACAGGGCTAGTAAAAGAAATAGTAAAAAGGAAGTGGTGAGATGCAGGCACCTCATATCATGGCAAGAGTTTACATAGATTATCAGAGACTACAGGACTCAGCATTATTTTTCTTTTTTTTTTCTTTTTTTCCTAATGATAAGAATGAGAAGAGGAAAGTAATAAATTGCGTATTTAATTATTTACTTACCTTAGCAAGGGTCTAATAGCCTCTTACCTACTACAGAATCTGACTGCTCAAGACAGTTTGTTATAAAAAATGGAGTTACTTAAGAACTGCTACTCTAACCAACACGCCGTGATAACTATCTGAGATAGGTGTTACACTTTGTTACACATCACAGGAGCTCTGGGCTCTGTAAAGGAATTGGAGCAGCCTGGATTGCCTTTGTCCAGGAAATCGGAGCGAGTGGTGTCTGTACTGAAAGAGGAATGGAAAATCTCAATAGTTTCATAAGTTTGACAGTCTGCTTAGGAGCTTGAGCATTTTTACAACAGGACTTTGAAATCTGGGCTACAGAGACAGATACCAGGTCAGAGTTAACTACAGTATCCCCACTCTTATAAATTTTAAGCTTCTTAGATTTCATATTTTTTCTATAGAAAATACTGGTTTAGAAAGAAGCGATGTCATCTAGCAGTTTGCATGTCAGTGTGGAAATTGGGAGAGATGAAGGTTTATGCTTGCTTCTGCCACTGAGCACAAGCGAACAAATCTCTTGCCTCTCTAGCCCTGCTTCCTCTCCTAATATTTTTGTAATAAAGCAGATGATTGTCTCTTATTCAGTTTTGAACAACGACGAACCTCCTGAAGACAGGTCCTGTCTGAATCAGCTGGGGACTCACTGACATTAGAGGACAAATTAGTAAGTTTAATACTATAGAGGTTTTGGTTTTCTTTTTTGCTGGTAGCCCAGCAGAAGCAGCAGCTCTTGCCACAGCAATAGGCAGTGTACAAGTCGAGTTTATCCAAAATAAACAACATTTTGTAATACAACATGCATAAGTTTCACTTTCTCTTGCCTAATAAAGCAAGCTCAAACTTCATGAGGTTTCCCACCCTCACCAAAACAAGGTGTTCATACTACAAATGTTTTCATTTTGTACAGAATAATGGCAAGACCAGTAGGAAAGTATTGGACTAAAGCGCTGTATTCTTTGTGATGTGATGTGCACACTGTAGAGTGTACAGAAGAGCCTGTGAATAATTCCCACAGACTTCCATATGAAAACAGAATTTACAAAGAATTTTCTTATCCCCCCAGCACTCCAGGCAAGAGTAAGGCATTATTCAGAGAGGAAGGATACCCATAAAACAGTCAAAGGATATTGGGTTTAATCCTGCACATGCCATAAACACTCAGTGTGACTTCGGAGAAATCGTTTAAATCTAATTTTTATTCAGTTTGTTATGGACTTCTGTGACAGCCAGTATCTGTTTGATTTGCCCTTAGTTTATTTGTTATTTTCCTTTAAAAAGTAAATGACTGGGTCTGAAGAAATCCCGTGGAGGGAGTGAGAAATTGCTTCTTCCCTTGAGGAGCAATTGAGACTGGTCTGGGGCAGAAGCATCCAGACCAGAAGAAACAAGATGACAGACAAATGGGAGCGAGACAGTCACAGCAAGGAGCTCCGAGCCTGCGGCTCAATAGTGAGACTACTGAGAGAAATGATTGAGCAAGCACCCGGGGCTCAGAGGTGATGGGAAGGGACGAGAGGAGCCACTGCCCACATAGTGGGCAGGGGAACTTGTTTGTAAGTTCTTTTTATTTCTATGCTGTCTTAGCTAATTAGTTGGAGTTTTCTTCCTTTAAAAGGTTCAGTATTTTAATTTATATTCCAACACAATTTGGCTTTTTTGGATTTCTTTTGATCTAGCTAGTCTGGGCCCCTTGGTAACAAGTTCAAAAAAGTTGCCACAATTTACAGAGTAACTTTAAGCATTCGTTAGTGTTTCAGTGACGTTTGAATTCTGCAGGTGGAAGAGCCTGACTCCTTTGGCCTCTGCCTCTCTCCAGCAAGGTACAGCCTCTGGATACTGTTCCTTATAAGAAATACTAGTTTGTATCATGATCAGAGTCTTCAGTTTTGATTTCTTTTCTCTTCTCTGCAGCAGTTGATTATTGGTGCTGGTTTCAGTTACTAAGATGACATGAAAAAGTTGCAACAAATTTCTGACAGACCTGAGTCAAAGCTAGGATGAGATCTGTGCAGGCTTTTTAAAGCCTTCTGTCATTGCTCTTTTTTCCATCTGTCATTGCTCTTTTTTCCTTGTTTTTGAAGCTGAACGATACACTTTCACTAAGCACTAAAATGGCTTGGAGCACCCAGGTATGGCTGCCTTTTTTTCTTCAGTGATAGAAGGCACCATGTTGAAAGACCTACCATAATTTTACACCCCACCCACACAAAAAAATAAAGCATTAGAAGATCAGTTCTGCAGATGAACTTAACAAGTATTTCTCCATGAATTTCAAGTAATTATGTATATTTAAGCTACCTTTGATTCTACAAATGGAATTCCAATTTAAGTGCCCAAGTAGCAAGTAAAATCTAAATTTAGTCATTTTAGGTGAAAGCATATAGGCTAAAAGGAAAATTTTTCCCAATGCATAAAATCAGACATGGTCACTAAAGTAATTTGCAGCATATAATGGTGAATCGCAAAACGCTCACACCAGTTTACATTTGAAGATGTAACCTGAAGCATAAGATAGTTTGCAATAACAAAGAGAGTTGATATTGTGCTTATGTCAATATTCTTAGACGTATTGGACCAGCAAAGAAGAGAGACAAGTTGAAAGGAGACGCTGACAGCAGAAAGCATCAAAGTAGAATTATTCAGAGGTAAAGGACAATTTGACAGTTTTTCATCACTGATGCCAATGCCAAAAGAGGCATTACATATGAAGTAGTAAAAACTAAGAAACGCCGTATCTTGATTATCCAAGGATAGTACATTATACCGAAAGAGCTCTGTTAGGAATAATGGTAAACCTCTGTTATTAGATACTTCATTTCACTGAATTGCTTCTTTTTCTTCCCCCAGCTAGAATGGGGGGAAGAAACTCTGGCTACCAAAAACTTTCTTATCCCAAAACTTAAACGTGAAACAAACATGATTTCACTACAAAATAAAAATCCCATTGTGAGACAAGAATTTCTTTACATTCATTTGCTCTAAATACTCAAAGAAACATTTTATTTTCCTAAGAGTTCATGGAAAGGAAATCCAACTGGATTTCAACATGGACAAAGATTATTTCTAATTAGAATTAACTTGAAGGTTTAGGACAGCATGTTAAGTGTTTACCATATGCTTAAATCTCACTGAAGTGAATTATATATAGTTGCATTCTTAAAATTAAGCACATGATGTAGAGCTGTCTTGAGCAGCTAAATACACACTCTGGTACTTTCCTGAATCAGAGACACAGTCTGTTGGATTTTCTTTCATTAACTGATTCACAAAAAGGCATGTACACATAAATGAACCTTCCCTGTTGACATATCTGTCAGCAGTTATGAAAACCAGTGTGTAACACTTTAGAACACCTGGACAAATAATCTTTCATAGTAAAATCCTTCAACTGTTTTGCTTTATACAGTAAATATGATTGTTTATTTTTTTTGGCAACTGCCCTGTTTATTTTTTTTTTGGCAACTGCCCTGATTAAGGTGGAACCTTGCTATAAACTAGGAGAATCACAATTTACTATGCCGATCTTTTTACTGAGAACTTTTGATGGTCCAGAACTGAACTAGCTTCATTGTTAAGTTCTTTTGGAACACAGAATGCTTTGGTTTGTGTCCTTTTAAATCACCATGGGAAGCTATATGCCATGTGTACCACATGATGCAGGAATTAGCAAGACCTAAGGTTAAGGTACAAATCTGGATACATACAACACTATTGTCAGTATTAGTCACTTCAGCATTAATGCTTTGTCAAGATCCCAGTACAAATCAAGCGATAGATAGACTTAAAGAGTTAATTTGGCTTCTTAATATCACCTAATAAAAGTCAGAAGTAGGAGTGAAGCTAGAAGCACAATGTGTTAAGAAGTTTTATTAATTATGGAAGGATAGGAAAAAGCTTTGGGGAAGATAAGCAGCCTGCAAACTTCCTCGGCTGCATCTCTCACCACTTCTGTAATAGCTTAGCTCCAGTTGTCTACGAGTGTATTGTGTGTGTTGTGTAAGAAAGTGTTTGTGTGTATCGGGCATGGAGAACAAGGCTAACTTGGGTGCCCCCAGGGCTAGTGCCTTGCTAAACGCACCAGAACAGGACCTTAACCACAGAGGCAACCAGGTGAGATGGCAGCAGTGGCCTAACACTGTCTGACCTGAAAATTATGTGGAGTGAAATGGAGAGAAAGAAAGATGAGAGCAGCAGTGTACCACCAACAGCACTGAAGGGGACAGGATGAACAAGTAACCTCTCTTACACAAAGAACTGTCCTGTACAAAAGACACCTGGGGTCTTTGGAACTGGTAAAGAGACAGACACTTTTCCTGTTGGGTAGGCAAGCAAGAAGTTGTGCTGTGCTTCCATCATCTCTCTTTCCACTTTTGTTCCCACTTTCCCAACTGCGGCTCAAGCACAGCAGACACAAGCACACATTACAGCGGGGTGAGCTGCAGGCAGCCTCCAGGCACTGGGGAGAAGCAGCGTCTGTGCAGGGGGATGGAACTAAATACTATGAGATAATTCAGATCTCATTTGGCAACTGCTGTGTTTGTGCTCCCTGATGTCTCTATGGGTTATTCCCTATATAATTTCTGGAAAACCTTTTCTTAACTAGTTCTACATTATTAGATATTTACAGAGCTACCACAACTTTGTTATAGTAGTTAATCCTTAGTTTCCAGTCTGCGTCTATTAAGATCTTTATCTTTGTTCATACTCATCTGATAGTAATCCCATGATTAAGATAGTTAACCTTATGTTAAGTGCCACACAAATTCAAACTAGTGCTTTATCTCTACTCCTTCTACTGCTTTTGCTTTAATTCTATTTAATTGAATTTAAGAGAACTTACTGTTTCTTTACTTGGATTGCAAATACCTGAATAGTTTTCTTGCACATCCTTCATCTGGAACTATCAAACTCTTAACTATCTCCACTTCCTCCTTCATGTTTAATCTTTTCACATGTGACTCCCTCCCATTTCTGAAATTACTAGCCCATTTTAACGAGAACAGGATCTGTATTTTAACTAACCACACAAGTCATCCTTTATGTAGTGCCAGAGACATCATACAGATCACACTGGGACTGTAATTTTTACTGCCATATTTTTCTTTCATATAGAAGTATCTATATCTATTTCCTTTTCAATTTTACATTCCACTGTACCTTGATCAATCTTCACTGACTGAGGCTAATGAAGCCTTCTATCTTAATAATATTCTTGATCTTGAATCACTCCTTATTAAGTGCAGATTCTAAAGTTACCACTTCCTACACACTCACAATAAGACCAGGGGATGTTTGCTTCAGTAACTGGTATAGATTTTGTGCTATTGTAAATATAATAGCCTTTTTCCTGCTTGTCTGAGCAAGTACATGAGGGATCTAAAGAGCTGAATGGAAATAACTACTACACGAGCTGTTATGTATCCCTCAGAGAATGTTAGCCAAAAAATCACGGTAGCTGAATAGACACTGGACATCTCCCAGTCTGGGCCATGAGCCATGTCAGTTATTAAATCATGTACATTGAACCATCATTCAGTTGTTTTCAGGAAAAATGATGTAAGGCACAAAAATGCCACATGGCAATAAAGATTACATTAATCCCTTGGCGTTTGGTGGGGGTGAGAGCTGCAAGTCACGTATTAATATACTATGTTGGAAAATCCTGGTTTTCAGCAGAAAAAGATTGCAAAATCCTAAATTTGGTACTGACTCAGACTTTGAGCCAAGTGGAAGTCAGCATCCTTTAACAGATTAATGGATGCTGTGCTTTGTGGCAGACTGGATTGCTGTATTTTCTGTTGATGCTCACCCAGTAATTCAGGCTCTCTTCTCCACACAGCTCTCAGTTGTACCCTGAGGATGAACTGTTTACTACTGTCAATCTATGTGCACCATACAAGCCCTAGACAATATGGTCTAAAACCTAAAGCTAAACCTAAATTTCTTCACTTTTACAAAGGAATTTTCTCACAAAGAGCTTGAATGCTTGGTTATCTGACTCTTTCTACGTGTGATAATGATACACTGAACTAACAGTGGAACAAATTCTTAACTGAGGGAGACGGACTGTTAAGCTACTTCATGTTTCTAAATAAATGAAATCATAGAAGTTGAGAAGGACTTCTGGAGGTTGTCGCCCAATCTCCTGCTCAAAGCAGGACTATCATCAGTGCTAGATCAGGTTGGCTGTGGTTTTGTCTGAGTCTTGAGAACCTCCAAGGGTGGAAATGTCACAAGTGATCTGTTCCTGAGGACTGTCTTGGTGAAGAAGTTTTTCCCATGTCCAGTTTGAACTTCCCAAACTACAATTTGTGATCATTTACCCTTTCTATACTGTCTACAGCTATAGAAGAGTTTGGCTCTGTCACCTTCAAAATTTCCTTCCAAATAGTTTTAAGCTGCTATAAGATCCCCCTCTCTACCCTCCTCTTAGTCAGGTTCAGGTTTATAGATAGTGAATAGTTTTGCACGTAAGCACAGGGAAGCCATCTTAGTATCTTTTTTGTCCTTTGTAAAAACAATCAGTATCATTCAAAAACTGAACTCAATGATGAAATAAAACATGTGTTTTGTGGGATTAACATGTGAGCAACATGACGTATTGCCCCTAGGTACATGTGGCCTGCATTGTAAACCATGATCAGCGGTTTTAATCTAATCAGGCCTAACTTGGGTTTAGAGTAACAGAAGGACACTTCATTTGTTTAAATTATCTGTGGGAAGTTTCAACTTTGACAACACAGCATTTTCCAATCATATCTAGCCTCTGACCCAGGAAGATAGAGTACCCTTGTCACATTATACATTCAGCCCATAGTCTTGCAGTCAGACATAGCCAAAAAAGGTAGCTTGAGTCTGAGGTGGCTCGTGTGATAGCAGCATCTCAATTTCAACATGTTCTACCTCTAACAGCTTGAAATACAATGTCCTGAGCAAGTTAGGAAACCTCGAGCAGAAGCTAGAGGCACTACAATTTCAAAGTCAAGCAAAAGTACTCCCCACCACACACAAAAGACTCCGAGTCAGGTATGACAATCCACACCACTTTAAGTGGTATGAATAAGGACGAGCTCTTATTGTGCAAATTTAAGATACTGAATGAAACCACACTAGGGGCTGTTATTTCTTTCTGTCTGTCAATCTGAAGTATTTGGTAAACTGGATAGAGCCTGAGAGATTAGGAAAACCATGAAAGCATTTCCTTTTTGCAGCTAATCTTACTGAAAAGCGTTTCTGCATTCTTTTTAAGAAGTGTGTGCACAGTTCTTACAGGCAGGTTACTAAAAATGCCAACACACCACACTTGCTTGATTTCCTGCTCACTCCTTCTACTCACCAAAGTTTCACACTGAATGCTGACAAAGAACTACCAAAGACCACAGAAAAGGAAAAGATAAATCTTAACATCTGTAGCCCATTCACACAGCATAGAAAGAACATCCCTTTTAACTGCACAAGGAGGCCATGTTTGATGGTATCATCGGACACAGTCGTTCTATTTTATGCATACAGTTTAATAATGAAACTAACTCAAACTTTACATTATGCTTACAAGAAAAAGCTATTGTATTATTAGCTCACGTGATGTACTTAAGTCCGGTTGTAATTTTTTTCAGGTGCTTTTTAAAAGACTGCACACTGTGAATACACTATGTAATCAGGCACTATAAAATACTGTCAGGTTAAAAATTGAATAGAAAACTTCACCAGATGCCAAAGTTGCTTGAAAATTGTTCAGTTTTCAAAAAAAAGTATAATTTTTCCTGCAGAACATAGTGCAGTAATCTCCTAGCTTTCTATGCAATCCACATAAACCATTTAATTTAATACAGTACTTTTTCCAGGATAGCAAACATTAGAGTGGGACTGCTAGAACAGCCAGGGCTGGATTCTGGCCATAGATCCTACCTTTGTCTTGCACACTGGTATGAAGATACGATCAAAAATTCTGGGTCCTCAAATCTGAAAATAATTTTGTCATATGAGAAGAAATATGTGAACAGAACCTCCAAAGAAATGACCTCAGGAGAATTCAGCTGCATCCTTCCATGTCTTCACAAGAATCTTATAATGGAATTCATTACATTTGAGGTTTTAACACCACAAGTGACCTGAGCTGATATTTAGAATATTTGAATCTTTATTCAGCTTCAGCACTATCAAATGCAGCAGCATCAAAATATTATGGCAGTCTCTGCATAGAAATAAGAAGTCTACTGTAATTTCAAATGTATAGACAAAGTGGCTGTTAATAGTAGCTATCAATTTCTCTACAAAAGTACACTTCATGGCCTGCTTTCTTGCTAGGGACTTCTTGGATCACTTATTTGTTTATTCAAGACAGAAGCAAAAATCAAAACCTTCTTGATTAACTGCAAATTAAGCATTAGATGAAATTAAAACAACTACTGTTTATTCTTTTCTCAACACATTTAAAAGCGTGCTTGATCCTCTTCTACAAAAGGAAATGCTGAGACTGTCTGAAAGGTGCTTTACCCTGTTACTCCTTATTGCTGTCTGCTTTGTCTGAGAGCCACCTACACACATCCTCCCTGCCAGCAGGTGCAGTAAAAAGGTGTGTCTCTGAGTCCCAGCCACTGCTGTAACTCAGTACGAGCTTTATAGATGGAAATACCATCAGAGCAATGAAACAGCCAGTGCTGTCAGCACACCAATTAAGCTGTCAGGATTCTGATGTCTACCCCTTTCTACATAATCATTAACTCTTTAGTTTCTTCCTTGCATAAAATCTAAATTTTACTGTGAATGGTAAAAGCACTATAGGAAACTTTACTAGCCCAAATGAAATAATTTTAATTCAAAGTGACATTGCTTTCCCTTGACTACAGTCTATTGTTACCTGGTTCACATTTCATTTCTAATACGGTATTCCATTTCCCCTGCAGTTTAACAGACAAGGATTCTTTAGGCTCCTCCATAGCAAACTGCTTTCTGGTTTAGATTAGGGGAATTACAAACCAGGAGAAAACAGACAGACCTATATAAGGGGAGAGCATAAATATAATATACATTTAACATGCTACCGTCATAAATGAAGGTTACAATCTTGGATCATGATCCATTTTATTAGGTGCTCTACAAACAGAAAAAGGATTTCTGTCTCAAAAGAGTTTCAGATATAAAACAGAGCATCCAGCATATGGTCTCTGTATGGCCCACACGGATAATCCATCTTTGGGAGAAGCTGTGGGTGGGAATTTCTCTGGCAGTGGCAACCTCTTACTAGCCACATCATTTTCCAGGTGCTTTCAGTCCTCAGCTGGAGATTGGTGCAGTCACTAAAAGCACATGTGTAGTGCAGTTGCTCTGTAAACACATGCACAGTAAATTTGGCACTTCAGACATACCACCTACTTAGTAAGTCTCCTGACCACAGGGAATGTCATATGATAGAAAAGCCATGGGACAGAGCCTGGCTCTGCCACCAGATTAAGTACAGAGATTCTTAACCAGAAACCCCTGAGCTTTACCTCCCCAGTGAGCTAATATAAGCGCGATGGCTAGAAGTATAGTGGCATATAAGGGAACACTCAGAACACAGCGAGGACAATGAAAGTAAAGGTGCAACCATCTGTTCTATAGTTGCTAAGAAGTATGAAAAAGAAACATTAATTTTTGCTTTACATAAGAAAACCCCTACATCTCAGAGGTTTTTTTTTTTTCCCCCTAAATATTTGGACCAAAATGTCCATTTAGAGATGAAATCTCAGTTCTGCAATTTTAAGTGGTGCATACACAGTCTAAATGTGGGAGAAGTAGGCTGTGTAAGGGGAATAAAAGAACTGGAAGAGTGAACAAGGGCATCCTATGCAACTGCATAATCATCATGACATGAGGAAAAGGAAAGGACTAGCAGTTTGTCTTCCTGGAGAAGAGAAACAATGCAAGTTCCATTCAAAGTAAAGTCTGGTAAAACACTCTGCTTGGAATTAAGTAAAGTAGTAGGTACTTGCACTTGTATTTTATACATCCCAGCTGAGAACTGGAATGAACAGATTGTACAGTACAGAGGAAGATAAACACACAAAAGCAAACACTCCCCTCAACTCTCTCACTCTGTCAAATAAAAGGTTCCATGAAATGCTTCAGTCAGCATGTCTTAAAGGTAAATACACATATTAAGCTAGAGTCTGATCCAACAAGATTTATACTAGAAAGTATTCATTATTACACTCCTGTAACAGACCAGGAGAATGCCTTTCATTCTGGAAATATTTTACATCAAAAGGTGAAAGCACGAAAGTAGATCCTCAGCTAGAGTAAGAAAACATTGCTTCAGTAAAGTTACCAGAGCTCTACCACTTGACTGGTGGAAAATCTACAGCAAAGCTACAACTGAATAATAAGAAGATTATTTTTCTATATGAGTTATGAGTGGACTGAGTTCATTATCTTTTTCTAATAGATATAAACAATATTTAAAGATCTATTTGCAAAATGAAACACACAAGCTGATGAGATACTCTGTGGAAGTAGACTGACCTTCACTTTCACTGTCTTCATGAAGTGCTGCTGCTACCTTTATATCCATATATATAACATTTTATATGTTTAAGTCACTCAGCTGCTAAGGAAATCTATACAGGCTTAGCTTCAGAGCATGAAAGCAATTTATCATCAAAAGAACTAGATGAAGAATGCAGAATTCCCTGTTATTGTAATTCTGTACTGTAAATTTTGCTGAAATATTTCAAGAATATAACCTTTTTGCTTCTATATTGTTGGAAACTAAAGATGTGAAAGACAATAGGGCATTTTGTGCATATTCATGTGAAGGGGACTATGCAGAAAACAGAACTTGGATAATCCTGGGGTTCTACCCAGACTCATCAACCCTAGAAAGTGACCTTTCTCTAATTGTTTCACAGGAAAACTGCTGCAAAATATTTTCAAGAAAAAAGGCTCTATTTTTGTCTTTATCCAGGTCCAAATATTATGTTACGCCAGTGTAGGCTCTTAGCCTTTAGTGAGAAATATTCCACATATTTCATAAATTTGAGTGACAAAGCACTTTACCTGTTACCGGATCAGGCTCTAAGTGCTAGAGAAACTATGCTGCTACTACCCAGCCTTGCCTTTTGTGCAATTTGTTTAAAGATTGTTTTCCAAATATTTTGGGCCGTTACTATAATGAGGGAGAAATTCTTATATGCAGTTGATGAATTTGGGGTTTAGCTATAACTGATTGTAATCAGCTGAACAAGACAAAAACAGTACATAATGCAAAACAGAGCCTGGCAATGAGGTAAGAGGCAATAGAGTCAAGCAAGTATAAAAATAGTGTGAAACTGAAAACCTCCTGCCAGACAAAATGAGTTAGAAAAGGGTTAAAGAGCAAAGGAAATGTTGATAAGACTCACACCAAACCTCGGGGTGGGAAAAAACTGCTCAGATTTTTTCTGCAGATTTTACTTCAAAGTGTTACCTACAAATCTCCTGTCAAGGGCTGTTAAAACCATTCTTAGAAAGCGCCAAATGCAACAGCTAAAAAGCAAAAGACTAACAATATAGTTGGGATCTAAGATTTGCTTTCACTTGAATTATTGCCCTCAAGTGAAATTCTGAAGAAAGCCACTATTTCTGTGCCATATGCTATGTAAAACATGATTCCCTGCTTGCAAACCTAACTGGTTCTTTACATGGAGAGAAAAATCTCCAGAGGTTCTGCCACCATCCTGTGCCCGTTCTAGCGATGTGCCAACTGCCTGAATTCCTCATGCCTCCCTCAAATTCTTTCCTACAACACGTGCTCTGCCCTCAAAGTTCATGGGAGTTGCTACATCTTTCAAGAAATGTCATTGTTCAGATGTTTGTTTAAGTGCTGGCTTGTCAAAAAAGCACAGAATAGGACTACTCAGTCCGTCATAAAGTCATACCCATGGTAACATAGGGTTTCATCTTAGAAGTATCAAGCTCTTCAAACCAGCCTCTTCTTCCCTGTTTCTGTTACTGGTATTGATTCAGGATGTGTTTTTACTCTTACCACTTCCTCCATCCTATTACGTATCATCCAACTGGATCTTTACAAAAAGGTTTGCTGATGGTAGAAGACCTTTCAGCATTCTCTAGTCACACCTGTGTGGTGTTTTTGTCTGCTATTATTTCGCAGAGTGCCACACTTGAGAAACATTTGGTTCTCTGACAATTAGCTTTTTTGTCCTAATGCCTCCTGCCACTCCCAGTGCTCCTGTATTGTGGGAAAGGGATTCCTTCATGTCTGCTCTACTTTCATCATTAATCTCTTGGCTGTTGACTCAGCCTTATATTTATCTTATTGAACATGGAGATCTGTTTCTAAATTCAGACTTTCCCTCTAGCTGTTTTCCTCTCTTAAAAACTCCTTTCCTCTTCTCAAACTCTGGCAAGAACTGCCAGTAACTATTCTCTCTGATTTCATGCTGAGAATTTTCTAATGCTGCATTGCAACCAGACATTGTTTGCACAGTCAAAGGCAATAGATGTGTATGTCAACAACCATAAACTTCAGGTGATAACATCATTTTATTTTCACAGGTTTCTTATCGACACATGGTATTTATCTACTGACCTCAGAACTGCTTTATTGTAAACCCCAGCAGTGAGACCCATTTCTTCAGTCTGGTCTATGTTTATTATGCGGCTGAGCTTGCATTGCAGCTGGCTCTATAATTTGGCTCAAATCACACTGATCATTGATTAAAGAGCATAGCTGCAAATGTAGGAGTCATACCACTGGCATCTTCTTTTGTATTGTGCATTCACTGCCAAGACCTTGGATTTGGTAAAACTATTTTGCAGATAGTTGCTTCTTCATGGGCAATTCCTGGATTCTAGGTCATTATGCCTGCTGCTGTTTTATTTTAGGTGAGACTGTTGTGGCACTGGGACATAATATGATGATTTTCCACGCTTTTCATTGTTGCTGATGAAACAGACATTAATATTCCCACCTTCTAGGCTATTTTCTATGGCACACACACTAGACCAAAATGGATGCAATAGGATGAAGCCTTGAAAAGGTCCTGTACTTCAGAAAGAGCAGAACGTACAGGACACCAAAATGTAAGTAGGTGTCCAAATCTCAATGGCAGTAAGATTCACTGAGACTAAATCTTACACATAAAGTTGAAATATCCGTACCTTATTATCTAAGGATTTGGCTGCAATTATATACAAAGATAATCATCAGAACAAGAGTCTGAAAATTTTGATCTTTGGGAAACAGTGAAGCTGAAACTTGGGTATATAACTAAATTTAATGTCCCTATAGGGGAACAGCTGCAGAAGGCTGGAAATTGGCATGTGGCTGAAAACTTAATTACAGTGTAAGCTGCCTTTCATCAGCTGAGTCACAGTAGCGTAAGTGTGAACATTCTTACTCTGCCCAAAGTAAAACACATATGTTGAAGCCATCATGACATCAGCTGGGGACCACAGGTGTTCTTTCTCTAGTTCGGTTAAGTATGGTTTATTCGTTGCCTGAGTTTGAAGGTAAGATCTTCCACTTCTGTACCAGTGCATTTAACCAGTACTTAATGGGTGCCATGTCCTTCACTCAGCATTAGGGAAGCCTCCATTTTGGCCTTCTCCAATGAGAAAGGGAACAGCCCTAATCATTAAAATGAAACAAACTATGATTGCAATTAAATTTAAATAAGATTTCTTGTAGCACAATCATAAGCATCAATTTATCCTTGTTTGAATCAATACCAGGTAAGCAATTAGAGCATTCAGGGGGGAGGTGCAAGAGGGAGGAAAAAACAAAAAGTAAAACTGAAAAGGCTTTTTGCAACAGTAATTTATAGGTACAAATTCTAATTAATGAGAGCCATAGAAAGCCTCAAGGAAAGGCTAAGGCAAATTCAACAGGTCACAACAGAATGAGAAAAAAATTCACAGAATGCAGTGTGTCTGGTCTGTCTTTTGATTACATTTGCTGTTCTTGTTGTTTGCATCAGCTTATTTTTAATTGCTGGTTGCTGTGTTACTGCGGCTTCAATGTGATTTCCCACAAACCAGGACTTCACCTAAAATGGTTTTTAGCCAGGCGAAGCTAAAGGTATTCTATTATAGAAGACAGGAAAGGAACTATACAATTTCAGGGAAAAGTTGTTTCAGTAATTAAAGACAAATTAAGTATAATTTGGGGGTATGTAAATGACATGTTAAATTATTTAAATCTAAACTGTATGAACCCACATGTATAATAAGAAAACCATAGCAGAGATCAGGGCTTTAGAGTGTTGGGAACTTTGTGTGTATAGATATCTGTAGATATGCATATATACAGATATGCAAATATACATATACCGTGCATATTTAGGCACATATCTGATGACACTTCAGAAACCTAGGCTACTTTTTATCCTTCTTTACTGTCTTAAATGCTGCTCCAAGTTTCAACAGTGCAGAGCAGATCAAATTGAAAAGTAAGTAACTGAGAACAGAATATTGCTCTGAATCTCTGTTGCTTGTGATGGCTCTTAATAAAGACAGTAAAGCAAAAAATTACACATTGCATTACTATGTATACTTATCTCCATTGTTACAGATGAATTTTCAGGAGTGACAGGAATTATTGAAGCAATTGTTAAAAAGGTAAAAAATGATACTCAGATCGCAGGCAATTACAAGAAAGATACAAAAGTCAGGAAATCAGTTTTGTTCAGTTTGTAGTTTCTTTTGATTTCTAAAATCCATGCCCCTACTCTTCCAAGTTTTGCACCACATTTCATATTGTCAGCCCCCTAAGAAAGACAGAGGAAGACAAAATTATTCTGCAGGTGCTGCTTATTCACACTTCAGTCTGATTCTCAATCTCCAAATCAATTCCATATTCATGTTTTTCCAGCACATCAGTTCTCCTGTATCCCATCACATGCTCCTGTTTGTCCTGCTTGGTTCTATTAGTTCTCTCCACAGCAGGTGTTGCAATGAAAAAAACCACAAAAAGTGATTCTGGAAAATCTAAGACGTAGGGAAGGGGAGAAGTGAAATTGCCTTAGATTCTATTTTCCCTTTCTGTAAGAAATTTCTTTAATGGGTTGAAAAGATCTCAGTCTGCCTGGCCTTCCCAGTAAGGTGAGAGTTTACCCCCAGCTATGTCTGCTGTAATCCACAGGGCACAAGCTTCTAACATGACAAGTTCTGACTAGGTCCGGTCAAATCCTGCCACTCACAAAACAAGAATGTAAATCATGAACATTCATGGCAATGTTGTCATTCCCTGTACTAGAACTCTGTGGATCATAAATTGCATTGCTGGAATCTCAAACTACTGTTTATATTCCAGCTATTGAACACATAAAGCAACTTCAGAAATGTCAATAGCACAGTTTGTATCAGTGTAAATAAATAATGCTTGCAAGAATAAAAATTAAATAAACAATGTTAACAATAATTTGCAACACATTTCTGTGCTGACTGATGAAAATCCAAAAAAAATCACTAAGGAATGCAACCAGATGAAGAATGAAGACATACACAGCACACATATGACTTGAAGCTGATGGAAACAAATTAGCCAAAGGAATACTTGCCAGTAGTAGTCACCTAACTCTTGGCAAGATAACTCATTATTTTGTCCTCAGTTTGGCAATATTTCAGTGTTTTTCTAAACATGATGCCCCAGAAATGTCCAGCCAGTTTTTGGACATAAGCTACTTTTACAATTCAGATTCAAACATGGAAAAAATATTGCACAAGATGTGTTCAATATGTGATATACACAGCAGGAGCACTTTGCTTCTGCCAAGATGATGCATATTTTGCCTATCTTCAGCCATTCTCACAAACCATATTCAACTCCTTTTTAAACCATATGGCTAGTGAGCAACAGATTGGCCTCTTCTATTATATAAATATAGAAACTAACAGAAGCCCTCAGTTTTCCTTTAAAAAAATGTAGTCCTCATGAACAAAGGGTAATACTTTAAGTCAATTTTAAAACCCCAGTTTTAAAGGTAAAGAACAAACACCCATTATTGCTATCATTAAAATATTTCAAGGTTTTGAATCCAATCAAAATATGATGAGCTGTGCCCCTCCAATTGGAGAAGGGGGTAGCTCACTATATTTAATCCCTACACTTGGCTATACTGCTCATGGTGCAAGAACAAGTCTTGACACACGTCTCTCAGCTCCCCCGGCTGTTATGCTCTCCATGCTCCCAGCAGGTCCAGGCATGGGTTGTTTTTTTGTGTACAAAGGGTGGTATTGATGGAAACAAACAGTTGAGGCTTGTGGGACAAGTTCTTCAGGTGGCTTATGGGAAGGTGCTTGGGATTTTCCCTGTTCCTCTTCCTCCTCGTTGTTACAGTTGACTCCCTCTATCCTCAGCAGAATTTACGTTAGATTCAATCCACACCAGAAATGCTAATACTATGCCTATGGGAATTTGGAGGTGGCTTGTGAGACTATTAGATCTTTATCAAAACATGACTGATTTAGCAATTTAAAGTCAGATGCTCACTAAATAGGTTTTCTCTTTCACTTTGTTAGGATTTCTCTCATTGTATTTCTTTTAGTTATAATTTCCTCAGATATAATTCCTCCTCTCCTTAATGAAACTTTTTGCATTATTTGCACCTTTTAATTGGCAATAAATTCCAACTTGAAGTTATATTAGTTTACATTCACATGACTCAAAGACAGAAAGGGCTATCCCTATTCCAGTCTGATCCCTTATATGTCATGGGTCATTCTCTATTACCACAGTAACCATTTTAATGAGACCAGTAATATTTGGCTACACCAAGTCTTTCAGAAGGGTACCAGCTATTCCTCACAAGTCATGGAGAATCTTCCTCTGTGTTTGACAGTTTGTTCCAATGGTTTCAATAGTAACTGCTAAAAATATGTCTTTCTTATACCTGAATGTCTGAATGTCTGTTTTCATCTTTTATTCCGTTCTTGTTAAGCTTTACTTTGCACCTTAATTTAATGATTCTACTAATTACTACTTTTCAAAATGTGGATACTAGAATGAATGGTATATTCCATTCCCATAGATATTTCTTTTGTACCACATTTGGAATCTAGGGAGCAACAGAGTTAGGTGCGCACCCACCAGCCAGCTTTTGAGTATCAGCCTTTGTGCTGAATATCACAAGCAGCATGGAGCAGTAGGATAATCCACATGTCATCACATCTGTTCCACCCGATTGCACACCACGTGCAGCTTGCCTGAATGCCCACCATGGCTGTTGTTACAGCTCTTGCATAAAATGTTGCCCATATTTAAACACAGACAAGTTCAGAAAGTGGTAGGAATAGAAATTTTACTGGTATGGCCAAGGAAAAATCTGTAAATGCTTAAGGTGTGTGGAGGAATATCTGAAGGACACACAGAGATCAGCTACCTGACCCCATAAATTGCATGAGATTTGCTATGTCACTAGAAGCATTTTTTAAAAATATAGCCCTTAGAGAATATGTAGACTTAAACATGTCATACTTATTTTGTAACAAGTACATAATCCTTTAAGGTCATCCATATCACCTGAATTGCACTAATTTTCAGTTATGAAATGATTCTTAATCATATAAATGCAGTTCTTTAGTGATAATGCTTTTTCACTGTGAGTTACTTTGCAGTTTTACCATGACATCATATATTCCAGTCCTAAGAAACAATAGACCATGCCTTTTTTCTTTCCTTTTTTAATGTGGATAGGAGATGTCTAAGGTCAGGTCCTCTAAGGAGAGTTTGGTCTTTAATGTTTTTTGTTTCAGACTCTGATTCCAATTATAGTTGCAGTTCCACCCAACTTGAGTATTTTTTTGTAAAACAAAGTTATGGGCTAAATTAATTTCTGGTTTGAATCAGTGGACATGTATCGGGATAAATTTTGCTCAGTGAAATAATGATGGCAAAGAAGCTGAGCTACATGATTTACTATACTAAATACAAAAGCTGGATCTAACCATTTCCCTCAATACTTTTTCTAGAAATGTGGAACTAATAGTTTTTTTTTCAGAAATGTGAAAGTAAGGAAACAAACACGAGGACCTGTCTGGCAGAAGAAATAAAGCTCTATCACAGATGTCACATGCTGAATGCTGGGGTGATTTTCATATTCTTCATATCTGTTTTTTCTCTTTGAAATACATGTAGAGTATTGTTGTCTCTACCTCGATCCACAGCAGATTATGTTAAATTATCCATATTTCTAATTAGCAACATAAATAATTAAGCAACAGTACATGACAAGTAAATTACATTTTGAGCTACTGATGACATGACTTAGGTAGTGTTGGCAGAAGTACATTATTGTGAAATGGAATTTAAAGTTGAAAAAACCCAGTGAGAAGAACTGGAGAGAGTACAGTGTGTTCAATGCCAGGTAATGCTGCCGCGAGCGTGAATTTCCTGACAGCCAGTCACAAAGTCTCTGCTCCCATCAAGCAGGCTCTTGCTGCTGTCTAACACTGCAGAACCTGCTGAGCCCACAGCTGCACCGCAGGCAAACTGCAGTCATACAATAGGAGTGAGCAGTCAGGGACAAATCCTGCGCACATTCAGCCCCTTCTATAGAAAGCAAGACACAATCATTTATGTGACTATCACAGTTCTACTGGAAACAAGGTGGGTATTAAAATCCCAAGGTGACAGAGAACAGTTCATGATGATTTTGTAGTTGTACAGTTTCAGAGAAGGAAGGTGTTTGAGAATTTAGGAACTATTCTAGGTCACTAGCAGTGAGTACAGGCAGGTAAGAGCCATAGAATGCCAATAAAGTCTTAAGAAGGAAGCAATGCTTGCATGACGACTGATGACCATTAGGATCAGAAGGGCTGTCCATGCAAATTAGTCCAATTCCCAGATGCTGGAGGCAACAATGGCATGTAACCCTGTTCATATACTTACCAAACTCCATCTTAAAATCACTGAAGCCCTCTCCTTTCCTTGTTTTTATATGGAGTATTTCCTATTTTCATCTTCAGCAAGGTGACACTAGAGAGGTTGTAAGCACATATATATATACACACACATATATATATTACTCCTTTGTTGCCTCCTCAGACCCATAGAATGAATTCCTGTTTAGGGTGTGATTACAGACCAAGCTGAATGGAGGCTAATGGATATGGGGCAGAGGAGAGAGAGACTTTTTAAGTAAATACTGCATCAGTTTCTCATCACATTGTTACAGTTATACTATATCTATGGATAACTGGGTATACTGGCTGCACTGTGGGTCACTATGAAGCCTATCATTAGGCATTACCAAACAGACATACTGCTTGCCCCAGAGAGCTCAAAATCTAGAAGAGTGCATAAAATCTGAAAGAGACACAGAGAAAATGTTGGTTTCAGAAAGTTCTGTTCTAAGTCACAAGGCCACATTGTAAATAAACAGTGAGGACAAGGCCATCATTACATGAGTAAAAGTGTATAGAATTGGGTATTGTCATGACCTTACATAGCACCCCCACACGCCTCCCCACCGACCCCCACC